>CM057340.1:131565228-132165228 GCA_030015575.1 Agapanthus africanus | reverse complement strand
GCTATGCTCGACTGGCCATAACAGGAAATCCCTGGCCAGGGTTGCAGTGATATACTGGTAAGAGTTATCAGTAGTTTCACGAATGTTATAGACCTCAAGTCGGCATGACTTATCGAGCTACTGGGGTCTGACGTTTACCACCCCTAGGCGAGATATGCGACATATCAGACGAACAGACCGGACCGTACGGTAAGTGTTACTGGTTGGATTCGCAGGAGTGTGAGCGGGCTTGCTCGTCGATCTTCTGATCGCTCAATACCCGGGTGGCCGTTACGTTTAGCAGACCGCTTGCGGCTTGTGGATGCTTGATATGATCATCATCTGCTGCCGGCGTATTGACGAGTCTTTAGAGTCCTACACAGAGGTTTCCTGGCTCAAGCGAAACGAAATAGGAGCGCATATGAGATATGTGCGGGAACGAGAATAATGCGTGTATGTGATACCGTATTCCATTCTCGCGACGAATGTGTCGAATGGTTATATGCGATATAACCTGGTTATCGAATCAAGGATTGATTCGATAAGCCGATACATATCATACTAGTCGGTTATATCCGATATGACCGGATCGTTAAATCAAGTGTTGATTTAATGATTTAGTACATATTTATATATTTGATATATTACTTTGCATTAACTAGTATTGGTTCACTTTAAAACGTTTTTTCTCACTCGGATGGGCGCATTGTATATGCGATATACTTTTGTGCACTTGATTGTATCATGTTTGATGATACATGTCATGCTAGGGTTCAAGTGTAAAGATTAAACCTTGGTTAATGAAATGGTTAGGGTTTATTATTTATTATTCATTTATCTTATTTAATTATCCTTTTCATTTTTGATAAATGAATAAAAGAAAAGAGAAAAGAATGGTGGCTAATTTTGTTCTTTAGTTGAAGCTTCATGAAGCTTTGTTCAAGTCAACCATTCTTATCTCATCCTTAACCCTAACCATTCCCACTAACCATGATTCATTCTCTACACTTGACTCTAGTTAAAATTATGATAAGAATTCATTTTCTTTTCTTATTCTTTTAACTTATCATATATTTCTTTCTTCTTCTTCTTGATGAGCAAGGAAGAAAAAGCTTTCTTCATCAATGGTGAATTGAGCAAATGAGTGAGAAATCCAATTCTAAAGTCTACCCACTTCCTATTTCTTCATCCTCTACCTCTTGCCAAGTAGTAGAGTGTGTTTCCTTCACAAGTCATCATGGTTTGGTGAAGGTAGAGCTTGATCTAGCGATGCCTCGACGTAGATCATCTTCGGCATGGACATCGACGACCTAGCTTGCCCATTCTCCGACGAAGCCGACGCTAGAGCCCGGATTTGATTTGGACAGCGTAGAGGACCTTGTTGCGGAGCTATGGAGGTGAAGCACCGGATCTACAAAGGTTGTATTTCCGTATCTTGTAGTTAAGTGTTAACTAGTTTGCTTGTTTCGCCTAAATATCTAGTAAACGATCCATAGTCGGGTTTGTAGGCACCCGTAAAATTTGATTTGTGCATGTTTGATCACTTGTGAGACTTCACTAGAGTGCCTAGGAAACCTACAATCTCTTCACCGGGAATGACCCCTTGGGCAGAAGTTTGTGTCAGGGTAATAACTTCACTATAGTCGATTACAAGTTGCTTTGCATCGCGGTATTCAGTTAGAATATCCTGCACCTCATTCCACGAGGAAAGAGCCGAGATCCCTTCACCGGCAGTGACCTCTTTAGCAAAAGGTTTTCGCCATTATATTTTTATAAAAAGCTATCAGCTTCCTTCAACGAGATCAAGTTCATTACGTTAAAGGTTTTTTCGCCAAAAACCAGCCGTAGCCCTCCGTCATTTCTTATGGATGGTCAGCAGTATTCAAGCTATATTTGTTGACTAAAGTCAAGGCATAGTGTTTGGTAGCTGCTGGGTATTCATCTGTTGCATAGATAGATACGTTGGTTTGGGACAGTCATACTGCCTTGTTGACTAATATCAAGGGTAGGTATGGGTGGGTTCAAATTAACCTAGATAATGACGGGTAGAACTTGCCATGTGACTTATGATTTGTTGACTAAAGTCAAGGTCATAAGAGCATGAGGTAAAAATCATATCGGGAGTTTCTAAAGAAAAAGAAAGTTGCCAAGTATGCGTATACCTTCTGGAGTGTGATAACGTGAGTGGAGCTGTCACGTTATCATGCGATGAGAGTTGGATCCCGGTTTCCACTGATGATTTGGTTTACTCTTCGGGTGATCCCGACTAATTCTTCTTTCAGGTTTGGAGGAGAATTTGAGATTATAGTGGGAGGTTTCCTGATTAGATAAAGTGATAACCATTCTGATCTAGGTTAGAGTGCACGCAGAGTGTTTCTTTTCTCTCTCTCTCTCTTTGGCAGCGACCTTTGACCGACCCTAGACTATGACTCAGTGACCAAGTTGACCGAACCTTCTTAAATACTGGCTTTTGGATTGTCTAAGTTGCATAAGTCATTACCGCTCCTTCTTTTACCCTTTGCATTTCTCAGAACACCCCGTATTACTACGGACATCCACTTCCATTGGATAG
This sequence comes from Agapanthus africanus, assembly GCA_030015575.1. NCBI lineage: Eukaryota > Viridiplantae > Streptophyta > Magnoliopsida > Asparagales > Amaryllidaceae > Agapanthus > Agapanthus africanus. The sequence continues at coordinate 132,162,677 of CM057340.1, read as the reverse complement.
ATCCATCGTATGGTTATATACGAACTCGAAGGGACTTCTTCGAGGATGGATCCAGGTTCAGGAGAAATAGAATTGGTTTATTCAGTTGTCTTTTATTATCACCTTCTCTCAGGTTGCGAGTACTCCTAGGATTATGAGAAGTACACCTATTATGCTTATTGGATAGTCTTCTTCCAAACCATAGGCAGGTGCCGAAAGGTAGGGAATGAAGAAAACCAATTAGCCTAAGTAGGGTATACAGAAGGTAATAACTAAAGACCAAATAAAGGGATTAGAAAGAGGGCAAAGTAAATTGCGACTGCTATCATTCACGACCAAAACACGTACTTCATCGCCACTCCTATTTCACCTTTGCTTTTTTCCCCAGTTCGGGAGAAATAGAATAAGGTATTATTCAGTTATCTTTTATCATCACCTTCTTTCAAGTTACAAGTACTCCTTGGTTTAGGAGTGTACACCTATTATGCTTACTGGATAGTCTTCTTCCAAACCATAGGCTGGTGCCGAACGGTAGGGAAGGAAAAAAACCATTTAGCCTAACAAAGGTGTACAGAAGGTAACGACTAAAGACAAAATAAAGGGATTTGGAGAGATGTCAATGAAAAATACGGTTAAAGTCATGAATTGGATTATGGAAGAGGCATTACTAGGAATACCAGGATACCCCTATGAAACATTTTTTTGTTTCAGTGCATTGTTAATGGAAAACTGATTTCCCGATTAAATACTTACTCCAGGGTATGTATTTACCAGGTATGATTCTCACATCTGTATGGTTTTACAGATGATGAGTGGGAGTAGGTTATTGGGAATAAAGGTGATCATCTTCATTATTTCGGAATTCGTTGTAATTGGTGATATTTGAGGAAGTCGCCTGAGTTTTTGCCGGACGGCATGTATTTGGTTTTGAATATTCGTTGTTGTGCACCAATTTCAAAATGATATATCTGTACGTTTATTTTTTGTAAAGTGAGATATAACTTTTTGAAATTATGTCCGTGACATTTACCTATATCAGTTGACGATTGGGTAAGGAGCATTAAACAACGGAGTAGTTCTTAAACCATAAGTACAATTTTCAGCCTACGATGCACAGGTTTTGAGTTATTCAACTCAACGGACTTATACAGAGTATTGTATGTTGTCCAGTGTCCATCAGGACAAAGGGGTAGGTCCTCGTACTCTGTTCTGTTTACTTGTAACTTCTCTAGTTTTTAGACAAGTGTTTCGTACAAATACAATGTCTAAGTTTTGAGAAGTTGTGGGTATATGAATAAAGTAGAGAACCAGGTGTCGCAAGTATCGGGATTCTTCAAAGAAATCAAAGATGTAGATTCTTGTGATTGGTATTCAGTTGATAATAATGGTTTTGAGAAACTTGTTTCTCTTTCAGGTTACTCAAAATTGGATGGATTCCTAAGTTGAGTAATGCTGATTAGCCTTTTCTCCATTGAGTTGATATGCACTGGAGACAGCTGCATGATTAGAATCCGGTTCCAATTAAATAAGTGCCAAAGTTTCTATATTGGATATAGAATGGTTCATATCTTAACGATGTTAAGGTACGGTGAGTTGTCCAGCTTATGCTTAAAACCAGACTCTGGATAACTCAAGGCACGTTTCTGTAATGGCAGTTTGTGGGTTGACCCTGGCTTTGACGAGGGTTGACTTTCTACCATCTGGAAGATCAATAGTGATATTGTTCTTGACTCGCCACAGTTTTAGTAAAATGGATTTTTTCAGAAAACAGTAGTGGGAGTATGGTAGAACTGGAAGTGATTCCAGAACCGCAAATGATTACGGAAAATTTAATAGGACCTATATATTCAATCAGGTTTGACAATCCATTAGCCACTCCGCAGATATGGTGGGTAACCTCAGACACCCGAGAGGTACTCCGGTAGCCTCAAGGATGGTGACAGGGAGGTTCTTGTTTACCCAGACTTGACACTACTGTTGTTCTAGACTATGAAACCCGGCAGGAGGATATGTATAGCGTTGTTCTAAACTAGCTTTAGAAGTGTACGTATATATTATTCTGCCAGAGGGTTGTCATAGTCAGTGGGAGCAGCGGAAGCATAGTGGGCAAGTAGCTTATGTCTATTTATAGGCTTGAGCATAGATAGCGGAGATAAGATCATCTATTTTTGATGTGACAGTCATGTGTTTGATTTCATCAGAATATGGGATGGATCTGTTAAGAAGGTAGTACGGTGTGATGTCCTGGTATTTGGATGACATACACAGAGTAGGAAGTAAAATTCCTATACTACAATCGGTTATACTGTCGGTTATACTGTAGTTGTCACACAGTTGTTTCTCCACAAAGGACATGGATATAATATCTGACATTCTGGTTACTAGATCTATGGTTTTAGATCTAGATTTAGGTAGCTTCCCAATGTGGGTACTTTGACAGTATTCTAATAGTATTTTAGAATAGATGACTCCTGGCATGGCGGTATACCTGTAGGTGATGGAGTCACCCTCTCTAAAGGTGCCTTACAGACTAAAGTGGAGAGGGATGTGCATGATTGGCAGATCACTTGCTTAGGCAATTGAGTCAATCGTGAGATGTCAAGTATCACACCAGATGTTTTTTTTGCATTAGATGCAATAAGTTTATATTAATCCAATCCTGAAGAAACATAAGGAAGCAGTTTTAGAACATAAGTGCATGTTCTATGGATTTGATGACGGCAGCCTCCTTCGGGAGACGGTTATCATTCCAGGCTTCAAAGGTGACATGGATGACAGAGTGATTGTCAGAGTTATAGTTTTCCCTCTGACGAGGGACAGTATTATGGACAGTTGGTCCAAGAGGATACTGTGGGAGGCATGGTGCCGGAAACTGATTAGGTTCAGTTATCGATACAGTCTAAGAAGTTTGGATTAGGAGTTCATTTATGAACTAGGTCTCATCAGATATCCAGACATATTCTAAGACAGGTATTACTCAATTCGGGAGATGGCTTTCTCCGCGAACTTGAGATTAAGAGAGACATAGAAAGAAACATCAGGGCGGATCCACTCACTTAGGCTATTTCTCGAACACAATAGTTTTACAAACGAGCTTTGTGAAACTGATTAGTAGAGGAGTTGGATGTTCGGTATCACACAGGCTGTGAGTATGCGACATCGCAATAATTAGCCTTAAGTGCAAGTGGGAGATTGTTGGATATAGTGCCCTTAAAGTCAATTATTGGATCGCAGGTACGTGATTGCAATGATTGAGGGATGACCTATACCGATATAACAGTCTTGCTCGAGATGATAGTATGCTATCTGGTTTGTCTTTATCATCATATACATGCTTTAGTTCACTATTGCATGTTGATAAAGCCCATAGGATTCATGCTTGACTGCCAGCAGTATGATGGCGATCATATACATGGGAGCTGGGGTCTATAAGCACATTCTTGAAGTGTCCCTAGTCGTGGGAGTTTCAAGACAGAGCATCGATACTCCAGAGTAGACTAGTGTATACAGTCGAGACCCGACGAGGGGCGGTGACCGGTCTCATAAGCCACTGGTGTCAGTTGGTTCACCTAAGATGTATACAGGTGCTCATTAGGTTATGAGTACACCGGACAGGACTTGCCGGGAACTTGCTAGTTGGTATTATACATATCGTCAGATAGCAGTTCCCAGGTGACATATGTACAGGTTAGTTTGTCGACCTAAGATCGTCATTTGTCTCGTATGAGTTCCCACTGTGCTTTGATTACTACCCTACCACGCTCAAAGGAGACGTGCAAACAGGTTTTAGTTGGGTACAGTCCCGAGCCATATGGAGGCAGTGAGCGGATCGTCTGGGATTCGTCTCTCCCGGTATTGGGGGTTGATGTCGCACAGTGCACGGGTGACCATCACTAGAAATCCTCGGCCGGGGTAGTGGAGAATTACTGATTTGGATCAGTAGTTTCTCAGGAGGTGATGGTCTTCATACCGACACAAATAATCGTGTTATTAGGGGTCTGACTTATTCACCCCCTAGACTCGATATGCGATACTCTTAGACGAGCGGACCAGACTGTATGGATATTGTCACTGTCAGGCTCAGTAGGGTTTCTGGATGAGTTCGCTCGTCAGCTTCCCTTCCAATCAATACATAGGCAACTGTTACGTACAGCTTGTATCTCTGACGTGCTAGTGGTTATACCCAGTGCCAGTGCGTTGATGAGTCATTAGAGTCCCCCATAGACAGTTTTCCAAGTTTGGGCGAAACGTTGTAGAGGCCGTATGGTTTTATGGCAGGGTTCGGAGAATTCACGTGCGTTTACGCACGTGTCATATTTCGGGCATATAATACCGGTGGGCTTTGGTTTAAGCTGGATCCCAGTATTATACTGTGTAGATATAATATTTTTGTCTCAGTTGCATTTGTATTCGGTCGTAATAAAAATGCAGGTATGTTTATACCATTACGGGGTTATCCTGAAATTCGTTTCAGGATCGCTTTTGGAAGTTGGCAGTTTCCAGTTTTCTATCGGCCGTATTAAATATTCGGTTTAATGCGGATTTATCTTTTCGTCACTTGGGTGAGTCATGAGGGTGTGTCATGGTTCTAGAAGCTTCTAGATGGTGACTAGAATGATGAGGTGGCTAATGACTCATTAGTGCATTAATTGTTCAATTAATGTTTTGATGACTAGGTTTATGATTCATTGTTTGCCATTAATGTTTGTGCAAGGTGTCTTGTGACTTATTCATTCATTAATGTTATGGTCACCTCTTCCACTCCTACACTCACCCCCCCTCATAAAATGTGGCCGGCCCCTCATTGCTAGTATGATGGTTGTTCATTTGGAAAAAAGATTAGGGTTTTGCTTCATGAAAATTAAGATTGCTCATTTCTCATTTTCACCCGATCCAAAAGGCAACTTCATTAACCGTTCATCCATAGCTTTAGATGTAACGAGACAAAGTGTTCTACTCATTCTCTACATCAATCTTGGTCATCTCTTTTGGCAAACTTGATGATCGAGTTGCCTTGATTCAGAGGCGGGAGCCCTTTTAAAGATCCGTCGACGTGGTGCCACCTGGACGAGGAGACTGGAGATTCAGGAGATTCGAGCAGTCGCAACAAAGTGTGGGATGATGGTTGAAGACCGAAGGACTCGGATTGTTCGGTATAACATTTCTACCCACTTTGTAGTTTGTTAGTTTAGTTTTAATGGCAGATCCGGGTTATAGTATACGATAGTGCAGTCAAAAAGTTTTGTTCTGTATTTGGCGTCTGTTAGACGGCCGGGGCGCTACCGTAGAATTACAATTTCCTATTACGCAGAGGGACAAAAGGTTTTTGTTCCTCGTCATGCCTATTTTTTTGGAAAATCAATTTTTCCTAAAAGGAAATAGCGGGAGCGCAATAGAACTGGAAGAAATTCCAGAACCACAAACTATTACTGAAAGTATGGTTGAACCAGAGATTTCAAAAGAACCGGAAATCCTTACGCCAATCCGCAGGACTAGTTGGCAGTCTCATCCGCCCGAGAGATACTACGGTTTTCTCATTGACGGGGATTGAGAGGATTGCATCATTAACAATGATGAGCCAACTAGCTTCCAGCAAGCCATTTAGAACGGCGACTCGATAAAATGGCCGGATGCAATACGGACCAAAATGGAGTCCATCTACACCAACAAAGTATGCACTTTGAACATTGCTTCAGAATGGGAGAAACCCGTAGGCTGCAAATGGCTCCTCAGAAAGAAGATTGGTATAGATGGATAGGTTGAAACCTATAAGGCTAGACTTGTTGTAAAAGGTTACAGAATCAATATCTGCCCACTTTTCAATTCTAGGTGATATACCCTACGGATATAGTGTCCACGCTCATTCCGTTAGCAACCCTAAGAATCATATCACCTGCCCTGATAACTCTACAGTTTCTCAAAGCCTGTAATGAATTACAGATATGAGATCTTGATATGGTATTTTGTACCCAGGAAGTAGAGTTAATTGACAGACTGTTTTCAATTACAAACACACCTGAAGTCGAAGCCACAACATGTTTCAGATCCTGGATTCTGGCTTTCAAAGCCCTGCATCCCTTTAGCCAATGCCCTTTCCCGTAACAATAGGAACATCCCTCTTTCCCTACTGTTAACCCCGAAACTTTTGCCCTTCCCTTTTCATCCACCTTATCGACACCGCCTATCGGCTTTGTGGAGGTATTCTTCATCTCTCCCTTGGCATCCGCCTTAGATCCAGAAGAGAAAGATTCCTTAATAAGTAGAGCGGGTGTCTCCCTGGTTTCCTTCAGGGTGCCCTCAACCGGAATTATAACTTTCTTCCCCTAGACGTACGTAGGAGGTAGGGACTGTAGAATCAAGTCAGCATATGACTCGTTTTCCAACATGTTCTCCAGGTCCATAAGCTTTTTTAATATAGCTAATCATTGTAGGGACGCGGTCCCCTACAGATGATCCGACATCCAACCTCGCTTGAAGCAATTCTTTCGAGGTATCATATCTTGCGATACGAGATTGCTCTCCATATAAAACTTTGTTATAGAGGAAGATAGAAACTAAGTCCATCTTCTCGTGCTGCCTCTGGTATACACTATCAACTGAGGCCAACATAAGGCACTTGGCATTCGCACAGTCTTTTTTCCTTGTCTTACAGATATGAACATCCATGACGGTGGAAACTGGACCTGGGATGGCGGGGGCTTGAGTAGTAATGAGGTAGTCCAGCTTGTCATAGGTAATGGACATCTGGACAAACCTTTCCTAGTCACAATAGTATAACTCAGTCATTTTATTATCTATCTGTAACCTAATCTGGTCACCTGGTCGCTGCAATAGGAGAGAGAGAAGAATACACTCAGCATGATGCTCTTGCAAGTTTAGATTGGTTTTTAATTTATCTAAACAGAATGGCTCCCACTGTTTCTCGAATCCTTCCTTAAACCATAAAAGAAGAATTAGTCAGGATTAATCTTACTGTACAGTTCTTGCTTAACCGTTCGGCCAGGCTAGTGTCGGTACTTCGAGGGAGGTTTTACGACGCTTTCGCGATGTTCCTTAATTAAATAACCTCTTTTCACTGGAGGCGTAGCCCCGCTAACACTGTTATAGACACCTACTTGGTTTATAACATTGATCGTGGAAGAATCTCCCAAGAAGTAGCGGATACTCACAGTAGGATCGGGATCCAAATATCATTGTGTGATAATACTAAAGGAATCCTACCAACATTATCATACTCTAAATGGTATGCAGCACTAGCAAGTTTCAGTTTCTTTAGAAACACCCGATGTGGATTTTTGCCCCATGCTCTTATGACCTTGACGAAGGCCAACATATCATAAGTCACATGTCAAGTTCTACCCATCATTATCCAGGTTAATTTGAACCCACCCGCACATACCCTTGATGAAGGCCAAAATAGTAGTACGACTGTTCCAAACCAACGCATCTATCTATTCTACAGATGAATATCCAGCAGCTACCAAACACTATGCTTTGGCGAAGGTCAAAATACATAGCTTGAATACTACTGAATATTCAACTAAAATGACGGAGAGCTATGAATGATTTTGGCGAAACCATGAATGAAGTGAACTTGATATAATCGAAGGAACCTGATAGCTTTTAAAAAGAGTGGTTTAAGCTCCGCATTTAAAAGTCTCCTGTTTTAAAATAACCGAGTGGTTTTTAAAATTTGTTCCAACGATTCAGCTTTGGTTTGTTTGCTTTTGCATTAATGTAATGCAGTCCTATCAATTAACCTACCATTGCAGAAAACAATGAAAATACAACGTACGCTTATGCCATCCGCATTCGCCACGGGGCCCCGTCATCACCCGTTAGGTTACTTAACTAACGACAGAGTGGTGGCTGGACTAGCGCGGATGCAAAACATAAGCAACGTCTATTATATAATACATATATAATAATATCAATTCGTCAGACGCAATGATAGGCATTCCAGATCACAGATGAACACATTGGATATACTAGGAATTCCGCATTTCGTTTGAGCCTGTAACGAAAGACGGATTTCACGGTCGTTATGAATAGCCAAACCCCACTCTAGACCTTATGGGTGCGGCAAACTACTCACAAAATACCCGAAGTGAAGCAACCTCCCTCAACAAAGTGAGTAGGCTAATCGGCACTTTAAAGTACCCGGTAGTTTGTGCACCCCACCTTGGGTCTATCCTAGGAGCAAAAATAGTAAAAGAAATAATACAACGGTGGCTACAACCTCAACCCGGATGTGCCCCATAAAAATAATATTACATCACTTTACAAATTTACATCAAATGAAAGAATGAAAACCCTCATCTCACATCCTCGGCTATTCATCCACGACAATCCAACAAGTTCATATACACAAACCAACATAACAACATTACAGATATGTGCAACCCTGACTAATCGACGTATAGCAATTAGTCGACATTTCCAAACACATATATACATCACAAAGCTTCTAAAGTAACTACGACATTAGAATTCCGCACGCAATTAGCAAACTTAACCAATTTTCCAAAACTTGAAAATCCAGTGAGCTAAAGTTCCAAAAACGATCGTTTTAAGCCAATCCGGGAATCGAAACGAACTCGAAACCCGTCCAAACCTTCGCGGGAAGTTAGAGAACGAAATTAACTTTGAGTCAGAGGGCCTAAAGGGGGTACCTCAACCCCGAGGCCACCACGAGGTGTCCAGAGGGTGAGGCAGACCCGAAACTGCCCAAGGTGGGGCAGTTTTGGGTCCCCACCGCCAATACCACCTTGTGGTGGTCTTGGGGAGTGGGCCCAGCATTTTGCCCCCCCGGAGAGTCCCCAGGGTGTGCACTCTCCACCCCGCGGCTTCTCGGTTCAAATTGTGAGCCTGCAGGGTGTGCAAACAACTCAAAACTTCATTTTTGAAAACTGTTTTTGTCGGCAGTTTTTGCGCGACAAAAACGGCGAAATTCTAACATCGCTACAAGATATCTAAGGTTTATGAGAGGCTTTGATACCACTGTAAGTCGATATCGCGCACCCCACGTGTTCACGGGGAGGCGGTATTTGCAAAAAATGATTTTTACTGGCTTTACAACACCGACTAGAACCAATGATCGTCCATAAACCCTTGCTAGCAAACAACATGGGATTTAACTACTCGGAAAGAATGTTATACCTTATGATACAAGTCCTTCGGGTCTTCTCCGCTGTCCTCCTTGTCATCATAGGCTCCAAGGATCGATCCGGATCGTAGCTTCCTCGTCGGCTTCTTCGAGTCAAAGACGATCCATTCGAGAGTCTATAGTTCGAGCTCCAACCTCAAATCCGAGAAAACTAGGGCAACTAGCTTGCTAAACTAGATGGCCTAGGTGATGTATAGAATGAATATGGATTTATTTATCTCTTGGAACCCTAGTTTACTCAACTCATGAGACCTTAAGGGATTTTGATGTGAGGAAGAAGAAGAGAGCTAGCTTGAGGAAAGAGAAATGGTTTTTGATAATGATAATGATAAAATGAGATGGCTCCCTTGACTTGACTACAAGCATGGCAAGAAAATATCTCACCCAAAATATCTAGTGCCACAAAATATTTCACAAGAAATATCTAATCAAAGAGCCAAACCAAGTCAAGTGGCCAAACCAAGTCAAATGGTCAAACCAAGTCCAGTAGTCAAAACAAGTAGCCATGCCACAATTATCATTTACAAATATAACAAATACTTTCCTCCACCTCATAATTGTTTTAATCAAGTCAATGGTCAAAAACCCTAATGAGGTGTCTCCTTCTATGCCCCTCTCATCCGTATATACATACCCGCATCCGTGTTTCGAGAAACACGAATACAAAGAGACAAAACTGATCCATCAATATAATACTAGGATCCGGCTTAAACCAAAGCCCACCAGTATTATCTTCCCGAACATCATACGCGCACAAGTGCACGTACGTGATCAAAGCCCTGTCGTAAAACTATACGGCCTCTACATCTTTCTCCCGATGCAAGAAAACTCTCTGTGTGGGACTCTAAAGACTCGACAGTACGCTGGCAGTGGGCTTAACCAAAAGCCGCAAGCGGTACTAGAGGCACGTAACGGCTCCCAGGTAGATGTCGATAAGAAGGCCGATGAGGAAAATCCATCCGAACTCCTACTGAGCCTGAATGTGACAATCTCTGTACAGTCCAGTCTGTTCGTTTAAGAGTATCGCATATTGGGCCTACGGGGGCGGTAATCGTCAGACCCCTAATAGCGCAATAAGTCGTATCAGAGAGTAGCCCAATACACCCTAAGAAACTACTGGAATACCTACCAGTAAATCTCGCTTGCCTTAGCCAAGGACATTGTGTAATGACCTTCCGAACACAGCGCAATATCATCCCCAATACCGGGAGAGACGAATCCTATCTAACCACCACTGCCTCTAAGTGCTTCGGGACTGCACCCAACTACTACCTGTTTGCACGACTCCTTTGAGCCGTGGTAGGGTAGTAATCAAAGTACAGTGGGAACACACTTGAGGCAAAGCAGCAATGTTAAGTCGACGGACTAAGCTGTACTCATGTCACCTGGGAACTGCTACCTGATGACAGGTATAATACCCACCAACAGTTCCCGACAAGTCCTGTCCAATGTACTCATAACCTAATGAGCACCTGCATACTATCTCCAGTAAGACGTACTGATGGCTGTGGGACAGACCATCTCCCCTGCTGGGATGTGAAGCGTATACACTAGTCTACTGTGGAGTATCGATGCCCCGTCTCAATAATCCTACGACTAGGGACCTGCATAGGATGTGCTTATACACTACCCAGCCCCTACTAGTATGACTGCCATCACAACGCTGGTAATCAAGCAAAGATCCTAAGGGCTCTACCAATATGTATAAATGATATGCTATGAAAACACATGAACATATTGAGGTAGAAACAAACCAGGTAGCATACTACCATTTTGAGCAAAACTGTTACTATATCCGTGTATATCCCAAACTTCCATTAAGTAATATACAATCTAATATGATACAATAATGGACTCTAGGGCATATATCACTGACAGATATTGCAAAATATTAATAGTTATATACATGTGTTTCTATATTGCATATTTAATAACACTGTATATATGCTTGGTCATGTTTGAGATTGGTTTTTCAGGAAATTCTCATGATTCAATCATATAATGGAGGATGTAGGCTATTGAGCTATCATTGAAATCTATTGGAGATTGGAAGCTATTGAGCTAAAATTCCAAATCTATTCCTCAAACGGACAATTTCAAGCTTCAGGAAGCTAAGGAGTCGAAGTCCAAGAGAAGATTACTCAAGGACTCGAAGATTAAAGAATTCAAGAGTACGAGCCGATATTGTAATCTTTAGGATATCGATGTAAGTACTTCATGGACTATGGGATTAACCGATAAGAGCTCAAGTACACACACAATCTTTTGCATGAAACATTTGGTTTATGTCTTGCATGGTATTTTTGTTCAAAACCATTTTTATTTTTAAAGGCAAGTTTTCTGACAATTTTTCATATGAGGTTTGCCCAAAACAATTGCAGACATCCGCCTACTGTTCTTTTTCAAAATATCAAACATGTCAGAAATTTTCATGCTACACAGATGTCTGAAGGCCTAAAAGAAAGTTTTTAAAAATGGCGTTTTTGAACTTCAGACGTCTGCCAAATTGAACTTTAAACGTCTGGGATGCGCTCTGTTATTTTGAGACCAATGGTCAGACGTCTGTAGTTCATCATGACAGATGTCTACAATATATTTTCAGCTGTGACATCCCTTCTTCAGACGTCTGCCTATTTTGAATTGCTGACGTCTAAGGTTAATATTTCTTCAAAAAATTTGACCGTTACAGTGCATTAAATGGTCACACCGGCTACATTTTTTAGACAGCAGATGTTTGTCTCGATGTACTTCAGACGTCTGGTGTCACTGTCAAATGTGCATTAAATGTTACAATGACTAGTTTTTTGAGTGCGGGTTTATAAGGGTTGATCGGTTATATTTATTGCATATTTTTACTATCATTTCTATTAATTAATCAATGATGATATTTGTAATTTGAGAATATCTATGGAGTTATGTGTAAAAACATATATTCATGTGTTTCTTAAATTATAAGTAATATTATTATTAATAAAATGTGCATATTATATTTAAACAAATATCCTTGAGTTTCTTAAATATTAAGTCATATGATTGTGATTAAATTGTTGGAATATTTTCCCAAATAAAATAAATGCTACTAATAATTTGATTTGAGATATTATATAGTTTTAATGGTAGCAAATAAGTTCAAGACTGCAAATAGGATTCAAGCGATTAAATCAAATCAGATTCAATAAATCAAGATGCTAAGTTTAGGAGCAAACTGGAGATTCATGCAACAACAGGGATACGAGAATATTTGCAAGAAATTATCATCTAAGAAATCTCCAAAAATTAAGACAAGAAAGCAGAAAAAACCTAGAAAATCAATTTCAAAAGATTTAGTGGAAATCTATTAGAATTAGGATTGAAAATTGATTGAAAAAATTGTATTCTCTTGTATCTTTTATTACTTGATCTCCAAACTTCCTAACCCTATATAAAGAGACGTAATTCTTAGGGTAGAGGTATCTCTCTCATTGCAATTTAAAGGAAGATCATCTAGGGTTTTAGCCATTTAATTTTTTGTAATGAAATTTCTAGTTTTTAATAAAAGGTAATAGTTCTTTTTAATTTTTGTCTCTTACTTATTGCATCTACTTTCTTGCTTTTACTTTTAATCAGTTAGATTTTGTTTTTCTTTTGATTTTCTTCATCCTTATTTCTATTTTTCTTAATCTTTACGCGATGATACTAAAAGGTTACTACTTACTTTCATGAGGGCTCTAGTAGTTAGCATACACATTCTTATTCAATCTTTCTCCTCTTCTTCGTTGTTTTGTTTCTAACCCAATAAGCGAGCAATTTCTTGCTTGTTAGGGTTTGGAAGAGAATGTAGTTTAATTGATGGAAAATTATTTTAAAATCTGTAATGCCCACTTCTCAAGATAAGGAATACGAGGGTGACTAGACCAGCCATGCTCCTATGGCCAAGGAAGAATCCTGCTGTAGTCGTACTGCGGCTTCTAGCAATTCATGATAATCATATCAGCACAGCATAGTAAAGGAAATATATCACTAGTTTATTATATTAACTTTCATTGTTCACAATTTACAATAGTTCAACAGAAAAGGAAACTACTAACCAAGTGTGAATACAAGGTTATTTTAGGAAAGCAGTAAAAGTGCTGAAAGTAAACTATGTAGATCTCTGCAAACTCGAACGGTAGATCTGACTCCTGAACTGCGATCTCTCCAAACTCTGAGCATGCATACTCAGATCATCAGGGCGACGCAATAGCAGTAATATAATAGTAATATAACAGAGCATGAAATGAAAGGTAATAACAGTGGAGACAGTGAATTCAGGTAATCAGTGTATCAATAATCAATGCAGTATATGATCTATGTTCCTATTGGTTTCTAGATCAATTTGGAATCGAACTGTGGAAAAGAGTGATTATGTTTAACGAGGGTCTCGTGCATACCCGAGACTACCTACTGTTCCCCGGGATATAACCTTGTCAGCCGAACCGCTAAATCCATAACCTAAAATATATATAAGAGTTGTTTTTCAAATGATCATCCTCTAAATCGTTAAACCTCGCTAAATACAATTTCCATTCCATTTCGATTTCACCTTTTTCCCCAGATTTCAATAACTATATGTATGGGGCTAGCTGTGTATAAGTACGCACCAATAACACGGTTTTATTCACTTTTCACTGCATTGTTCACTTTCACGAATCATTCACTTATCACTGGCGTACTTGACACAACTAATCCGATACCACTCACGTTCAACAATGCAATAATCTCTAGGAAGCAATAAAAGCGTTTGATATCACTAAAGGTGTCACGGTCGGGTAAGTATGTGAATTATGCCGCTAATTAAGTCATGTGCAATTCGAATCACAATATGCATTATGAGTTCAGAAAAAATCATATTAAATCGTACGATCGTAATGATGCAAAATGATACAAAAGGGGTAGAAAATAAACTTGAACATAAATCCAACAATATTTGTTTTAGGTCAAACGGGTTTCAGATTTGCGAGTTACGGTCATTCCATTTTAAGTGTTCACTGCAAGAAATTCAGTTTCTGAACTGAAGGTCCGTTTCGTAACACGTTTTACTCTCTGTTGGGATCATAATTATAGTTCAACTATTTGTAGGTTTTTGAGTTAAATCTATAGCGTAGAAGACGGATCAACAATAGTCGTTTTAGTTTAGGAGTTATGATCAGTTTACTGATGAAGGGTGTAAACTGAATTTCAGAAATCTGCCATACACACTAATAGTTTAAAATGTGTTATAAATATCAAACGACACTGGAATGCAATGAGAATAGTACCGTTTAAAAGATAATTTAATTGTCTACACTTCTATATATGGTTCCGCACTCTTGAACATTTAAACAAGGTGACACGGGTGTTTTGAAACAGATAAAAGTAGAGGATTCTGCTCCGTAATTCAGTCCAGAGCCAAGAAACTCCTCAGTTTCCGCTATCTAAATGACTGATAACCAGAAACTATTTACACAGATTCAAAGATCAAACTTTCCTCTTTGTAATGAGCCCAGGCATGCCACGATCCGATTTTTATGGAATTAAATATAGATTTTACGGGACAACTTATATGGGAAAGTTCAGATTTCATATCAATAAGTAGGGCGTCATTTTGTGGTTAAAACGATATCTATTTGCCACCAAATTTCTACAGCGTGTTTGTTAATAGCATTAGGGGTCTAAATATCATAAGTTCTTCCATTTTAGACTTTGTTTTCGCATAAGATTCGCATCGGACACCTAGGTTAAGCATACACGTGTACCGATCACAATGTTATTTTCACTCGATGGATCCAAAAGATGATTAATTGTAGCAAATTCCATTTAGTACTAACATGTTATGATAGATCAATTATGCTTAAACTGAACCACTAAAGATCACGGGGTGTAGATAAAATCTACGGTTAGTTTAAGAAATGAATTTATAGTTTTAACATATTCAAACGAACTAGCATATACATATCTAATATGTATAGTATGTAAGTAAGTGGATTGCACTTGCCTGTGACGAATCGATGATTACGACAACGACGATGACACGGGCATAGCACGGTGGGCACAGCACGATGCGGCTATGGTGGCAGCAAGGTGGTGAGAGGTCGGAGCTTAGTGATGAAGGTGGAGATGAATAGGAGTGATTGGCAGTGAAAAGGAGGGAGGTTGCAGTAGTTTCGGGGAAATAGGGTTCGGGTGAGGAGACAAGAAGGGTGGTGAAAGGAAGGTGGTGGTGTTATCATGCTCTTCGGTGGTGAGAGAGGCCGGCGAGGTGGTTGTGGCGATGTGGTTTGGCGGCTCGGCTGTGAGTCGATGATAGCCGCAGGGTGGCCGGCAGCTGCGGCAGAGGTGACGGCGTGGCTTTGGTGCTTGGTGGTTGGAGGGAGAGAGAGTGAGGTTAGAGAAGAAGAGAGTGAGAGTGAGAATAGATAAATAGAGAGAGTTCTGTGTATTTGAAACGAGAGAGTAAGATTTGAGTGAGTTAATAGAGTTAATGGGCGATTAAGGGAATTAATTGGAATTGATGGGGAATCCTTCGGTTTGGGATTTGAGGAGTTTTGAAAATGAAGGGAAAAAGATGTTGCTAGAAAGAGGGAAGGGGAGGGGTCGGGCTTTGAAGTGGGTGAGGGAGTGGGGACGGTCTGGTGTGGGCTTGAAAAAAGGGTGTTAGGTTGTGGGTAGGATTTAGCTTTAGGTTATTAACTTGGTTTGTAAAAAATAGAATTTAAGAGTTAGGAAAAGTAATAGGAAAATATATAGGAAAATTAGGGTATTAAAAAATTGATTAGGATTTAGGAAAAATAAATACAATAAATATAAATGGGTAAATAATTTGGAAACAACATTTTTTAAAAATATGGATATTATAGTATAAAAGGAAATGGATATTACATCATAACATCCTTACAAAAAATTTCGTCCACGAGATTAAAAGAACGAAAACAATAGAAACAAACAAACGAATAGCTACTCAAAGAGGTACGAAAAACTTGAACGGATATCCTTCTCACGTTCCCAGGTAGACACTCCTGGCGAACAACCATCCCAAGATATTCGGACTAGCAGAATGATCTTGTTCTTCAGCAACTTCTCTCTACGATCGAGAATAGTAGTAGGCTGCTCCACATAAGATAAGTCGGTACCCAATGTCAACTCTGAATGATCGAGGATGTGACTGTCGTCTTGAACGTAGCGCCGCAACTGTGACACATGAAATTTTTTATGCACACCGGCTAACGATGGAGGCAAAGCAAGTCGATAAGCCACCTCTTCTATTCTCTCGAGCACCTCGAAAGGTCCGATGAATCGGGGACTAAGCTTTCTACGACTACCAAATCTGATCACTCCGCGAGTAGGTGAAATCTTCAGAAACACGTGATCACCGACTTCAAAATCTAATGATCTCCTGCTGGCATCTGCCCATCTCTTATGTCGATCCTGAGTAGTCTTAACGCGCCGTTTGATCATCTGGACCTTGTCTTCCATCGGAACTGTAAGCACAGGGCCCAGTAATCTCCACTCACCAAAGTCATCCTAACAAATTGGGGATCGACATTTCCGTCCATAAAGAGCTTCGAACGGAGCTATCTAGATGGTAGATTGGAAGTTGTTGTTCTAAGAAAACTCCATCAGATGAAGGTCGTCCTCTCAAGAACCCTGAAAGTCTAGCATGCATGTCCTCAACATATTCTTGAGCGTCTGAATAGTATGCTCAGACTGTCCATCCGTCTATGGATGGTAAGCTGTGCTGAACTTGATACATGTAACCAGACTCTTCTGTAAGCTCTTCCAGAAGTAGGAAATGAATCTGGTGTCTCTATTCGACACTATGCTAACCAGAACTCCATGAAGTCGCACTATCTCCTGCATGTACTTCTCTGCAAGTGACTCTGTCGACTGTCCCACTCGAAAAGGTATAAAGTGTACGGGTCGTTCTCTGGGAGATGGTTCGTACTTCGTTCTTATTTTAGACGAGTTAAGTAGAAATGTATAATTTTGTTCAATTCTATCCTATGTGTTTATATTTTTATGTTCAAGAGAGCTTGTTAGGATTAGGGTTGGTTAGTAGAGTTAGGAATTAATTTTGTGCTTGTCTTGTGCCATCATTGAAATGTTGTTGGAATAATCGGAAGTAGCAGGAATTAGGAGGACATAGGAATGGTATTTGTGAGTTTAAGTAACCCTTCCAACGCTAAATCCATTCTTAGTGCCTTTTGTCCATCCATTTCATGCTCATATTTCCAATCATAGGCCAAATACACACAACAAGTCTCCAATTAGGTCACAACTACATATTACGTTGTAGTGCACCTAAAAGAATTCTCGACTTAGGTCACGGCTTTATATCACTTTATAGCGGCCTAAGGGAGAGGGTTGTGTTTGTTTATTTTAGGTTTGATTTCAAATTGTTTAGCGAAGAGAAGTACAAGGTATTTTTCCATCTCTCATACCACCCTTCCTTAACCCTAACAAGTGAGTAAACTACTCACACATGAGAAGAAAATAAAACTAGAAGAAGAGAAGAAAGAATGGAAGAATACGGTTAGAACAAAAATAGCAAGCTAACTACTTGAGCTCTCACCTAAGCAAGGGACTCCATTGAGTATCATGGCTTAAAAATAGAGATTAGAAGAGAAGAAGAACAATAAAACCAACTATTTTAACAAATAAGTAATAAAAGTTATACTAGAATTAAAATGCAATGCAAAAATAAAGATACAAGGTAATAAAAACTCTCATCTTCATTAATTGTCTACTCAAAAGCTCTCATTACATTTTCATGGAGAATAGATGAAGAAGAAAAAAATAACTAATCTAACACTAATCCTAAAGAAAGTAAAGCATCCTTGTCTTGGCACACATCTGGAGTATATATAGGCAGAGGAGTGAAACCCTAGGGCCATATTCTGAGCCTATGTACAATTACAAAATCACCCCTGAAGTTTCGTCGCAAGATGTTATGATGAGGCCGTGGATCCGCCGCCAATAAGGCCTAAATTTCATGTTTCCGCAGTCGACTTGATGAATTGGCATGCTATTTTTCTTGTGCTTCCTCGCGTTGCTTTCTTTTCTGTTTTACTGGTTCAAATTTGCAAAATAGTTCCAAAATATTCTCAGATTTGCAACAGTCCAAAATGGAAACTCTTTTTGTCTTGATCTCTCTCGAGCTCCGCGTTGCCACCTTGTTTCTTGTACTGCCTCCCTTGTGCTTTGCGTTTGTCTGAGACACAAATGATTGTTGTTCTTGTCTTGTCTCCTGAACTGGTAGACACCACCAGACGGATATGGATGACCAGAACCCGGATTTTATCTGTTTTTGGCAGTTGTTCTGAATTTTGTCATAACTGAGAATTTGTAACCTGTAATCATGTAGCAAACATGGATCAAAAGCACCTACCTATATATAAATGTGCATAAGAATGAGCGGTATTAAATGCAATATTCTGGTGTGAACAAGTATCAAAAGAACTGGACGTACCTATGCAACTCCGCAGATCTAGCAGGCAGTCTCTTCCGACTGAGAGATACTACAGTTTTCTCGTAGATGGGGATAGAGAGAATTGCATCATCGAGATGATGAGCCGACTAGTTTTCAGCAGGCCATTACAAGCAGAGACTCAGTAAAGTGGCTGGGTGCTATGCGGTCTGAGATGGAATCCATGTATACCAACAAAGTTTAGACTTTGGACATTGCACCTCCAGGGGTAAAACCAATAGGCTGCAATTGGATCTTCCAAAAGAAGATTGGTGAAGATGGATAGGTTGAAACCGATAAAGCTAGACTTGTAGAATAAGGTTTTCGTCAAAGACCTGGCTTGGACTAGGAAGAAAACTTTTCTCCAGTGGCTATGTTTAAATCCATTCCTACTTGCTGTAAGTCGACGTTACACACCTCACAAGATGCGGGGAGGCGGAATAAGTAAAACAATCATTTTGTTTAAGGTAACATCGACTAACTTTACGGATCTTTGCTAAACACTAACTAACAAACTATCTAGAAGTGCTAAACTACTATGATAGATGATTATACCTCAAGATACTAGTCCTTCTTGTTCTTTTTGTTCACCTCCTCATCGGCCTCCTCGATGTGATAGAAGATCCACCCGAGAGTTCCTTCTCCAAGCTTTAACCTCTCACTTGAGGTAACTAAGTGGCTGGGATTGCTAATCCAAGTGACCTAGAAGATATAGAAGTGGATTGAGGAAAGAGAATGTGTTTGTTATTATGAAATGAAATATAACTCATTTGTGTATATATTATGAAGCATAAAATATCTTGCACAAATATCTTGCACAAATATCTTCATGCTTCATTTAATACAAATGGATGAATCATCTAATGAGTCATGGTTTCATTTAATGCAAATTACACATCATTTCCTCCACCTCATTAAGCTTAATCCATAAATGAATTAAAACATAATGAGTTACCTTTCTTCTAGAAACTTCTCGAGTATTTACGAGAATGCCCCTCCTATCCGAAAAACACGGATATACAGAGACTGCATAAATCCAATAATCCAATACTAGAATCTGGCTTAAACCAAAGCACGCTAGTATAAACAGTCCGAACATCATACGTGCACAAGTATACGTATATGTCCGAACCCTGTCGTAAAACCATACGACCTCTATATCGTTTCGCCTGAAGCAGGGAAGCTCTCTGTGTGGGACTCTAAAGACTCAACACTATGCTGGCAGTGGGTTTAACCACATGCCGCAAGCGGTACTAGCTGTACGTAACGGTCCCCAGGTAGATGTCGATAAGAAGGCCGATGAGGAAACCCATCCGAACTCCTACTAAGCCTGATGTGACAATCTCTGTACAGTCTGGTTTGTTTGTCTAAGACTATAACATATCGGGCCTAGGGGGCGGCAAGCGTCAGTCCCCAATAAGCTGTATAAGTCGTGTCGGAGTGAAGCCCATTACACCTTGAGAAGCTACTAGAATTCCTACCAGTAAATCTCATTTGCCCTGGCCAGGGACTTTGCGTAATGGCTCTCCAAACACAGTGCGATATCAACTTCCAATACCGGGAGAGACGAATCCTTTCTAACTGCCACTTCCTCCAAGTGCTTCGGGACTGCACCCAACTGCTACCTGTTTGCACGACTCCTTTGAGCTGTGGTAGTGTAGCAATCTAAGAAC
The DNA here is from genome assembly GCA_030015575.1 of Agapanthus africanus. Taxonomy (NCBI): domain Eukaryota; kingdom Viridiplantae; phylum Streptophyta; class Magnoliopsida; order Asparagales; family Amaryllidaceae; genus Agapanthus; species Agapanthus africanus. The sequence continues at coordinate 132,142,399 of CM057340.1, read as the reverse complement.
AGTGGGAACACACTCGAGATGAAGTAGCAGTGTCAAGTCAACGGACTATGCTGTACTCTTGTCACCTGGGAACTGTTAACTGACGACGGGTATAATACCAACCAACAGTTCCTAGCGAGTCCTGTCCGGTGTACCCGTAACCCAACGAGCACCTTCATACTATCTCCATTACAACGTACTAATGGCTGTGGAACAGACCATCTCCCCTGCTGGGATGAGAAGCGTATACACTTGTCTACTCTGGAGTATCGATGCCCTGTCTCGATAATCCTACGACTAGGGATCTGAAAAAGGATGTGCTTATAGACTGCCCAGCTCCCACTAGTGTGACTGCCATCACAACGCTGATAGTCAAGCAAGAACCTAAGGGCTCTATCAATATGTATTCGCGATATGCTAAAAGAAACACATACACATATTAAGATAGATTTAAAACAAGTAGCATACTACTATGTTGAGCAAGATTGTTAATACAACTGTGAATATCCCAAGCTTCCATTAAGTAATATGCAAACTAGTATGATACAATAATAGCCCCTAGGGCATATACACTAACAATCTTCCACTTGCACTAAGGCCATATACTAGCGTATCGAAGACCTATCATCTCGAATAGCTTCTCGAACTATGTCTGAGGTAAAGCCTTTGTGAATGGATCTGCAGTGTTCTCCTCTGTAGTAACTCTCCGGACCTCGATCTCCCGGCGATCTATGATCTTCCTGATCAGGTGATACCGCCTCAAGATGTGTCTGGACTATTGATGGGACCTGGGTTCCTTCGCTAAAGCTATATCGCCATTGTTGTCATAATACAGCGGTATTGGATTAACAATGGTAGGAACCACCTGAGGTTCTGTTAGGAACTTCTTCATCCAGACTGCTTCTTTTGCGGCATCGCAAGCAGCTATATACTCCGCTTCCATCATCGAGTCAGCAACGGTGTCCTGGTTGGAACTCTTCCAGCACACCGCCCCTCCATTGAGGGTAAATACATAACCTAACATGGACTTGGAGTCATCCTTGTCACTCTGGAAGCTGGAGTCAGCAAAAGCCTTAATCTGGAGGTCTTTTCCGCCGTAAACCAAGAACATATCCTTAGTCCTTCTCAGGTACTTAAGAATGTTCTTTACTGCTATCCAATGCTTCTCCCCTGGGTCTGACTGATACCGGCTTACCACGCTTAGTATGTAAGCTACATCTGGTCTGGTACACAACATCGCATACATTATAGAGCCTACCCAGAAGCGTAGGGTGTAACTGACATGCGATCCCCTTCCAAATCAGTCTTGGGAGACATCTCTTTGGAAAGGGTGATTCCGTGACAAGCCGGTAAATTACCGCGCTTAGAATCTTCCATACTGAATCTTTTCAGTATAGTGTTGATATACCTGGACTGTGAAAGTCCCAACATCCTCTTAGATCTATCACGATAGATCTGGATCCCCAGAATGTAAGAGGCATCACCCAGGTCTTTCATGGAGAACCTGTGTGATAAGAATCCTTTGACAGATTGTAGCATAGGAATGTCATTTCCTATCAAGAGAATGTCATCCACGTACAAGACGAGGAATACGGCAGTTCGTGCTACAATTTTACTATATATACATGGTTCATCTGGATTTTTGATAAAGTCATATTCTTTGACCGTTTCATCAAAACAGATGTTCCAACTCCGCGATAGCTGCTTTAGTCCATAAATGAACTTAAGCAACTTGCACACTTTCCCACTGCTCCCACTCTGATTGAAACCTATTGGCTGATCCATATAGACGCACTCTTCTAAATTACCATTTAGAAAAGCCGTCTTTACGTCCATCTGCCAGATCTCATAATCATAGAAGGCAGCAATGGAAAGAAGGATCCGAATGGATTTGAGCATAGCCACTGGAGAAAAAGTTTCGTCATAGTCCAAACTGTAGGGTTCCTAGGCACTCTAATGAGGTCTCACAAGGCATTAACCATGCCAATTTCAAATTTTACGGGTGCCGAGAAACCCTAATACGGATCGTTGACTAGAAATTTAGGCGAAACATGCAACTAGTTAACAACTTAACTAAAAGAACGGAAATACAACCTTTGTAGATCCGGTCCTCCACCTCCATAGCTCCGCAATGAAGTCTCCTCGCTGTCCAAATCGAATCCCGGGCTCTAGCGTCGGCTTCATCGGGAGAAATGGGCGGGCTAGGTCATCGACTACGATGCCGAAGATGATCTACGTCGAGGCATCACAAGATCAAGCTCCCACTTCACCAAGTCATGAAACTTGTGAAGAAAACACCCTATACTACTTGGCAAGAGGTAAAGGATGAAGAAATAGGAGGTGGGTTCACTTTAGAATTGGATTTCGCACTCGATTTCATCACTTGCCATTGATGAGGCAAGCTTTTCTTTCTTGTGAAGAAGATGAAGAAGAAGAAAGAATATGATAAAGTGTTAAAGAATAATTGAAAAAGAATTGATTCTTATCATATTCTAACCTTAGTTAAGTGTAGAGAAGAGACCATGGTTAGTTATGATGGTTAGGGTTAAGCAAGAGACAAGAATGGTGGACTAGGTCAAAGTTTCATGAAGCTTCAACAAAACTACAAATAAAGCCACCATTCTTTTCTTATCATTTCCAAAATGAATAAAAAAATAAATAAATAAATAAGCAAAACCCTAACCATCAACTTAACCATGGTTTAATTCTTTACACTTAACCAAATAAACATGTATCATCAAACATGATACAATCATGTGCACAAAAGTATATCACATATACAACTTGCACAAATCAAGTGAGAAAATCCATTTAAAGTGAACCAATACTAGTTAATGCAAAGTAATATATCAAATTTATAATTATACATTAAATCATTAAATCAACACTTGATTTAACGATCCGGTCATATCGCATATAACCGACTAGTATCCTATGTATCGGCTTATCGAATCAATCCTTGATTCGATAACTAGGTTATATCGCATATAACCAATCGATACATTCATCGCGAGAATAAAATACGGTATCACATACACGCATTATTCTCGGTCCCGCACATATCTCATATGTGCTCCTATTTCGTTTCGCTTGAGCCAGGAAACCTCTGTGTAGGACTCTAAAGACTCGTCAATACGCCGGCAGCAGGTGATGATCATATCAAACACCCACAAGCCGCAAGCGGTCTGCTAAACGTAACGGCCACCCGGGTATTGAGCGATCAGAAGATCGACGAGCAAGCCCGCTCACACTCCTGTGAATCCAACCAGTAACACTTACCGTACAGTCCGGTCTGATTGTCTGATATGTCACATATCTCGCCTAGGGGTGGTAAACGTCAGACCCCAATAGCTCGATAAGTCGTGTCGATATGAGGTCTATAACTATTTGAGAAACTACAGGTAACACTTACCAGTAAATCTCAGCAACCCTGGCCAGGGATTTCCGGTTATAGCCAATCGAACACAGCGCAACATCAACTCCCTATACCGGGAGAGACGAATCCCCTCCTATCGCTCATTGCCTCCATGTAACTCGGGACTGTACCCAAAAACCACCGTTTTGCATGCCCTCTTGGACGTGGTAAGGTGGAAATCAAAGCACAGTGGGAACCATACAAGACTCTATGACCATCTCGGGTCAACAGACTACTCTGTACCAGTGTCACCAGAGAACTGCCATCTGACGTAAGGTATAATACCATCTGGGAGTTCTCGGCGAGTCCGTCCAGTGTACCCAGTCTCTACTGAGCACCCGTATACCATCTCTGATGTCAAACACCAATGGATATGGGATCATCCATCTCCCATCTCTATAGGTCGAGAAGGTATACGCTAGTCTACTCTGGTATATCGATGCCCCGTCTCGATACACGCACGACTAGGGACCTTGAAGGATGTACTTATGGACTACCATGTCCCCACTAGTATGATCCGCATCATAGTCCAGGTAGTCAAGTACACATCCTAAGGGCTTTACCAACATGTAACAGAGAGACAATCAGTGTACACATTAAGGTAAAGAGCAACCAGATAGCATACTATCATGTCGAGCAAGAAAGTCCTCCCTATATATGTCCCAGCATCCACTACAATATACATCCTATGTACAGTAATGGCCTCTAGGGCATACATATAACTAACAATCTCCCACTTGCACTAGGGCCATCTGATAGCAGTGGTTGTAGTATCTCATACTCAACCATCCCATAAAAGTCTCTCTCTGGGAATAGGCCTTCGTGAGTGGATCCGCCGTGTTATCCTCTGAGTCTGCTCTCCTAACCTCGATCACCCTGGAGATCAACTATCTCCATGATCAGGTGATGCTGCCTCAGAATACGTCTGGGTCACTGATGGGACCGGGGTTCCTGGCATAAGCCACAACTCCATTGTCACACAATGGTAGGAACCAAGTTCATCTCATGAACCTATATACACCCAAACTTCCTCTTTGGTAGCATCTTAAGTAGCGATGTATCCAGCCTTTATCGTCTAGTTAGCCACGGTATCTAGCTTGGAACTCTTCCAACATACCGTCCCTTTACTGAGGGTAAAGACAATGCCTGTGACTGACATTCAGTCGTCTTTATCACCCTGGAACACTTCCAGTGATTCTCCTCTGGATCGATTGATACCATCTCACTACAACTAGTGAGTATCCTAACATCCAATTAGATCTATCTCATAGATCCAAAATAAGGATTCAGGAGGTATCACTTTGATCCTATATGGAGAATCATTGTGATAAGCGGAGATTGATCGAACGTAGCATAGGAAACTCTTTCCCTTTCAAGAGTATGTCATCCACGTACTCTACGAGAATCGCCACCATACTCCCTACTACCTTTTTGTTTATACAAGGTTCATCTACCATTTTGATGATGTCAAACTGTTTGACTAATTCATCAAAACAGATGTTCCAACTCCGCGATGCCTGCTTTATCATATAAAGCATCTTACACACGTTTCCGCTGCTCCTACTGTCTACGAAGCCCTCTGACTGTGTACTTACAGACTCTCTCTTCTAAAACAACATTCAGAAAAGTAGTCATGACACCCAACCGCCAGATATCGTAGTTATGGTATGTAGCCGTGGCAAGTAGGATCTGGATGGACTTTAGCATAGCTACTTAGAAAAGGTTTCATTATTATCCATACCTGGTCAATGATGCAAACCTTTAACAAGTCTAGCTTTGAAAGTCTTAACTTTTCCATGTACACCAAGTAATCTTCTCAAGATATACTTGCTCCTGATGGGGATTTAACCCTTCAGATATAGCAACTAAAGTCCATACTTTGTTGGTGTATAAGGATTCCATCTCAGATCACTAAGCATCCAGCCATTCTTACAGAGTCCCACTCTTGATGGCCAGCTCGAAACTAGTTAGGTCATCATCTCATGATGCAATTCTCGCTCCCACTGTCATCGAGAAACCGAAGAAACTCTCAGGTGGGTAAGGAACCCTACTAGATCGGCGGAGAGGCTGAGGTTCGTTGGTTACTATTGAATCCTTCGGTTCTACCAAATCATCTGTTGTAGTTTGTATAGCTGAAACACTTTCAGTTCTACATAACTAACCTTGCCTCGATCTTGTCTGGATTTTGCTTTTAGACATAGGCCGGACAACCCTAAATCTTAACCAATTTAAGATATGGGCTCTTCCCATTCCATATCACATATGAAGTGGTAGGCAACTGATTTGATCGGAACCCTATTCAATAGGTATGCAACTTCATAAGTGCATAACTCCCAAAAGGAAAAAGGTAACTCAGTAGTACTCATCATAGAGCACACCTTATCACATAGGGTGTGATTGCTCCGCTCCGATATACCATCATGCTATGGTGTATACGGAGGAGTAATGCTGAGAGGGAATCTCATTCTCCATTAGAATAGTCCAGGAATTCCATGCACAAGTATTCTCCTCCTCGATCACATCAAAGGACATAATACTTATACCCGTATTTTGGTTCTCTACTTCTAACTTATATTCTGTGAATATCTCAAAAGGTTCGGACTTATGTTTCAACAGGAACATATGTCTGAATCTTGAGAGATCATCAGAGAATGTAATGAAGTATAAAGAACCGGTCTTGGCATGTGCAGACAGGGGACCTACATACATCAATATGTATCATCCCAAGAGTTCACTAACTCTTTCTCTGCTTCCAGTAAACAGAGCTATGGTCATTTCATCTTTGTGACATGACTGGCAAGTTTCATAAGATATAAATTCAAACTGATTTAAATATGCATCTTTATATAACTTCAGCCAGTCGGGTCGCATTGATATGACCTAGTCTACAATGCCTCAAGAAGGATCCGTTCATATGTGAACTCTTCCTCTTGTGTGTGTTCTGTATACTAAGAACTGTAGTTTGATTTAGAACATCAATGCTTTTAGATAACGTGCCTGAAACGATCAACTTTTGATATAGGAAATGTTCAAAACATTATCCAACAATACAAAATTTTATCATTTCTTTACTAATAAAGAGACTGATATGATTTTGTATATCAGGTTCGGTATCTAATAACATTCGTTCAGAATCAATGTATTTGTAATACAGGGTGACAGTGACCAACAGACTTGGCTGCAACACTTGCCTCGTTTTCTGCCTCATGAAACTTATCACCTGTTCTCAGTTTTTTTTTTACCCTTTTGTAGCCCTATGTAACAGATTACATATCTGGGATCCTGATCCGGTATCATATACCCAGGATGCGGAGGATACTGAGAAACAGTTCTTTGTAATGAACACACCCGAATATGATGCATCAACATGCACTCTCTTTGTTTGGGCGGCATGGGAATCTTGGTATTCCCCTATTTCCTGCTCTGTCTTATACCAATTATAAGTTGGAGCGGGACCAACGTTCCCCAGCTCAGTATAACAAGCGGGTTCGGTCAATATCCGTATTATTATCTTGATTAAGGCATGATATGGTCGCTACCAGGAAAGAGAGAGAAGAAAACACTCAGCGTGCGCTCTTGCAAGATCAGATTGGTTATTATTTTATCTAATCAGGATGGCTCCCACTGCTTTTTATCAAATCTTCCTTCAAACCCTAAAAGGAAAGACTAGCCGGGATTAATTACACGCTACAAGTTCGCCAATCTTTCAGCCAGGCCAGTGTCGGTACTTTGAGGGAGGTCCCCCGTGCTTTCGCACAAACCTAATTAATGTAAACCTTGTTTTCCCAGAGGCGTAACCTCGTTAACACTTTTCTAGACACCTACTTGATCGGCTAATTGTAATGTGTAAAACTCTCCCAGGAGTAACAATTACTCGCAGTGGGTATCGGGATCCAACTATCTCATAGAAGGTATGCAATCTCATTGCAAATTTCAACACTTGAAATTCCCGATAATTTTGCCCCTAGCGTCCTATGACCTTGACGCAGGCCAACAAACCATAGTGCGCTAGTCAAGTTCAACCCGTCATTTCCTGATTGAATTAAACCCACCCGCACGACCCTTGACGCAGGCCAACAAAGTCGCACGACTACCCTAATCCAATCTGCATCATATGCATAAGCAGATAAATACTAGTTAGCTACCGCACACTACGCCTTGACGCAGGCCAACAAACGTAGCACGAATACTAACGACCACTTATCTGAAATGACGGAGGGCTACGACAGGTTTTTCGAAAAACCTATTGCGTAATGAACTTGATATCGTTGTAGAATCAAATGAATTTTGAAATGGAGTGTTTTTGAGGCTTTTCTAGTTTTGCTAAAGGGGTCACTCCCGGTGAAGGGATCGTCGGCCCTTTCCTCGTCGAATGAGGTGCGGGATATATCATATATATCACTATGCAAAGCAAAACTCTTAAAAGCAATCAAAAGACAAACCGAGTGTGTAGCATCTGCCAGTTATTGCTAAAGGAGTCACTCCCGGTGAAGGGATCTCGGTCCTTTCCTTATCGAATAAGGTGCAGGATATATCGCATATACCGCTGTGCAAAGCAAGAACTGTAGCTACCTATTTTAGTTTGAAATTCGATTCTACAACATCTTAGGTTTCTTTTATTTAATTAATCTCATTAATGAAGTCCCATCATTTAAATACCTAAACATCACAGATAAATACGACGTACACTTATGCCATCCGCATTCGCCTCGATGTCCCCTCGTGCACCGTTAGGTTAGGTAACTAACGACAGAGCAGGGCAGGGCTAGCACGGGTGTAAAACATAAGTAACGTCTATATAATATATCATATATATTATATACTGTATCTATCATAGAACATCACATGATCACATCACAGATATCGCAGCAGAAGAAACATATGAAATATTGGATATACTAGGACGTCCGTGTTTTCAATACGAGCCAGTATAAAACACGGATTCCACGGTCGTGACGAATAGCCAAACCCACATCCGTAGACCCTTACGAGAGCGGCAAGCAACCCTACCAATTCTAGAGTTAGGAGACCCGGACTCGACTCCTCGAGTTGGTCTCCCACTGGACTCCAGAACCCGGTTACTTGTGCCCTCCTCCATGGGTCTATCCTAGTGCGGAAAAGTAAATAATATACAAACGGTGACATCTTCCGCAACCTGGAAGTGCCCCAATAAAAGAATATTACATACAAGTTTTTACATGAATGAAAATGAAAAACACTCATCTCACATAAAAACCCCCGGCTATTCAATCACGACGATCCAATATAACATATCCAGCAACACATAACATCACATGTCATCAACGTAAGTAAATATGCGCATCCCAATTGTCGTTGACATATAGCAACGAAACCGGCGATATCACATATTACACTTACGGTCACAGAAAAGAAAGTGTAAAACTACAACAGTTGGAATCCGCAACCTGCATAGACATCGCATGCCTAATCAAATGAATTACTTAGACATCACATGCCTAACAATTATAAACCCCGCATTTTAGTCTCATTATCGAAAACTCTTTTCAATATCAAGTCGGGCAATTCAACAAGATTCCCGACATCCTGATCAAATGTTCGTCGCAAACTTCAGTAGACGGCCGCACCCCCGATGCCGTCGATGAAGTGCACCAAGGCGGAACACCGCTGCCGCGAGCACCCAGATGGATGCTTTCGGCGACGGGGTTCTCCTACAATCATTTGGTCGGGGCTAAGGGATGTAGCTGTCTATTAAGTTTATCCGGCGAGTATCCGCGTACGCTACGTGATTGCGACGGACTTTTGATCACATCAAAATTCCGTGGCAACCGATCAAGTGAGACTAAAGTGCTATGTTTATAACATTCATTCAGTTATCTCATAACTACTTGTGAATTCCAATTATTGTATCACATTCCGGATAAATAGAAAATGTTAAACTTTCCGATCGAACAATCGAACACCCAAGTTTTCCCGAAACAGATCAACACATGAAACAAGTTTAAAAACATCCAGTTCATGCCTCAGTACCAACGGTCCAGCCGTAGAAGGGTCAAGCCAACGCCTCACATGTGGCACGCCGTACTGCCCCAAACCCGAAGGTTCAAAGGGCAGTTCAAGACGGTCACATAATCGAGTTAAGGTTTGTTGTCTTCTAGAGGGTCCATCGCGTTACTTGCACTACTTAGAACGTCTTTAAACCACGGAAAAATCCAACACTTGGAAATTTCCCGACAGGGGAAAAAGTGGGTATTTATATCCGGCGGAACTTTTTAACATATTCAAAAAATTATCCGGAAAACACATAGACAAAATCTGATAATCCGATCGAATCATCGAATCCCCAAAACAACCCCAGAAAATACAACTCTTGAATAAATATTAAAAATTCCCATAAAACTCAGCACTGTGAATGAGGAATTACTGTGCAAATATAGAGGGCTGACGTCACCACAGAGCCGCGGAACCGCCGCAGAATCTAGGCTTCTGCCGCGGTTCCGCGGCATGTTTGAGGTATCTTTGGTCAAATTTTGCACCGTAATTCTTATAATTCCCTGCTGAATTTTTTAAGCATTTTTAATATGGAAAAAACCTAGTTTTTGAAAAAAGTCCAGAGAGCGTGAAATTTTAGGGTTTCGGGTTCGTTCGGGTTTCAAACTTCGTCTACGCATCGCCTAAGGTTCTAGCTAGGCTCTAATACCACTGTAGGTCAGGCAGCCACCCCATCCAATGGGGTCGCCGTGGCACCAATGGGTCCCTCAGCCGCTACTTTTTACGCATGCCCCCTCGCGAGGACTACAACCCGCCGGAACACCTTCCGGTCTCGGGACACCCTGGGGGTAAGAGCCTATGCTTCGCCACACTGTCACACAGTGAGAACCCCCCATAGGTCGACATCCAATGCTTAGTAGCTCTGATACCACTGTAGGGTTCCTAGGCACTCTAATGAGGTCTCACAAGGCATCAACCATGCCAATTTCAAATTTTACGGGTGCCGAGAAACCCTAATACGGATCGTTGACTAGAAATTTAGGCGAAACATGCAACTAGTTAACAACTTGACTAAAAGAACGGAAATACAACCTTTGTAGATCCGGTCCTCCACCTCCATAGCTCTGCAATGAAGTCTCCTCGCTGTCCAAATCGAATCCCGGGCTCTAGCGTCGACTTCATCGGAGAAATGGGCGGGCTAGGTCATCGACTACGATGCCGAAGATGATCTACGTCGAGGCATCACAAGATCAAGCTCCCACTTCACCAAGTCATGAAACTTGTGAAGAAAACACCCTATACTACTTGGAAAGAGGTAAAGGATGAAGAAATAGGAGGTGGGTTCACTTTAGAATTGGATTTCTCACTCGATTTCATCACTTGCCATTGATGAGGCAAGCTTTTCTTTCTTGTGAAGAAGATGAAGAAGAAGAAAGAATATGATAAAGTGTTAAAGAATAATTGAAAAGGAATTGATTCTTATCATATTCTAACCTTAGTCAAGTGTAGAGAAGAGACCATGGTTAGTTATGATGGTTAGGGTTAAGCAAGAGACAAGAATGGTGGACTAGGTCAAAGTTTCATGAAGCTTCAACAAAACTACAAATAAAGCCACCATTCTCTTCTTATCATTTCCAAAATGAATAAACAAATAAATAAATGAATAAGCAAAACCCTAATCATCAACTTAACCATGGTTTAATTCTTTACACTTAACCAAATAAACATGTATCATCAAACATGATGCAATCATGTGCACAAAAGTATATCACATATACAACTTGCACAAATCAAGTGAGAAAATCCATTTAAAGTGAACCAATACTAGTTAATGCAAAGTAATATATCAAATATATAATTATACATTAAATCATTAAATCAACACTTGATTTAACGATCCGGTCATATCGCATATAACCGACTAGTATCCTATGTATCGAGTTATCGAATCAATCCTTGATTCGATAACTAGGTTATATCGCATATAACCAATCGATACATTCATCGTGAGAATGAAATACGGTATCACATACACGCATTATTCTCGGTCCCGCACATATCTCATATGTGCTCCTATTTCGTTTCGCTTGAGCCAGGAAACCTCTGTGTAGGACTCTAAAGACTCGTCAATACGCCGGCAGCAGTTGATGATCATATCAAACACCCACAAGCCGCAAGCGGTCTGCTAAACGTAACGGCCACCCGGGTATTGAGCGATCAGAAGATCGACGAGCAAGCCCGCTCAGACTCCTGTGAATCCAACCAGTAACACTTACCGTACAGTCCGGTCTGATCGTCTGATATGTCGCATATCTCGCCTAGGGGTGGTAAACGTCAGACCCCAATAGCTCGATAAGTCGTGTTGATATGAGGTCTATAACTATTCAAGAAACTACAGGTAACACTTACCAGTAAATCTCAGCAACCCTGGCCAGGGATTTCCGGTTATAGCCAATCGAACACAGCGCAACATCAACTCCCTATACCGGGAGAGACGAATCCCCTCCTATCGCTCATTGCCTCCATGTAACTCGGGACTGTACCCAAAAACCACCGTTTTGCATGCCCTCTTGGACGTGGTAAGGTGGAAATCAAAGCACAGTGGGAACCATACAAGACTCTATGACCATCTCGGGTCAACAGACTACTCTGTACCAGTGTCACCAGAGAACTGCCATCTGACGTAAGGTATAATACCATCTGGGAGTTCTCGGCGAGTCCGTCCAGTGTACCCAGTCTCTACTGAGCACCCGTATACCATCTCTGATGTCAAACACCAATGGATATGGGATCATCCATCTCCCATCTCTATAGGTCGAGAAGGTATACGCTAGTCTACTCTGGTATATCGATGCCCCGTCTCGATACACCCACGACTAGGGACCTTGAAGGATGTACTTATGGACTACCATGTCCCCACTAGTATGATCCGCATCATAGTCCAGGTAGTCAAGTACACATCCTAAGGGCTTTACCAACATGTAACAGAGAGACAATCAGTGTACACATTAAGGTAAAGAGCAACCAGATAGCATACTATCATGTCGAGCAAGAAAGTCCTCCCTATATATGTCCCAGCATCCACTACAATATACATCCTATGTACAGTAATGGCCTCTAGGGCATACATATAACTAACACAAACCAGGTCTTTGACGAAAACCCTTTACAACAAGTCTAGCCTTATAGGTTTCCTCCTGTCCATCTACACCAATCTTCTTCCTGAAGATCCACTTGCATCCTATGGGAATTATCCCATCTGGAGCAAAGTACAAAGTCCATACTTTGTTGGTGTACATGGACTTTATCTCGGTCCGCATTGCATCCAGCCATCTTACTGAGTCACCGCTCTGGATGGCCTACTGGAAGCTAGTAGGTTCATCATTATCAATGACGCAATCCTCTCTATCCATGTCTATGAGAAAACCATAGTATCTCTCAGGCGGATGAGACGGCCTACTACTCCTGCGGAGGGGTGCTGGAATGTCCTATTCTTCTGGAACTTCTGGCTCTACCAAACTTTCAGTAGTAGTTTGTGGTTCTGGAATTTCTTCCAGTTCTATTGTGCTCCCACTTGTTTCCTTTTCTAAAAACTGCTGTTCTAGAAAATGGGCATTACGAGAAACAAAAACCTTTTGTTCCTCTGCGTAATAGAAAAAATACCCCTTTGAGTTCTTTGGATATCCCACAAACTTACACTGTACTGATCGTGTCTCGAGTTTGTCCGCATGCTGCTTTTTAACAAAAGCTGGACATCCCTATATCTTGAGATACTGAAGATAGGGTTTCTTCCCACTCCACATCAGATATGGTGTGGTAGGCACAGTCTTGGTAGGAACCCTGCTCAAAAGATATGCAGCTGATTCTAGTGCATAACCCCAGAAATATCGCGGTAACTCAGCATTGTTCATCATGGAACGTACCATATCTAATAGGGTTCGGTTCTGTCTTTCCGATACACCGTTATGTTGTGGAGTATATGGAGGAGTAAGCTGAGAGAAAATTCTATTCTCTTTTAGCTAACCCAGGAACTCGGCACTTAAGTATTCACCACCTCGATCAGATCTCAGTGTCTTGATACTTTTGCCGGTTTGGTTTTCTACTTCATTCTTATATTCTCGGAATTTCTCAAAGGCCTCGGATTTATGTTTCATTAAGAAAATGAATCCATACCTAGAGTAATCATCCGTAAAAGTAATGAAATATGAAAAACCGCCTCTTCCATGTGTAGACATTGGACCACATACATCGCTGTGTATGAGTCCTAAGAGCTCGCTCGCCCTTACTCCATGTCCAGTGTATGGAGTCTTTGTCATCTTTCCTTTGAGACATGATTGACAAGTTGCATAAGACTGATATTCGAACGGATCCAAATATCCTTCTCTACGTAACTTAGTTAACCTTGTCTCATTGATGTGACCCAGTCTACAATGCCATAAGAAAGCCTGATTTATATCTGGGGATTTTCTTTTTAGTGTGTTTTGGACATTGAAAATCTGTAATTGGTTTAACACGTATATACCGTTATCTAGTGTACCAGACCCAATCAAACCATGATTAAGGTGGATGTTAACAACATCGCTTACAAACGTGAAATCATAACCTTCTTTTGATAACAACGATACTGATATGATATTACACATTAAACTAGGTACACAAAAACAGTTGCGCAAAACCAAAATATGTCCACTCGTCAATCCAAGATGATAATCTCCTACGGACACAGCATTCACGCTAGCTCCATTAGCAACCTGGAGGGTCATATCACCAACCTTCAGCACTTTACGGTTTTTTCAGTGCCTGCAATGAATTGCATATATGAGATCCTGATCCGGTATCCAATACCCAGGAAGTAGAGTTGATTGACAGACAATTTTCAATTACAAACACACCTGAATCCGAAGCCACAACTTGCCTCGGGTCCTGGTTCTTGGCAATCCAAGCTTTGCAATCCTTTTTCCAATGGCCTTTTCTACGACAGTGGAAGCACTCGTCCTTTTCCACTACTGGCACCACAACCTTTGCCTTTCCCTTGACTCCCACCTTACCAACACCACCTCTCGGTTTGGTAGCGGCCTTCTTCTTCCTTCCTTTGATCCCTGCCTTGGACCTGGAAGAGGAAGTACCATGAACAAACATAGTGGGTGTTTCCCTTGCCTTCTGCAAGGTGCCCTCTGCAATCCTCAACATGTTAAGGAGTTCTGGAAGTTCAACTTCTTTACCTTGAATGTTGAAATTCAAGATAAACTGGGTGTAGGTGGACGGAAGGGACTGAAGAACCAAGTCTGTATACAGCTCGTTCTCTAATGTTGTCCCGAGGTCTGCGAGCTCTTCAATATAGCCAATCATCTTAAGGACATATTTCCCTACAGATGATCCGACGGCCATCCTCGACTGAAACAAGTTCTTCGAGGTCTCGTATCTAACTATACGAGATTGCTCTCCATACAGTTCCTTGGTGTGGAGAAATATGGATTCTAGATCTATATTCTCGTGCCTCCTCTGATGTTCATTATTCATAGAGGCAAGCACGATGCACTTGGCCTTCGCGCAGTCTAACTCCCAGGTCTTGCGGATTTCCTTATCCGCGACACTGGATTCAGGACCTGAGACGGCAGGGGCCTTAGTAGTAAGGACATACCCCAATTTGTCATAGGTAATTGGCATCTTGATATTCCGGAACCAATCTTTATAGTTTGGCCCTGTCAAAATATTTTTATCTAATAATAATTTAAGGCCTGTCATGTTCTGGGTCGCTGCAATTAGGAGAGAGAGAGAGAGAGGAAACACTTTAGCATGATGCTCTTGCAAGTTTAGAGTGGTTTTTAGTTTATCTAAACAGGATGGCTCCCACTGTTTCTCGAATCCCTCCTCAAAAAAAAAGGAAGAACTGGTCAGGACTATTCTTACTGTACAATACTTGCTTAACCGTTCATCCAGGCAAGTGTCGGTACTTCGAGGGAGGTTTTACGACGCTTTCGCGAAGTTCCTCAATTAAATAACCTCTTCTCTTTGGGGGCGTAGCCCCCCTGACACCTTTCTCGACACCTACTTGGTTTATAGCATTGATCGTTAAGTGAATGAATCTCCCGATGAGTAGCATATACTCACAGTAGGATAGGGATCCAAATATCATCGTGTGATAAAGCTGAAGGAATCCTACTAAAATTATCACACTCCAAATGGTATGCATCTCTAGCAACTTTCAGTTTCTTTAGAAACTCCCGATATGGATTTCTGCCCCATGCTCTTATGACCTTGGCATTGGTCAAAATGTCATAAGTCATATGTCAAGTTCTACCCATCATTATCTTGTTAATTTGAACCCACCCGTACATACCCCTGACGTTGGCCAAATGGAAGTACGACTGTCCCAAACTAACTCATCTATCTATGCAACAGATGAATACCCAGCAGCTACCAAACACTATGCCTTGGCGTTGGTCAAAATACATAGTTTGAATACTACTGAATACCCAAATGAAATGACGGAGGGCTACGAATGGTTTTGGCGAAACCGTGAACGTAGTGAACTTGATATGATCGAAGGAACCTGATAGCTTTTAAAAGGACTGGTTTAAGCTTTGCAATTAAAAAAATCTTCTGTTTTAAAATAACCGAGTGGTTTCTTTTAAACTGTTCCAACGATTCAACTTTGGTTTATTTTCTTTGCATTAAAATAACGCGTCCCATCATTTAACCTATCATTGCAAAAAACAACGAAAATACAATGTCCTCTTATGCCATCCGCATTCGCCACTGGGCCCTGTCATTCACCCGTTAGGTTACTTAACTAACGACAGAACGGGGGCTGGGCTAGCGCGGATGCAAAACATAAGTAATACCTACTAGATATCATATATAGATATTGTATATTCATCAGACGCAATAATAGGCATTCCAGATCACAGATGAACATATTGGATTTTCTAGGAATCCGCATTCCTTTTGAGCCTGCAAAGAAAGACGGATTACATAGTCGCGATGAATAGCCAAAACCCCACCCTAGACCCGTACGGGTACGAAAAACTACCCGCCAAGTACCCAAAGTGAAGCGGTCTCCCTCAACGACATGAGTAGGCCACTGAGCACTTCAAAGTACCCGGTAATTTGTGCACCCCACCTTGGGTCTATCATAGGAGCAGAAAACAGTAAATGAAATAATACAACGGTGGCTACAAACTCAACCCGGATGTGCCCCACAAAAGAATATTACAACAAATTACAATTTATATTTGAATGAAAGAAACACTCGTCTCACATCCCCGGCTATCCATTCACGACAATCCAACAAGTTCATATTCACAAACCAGTAAAAACCATTACAGAAATATGCAACCCCCTGCTAACCGACATACTAGTAGTTAGGGGAGGTTTACGAACACATTAATCACAACACATATATAATCCAGTTAGCCAAACATCTTAGAATTTCGATCAAGCAACACATATGAATCTACTCAAAACAATTCTCTGTGCACAAAAAACCTGAGCAGAAACAAAACATCCCAGAAAACACAACATCAACACAGAAGAATAACTGAGCAAATTTGGGTTGACTCGGTGTCAACTCGGCCGCGGATCTGCGGCGGATCGGTTGTATCGGCCGTGGTTCCGCGGTGGTTTGGTCGAGTCATGATCCTAAATTTCTTCATAATTCTTAAAAACCCTGCTTGTATTTTTAAGGGTCCCTGAAAAATTTTTAGACCCAGTTTTAAAATCAGCAGAACCTAGGTGAAAACGTCACTTTTCGGGATTATTTTGCAATCGAATTTCTAAAGACTTTGCTAACATATTAGTTACGGTTTAGCTAGGCTCTGATACCACTGTAAGTCGACGTTACACACCCCATAAGATGCGGGGAGGCGGAATAGGTAAAACAATCATTTTGTTTAAGGTAACATCGACTAACTTTACGGATCTTTGCTAAACCCTAACTAACAAACTATCTAGAAGTGCTAAACTACTATGATAGATGATTATACCTTAAGATACTAGTCCTTCTTGTTCTTGTTGTTCACCTCCTCGTCGGCCTCCTTGATGTGATAGAAGATCCACCCGAGAGTTCTTTCTCCAAGCTTTAACCTCTCACTTGAGATAACTAAGTGGCTAGGATTGCTAATCCAAGTGACCTAGAAGATATAGAAGTGGATTAAGGATCTATTAGTCTTGCTAACCCTAGGGTTCCCAACTCATGAGAGGATTAGGGTTAGTGTGAAGAAGAGAGAGAGCTTGAGGAGAGAGAATGTGTTTGTTATTATGAAATGAAATATAACTCATTTGTGTATATATTATGAAGCATAAAATATCTTGCACAAATATCTTGCACACATATCTTCATGCTTCATTTAATACAAATGGATGAATCATCTAATGAGTCATGGTTTCATTTAACGCAAATTACACATCATCTCCTCCACCTCATTAAGCTTAATCCATAAATGAATTAAAACATAATGAGTCACCTTTCTTCTAGAAGCTTCTCGAGTATTTACGAGAATGCCCCTCCTATCCGAAAAACACGAATATACAGAGACTGCATAAATCCAATAATCCAATACTAGAATCTGGCTTAAACCAAAGCCCGCTAGTATAAACAGTCCGAACATCATACGTGCACAAGTACACGTATATGTCCGAACCCTGTCGTAAAACTATACGACCTCTATATCGTTTTGCCTGAAGCAGGGAAACTCTCTGTGTGGGACTCTAAAGACTCTACACTATGTTGGCAGTGGGTTTAACCACAGGCCGCAAGCGGTACTAGCTGTACGTAACGGTCCCCAGGTAGATGTCGATAAGAAGGCCGATGAGGAAACCCATCCGAACTTCTACTGAGCCTGATGTGACAATCTCCGTACAGTCCGGTCTGTTCGTCTAAGACTATCGCATATCGGGCCTAGGGAGGCGGCAAGCGCCAGTCCCCAATAAGCTGTATAAGTCGTGTCGGAGTGAAGCCCATTACACCATAAGAAACTACCGGAAATCCTACCAGTAAATCTCGTTTGCCCTGGCCAGGGACTTTGCGTAATGGCTCTCCAAACACAGTGCGATATCTACTCCCAATACCGGGAGAGACGAATCATTTCTAACTGCCACTGCCTCTAAGTGCTTCGGGACTGCACCCAACTGCTATCTGTTTGCATGACTTCTTTGAGCCGTGGTAGGGTAGCAATCTAAGAACAGTGGGAACACACTCGAGACGAAGTAGCAGTGTCAAGTCAACGGACTATGCTGTACTCATGTCACCTGGGAACTGTTAACTGATGACGGGTATAATACCAACCAACATTTCCCAGCGAGTCCTGTCTGGTGTACCCGTAACCCAACGAGCACCTGCATACTATCTCCAGTACAACGTACTAATGGTTGTGGAAAAGACCATCTTCCCTGCTGGGATGAGAAGCGTATACACTAGTGTACTATGGATTATCGATGCCCTGTCTCGATAATCCTACGACTAGGAATCTGAAAAAGGATGTGCTTGTAGACTACCCAGCTCCCACTAGTGTGACTGCCATCACAACACTGGTAGTCAAGCAAGATCCTAAGGGCTCTATCAATATGTATTCGCGATATGCTAAAAGAAACACATACACATATTAAGATAGATTTAAACCAAGTAGTATACTACTATGTTGAGCAAGACTGTTAATACAACTGCGAATATCCCAAGCTTCCATTAAGTAATATACAAACTAGTATGATATAATAATGGCCCCTAGGGCATATACACTAACACTTGCTATTGCTACCTTCCATGATTATGAAATTTTGCAGATGGATGTAAAGACTGATTTTCTGAATGAAAGTTTGGAAAAGTGTGTTTATATGGATCAGCCAGAAGGCTTCATAGAGAGTGGGAGCTGCGGAAGAGTGTGCAAGTTGCTTAAATCCATTTATGGATTAAAGCAGGTATCGCGGAGTTGGAACATCTGCTTTGATGAGACGGTCAAATAATTTGACTCTATTAAAAATGTAGATGAACCATGTATTTATAAGAAAATTGTAGCAAGAACTATGGTATTCTTCGTCTTGTACGTGGATGACATCCATATGCTACAATCAGTCAAAAGCTTCTTGTCACAGAAGTTCTTCATTAAAGAGCTAGGTGATACCTCTTATATTCTGGGGATCAAGATCTATCGTGATAGATCAAAGAGTATATTGGGACTTTCATGGTCCAGGTACATTGACACCATATTGAAGAGATTTAGTATGGAAAATTGCAAGCGCAGTAATTTAACCGCTTGTCAACCCTTGGGAGAAGCACTGGATAGCAGTAAAAAACGTTCTCAAGTACTTGAGAAGGACTAAGTAGATGTTCTTGGTATACGGCAGTAAAGACCTTTAGATCGAGGCCTTCACTGACTTCAGCTTTTAGAGTGACAAGGATGGCTCTAAATCCATGTCGGGTTATGTATTCACCCTCAGCGGAGGAGCGGTCTGTTGGAAGAGCTATAATCAGGACACCGTAGCTCACTCAACAATGGAGGTAGAGTATATCGCTGCTTGTGATGCTGCAAAAGAAGAAGTCTGGATAATGAAGTCCATTTCAGAACTTTATATGGTTCCATCCATTGTTGACCCAATACCTTTGTATTGTGAAACAATGGGGCCGATGCAATTGCAAAGGAACCACGGTCCCATCAGAGATCTAAACACATCTTGAGGCGGTTTCACCTGATCATGGAGATCGTGGATCGCTGGGTGATCGAGGTGCGGAGAGTAGATACGAAGGACAACACTGCAGATCCACTCATAAAGAACATCCTTCAGATGCAGTTCGAGAGGCTATTCGAGATGATAGGTCTGCGATACGCCAATACATAGCCTTAGTACAAGTGGGAGATTGTTAGGTATATATGCCCTAGAGGCCATTATTGTATTGTACATAATTGTATATTATATATTGGAAGCTTGGGATATATATGTATAAGACTGTCTTGCTCAATATGATAGTATACTATCTGGTTTGTATCTATCTTAACATGTGTATATGTTCTTTTTTACGTATCACTAATACATGTTGATAGAGCCCATAGAATTTTTTCTTGACCACCAGCATTGTGATGACAATCATACTTATAACAGCTGGGTAGTCTATAAGCACATTCTTAAAATTGCCCCTAGTCGTAGGAATATCGAAACTGGACATCGATACTTCAAAGTAGACCATTGTTTACGTTTCTTATCCCCGTCAGGGGAGATGGCCGGTCCTACAGCCATTGGTATATGGCACGAAAGATAGTATACATGTGCTCATTAGGTTATGAGTTATACTGGATGGACTCGCTGGGAACTGCTGGTTGGTATTATACCTATTGTCGGATAACAATTATTTGGTGACATGAGTACAGGTTAGTTCGATGACTTGACATCACTATTATTTTTGAGTGTGCTTCCACTGTACATAGATCACTATCCTACCATGACATTAAAGATTCGTGCAAACTGGTAGTAGTTGGGTGCAGTCCCGAAACATTTGGAGGCGGTAGGTGATAGAAGGGATTCTTCTCACCCAGTACTGGGAGTTGATATCACGTCGTGTACAGTTAGCCGATACTACAGGTCCCTGGCCATGACAAGTGAGATTTATTGGTAGGTATACCAGTAGTTTCTCAGGTTGCATTGGGTTTCACACCGACACGATTTATCGCGCTAATAAGGGTCTGACGTTTACCACCCCGCTAGGCCCGATATGCGATACTCTTAGACGAACATACTGGACCGTATGGAGATTGTCACCTATAGGCTCAGTAGGGGTTCAGACAAGTTTTCTTTGAAAGTGTTTGTAATCACCACAAGTGGATTTTACTAGCATCAAGCATGCCATTTTAAAAAATTTCGGGGTGCTAATCAACACCAAACAAGATCTTAAACTAGATGATTAGGGTTTTTGCTTGATATCAAGAAAACTACATAAAGATAATGAGGCTACAACCTTTGTAGACCATGTCTTTCTCTTCACAAGCTCGATGTAGTAGTCCACGCAACTCCACTAGGCTCCACTTGAAGTTGGATCAAGCTTCCTTTGCGATCTTCGCGCCGAAGATGATCCACCCGAAGCTCCGCTAATCCAAGCTACCTCTTCACTAAACTCTTTAGTGAAGAAAACACACTACACCAAAGTGCTAATCTAGTGTAGGATGGTGAAGTAGGGGTGTTGTTTGCTCACTAGGGTTCTCATAAGCTCAAGGGTTCATAACCCATTTGAGGGATTGAGCTTGGAGGTGGAGATGAAGAAGATGGAGAGAGCTAGAGAACAAATGAGCTCAAGTAAATGGCTAAGTGTAGAATGGCTCATCCCAAACCCTTATTGAAGCATGGAATAAAAATCCAATTCTTTTTTCCAACCATACTTCAATAGTGAGTCAAGACCAATAAACAATAGATAAAAGCCATGCTTCACCCATGCCCAAAATATCTCTCATATTTCCACCTCATTTTCTATTTTCATAAAATAGAAAAAGCAACCATGCTTCATATAATATATATATATCATATATATATTAATATATATATATATATATCATATATATATATTAATATATATATCATATATATATTAATATATATATTATGAAGAATAATTAGTGAGCTAATAATATTAGTTAATATATAATTATATCAAATATAAATATATATCATATTATTAAATCAACACTTGATTCAATAATCCAATTATATCACATATAACCAACTAATATCATTTATTTGTATACCACATTATCAAATCAACAATAGATAAGACAATCCGGTTATATCACATACAACCTGACCGACAACAGATAACCGCCAGATTAGAATATGGTATCTCATACTCATATTCAATCAGGCCCCCGCACATATCAGCATATGTGCCTTACTTCATTTCGCTTGAACTAGGAAACCTCTGTATGGGACTCTAAAGACTCGTCAATACGCCGGAAGTAGGTAATGATCATATCAGTCACCCATAAGCCGTCAGCGGTACTAGCTGGATGTAACAGCTATCCAGGTATTGAGCGATTAGAAGATCAACAAGTAAGCTTGTCCAAAATCTCATGAAGCCTATAAGTAACACTTACCGTACAGTCCAGTCTCTTCGTATGATATGTCGCATATCGCGTCTAGGGGTAGAATCATCAGACCCTAGTAACTTGATTTGTCATGCCGATGTATGGCTCATAACAGTGCGAGAAACTACTGATAGCTCTTACCAGTAAATCTCATCAACAGCTCTGCCTAGGGACTTCCTGTTATAGGCAATCGAGCATAGCACAACATCAACTCCCAATAGTGGGGAGAAGAAACCCCTCCTATCGCTCACTACCTCCATATGATTCGGGACTGTACCCAAAATCCACCTATTTGCACGACTCCTTTTAGCCGTGGTAGGAAGAAAATCAAAGCACAGTGGGAGCCACATAAGACAGTATGACGATCTCGGGTCTATAGACTAACCTGTACTAGTGTTACCAGAGAACTTCTATCTGACGATAGGTATATTACCATCTAGGAATTCTCGGCGAGTCCTTTTCGGTGTACCCATTCTCTAATGAGCACCTGTGTACAATCTTTGATGTCAAACACCAATGGATATGGGATCAACCATCGCCCCTTATAGGATCAAGAAACATACACACTATTCTACTCTGGTATATCGATGCCCTATCTCGATACTCCCTCAACTAGGACTGTTAAAGGATGTGCTTGTAGATTACACAAGTCCCAGTAGTATGATCCGCATCATAGTCCTGGTAGTCAAGCAAACATCCTAAGGGATTTATTAATATGTATCAGAGCGACAGTATAATAATACAAGTGTACATGTTAAGATAAAGAGCAACCAGATAGCATACTATCATGTCGAACAAGAAAGTCCTCTATATATGTTCAAGCATCCACTATATCATACAATAATAGCCTCTAGGGCATTCTTCACAATCTCCCACTTGCACTAAGGCCATGTGTTGTAGTATCTCATACCCAACATCCCAAAAAATATCTCAAACTGTGTCTGGGGGAGGGCCTTCATGAGTGGATCCGCTACGTTGTCCTTCGTGTCAACTCTCCCGACCTCGATCTCCCGTCGATCTACTATCTCCCGGATCAGGTGATACCGCTTAAGAATATGTCTGGATCTCTGATGAGACCGGGGTTCCTTGGCCAAAGCCATAGTTCTATTGTTATCACAATACACAGGTATTGGATGCTCAATGGATGGAACCACACCAAGTTCAGCAATGAAATTCTTCATCCAGATAGCCTCTTTGGTAGCATCGTTGGCAGCGATGTATTCAGCCTCCATCGTCGAGTCTGCTACGGTACCTTTCTTGGAACTCTTCCAACATACCGCCACTCCATTGAGGGTGAAGACAAAACCCGAGACCGACTTACTATTGTCTTTATCACTCTAGAAGCTCGAATCGGTAAAGGACTCCACCTGGAGTTCACCATTACCATACACCATGAACATTTCTTTAGTCCTTCTCATATACTTAAGAATGTTCTTCAAAGCTGTCCAGTATTTCTCCCCAGGATCTGATTGATACCTACTCACTACTCCTAGGGAGTAAGCTACATCCGGTCTGGTACATAACATCGCATACATGATTAGCCCGACTGCCGAAGCATAGGGTGTCCCTTGCATTCTAGCCCTCTCCAAATCAGTCTTAGGAGACATCTCTTTGGAGAGAGTGATTCTTGAGCAAGCAGGTAAATTACCACGCTTAGAATCTTCCATACTAAACCTCTTTAGTACGGTATCTATGTACCTATATTGGGACAATCCCAACATCCGTTTTGATCTATCATTATAGATCTTTATCCTCAGGATGTAGGAGGCATCACCTAGATCTTTCATGGAGAACTTTTGTGATAAGAAAAGCTTGACTGAGTGTAGCATAAGAACATTGTTTTCTATCAAGAGTATGCCATCCACATACAATACGAGGAAGACAACCTTACTCTCTACAACCTTCTTATATATACATGGTTCATCTACATTTTTGATGAAGTCAAACTCTTTGACAGCTTCATCAAAACAAATGTTCCAGCACCGCGACGCCTGCTTTAATCCATAGATGGATTTAAGTAGCTTGAACACCTTTCCGCTGCTCCCACTGTCTACGAAGCCCTCTCGCTGTGTCATGTACACCCTCTCTTCTAAATCGCTATTTAGAAAAGTGGTCTTGACATCCATCTGCCAGATTTCGTAGTCATTGTATGCAGCAATAGCAAGTAGGATCCTGATGGACTTAAGCATAGCGACAGGAGAAAAGGTTTCATCATAATCGACGCCTGGTCGTTGACGAAAACCTTTATCGACAAGTCTAGCTTTGAAGGTCTCAACCTTTTCATCTACACCAATTTTCTTTTTAAAGATCCACTTGCTCCCGATGGGTATTACTCCTTCAGGAGCAACTTCTAAAGTCCATACTTTGTTGGTGTACATGGATTCCATCTCAGATCGCATAGCATCCAGCCATTTCATAGAGTCCCCACTTGTGATGGCCTACTCGAAACTAGTTGGGTCATCATCTTCCATGATGCAATCCTTTCTCCCACCGTCTATAATAAACGTAGTATCTCTCAGATGGATGAGGAACCCTACTAGATTTGCAGAGAGGCTGAGGTTCGTCGGAGACTATTGGATCCTCCGGTTCCACCAAATTATCAGTTGTAGTTTGTGTAGCTGGAACTTCTTCCAGCTCTACCCTTTACCACTAATTTCTTTCACAAGAAATTCCTTTTTTAAAAAGGTGGCATATTGAGAAACAAACACCTTTTGTTTCTCAGTGTGGTAGAAGATATATCCAAGTGAATTTTTAGGATATCCCACAAACTTGCTAAGAACTTATTGTGCCTCGAGTTTGTCCGGATTTTGTTTTTTAATATAAGCCGGACAACCCCTTATCTTAACTCGTTTAAGATAAGGTCTCTTTCCACTCCATATCTTGATGGAACTTGATTCAATAGGTATGCGGCTGTCTCAAGTGCATAACCCCAAAAGGAAATAGGTAACTCAACATTACTTATCATAGAGCGCACCATATCTAATAGGGTATAATTCCTCCGCTCCGATACTCCGTTGTGCTGTGGTGTATACGGAGGAGTAAGCTGAGAGAGAATCCCATTCTCTTTTAAGTAGTCTCGGAACTCCGTCCATAAGTATTCTCCTCTCCGATCAGATCGAAGTATTTTAATAATTTTACCCATCTGGTTTTCTACTTCGTTCTTATATTCCTTGAATTTCTCAAACGCTTCAGATTTGTGTTTCAACAAGAACACATGTCCAAATTTTGAGAGATCATCGGTGAATGTAATGAAGTACGATGAACCATTCCTGGCATGTGTAGACATAGGATCGCATACATCACTGTGTATCAGTCCCAAGAATTCAGTAACTCTTTCTCCGTGTCCAGTAAATGGAGTTTTGGTCATCTTGCCTTTAAGACATGACTCGCAAATTTCATAAGATGTAAATTCAAACTGATTTAAATATCCATCTTTATGCAACTTAGCTAGTCTTGTCGCATTGATATGACCTAGTCTACAATGCCATAAGAAAGATTCGTTCATTTCTGAGCTTTTCCTCTTGTGTATGTTCTGTATGTTTAGCTCCTCGGCAAGTAGAGTGACCTCAGCCAGCTAACTTACTAATCAGTTTTCTCAGCCTTTGAACTGTGGTTTGATTCAGAACGTATATACCATTACATAACGTACCAAACCCAATCAACACTTGATTTTGGAAAATGTTCATAACATTATCCTCTAGTGCAAAGTTATATCCTTTTTTATGCAACAATGAAACTGATATGATATTGCACATCATATTTGGTACGTAATAACAGTCGTTCAGAATCAATGTATTACCATTTAGTAATACTAGGTGATATTCGCCAACTGATTTGGCTGCAACAATTGCTCCATTCCCTAATTTTAGAGACATATTTCCCAGTTCTCTACCTCTCTTTATCCCATGTAACAAATTACATACGTGGGATCCTGATCCGGTATCCAATACCTAGGACATAGAGCAAACTGAGAAACAGTTCTCGGTTACGAACACACCCGAAGACGATGCATCAACATGCTTATTCTTCGTACGGGTTGCGTGGGAATCCTGATATTCCCCTATTCCTTGCTCAGACTTATGACAATCATAAGAAAAAGCAGAACCAACGTTCCCCAGTTCAGTATAATAAGCGGGTTCGGTTAATACATCCATATTATTATCTTGATTAAGGCGTGACATTGGTCGCTACCTGGAGAGAGAGAAGGAAACACATTAGCGTACGCTCTTTGCAAGATTAGATTAATTATTATCTTATCTAATCAGGATGTCTCCCACTTTTTTTATCAAATCTTCCTTCAAACCATAAAAGGTAAGATTAGCCGGGATAATTACACCCTACAAGTTCGCCAATCGGTCAGCCAGGCAGGTATTGGTACTCCGAGGGAGTCTCCCCATACTTTCGTTTGGAACTAATTAAATAACCTCGTTTCCGCAGGGACATAACCCCGTTAACACCTTTCTTAGACACCTACTGGATCGGCTAATTATAAAGTGGAAAACTTTCTCAGGAGTAACTCTTACTCGCAAGGGGTATCGGCATCTAACTATCTCATAGAAGGTATGCAATCTCATTGCAAATTTCAACACTTGAAATACCCAATATCTGTTTTTACTCCTAGCGACTTATGACCTTAACAAGGTTAACAAATTATAAGCGCTAGCCAAGTTCAACCCGTCATTTCATGATTGAATTAAACCCACCCGTACGACCCTTAACAAGGTCAACAAAGCTGTACGACTACCGTAGTCCAATCGCATCATATGCGGCAGATAAGCACTAATCAGCTACCGCACACTACGCCTTGATAAGGTCAACAAACACAACATGAATACTAAATAGCACTTATCTGAAATGACGGAGGGCTATGACTGGTTTTTAAGAAAACATTTAACGTAATGAACTTGATATCGTTGTAGAATCTAGTAATTTTGAAAAAGAGTAGTTTAAGTTCCGCTTTTCAAATTGAGTAGTTTTCAAAAACAAACTGAATAGGTTTTACTAGCTTTTGCTAAAGTGGTCACTCCCGGTGAAGGGATCTCGGCTCTTTTCTCATCAAATGAGGTGCTGGATATTCATCAAGGAATACCACTTTGCAAAGCAAGAAATAGAGAAGCTATCATAAATAAACCAAGTGGGTTGTAGCTGTAAGTCCACGTTGCCCACCCCGGTGCTTACGGGGAGGCGGAATAGGTAAAAAATGATTTTTTCTCAAGGCAACATGGACTAGAAACAAAGGATCTTTGCTAAACAAAAACCTAGCAAACTAACTACAAGTTTAGCTACTCGGTTGGAAGGTTATACCTAGGTCTTGAACTCCTTCTCTTCTTGCCCCTTGGAGTGGTTTGAACGGCTCCTCCTCGTAGTCTTCTCTTTGTCGAAGAAGGATCCACCCGAAGGCCTCTATCTTGAGCTCCTACCTCAACCTAGAGGTAACTAAAGTGCTTGGATTGCTAAACCTAGAACTCTAGAATGAGTAGAGTGAAGTTTTGAAGGTTTTATCTCAAGAGCTCATGATTCTCAACACATGAGAGATGAGAGCTTTGAGAGAGAGGAAGAGGATGAGCTTTGGATGAGAGAGAGTGACCAAGTGAGAATGAGATAGCTTTTTACAACCATGCTCTCAAAATAAGAATAATGATAATAATAATAATAATTAAGAAATTGTGATGGTTAGTTTATGAATGACCATTATCATTTCATCATTTAATGCATTTGTAAGAAACAAGAAGCATCTTTGAAATGAAATGATGATGGTCAACATGTCAACAATAGTCAACCAGTCAACAAAGTCAACAAGTCAACAAAAATCAAATGTTCAACTCAACCATGGCACAATTATCCTTAATTAATATTATTAATCATATTTCTCATTCTCATTAGGGTTTAGAAAAAGTCAACGTTCCTCTGCCTCTGTCAACTGTGCATACACACCCGCATCCTTGTTCCGAGGAACACGAATACAATGAAATAAAAACAATCCCCAAAAAAGTACTAGGATTTGGTTTAAACCAAAGCCCGCCAGTAATAACTGCCCGGACACCTAACGTGGACAAGTGCGTGGATGTGAACGAACCCCGTCGCAAAACCATGCGACCTCTACTCTGTTTTGCCCAAAGGCGAATAGCCCTCTGTGTGGGACTCTAATAACTCGACACTACGCTGGCAGTGGGTTTAACCACAGGCCGCAAGCGATACTAGATGTACGTAACGGTCCCCAGGTAGATGCCGATAAGAAGACTGATGAGGTGAACCCATCCGAACTCC
Organism: Agapanthus africanus; assembly: GCA_030015575.1. NCBI lineage: Eukaryota > Viridiplantae > Streptophyta > Magnoliopsida > Asparagales > Amaryllidaceae > Agapanthus > Agapanthus africanus. The sequence continues at coordinate 132,113,707 of CM057340.1, read as the reverse complement.
TACTGAGCCTGAATGTGACAATCTCCGTACAGTCCGGTCTGTTTGTCTGAGAATATCACATGGCAGGCCTAGAGGGGGTGGTAAACGTCAGTCCCCTAATAGCGGTACAAGTCATGTCGGAGTGTAGCCCAGAACACCCTGAGATAACACTGGAAAACCTACCAGTATATCTCACTTGCCCTGGCCAGGGACGACTATGTGTAATGGCTCTCCTAGACACAGCGCGATATCAACCCCCAATACCGGGAGAGACGAATCCTGTCTAACCTTCACTGCCTCCAAGCGCTTCGGGACTGCACCCAACTGCTACCTGTTTGCACGACTCATTTAAGCCGTGGTAGAGTAGCAATCTAAGAACAGTGGGAACACACTCGAGGCGAAGTGACAGTGTCAAGTCAGCGGACTAAGCTGTACTCATGTCACCTGGGAACTGATAAATGATGATAGGTATAGTACCAACCAACAGTTCCCGACGAGTCCTGTCCAGTGTACTCGTAACCTAACGAGCACCCGCATACTATCTCAAGTACGACGTACTGGCGGCTGTGGGACAGACCATCTCCCCTGCTGGGATGAGAAGCGCATACGCTAGTCTACTCCGGAGTATCGATGCCCCGTCTCGATAATCCTATGACTAGGGACCTGTATAAGGATGTGCTTGTAGATTACCCAGCCCCTACTAGTGTGACTGCCATCACAACGTTGGTAATCAAGCAAAGATCCTAAGGGCTCCACTAATGTGTATAGGCGCTATGCTAAAAGAAACACATGTACACATTAAAGTAGAAACAAACCAAGTAGTATACTACTATTTTGAGCAAGATTGTCTATACAACTGAGAATATCCCAAGCTTCCATTAAGTAATATACAAACTAGTATGATACAGTAATGGCCTCCATGGCATATACACTAACAATCTCCCATTTGCACTAAGGCCATGTACTGGCGTATCGAAGACCTATCATCTCGATCAGCCGCTCGAACTGAGTCTGGGGTAAGGCCTTCGTGAATGGATCTGCAGTGTTATCTTCTATAGCAACCCTCCGAACCTCGATCTCCAGGTGATCCACGATCTCCGTGATCAGGTGATATCGCCTCAAGATGTGTCTGGACTTCTGATGGGACCCGGGTTCCTTCGCTAAAGCTATAGCCCCTTGTTGTCACAATACAGAGGTATTGGATTAACAATGGACGGAACCACCTGAAGTTCTGTCAAGAACTTCCTCATCCAGACGGCTTCTTTTGCGGCATCAGATGCAGCGATATATTCCGCTTCCATCGTCGAGTCAGCAACGGTTTCCTGTTTGGAACTCTTCCAACACACCGCCCCTCTATTGAGGGTAAAGACATAACCGGACATGGATTTGGAGTCATCCTTGTCACTCTTGAAGCTGGAGTCAGCAAAGGCCTCCATCTGGAGGCTTTTCCGCCGTAAACCAAAAACATGTCCTTAGTCGTTCTCAGGTACTTCAGAATGTTCTTTACCGCTATCCAGTGTTTCTCCCTAGGGTTTGACTGATACTGGCTTACCACACTCAGTGCTTAAGCTACATCTGGTCTGGTACACAACATCGCATACATTATAGAGCCTACCGCAGATGCGTAGTGTATAATAGACATGCGATCCCTTTCCAAATCAGTCTTGGGAGACATCTCTTTGGAGAGGGTGATCCCGTGACAAGCCGGTAGATTTCCGCACTTGGAATCTTCTATACTGAATTTTTCAGTATGGTGTCGATGTACCTGGACTGTGAAAGTCCTAATATCCTCTTGGACCTATCACGATGGATCCGGATCCCAAGAATGTAAGAGGCATCACCCAGGTCTTTCTTGGAGAACCTGTATGACAAGAACCCTTTGACAGATTGTAGCATAGGAATGTCATTTCCTATCAAGAGAATGTCATCCACGTATAACATGAGGAATACGACAGTTCGTGCTATAATTTTACTATAGATTAATGGTTCATCTGGATTTTTGATAAAGCCAAATTCTTTGACCGTCTCATCAAAACAGATGTTCCAACTCCGCGATGCCTGCTTTAGTCCATAAATGGACTTAGGAAACTTGCACACTTTTCCGCTGCTCCCACTCTGAATGAAACCCTCTGGCTGGTCCATATAGACACACTCCTCTAAATTTCCATTTAGAAAAGCGGTCTTTACGTTCATCTGCCAAATCTCATAATTGTGGAAGGCAGCAATGGCAAGAAGGATCCGAATGGATTTGAGCATAGCCACTGAAGAAAAGGTTTCGTCATAGTCCAAACCAGGTCTTTGACGAAAACCCTTTGCAACAAGTCTAGCTTTATAGGTTTCAACCTGTCCATCTACACCAATCTTCCTTTTGAAGATCCATTTGCAGCCTACGGGTTTTACCCGTTCTGGAGCAATGTCCAAAGTCCATACTTTGTTGGTGTACATGGACTCCATTTCGGTTCGCATTGCATCCAGCCATTTTACCGAGTCAGCACTCTGAATGGCTTGCTGGAAGCTAGTCGGCTCATCATGATCAATGATGCAATCCTCTCTATCCCCGTCTATTAGAAAACCGTAGTATCTCTCAGGCGGATGAGACTGCCTACTACTCCTGCGGAGCGGTGCAGGAATGTCCTGTTCTTTCGAACCTTCTGGTTCTACTAAGCTTTCAGTAATAGCTTGTGGTTCTGGAATTTCTTCCAGTTCTATTGCGCTCCCACTTATCTGATTTTCCAAAAATTCAGTTTCCAAGAAGCAGGCAAGACGAGAAACAAAAACCTTTTGTTCCTCTGCGCAATAGAAAAAATATCCCTTGGAGTTCTTTGGATATCCCACAAACTTGCACTGTACTGAGCGTGGCTCGAGCTTGTCCGCATGCTGCTTTTTGACAAAAGCTGGACATCCCCATGTATTAATGTGCTTAAGATAGGGTTTCTTCCTACTCCACATCCGATATGGTATGGTAGGCACTGTCTTAATTGGAACTCGGTTCAAAAGATATGCAACTGATTCTAGTGCATATCCCCAGAATGATCGCGGCAACTCAGCGTTACTCATCATGGAACGTACCATATCCAATAGGGTTCAGTTCCTTCTCTCCAATACACCATTATGTTGTGGGGTGTATGGAGGAGTAAGTTGAGAGAGAATTCCATTCTCTTTTAAGTAACCCAGGAACTCGGCACTCAAGTATTCACCACCTCGATCAGATCTCAGTGTCTTGATACTTTTGCCTGTTTGTTTTTCTACTTCATTCTTGTATTCCTGGAATTTTTCGAAGGCTTCAGATTTATGTTTCATTAAGAAGACATATCCGTACCTTGAAAAATCATCCGTAAAAGTAATGAAGTAAGAATAACCGCTTCGCGCATGTATAGACATTGGACCGCATACATCGCCGTGTACGAATCCCAAGAGCTCGCTCGCTCTTACTCCGTGTCCAGTGAACGGAGTCTTTGTCATCTTTCCTTTGAAACTTGATTGACAAGTTGCATATGATTGATATTCGAACGGATCTAAATATCCTTCTTTATGCAACTTAGTTAACCTTGTCTCATTGATGTGACCTAGTCTACAATGCCATAAGAAAGCATGATTTATTTCTGGAGACTTTCTTTTGTGTGTATTCTGGACATTGAAAATCTGTGGTTGGTTCAAAACGTATATACCGTTACTTAATGTACCCAACCCAATCAAAACATGATTAAGGTGAATGTTTACAACATTGCTTACAAATGCAAAATCATAACCTTCTTTAGACATTAAACATACAGATATGATATTACAAGTCGCACTGGGTACAAAATAACAGTCACGTAAAACCAAAACATGTCCATCTGACAATCCCAAGTGATAGTCCCCCACGGACTCAGCATCCATGCCAGCTCCGTTTGCAACTCTGAGGGTCATATCAACTACCTTCAAAATCCAACGCTTTCTCAGTGCCTGCAAAGAATTACAGATATGAGATCCTGATCCGGTATCCAATACCCAGGAAGTAGAGTTTACTGATAGTCAGTTTTCAATAACATACACACCTGAAGCCGAAGCCACAACTTGCTTCGGGTCTTGGTTCTTGGCCTTCCAAGCCCTGCAATCTTTCTTCCAGTGTCCTTTCTTATGACAGTAAAAGCACTCTTCCTTCCCCACAAGCTGTCCCACTACCTTTGCTACCTTTCCCTTTCCCTTGGCTTCCACTTTACTAACACCGCCCCTTGGTTTGGTGGGGGTCTTCTTCTTCTTTCCTTTGGCTTTCGCCTTGGACCTAGAAGAGGAAGGTCCTCCAACAGACAAAGTGGATTCTTCCCTTACTTTCTTTAAGGTGCCCTCTGTACTCCTCAACATGTTGAGGAGTTCCGGAAGTTCAACTTCTTTTCCTTGCAAGTTGAAGTTCAGGATAAAGTGGGCGTAAGTGGAAGGAAGGGACTGGAGAATCAAGTCAGTATAGAGCTCGTTCTCTAACGTGGTCCCGAGGTCCGCGAGCTCTTCAATAAAGCCAATCATCTTAAGCACGTGTTCCGCTACTGATGATCCGACGGCCAATCTCGCCGATAAGAACTTTTTCGAAACTTCGTATCTGGCTATACGGGATTGCTCTCTATATAGTTCCTTAGTATGGAGAAATATGGATTCAAGGTCCATATTCTCGTGCCTCCTCTGATGTTCATTGTCCATAGAGGCAAGCACGAGGCACTTGGCCTTCGCGCAGTCAATCTGCCAGGTCTTACGGATTTCCTTATCCGCGACGCTGGATTTGGGACCAGGGATAGGGGGAGCTTTGGTGGTAAGGAGATACCCCAACTTGTCATAAGTGATTGCCATTCATTCCTGAGCCAATCTTTGTAGTTTGGCCATGTTAGTATATTTTTATCTATTAGTAACTTAAGTCCGGTCATGATGTTTGGTCGCTGCAATTTGGAGAGAGAGAAGAAACACTTTAGCATGATGCTCTTGTAAGTTTAGAGTGGTTTTTAGTTTGTCTAAACAGGATGGCTCCCTCTGTTTCTCGAATCCTTCCTCAAACCAAAAAAGAAGAATTAGTCGGGATCAATCTCACCGTACAATACTTGCTTAACCATTCAGCCAGGCCAGTGTTGGTACTTCAAGGGAGGTTTTACGACGCTTTCGCGAAGTTCCTTAATTAAATAACCTCTTTTCCCTGTGGGCGTAGCCCCGCTAACACATTTCTAGACACCTACTTGGTTTATAGCATTGATCGTTAAGTGAGAAAGTTCCCGAGGAGTAGCATATACTCACAGTAGGATCGAGATCCAAATATCATCGTGTGATAAAACTGAAGGAATCCTACCAGAATCATCACACTCCAAATGGTATGCAGCACTAGCAAGTTTCAGTTTCTTTAGAAACTCCCGATGTGGATTTTTGCCCCATGCTCTTATGACCTTGACTTTGGCCAACAAATCATAAGCCACATGTCAAGTTCTACCCGTCATTTTCCAGGTTAATTTGAACCCACCCGTACCTACCCTTGACTTTGGCCAACAAGGCAATACGACTGTCCCAAACCAACGCATCTATCTATGCAACATATGAATATCCAATAGCTACCAATCACTATGCCTTGTCTTTGGCCAACAAACACAGCTTGAATACTATTGACTATCCATATGAAATGACGGAGGGCTACGAATGGTTTTGGCGAAACCGTGAACGTAGTGAACTTTATATAGTTGAAGGAATGTGATAGCTTTTAAAAAAAGGAGTGGTTCAAGCTCCGCGTTTTAAAAGTTTTCTGTTTTGAAAAGAAACCGAGTGGTTTTGAAATTGTTCCAACGACTTAACTTTGGTTTATTTTCTTGTATTAATTTAATGCGTCCCATCAATTAATCCTACCATTGCAGAAAACAACGAAAATATGATCTACGCTTATGCCATCCGCATGCGCCATGGGGCCCCGTCATCACCCGTTAGGTTACTTAACTAACGACAGAGCGGGGGCTGGACTAGCGCGGATGCAAAACATAAGCAACGCCTACTAGATATCATATATAGATATATACATTCGTCAGATGCAATGATAGCCATTCTAGATCATAGATGAACACGTTGGATATGCCAGGAATCCGTGTTTCGTTCGAGCCAGCAACGAAAGATGGATTACACGGTCGCGATGAATAGCTAAACCCCACCCTAGACCCCTACGGGTGCGGCAAACTACCCGCCAAGTACCCGAAATGAAGCAACCTCCATCAACAACGTGAGTAGGCCACTCGGCACTTCAAAGTACCCGGTAGTTTGTGCACCCCACCTTGGGTCTATCCTAAGAGCAAAAACAGTAAAAGAAATAATATACAATGGCGGCTACAACCTCATCCCGGATGTGTGGCCATAAAATAATATTACATCAAATGAAAGATAAAGAAAACTCTCATCTCACAACCCCCGGCTATTAATCCGCGACAATCCAACAAGTTCATATACACAATCCAACAACATTACAGATCACAGATATGCACAACTCCTACTAATCGACGTATAGCGATTAGTTGACGTTCAGTGCATATATCACATTACAGATATAACCATTTAGCAAAAGTTTGTAGAACTTCGATCAAAACACCAATTTATAACTACCCTAAACACAACTTTGTTCTCTGGAAATTCTGGGCAGAAACAAAATATTTTAAAAATCATAAAACGTCAAAATAAGAACACTGCAACAAATCCGAGTTGCGACCGAGTTGACAAGGCCGTGGATCCGCAGCGAAACGTATGGTTTCGCCGCGCTTCCGCGGCGGTCTGGTCGAATTGTGGGCTTGTTTTTCTTGTGTGTTCCCAGAAAACCCTGCACGGATTTTTAAGATGTGTGGAATTATTTTTAGAGCAGTTTTAAAAATCGGCAGAAACTTGAGGATTTTGACGTGTTTTGCGATTTTTTTCTCGGATCGAAATTCTAAATACTTTGCTAACATGCTAGTTGTTGTTTAGCTAGGCTCTGATACCACTGTAATTCCACGTTGCCCACCCCGGTGCTTACGAGGAGGCGGAATAGGTAAAAAACGATTTTTTCTCAAGGCAACATGGACTAGAAACAAAGGATCTTTGCTAAACAAAAACCTAGCAAACTAACTACAAGTTTAGCTACTCGGTTAGAAGGTTATACCTAGGTCTTGAACTCCTTCTCTTCTTGCTCCTTGGAGTGGTTTGAACGGCTCCTCCTCGTAGTCTTCTCTTTGTCGAAGAAGGATCCACCCGAAGGCCTCTACCTTGAGCTCCTACCTCAATCTAAAGGTAACTAAAGTGCTTGGCTTGCTAAACCTAGAACTCTAGAATGAGTAGAGTGAAGTTTTGAAGGTTTTATCTTAAGAGCTCATGGTTCTCAACACATGAGAGATGAGAGCTTTGAGAGAGAGGAAGAGGATGAGCTTTGGATGAGAGAGAGTGAGCAAGTGAGATTGAGATAGCTTTTTACAACCATGCTCTCAAAATAAGAATAATGATAATAATAATAATAATTAAGAAATTGTGATGGTTAGTTTATGAATGACCATTATCATTTCATCATTTAATGCATTTGCAAGAAACAAGAAGTATCTTTGAAATGAAATGATGATGGTCAACATGTCAACAATAGTCAACCAGTCAACAAAGTCAATAAGTCAACAAAAGTCAAATGTTCAACTCAACCATGGCACAATTATCCTTAATTAATATTATTAATCATATTTCTCATTCTCATTAGGGTTTAGAAAAAGTCAACGGTCAACAACCCTAATGAGATTCCTCTGCCTTTGTCAACTGTACATACATACCCGCATCCGTGTTCCGAGGAACACGAATGCAATGAGATAAAACCAATCCCAAAACAAATACTAGGATCTGGCTTAAACTAAAGCCCGCTAGTAATAACTGCCCGGACACTAAACGTGCACAAGTGCGTGGATGCGAACGAACCCTGTCGCAAAACCATCTGATCTCTACTCTGTTTTGCCCAAAGGAGAATAGCCCTCTGTGTGGGACTCTAAAGACTCGACACTACGCTGGCAGTGGGTTTAACCACAGGCCGTAAGCGGTACTAGCTGTACGTAACGGTCCCCAGATTGATGCCGATAAGAAGACTGATGAGGTGAACCCATCCGAACTCCTACTGAGCCTGACTGTGACAATCTCCGTACAGTCCGGTCTGTTCGTCTGAGAATATCGCATGTCGGGCCTAGGGGGCGGTAAATGTCAGTCGCCTAATAGCGGTACAAGTCGTGTCAGAGTGTAGCCCAGAACACCCTGAGATAACACTGGAAAACCTACCAGTATATCTCACTTGCCCTGGCCAGGGACGACTATGTGTAATGGCTCTCCTAGACACAGCGTGATATCAACCCCCAATACCGGGAGAGACGAATCCTGTCTAACCGTCACTGCCTCCAAGCGCTTCGGGACTGCACCCAACTGCTACCTGTTTGCACGACTCATTTGAGCCGTGGTAGAGTAGCAATCTAAGAACAGTGGTAACACACTCGAGGCGAAGTGACAGTGTCAAGTCAGCGGACTAAGCTATACTCACGTCACCTGGGAACTGATAACTGACGATAGGTATAGTACCAACCAACAGTTCCCGATGAGTCCTGTCCAGTATACTCGTAACCTAACGAGCACCCGCATACTATCTCAAGTACGACGTACTGACGGCTGTGGGACAGACCATCTCCCCTGCTGGGATGAGAAGCGCATACGCTAGTCTACTCCGGAGTATCGATGCCCCGTCTCGATAATCCTACGACTAGGGACCTGTATAAGGATGTGCTTGTAGATTACCCAGCCCCACTAGTGTGACTGCCATCACAACGCTTGTAATCAAGCAAAGATCCTAATGGCTCCACGAATGTGTATAGGCGATATGCTAAAAGAAACACATGTACACATTAAAGTAGAAACAAACCAAGTAGCATACTACCATTTTGAGCAAGATTGTCTATACAACTGTGAATAACCCAAGCTTTCATTAAGTAATATACAAACTAGTATGATACAGTAATGGCCTCTAGGGCATATACACTAACAGTAGCATTTGCTAGTTTTGTTAAAGAGATCACTTCCGGTGAAGCTATCTTGGCTCTTACCTCTTCGAATGAGGTGCTGGATATTCATCAAGGAATACCACTATACAAAGCAAGAACTACAGCTAGCTTTTTGAAAATTTTGATTCTACAACATCTTTAGGTTTCTTTTCTTTCTATTAATCTCATTAATAGAGTCCCATCATTTATGTTTCCCTAAACATCACAGAAAAGAAACGAAAATAGAACGTATGCTTATGCCATCCGCATTCGCCACGGGTCCTCATCATTCACCGTTAGGTTACTTAACTAACGACAGAGCGGGGGCTGGACTAGCGCGGGTGAAAAACATAAGCAACGTTTATTATATATATCATATATATAAAGCATTCGTCTCTCGCAATTATATGATCACATCATAGAACCAACCAGCATAAGTAAAACATATGAAATATTGAATATATTAGGAGGTCCGTATTTTAAATTCATCCAGTATTAAAAAAACACAGATTCCACGGTCGTGATGAATAGCCAAACCCACACCCCTAGATCCCTACGAGAGCAGAAAGCAACCCTGCCAATTCTAGAGTTAGGAGACCCGGTCTCGACTCCTCGAGATGGTCTCCCACTGGACTCTAGAACCCGGTTACTTGTCTCCCCGCCTTGGGTCTATCCTAATACGGAAAAGTAAATAATATATATCAATAGTGACATCATCCTCAACCCGGAAGTGTCCCAATAAAAGAATATTACATACATTTTTACATGAATGAAAATGAAAAACTCTCAACTCACGCAAAAAAAACCCGGCTATTCAATCACGACGATCCAATATATCATATCATAGTAACACTAACATCACATGTCATCAACGTAAGTAAATATGAGTATCCCGAATTCCGTTGACATATAGCAACGTGATTGGGGATACACCACATATTACACTTACGGTCGCATAAAAGAAATGAAAAACTACAATAATTAGAATCCGCATTTCCTTAGACGTCATAAACTCGAAATATCTCATATTCCGAATTTCATGCCTAACTTATAAACCTTGCATTTTAGTCTCAATTCAAAAACACTTTTCTAGTCGGGTTATTCAACAATATTCCCGACTACCCGATCGAATACTCATCGGGAACTTTAGTAGATGGCCGCACCCCTAATGCCGTCGACCAAGTGCACTTAGGCGGAACACCGTGGCCGTGAGCACCCGAGTGGAAGCTTTTAGCAACGGGGTTCTCCTAAGGTCACTTGGTCGGGGCTATGGGGCGTGGCTACCTAGTAAAGTTATCTGGCGAGAATTCGCGTATGATAAGCAATTGCGACGGGGTTTCGATCCGAATCGAAACTTCGTGGCAATCGATCAATATAGACTAACATGCTAGATTTACAAACATACCCAATTTACAAACATACCAGTTTTCACAAAACTAATTTAATATGGATTCCAACTATTGTATCACATATCAAACTTAAACCCGAAACGATGTAAAAATTACGACTACGAAACACTCTGTATTAGCCCCTTATCAAAATTAACATCACATAAAATTTTGAGCTAATCAAATATAACCTAAAAACCCAAAACCAACCCAACAGAAGACCAAACAAATACGAGACCAAACAGATAATGTACGGCCGGCGAGGCCGGTATTTTTGGCATTTTCGCCGGTTGAAATATGGAGTTTTGGTCTCGTTTTTGTTCAGTGTTCTAGTTATATCATATATAACATTCTGCAACTGTTTAAAAAAATTTCAGAGTCCATTTTAAAATCGACAGAAAGTTGATGTTTGGGTTTCCGGTTTCGGAGTTGTTTCGGTTTCTTAATTCAACTAACATCGTATAATCTTCTAGCTTTGTCTCGGATACCATAAAAGTGTTTGTTAGCACCACCACTGTGTTTTACAAGCATCAAGCATGCCATTTAAAAAATTTCGGGGTGCTAATCAACACCAAACAAGATCTTAAACTAGATGATTAGGATTTTTGCTTGATATCAAGAAAACTACATAAAGAGAATGAGACTATAACCTTTGTAGACCATGTCTTTCTCTTCACAAGCTCTTTGTAGTAGTCCACGCAACTCCACCAGGCTCCACTTGAAGTTGGATCAATCTTCCTTTGCGATCTTCGTGTCGAAGATGATCCACACGAAGCTCCGCTAATCCAAGCAACCTCTTCACTAAACTCTTTAGTGAAGAAAATACAATACACCAAAGTGCTAATCTAGTGTAGGATGGTGAAGTAGGGGTGTTGTTTGCTCACTAGGGTTCTCACAAGCTCAAGGGTTCATAACTCATGTGAGGGATTGAGCTTGGAGGTGGAGGTGAAGAAGATGGAGAGAGCTAGAGAACAAATGAGCTCAAGTAAATGGCTAAGTATAGAATGGCTCATCCCAAACCCTCACTTATTGAAGCATGGAATAAAAATTCAATTCTTTTTTCCAACCATACTTCAGTAGTGAGTCAAGACCAATAAACAATAGATAAAATCCATGCTTCACCCATGCCTAAAGTATCTCTTATATTTCCACCTCATTTTCTATTTTCATAAAATAGAAAAAGCAACCATGCTTCATATAATATATATATATATATATATCATATATATATATATATTAATATATATATTATGAAGAATAATTAGTGAGCTAATAATATTAGTTAATATATAATCATATCAAATATAAATATATATCATATTATTAAATCAACGCTTGATTCAATAATCTGGTTATATCACATATAACCAACTAATATCATTTATTTGTATACCACATTATCAAATCAACACTTGATTCGATAATCTGGTTATATCACATACAACCTGATCGACAACAGATAACCGCCATATTAGAATACGGTATCTCATACTCGTATTCAATCAGGCTCCTGCACATATCAGCATATGTGCCCTACTTCATTTCGCTTGAACTAGAAAACCTCTGTATGGGACTCTAAAGACTCATCAATACGCCAGCAATAGGTGATGATCACATCAGTCACCCATAAGCCGTCAGCAGTACTAGCTGGATGTAACGGCTATCCAGGTATTGAGCGATTAGAAGATCAACAAGCAAGTTTTTCCAAAATCTCATGAAGCCTATAAGTAACACTTATCATACAGTTCGATATCTTCGTCTGATATGTCGCATATAGAGTCTAGGGGTGGAATTGTTAGATCCCAGTAACTTGATAAGTCATGCCGATATATGGCTCATAACTGTTCGAGAAACTACTGATAACTCTTACCAGAAAATCTCATCAACAGCCCTGGCCAAAGACTTTCTTTTATAGCCAATTGAGCATAGTGCAACATCAACTCCCAATACCATGAGAGACGAAACCCCTCCTATTGCTCAGTTCCTCCATGTGACTCAGGACTGTACCCAAAATCCACCTGTTTTCACGACTTCTTTTAGCCGTGGTAGGGAGGAAATCAAAGCACAGTGGGAGCCAAACAAGACACTATGATGATCTTAGGTCTACAGACTAACCTGTACTAGTATCACCAGAGAACTGCTATCTGACGTTGGGTATATTACCATCTAGGAGTTCTTGGCGAGTCCTGTTCGGTGTACCCATTCTCTAATGAGCACCTGTATACAATTTTTGATGTCAAATACCAATAGATATAGGTGTTAGTGTATATGCCCTAGAGGCCATTACTGTATCATACTAGTGTGTATATTACTTAATGGAAGCTTGGGATATTCACAGTTGTATAGACAATCTTGCTCGAAATGGTAGTATGCTACTTGGTTTGTTTCTACTTCAATATGTGCGTATGTTTCTTTTAGCATATAGCTTATACATATTAGTGGAGCCCTTGGGATCTTTGCATGATTACCAGCGTTGTGATGGCAGTCACACTAGTGGGGGCTGGGTAATCAACAAGCACATCCTTATACAGGTCCCTAGTCGCAGGATTATCGAGACAGGGCATCGATACTCTAGAGTAGACTAGTGTATATGCTTCTCATCCCAGGAGAGGAGATGGTCTGTCCTACAGCCATCAGTACGTCGTACTGGAGATAGTATGCAGGTGCTCGTTAGGTTACGAGTACACTGGACAAGACTCACCGGGAACTGTTGGTTTGGTATTATACCTATCGTCAGTTATGAGTTCCCAGGTGACATGAGTACAGCATAGTCCGTTGACTTGACACTGTCACTTCGCCTCGAGTGTGTTCCCACTGTTCTTAGATTACTACCCTACCACGGCTCAAATGAGTCGTGCAAACAGGTAGTAGTTGGGTGCAGTCCCGAAGCACATGGAGGCAGTGACGGTTAGACAGGATTCGTCTCTCCCGGTATTGGGGGTTGATATCGCGCTGTGTCTAGGAGAGCCATTACACAAAGTCCCTGGCCAGGGCAAGCGAGATATACTGGTAGCGTTTCCAGTGTTATCTCAGGGTGTTCTGGGCTACACTTCGACACGACTTGTACCGCTATTAGGAGACTGATGTTTACCGCCCCCTAGGCCCGACATGCGATACTCTCTGACGAACAGACCGGAATGTACGGAGATTGTCACATTCAGGCTCAGTAGGAGTTCGGATGGGTTCACCTCATCAGTCTTCTTATCGGCATCTACCTGGGGACCGTTACGTATAGCTAGTACCGCTTGCGGCCTGTGGTTAAATCCACTGCCAGCGTAGTGTCGAGTCTTTAGAGTCCCACACAGAGGGCTGTTCGCCTTTGGGCAAAACAGAGTAGAGGTCGCATGGTTTTGCGACAGGGTTCGTTCACATCCGCGCACTTGTGCACGTTTGGTGTCCGGGCAGTTATTACTAGCGGGTTTTGGTTTAAGTCAGATCCTAGTATTTGTTTTGGGATTGGTTTTGTCTCAGCGTATTCGTGTTCCTCGGAACACGGATGCGGGTGTGTATGCACAGTTGACAGAGGCAGAGGCAGAGGATTCTCATTAGGGTTGTTGACCGTTGACTTTTTCCAAACCCTAATGAGAATGAGAAATATGATTAATGGTATTAATTAAGGATAATTGTGCCATGGTTAGGGTTGTTGACCATTTGACTTTGGTTGACTTGTTGACCTATGTTGACATATTGACCATCATCATTTCACATGAAAGATGCTCCTTGATTCTTGCAAAACTCATTTAATATGAAATGATAATGGTCATTCCAAATGAACCATCACATTTTCCTTGATTATTATTATTTTTCATAATTCACTAATATGAGAGTATGGTTGCTAAAATATCCCCATTCTTTCTTGCACTTTCTCTCTCATAAGTTTTAGCTCATCCTCTTCCTCTCTCTCAAAGCTCTCATCTCTCATGTGTTGAGAACCATGAGCTCTTGAGATAAAACCACCATAACTCATCTCTACTCATTCTAGGGTTCTAGGTTTAGCATGCCAAGCACTTTAGTTACCTCTAGGTTGAGGTAGAATCTCAAGGTAGAGACCTTCTGTCCCGACCCGCAAATTACGGAACGCGACCGGCACTTAAGTTACGAAACGTCTCAAGGCATCCGTAAAATTAGTAGGCCGAAGCATAGAATACAAAACACAATTAAAATTTTAGAGTGAAGGAAAACCAATTTATTTACAACATTTTACTCCATTAAACCACATCAAGTTTCTTTTCAAAACAACTTTCCCTTTTTTTTTTGAAATTTTCCAACAGAGTTTCCTTTGTAAAACAAGCTCCAAACGAGTACAACAGGAATATAAATGAATAACAAGAAAATGGCATTCCCCAAGCGGGAGCTTGCTCTTCGCCTCAAGGCGGTCACAAAATCCCGCGCAATATAAAATGACAATGAGCATAAGAAATAACATGTCGACTCAAGTGAGCTCGACCCAGATATATAATAAAACAAATCCCCAAGTCTCACAATCTCACATCTAGGTCAATATACAGTAATCCAAATAAAACAGGTACAACTGAAATGATAGTAGCAGTAGCAGTAGATGGAGTTTTCTAGATACAATGAACATATAAGGTGGTGCAAAATGATAATAACCCACCTATGAGCAAAAGCCTCGAGTCCAGGTAAAAAGGGCAAAATGAGCAAAAGTATCTGCCGCTACAGTGCTGACGGAACGGACCTGCAGAAAAGCTGTGGCACAATGGGGGTGAGTTGCCAACTCGTGAGTAATAAATAACATCTACTAAGGCTATCGTATGCATGCATACAAGTGTCCTGGCATCCTAAAACAGGTATGGCTACATGTACTAGCAGGTGTGTATGCATCAACAGTATACTAGCAAGTATATATGTCACATGGATGTAATCACATGTATGTATGCCACATGAAAATTCCATCATGAATGTATGCTATATGAGTCATCTCAGGATCTCAACATGTAAGTGTAAGAATTATTCCTTGCTTGTTTTGAAACTTTCCTTTTAAACATCAGCATGATATCCAAGAAATCAATAAAATCCGTGTCCAGCAACGACACCTCAAAACTGTCCAAATCTCATATATCCATGTCTAGTATCTCTGGCCTTAGCCATCCGGCTGATCCATATCAATATCCATATCTCAATCCAGCGGCCACGGTCGGTACCCTCTGGGTATCCGCCGTGCCAAATGAAGTCACCGGTAGGTAATCCGTCCCCTGCCAGGCTCAACGCCATCTCCTGCGATCTTCTTGTCCCGGGGTGCCTTACCGGGCCCACCATATACCCGAGACGGTTCATCCACCTCCTCGAAACGGGTCTCGAAAACCACAACAAAACTCATGATGGACGACACTTTACATCACTAGAAAACCGTAACTTTTTATCTTTTTAAACAGTATCAGTTTGAAATCTTGCGGCTTTCCCCAAAAATCCAGAAATATCATAAATCTCATGAAATCATCATAAATGCATATGTCGATGATTATGGATGCTTATGGTATCTATTTGCAATGTATAATTTACACTAGGCATGAGCAGATGATATGATACTACATATGCACGGGTAGGGTAATTCTTATGGTTTCATTTTAAATATTTATTGCAATATCACATTTCTAGGCAATTAACATGTTTCAGATTAAAGGTTATCTAGTGTCGTGACATAGCAATTACCAAGGTGTGTGTGTCCACAGGAATAATGCTCGTGCAACATATAAAACCTGGTAATGGTGCATGTGTCCTTTACTGAATCTGTGTATATGGAATATCCTATAGACACTAACTACAGCAGTTATCAAGCAAGTATTTTTATCATAATGTCACAAGTAATATTAAGCTTACTAATTACGAGTTTATTAAAGCCAACGGGTGACTCGCGCCATCCAAACGATCGTCCCCCGTAGATGTTAGATCTACTCACCCGTGGTCCCGTGCTAGGTGTGTCCGACCACCTGCTTTCCCTTCTCAGCTGCGCTTGAAGTTCTTGCCGGCGAACCTAGAATTACAAAAGTCACCATATGAGGAAAATCCTGTAAAAAGCGGTATATCGATAAAAAGGGATACGCGTGCGTGAAACTAAACGCGTGTGCACACGACACGACGCGACGAGCACAAACCCACCAGAACCAGAACTGACACGCTGTGTCGCGCAGCGCGCCACAGAACCACGCGTATCACGCGCGTGTCGCACAAGTTTAAAACATCGGAAACACGCAACTAGCTCCAGATTTTGCCTCTGGGCCAAACTTGAAAAGTCACAGATACCAAAAACCCTAGCTACCCAGAGTAAACCCACATACCAAAACCCAACACCCCCATCCCCTTCCTGGCCGCAATTTGCGGCCAGATATAATATATCTGCGGCCAAGATGGGAAGGTGGGTCCCCGTGCTCTGTGTGTGTTCCTACCCATCTCACCATGCTACAGTCTTCTCAATTTTAATCTGAAGGTCTCGGGTCAACAACAGAGGCTAAAAAGTCACTAAAACTGCTAAATTACGCCAAGTCGGGTAAATCGGGTGTCTTGGTGAAATCTAGGGAAATCCTCCGGTTGACTGGCCTCACTAGCACCTAAAAGGGTTATTCTAACTAACACAACTTTCACTTTGCCAATAATTTCCTTAAATCTCTCAAAATCACCACATAAGCTAGAAATATACACCAATTAAGCTAGATTCCGTAATCTTAGCAATTTGAGGCTAACCATCTAAATTTAGTGACACTACTAAGCTAAAACAGACTAATTAACACCAAAAAGGGTTCATTAAACTATAAGTACTCTAAAGTAACTAAATCTAACATCACTACACAATTCTAGCATGAAAACTCCATTAAAACACTAAACTAACCAAACAAACATGTAACCTACACAATTAGGAAAAAGTTTAAGAGTTATACCCCCTAGGACCCTTGCAACTAAGGAGAAGGAGAAGAAGAGGGGAGTGGGTGCTGCTGTGTTGAACTGGAGCTGCTGCAGTCCAAGGCTGGTGCAACTGCTGATGCTGAAGCTGATGCAGAATGTTTGCTGTTGCTGTTGCTGGTGGTGGTGTTGCTGGTGTTGTTTTTGTTTGTGGTTTGAAGTTGGGAGGGGCTGCTGTAGCAGCTGATGATCAGATAGGGGCTGGGGTGGCTGAAAAGCTGATGTTGCTGGTGCTGGAAATAGAGCTGAGCTGGGGCTGTTTTGTGGTGTTGAAATGTGGCTGAAATGATGATAAATGGGGCTGATGTGCTGTTGTTTTTGGTGGCTAGGCTGATGTGAGTGAGTGAGTGAGAGAGAGGTGAAAAAGTTTGAAATGAGGTAAGGAGACTTAACCTTAAATCATCATGACACATCACATCCCTCACCCTCTCTCCAAGTCAATCTTAAACTCTCCAAAACCCCATGATTAAAGCCAACCATCCCTAATTAAACTAATTAGCTCAAAAAAACACAATTAGCTTAACCATGGACCTAACCCACATGGTCAACTTAAACATAGCTAACCTATAAGCTCAACATATGGCAAACCCTAATCTTAACTCTAGTTAACGTACACAAGTGTGTGTGGTCGAGATAAAATTCCACAAAAATAACCATAATTCCAGAAAAATTACCAGGAACCCATTTTGGTAAAATTTTTACCAAAACCCCCACATTAACACATAATTACTACTAACCTTAATCCTCGGGTGTTACAGTCTTTCCCCCTTAAGAAAATTCGTCCCCGAATTTTAAAATATGCAACTACGCGTACCTTCGAAAAGATGAGGGAATTTCTTCCGCATCTCTCCCTCGGCCTCCCAAGTGATCTCCTCGCTGCTCGGGCTGCGCCAAAGAACTTTCACGACGGCAGGACCTTTGATTGAAGTTTCTTCACTTGCCGATCTAAAATCTCAACTGGCTGCACGGCGAACGAAAGGTCGGGCTCAAGCTGAACTGTCTGATGCTGGATCGTGTGGGAAGGGTCATGAAGATAACGGCGTAGCATTGACACGTGGAAGACGGGATGAACATCTGAAAAGCTGGTGGAAGAGCCAAACGATATGAAACAGCGCCGACACGCCCAAAGATCTCGAAGGGACCTACGAATCTAGGGCTAAGCTTCCCCTTTCGCCCAAAACGCATCACGCCCTTCATCGGAGAGACTCTCAGAAAAACATGGTCGCCAACTGCGAACTCTAATCTACGACGGCGCCTGTCTGCATACGATTTCTGTCTGCTCTGAGCTGCTCTCATCACGGTCTCGAATCAACTGCACTTTCTCGGTCGTCTCCTGCACGATCTGCGGCCCAAAAATACTGCTCTCGCTCAGCTCCGTCCAACAGACGGGCGATTCTACATCTCCTCCCATACAATGCCTCGAAGGATGCCATCTGAATAGTATCCTGAAAGCTGTTGTTATAAAAGAACTCCACTAGAGGTAAATGACGATCCCAGCTACCGCCAAAGTCTAAAACGCACGCTCTGAGCATGTCCTCGAGAGTCTAAATGGTCCGCTCTGACTGTCCGTCGGTCTGCGGATGAAATGCTGTGCTGAAGCTCAAACGAGTGCCCAAAGCCTCCTGCAGTCTCTGCCAAAGTCGGCTGGTAAACTGGGTGCCTCGATCTGACACGATACAAGTCGGTACGCCATGCAACCGCACAATCTCGTCGATATAAAGCTGGGCATACTGAGCGAAGCTGAAAATGGTCTTCACTGGCAGGAAGTGAGCCCCTTTCATCAATCTATCCATGATCGCCCAGACGGAGTCGTAACCTCGACTGGTCCTGGGTAGACCCACAACGAAATCCATCGAAATCTGCTCCCATTTCCACTCCGGAATGGGTAACGGCTGTAGCTCTCCTGCGGGCCTCTGGTGCTCGGCCTTGACTTGCTGACAAGTCAGGCATCTCGATACGAACTCCGCGATGTCCTTCTTCATTCCGTCCCACCAGTAGGTCTCTCTCAAATCATGGTACATCTTGGTAGGAACCGGGGTGGACACTATACGCCGATCGGTGTGCCTCCTCAAGAATATCGCGCCGCAATCCCTCAGCATCTGGTACGCACAGTCTAGATCCAAATCGTAAAATCCCCTGCTCATCAACCACGAACTCGGAAAATCTGCCCTGTCCCATCTGTGCCATGCTCTCTGAACAACGGTCATTGCTGCGCTGTGCCTCATATATACGTTCAAGCAACTGTGGGCGTGCACGAACATTGCGCGAGCTGTCCCCCTGTCGGAGGGAACTCGAACTCAACTCGGCTGTCGCATAAAATCTGCCAATCTGCTGATGACTTCCTCTGCACTGCGTGCAAACAGGATAGACTACCCCCGAGCCTCCCGCTCAAAGCATCTGCCACTACATTTGCCTTGCTCGGGTGGTACAGGATCTCGCAGTCATAGTCCTTCACCAGCTCCATCCAACGACGCTGTCTGAGGTTCAGGTCTCGCTGCTGAAATATGTATTTTAAGCTCTTGTGGTCTGTGAATATTTGGCGCGACTCGCCGTACAGGTAATGTCGCCATATCTTCAGTGCAAAGACCACTGCAGCCATCTCCAGATCATGAGTAGGGTAGTTCTGTTCATGTTTCTTCAATTGCCGAGAAGCATACGCGATCACCCGGCCATGCTGCATCAATACGCATCCTAACCCCACTCGCGAAGCATCACAGTAGACCACAAATCCGCCTGATCCTGAAGGCAATGATAATATCGGCGCCGTAGTCACAACACGTCCGTCTCTGCTGAAAACTGCGCTCACACTCCTCCGTCCAAACGAAAGGAACTCCCTTCCGGGTCAAACCGGTCAAAGGTGTAGCTATACGGGAAAAATCCTGAACAAAACGCCTGTAGTAGCCCGCCAGGCCTAGAAACTACGGATCTCAGTAACCAATGTAGGTCTGGGCCACTGCTGAACAGCCTCAATCTTCTTCGGGTCCACACATATGCCATCTCTCGTAATCACGTGACCCAAGAATCCGACACTGTCCAGCCAGAATGCACACTTGGAGAACTTTGCGAACAACTGGTGCTCCCTCAGAGTCTGTAACGTAATCCGCAGGTGCTGCTCGTGCTCCTCTCGGCTCCAGGAGTACACCAAAATATCGTCGATGAACACGATGATGAACAAATCAAGATACGGCCTGAATGTACTGTTCATCAAATCCATAAATGCTGCGGGGGCGTTGGTGAGTCCAAACGACATCACCAGAAACTCATAGTGGCCATAGCGTGTACGGAAGGCTGTCTTCGGTATATCCTCCTGTCGGACTCGCAGCTGATGGTACCCTGATCGTAAGTCGATCCTAGAAAAATAACCCGCACCCTGGAGCTGGTCGAAAAGTCATCAATACGCGGCAACGGATATCTGTTCTGCACGGTAACCTTGTTCAGCTGGCGGTAGTCGATACATAAGCGCAAACTTCCGTCCTTCTTCTTGACAAACAGGACCAGAGCACCCCATGGAGAAACGCTGGGCCGAATAAGTCCCTTATCTAACAAATCTTGCAGCTGAACCTTCAACTCTCTAAGTTCCGCCGGGGCCATCCGATAAGGCGGTATAGAAATAGGCCCCGAGCCGGGAATCAAATCGATGCAGAACTCGACATCGCGCTCAGGTGGCAGCCCTAGCAGCTCATCAGGGAAAACATCGGGGAATTCGCATGCAATCGGAAGCTAGTCCAATAGAACATCCGTAGCTCTAGCATCACATACACAGGCTAGAAATCCTCGACATCCCTTCCTCATCAGCTGATCAGCGCGAAGAGAAGAAATCAAAATGTGAGGGGCGGCACTACGGTCCTCCTGCACAATAAAAGCCGACTCGCCGGGAAAACAAAATCTAACTGTCTTCTCGCGGCAGTCCACCGACGCATAGCACGTGGCTAACCAATCCATACCCAAAAGAATGTCAAAGTCCAACATCTCCAGAAGGATCAGGTCGACAGGCAGCTCTCGCTTACCAATACGAACGGTACAGGATCGGAACACGTGCCTAGCAACAAAAGACTCTCCCACCGAAGTGGTCACAACAAGCCGCTGATCAAGCAAACCGGACTCTCTACCCAAACTCGGCACGAAGTGTGTGGAAATGTAAGAGTGCATGGATCCGGGATCGAACAACACGTGTGCATCAATAGAGCATACTCATAGGGTACCTGTAACGACGGCATTGGATGCCTGCGCATCCTGGGGTGTCAATGCAAATACTCGGGCCTGACCTCCTCCAATAGCGAGATGACCTCGGCCTCGGCCTCCTCGTCCTCTCTGGATCGGTGGGTCGCATCCACGGCCTCTGGGTGCACCTAACTGGCGTGGAGCATCGCCTGTGGCAGGAAGTATGGCTCTCTGAGGAGGGGGCGGTGATGGAGGTAGAGTCACATGCGGAACGGTCGTCGCTCCCTGTCGCCTCGCTGGACAATCTCTAACACGATGGTGCAGACTTCCGCACCCAAAGCATCCTGGAGACGACTGCTGTCCCTGTGTATACGACCCATACAGCTGACCTCGTCCAAACCCTCTGCCGGCCCTATCTCTCGAGACGAATCTGGCATGCTGTCTCTGATCTGGCATACCGGTACGAATCCTCTTCGGCCCGGGAACGGCCGAAGTCGCTGAAATACGTGCCTCCATCCGCAATGCTGTATCCATAGCTGCCGAATAGGTATTGAAATGCTGGGCGCCAATGGCAAGATATAGCTGGGCATCCAGTCCCTGTATGAACCTCTTCACCCTCTTTGCTTCGGTATCCACCAGATACGGAGCATATCGGGACAACTGTGTAAACTGGACGTCATACTCAGACACCGTCATCCCAGGTGTCTTGACCAAGGCCTCGAAACTACAAGCTCTGGCGTCGCGAACGCTCTCCGGGAGGAAACGGGCAAGGAAAACTGCTGTGAACTCGGTCCAGGTCATGGGCGGTAGACCTGCAGCTCGACCTCTCAGAACTGACTCCCACCATATCTGTGCAAGACCCTCTAGTCGGAAACTCGCAAGCTCTACCCAGCGATCATCAGAACATCTCAGCGAACGGCAGATCCTGGCCAAGCTGTCAAGGAACGTCTGCGGGTCCTCCGCTGCATCGGTACCCGTAAAGACTGGAGGTCTCAGCCTCATGAACTCCTGTAGCGAAATCGGAATGGTCGCGGTGGTAGTAGTAGGAGCAGGTATCATAGTAGTCTGGGATGTAGTAGGTACGTCCTCCGGCCTCAGTGCACGACCGGCTGCAACTAGGGATCCTACCATCTGACGTAGCTCCTGCATACTCCCCATCATCTGTCGCAACTCCTCCATACCAGTCTCAAGCCTATCCATACGACCTGGGGAAGGTGGATCGGTCTGTCCCTGCGGTGTAGGCATACCACCCTGCTCAGTCCTAGTCTCGGACGAGCCAGCTCGAATCTCGTCTCGGGCGGCAGCCCTCTGCGCTCTGGTAGCCCTATGCGGCATAGTGACTGGTACAGGAAACAGGACAATAAGAACGGTGCAATAGAATCGAAGGATACATGGAATTGAAGAAGGAATTTCCAAGCAAATATCCTAAAGTCACCTAGGCGGAGTACCACATCGCAAGTATGTCGTGGACATACGTACGCTACGTTACCCTGCTTAAGTCACTTACTCCATCTACTCAGGGTCATCCTACACTCGGAAAGGTGAAACCTATCGCTTTGATACCAACTTTGTCACGACCCGCAAAGTACGGAACGCGATCGGCACTTAAGTTACGAAACGTCTCAAGGCGTCCGTAAAATAAGTAGGCCGAAGCCCAGAATACAAAACCCAATTAAAATTTTAGAGTGAAGGAAAACCAATTTATTTACAACATTTTACTCCATTAAACCACATCAAGTTTCTTTTCAAAACAACTTTCCCTTTTTTTTTTGAAATTTTCCAACAGAGTTTCCTTTGTAAAACAAGCTCCAAACGAGTACAATAGGAATATAAATGAATAACAAGAAAATGGCATTCCCCAAGCGGGAGCTAGCTCTTCGCCTCAAGGCGGTCACAAAATCCCGCCCAATATAAAATGACAATGAGCATAAGAAATAACATGTCGACTCAAGTGAGCTCGACCCAGATATATCATAAAACAAATCCCCAAGTCTCACAATCTCACATCTAGGTCAATATACAGTAAACCAAATAAAATAGGTACAACTGAAATGATAGTAGCAGTAGCAGTAGATGGAGTGTTCTAGATACAATGAACATATAAGGTGGTGCAAAATGATAATAACCCATATATGAGCAAAAGCCTCGAGTCCAGGCAAAAAGGGCAAAATGAGCAAAAGTATCCGCCGCTACAGTGCTGACAGAACGGACCTGCAGAAAAGCTGTGGCACAACGGGGGTGAGTTGCCAACTCGTGAGTAATAAATAACATCTACTAAGGCTATCGTATGCATGCACACAAGTGTCCTGGCATCCCTAAAACAGGTATGGCTATATGTACTAGCAGGTGTGTATGCATCAACAGTATACTAGCAAGTATATATGTCACATGGATGTAATCACAGGTATGTATGCCACATGAAAATACCATCATGAATGTATGCTATATGAGTCATCTCAGGATCTCAACATGTAAGTGTAAGAATTATTCCTTGCTTGTTTTGAAACTTTCTTTTTAAACATCAGCATGATATCTAAGAAATCAATAAAATCCGTGTCCAGCAACGACACCTCAAAACTGTCCAAATCTCATATATCCATGTCCAGTATCTCTGGCCTCAGCCATCCGGCTGATCCATATCAATATCCATATCTCAATCCAGCGGCCACGGTCGGTACCCTCTGGGTATCCGCCGTGCCAAATGAAGTCACCGGTAGGTAATCCGTCCCTTGCCAGGCTCAACGCCATTTCCTGCGATCTTCTTGCCCCGGGGTACTTTACCGGGCCCACCATGTACCCAAGACGGTTCATCCACCTCCTCGAAACGGGTCTCGAAAACCACAACAAAACTCATGGTGGACGACACTTTACATCACTAGAAAACCGCAACTTTTTATCTTTTTAAACAGTATCAGTTTGAAATCTTGCGGCTATCCCCCAAAATTCAGAAATATCATAAATCTCATGAAATCATCATAAATGCATATGTCGATGATTATGGATGCTTATGGTATCTATTTGCAATGTATAATTTACCCTAGGCATGAGCAGATGATATGATACTACATATGCATGGGTAGGGTAATTCTTATGGTTTCATTTTAAATATTTATTGCAATATCATATTTCTAGGCAATTAACATGTTTCAGATTAAAGGTTATCTAGTGTCGTGACATAGCAATTACCAGGGTGTCTGTGTCCACAGGAATAGTGCTCGTGCAACATATAAAACCTGGTAATGGTGCATGTGTCCTATACTGAATCTGTGTATATGGAACATCATATAGAAACTAACTACAGCAGTTATCAAGCAAGTATTTTTATCATAATGTCACAAGTAATATTAAGCTTACTAATTACGAGTTTATTAAATCGAACGGGCGACTCGCGCCATCCAAACGATCGTCCCCTCGTAGATGTTAAATCTACTCACCCATGGTCCCGTGCTAGGTGTGTCCGACCACCTGCTTTCCCTTGTCAGCTGCGCTTGAAGTTCCTGCCGGCGAACCTAGAATTACAAAAATCACCATATAAGGAAAATCATGTAAAAAGCGGTATATCGATAAAAAGGGATACGCGTGCGTGAAACTAAACGCGTGTGCACACGACACGACACGACGCGCACAAACCCACCAGAACCAGAACTGACACACTGTGTCGCGCAGCGCGCCACAGAACCACACGTATCACGCTCGTGTCGCACAAGTTTAAAACATCGGAAACACGCAACTAGCTCCAGATTTTGCCTCTGGGCCAAACTTGAAAAGTCACAGATACCGAAAACCCTAGCTACCCAGAGTAAACCCACACACCAAAACCCAACACCCCTACCCCCTTCCTGGCCGCAATTTGCGGCCAGATATAATATATCTGCGGCCAAGATGGGGAGGTGGGTCCCCGTGTTCTGTGTGTGTGTTCCTACTCATCTCACCATGCTACAGTCTTCTCAATTTTAATCTGAAGGTCTCGGGTCAACAGCAGATCCAACAGAGGCTAAAAAGTCACTAAAACTGCTAAATTACGCCGTCGGGTAAATCGGGTGTCTTGGTGAAATCTAGGGAAATTCTCTGGTTGACTGGCCTCACTAGCACCTAAAAGGGTTATTCTAACTAACACAACTTTCACCTTGCCAATAATTTCCTTAAATCTCTCAAAATCACCACATAAGCTAGAAATATACACCAATTAAGCTAGATTCCGTAATCTTAGCAATTTGAGGCTAACCAACTAAATTTAGTGACACTACTAAGCTAAAACAGACTAATTAACACCAAAAAAGGTTCATTAAACTACAAGTACTCTAAAGTAACTAAATCTAACATCACTACACAATTCTAGCATGAAAACTCCATTAAAACACTAAACTAACCAAACAAACATGTAACCTACACAATAAGGAAAAAGTTTAGGAGTTATACCCCCTAGGACCCTTGCAACCAAGGAGAAGGAGAAGAAGAGGGGAGTGGGTGCTGCTGTGTTGAACTGGAGCTGCTGCAGTCCAAGGCTGGTGCAACTGCTGATGCTGAAGCTGATGCAGAATGTTTGCTGTTGATGTTGCTGGTGGTGGTGTTGCTGGTGTTGTTTTTGTTTGTGGTTTGAAGTTAGGAGGGGCTGCTGTAGCAGCTGATGATCAGATAGGGGCGGGGTGGCTGAAAAGCTGATGTTTCTGGTGCTGGAAATAGAGCTGAGCTGTGGCTATTTTATGGTGTTGAAATGTGGCTGAAATGATGATAAATGGGGCTGATGTGCTGTTGTTTTTGGTGGCTAGGCTGATGTGAGTGAGTGAGTGAGAGAGAGGTGAAAAAGTTTTGAAATGAGGCGAAGAGACTTAACCTTAAATCATCATGACACATCACATCCCTCACCCTCTCTCCAAGTCAACCTTAAACTCTCCAAAACCCCATGGTTAAAGCCAACCATCCCTAATTAAACAAATTAGCTCAAAACAACACAATTAGCTTAACCATGGACCTAACCCACATGGTCAACTTAAACATAGCTAACCTATAAGCTCAATATATGGCAAAGCCTAATCTTAACCCTAGTTAACGTGCACAAGTGGGTGTGGTCGAGATAAAATTCCACAAAAATAACCATAAATCCAGAAAAATTACCAGGAACCCGTTTTGGTAAACTTTTTACCAAAAACCCCACATTAACACATAATTACTACTAACCCTAATCTCGGGTGTTACACCTTCGGGTGGATCCTTCTTCGACAAAGAGAAGACTACAAGGTGGAGCCATTCAAACCACTCCAAGGAGCAAGAAGAGAAGGAGTTCAAGACCTAGGTATAACCTTCTAACCGAGTAGCTAAACTTGTAGTTAGTTTGCTAGGTTTTTGTTTAGCAAAGATCCTCCTTTTCTAGTCCATGTTACCTTGCGTCAAAAATCGTTTTTTACCTATTCCGCCTCCCCGTAAGAACCGGGGTCGGTAACGTGGACTTACGGTGGTATCAGAGCCTAGCTAAACAACAACTAGCATGTTAGCAAAGTGATTAGAGCTTCGATCCGGAAAAAAATCGTGAAACATGTCAAAAAACTAAACTTTCTGCCGATTTTTAAAACTGCTCTAAAAATAATTCCACATACCTTAGAAATCGGTGCAGGGTTTTTTATGAACATGCAGGAAAAATGAGACCACGACTCGGTCAACGCGCCGCGGAAGCGCGGCGAAACCACGCATTTCACCGCGGATCTGCGGCCGAGTTGACTCGGCCGCGACTCGTGTTTGCTGCAGTTCATTCAGTGTTCTGTTTTGGGGTTTTTAAGATTTTTGTTTCTGCCCAGAATTTCCAGAGAACAATGTTGTGTTTGGGGTAGTTACAAATTGGTGTTTTGATCGATGTTCTACAAACTTTTGCTAATTGGTTATATCTGTGATGTGATATATGCACTGAACGTCGACTAATCGCTATACGTCGATTAGTGGGGGTTGTGCATATCTGTGATCTGTAATGTTGTTGGATTGTGTATATGAACTCGTTGGATTGTCGCGGATGAATTGCCGGGGTTTTGTGAGATGAGAGTTTCTTTTTCTTTCATTTGATGTAATATGTAAATTGATGTAATATTATTTTTTATGGCCGCACATCCGGGATAAGGTTGTAGCCGCCATTGTATATTATTTCTTTTACTGTTTTTGCTCCTAGGATAGACCCGAGGTGGGGTGCATAAACTACCAGATACTTTGAAGTGCCGAGTGGCCTACTCACGTTGTTGAGGGTGGTTGCTTCACTTCGGGTACTTGGCGGGTAGTTTGCCGCACCCGTAGGGGTCTAGAGTGGGGTTTGGCTATTCATCGTGACCGTGTAATCCGTCTTTCGTTGCAGGCTCGAACAAAACACGGATTCCTAGCATATCCAATGTGTTCATCTGTGATCTGGAATGGCTATCATTGCATCTGACGAATGTATATATCTATATATGATATCTAGTAGGCATTGCTTATGTTTTGCATCCGCGCTAGTCCATCCCCCGCTCTGTCGTTAGTTAAGTAACCTAACGGGTGATGACGGGGCCCCGTGGCGAATGCAAATGGCGTAAGCGTACGTCATATTTTCGTTATTTTCTGCAATGGTAGGATTAATTGATGGGACGCATTAAATTAATGCAAGAAAATAAACCAAAATAAAGTCGTTGGAACAATTTCAAAACCACTACGTTTCTTTTCAAAAACAGAAAACTTTTAAAAACGCGGAGCTTGAACCACTCCCTTTTAAAAGCTATCACGTTCCTTCGATTATATCAAGTTCACTACGTTCACGGTTTCGCCAAAACCATTTGTAGCCCTCCATCATTTCAGTTAAATATTCGGTAGTATTCAAGCTATGTATTTTGACCTACGCCAAGGCATAATGATTGGTAGCTGCCGGATATTTATCTGTTGCATAGATAGATGTGTTGGTTTGAGACAGTCGTACTGCCATTTTGGCCTACTTCAAGGGTATGTACGGGTGGGTTCAAATTAACCTGGTAAATGATGGGTAGAACTTGACATGTGATTTATGATATTTTGGCCTACGTCAAGGTCATAAGAGCATGGGGCAAAAATCCATCGGGAGTTTCTAAAGAAACTGAAACTTGCTAGTGCTGCATACCATTTGGAGTGTGATGATTCTGGTAGGATTTCTTCAGTTTATCACACGATAATATTTGGATCCCGATCCTACTGTGAGTATATCCTACTCCTCGGGAAACCTTCTCACTTAACGATCAATGCTATAAACCAAGTAGGTGTCTAGAAAGGTGTTAGCGGGGCTACGCCCACAGGGAAAAGAGGTTATTTAATTAAGGAACTTCACGAAAGCGTCGTAAAACCTCCCTCGAAGTACCAACACTGGCCTGGCTGAACGGTTAAGCATGTATTGTACGGTGAGATTGATCCCGACTAATTCTTCTTTTTTGGTTTGAGGAAGGATTCGAGAAACAGTAGGAGCCATCCTGTTTAGACAAACTAAAAACCACTTTAAACTTGCAAGAGCATCATGCTAAAGTGTTTCTTCTCTCTCTCCTAATTGCAGCGACCAAACATCATGATCGGACTTAAGTTACTACTAGAAAAAAATATACTGACAGGGCCAAACTACAAAGGTTAGCTCAGGAATGTCAAAATGGCAATCACTTATGACAAGTTGGGGTATCTTCTTACCACCAAAGCTCCTCCTGTCCTAGGTCCTCAATCCAGTGTCGCGGATAAGGAAATCCATAAGACCTAGGAGATTGATTGCGCGAGGGCCAAGTGCATCATGCTTGCCTCTATGGACAATGAACATCAGAGGAGGCACGAGGATATGGACCTAGAATCCATATTTCTCCATACAAAAGATCTGTATGGAGAGCAATCCCGTATCGCCAGATACGAAGTCTCAAAAAAGTTATTTTCGGTGAGATTAGCCGTCGGATCATCTGTAGCGGAACACGTGCTTCAGATGATTGACTACATTGAAGAGCTCGCGGACCTTGGGACCACGTTAGAGAATGAGGTCTACACTGACTTGATTCTCCAGTCCCTTCCTTCCACTTATGCCCAGTTTATCCTGAACTTCAACATGCAAGGAAAAGAAGTTGAACTTCCGGAACTCCTCAATATGTTGATGAGTGCAGAGGGCACCCTGAAGAAAGTAAGAGAAACACCTGCTTTGTCTGTTGGAGGACCTTCTTCTTCTAGGTCCAAGGCGAAAGCCAAAGGAAAGAAGAAGACAACCCCACCACACCAAGGGGCGGTGTTAGTAAAGTGGAAGCCAATGGAAAGGAAAAGGTGGCAAAGTTAGCGGGACAACTTGTGGGGAAAGAAGAGTGCTTTTATTGTCATAAGAAAGGACACTGGAAGAAAGATTGCAGGGCTTGGAAGGCCAAGAACCAGGACCCGAAGCAAGTTATGGCTTCGGCTTCAGGTGTGTATGTTATTGAAAACTGTCTATCAGTAAACTCTACTTCCTGGGTATTGGATACCGGATCAGGATCTCATATCTGTAATTCTTTGCAGG
This sequence comes from Agapanthus africanus, assembly GCA_030015575.1. NCBI lineage: Eukaryota > Viridiplantae > Streptophyta > Magnoliopsida > Asparagales > Amaryllidaceae > Agapanthus > Agapanthus africanus. The sequence continues at coordinate 132,083,759 of CM057340.1, read as the reverse complement.
CACTGAGAAAGCATAGGGTTTTGAAGGCAGGTGATATGACCCTCAGAGTTGCAAACGGAGCTGGCATGGATGCTGAGTCCGTGGGGGACTATCACTTGGGATTGTCAGATGGACATGTTTTGGTTTTGCGTGATTGTTATTTTGTATCCAGTGCGACTTGTAATATCGTATCTGTATCTTTAATGTCTAAAGAAGGTTATGATTTTGCATTTGTAAGCAATGTTGTAAACATTCATCTTAATCATGTTCTGATTGGGTCGGATACATTAAGCAACGGTATATACATATTGAACCAACAACAGATTTTCAATGTCCAGAATACACACAAAAGAAAGTCTCCAGAAATAAATCATGCTTTCTTATGGCATTGTAGACTGGGTCACATCAATGAGAGAAGGTTGAATAAGTTACATAAAGAAGGATATTTGGATCCGTTCGAATATCAATCATATGCAACTTGTCAATCATGTCTCAAAGGAAAGATGACAAAGACTCCGTTCACTGGACATGGAGTAAGAGCGAGCGAGCTCTTCGGACTCGTACACAGCGATGTATGCGGTCCAATGTCTACACATGCGCGAAGTGGTTATTCTTACTTCATTACTTTTACGGATGATTTTTCAAGGTTCGGGCATATCTTCTTAATGAAGCATGAATCTGAAGCCTTTGAAAAATTTCAGGAATACAAAAATGAAGTAGAAAAACAAATAGGCAAAAGTATCAAGACACTGAGATCCGATCGAGGTGGTGAATACTTGAGTGCCGAGCTCCTGGATTACCTAAAAAAGAATGGAATTCTATCTCAGCTTACTCGTCCATACACTCTACAACATAACGGTGTATTGGAGAGACGGAACCGAACCCTATTGGATATGGTACGCTCCATGATGAGTAACGCTGAGTTACCGCGATCTTTCTGGGGATATGCACTAGAATCAGCTGCATATCTTTCGAACCGAGTTCCAACTAAGACTGTGCCTACCACACCATATCAGATGTGGAGTGGGAAGAAACCCTATCTTCAATATCTGAAGATTTGGGGATGTCCAGCTTTTGTCAAAAAGCAGCATTCGGACAAACTCGAGGCACGCTCAGTACAGTGCAAGTTTGTGGGATACCCAAAGAACTCCAGGGGGTATCTTTTCTATTACGCAGAAGAACAAAAGGTTTTTGTCTTTCGTCATGCCCACTTTATGGAACATCAGTTCTTAGAAAAAGAAAAAAGAGGGAGCGTAATGGAACTGGAAGAAATTCCAGAACCACAAGCTATTACTGAAAGCTTAGAAGAACCAGAAGGTTCGAAAGAACAGGACATTCCTGCGCCGCTCCGTAGGAGTAGTAGGCAGTCTCATCCGCCCGAAAGATACTACGGTTTTCTCATAGACGGAGATAGAGAGGATTGCATCATTGATAATGATGAGCCGACTAGCTTCCAGCAGGCCATTCAGAGCACTGACTCGGTAAAATGGCTGGATGCAATGCGGAACGAGATGGAGTCCATGTACACTAACAAAGTATGGACTTTGGACGTTGCTCCAGAAGGGGTAAAACCCGTAGGCTGCAAATGGATCTTCAAAAGGAAGATTGGTGTAGATGGACATGTTGAAACCTGTAAGGCTAGACTTGTTGCAAAGGGTTTTCGTCAAAGACCTGGTTTGGACTATGACGAACCCTTTTCTCCAGTAGCTATGCTCAAATCCATTCGGATCCTTCGTGCCATTACTGCCTTCCATGATTATGAGATTTGGCAGATGGGCGTAAAGACCGCTTTTTTAAATGGAAATTTGGAGGAGTGTGTCTATATGGACCAGCCAGAGGGTTTCATTCAGAGTGGGAGCAGCGGGAAAGTGTGTAAGTTTCTTATGTCCATTTATGGACTAAAGAAGGCATCGCGGAGTTGGAACATCTGTTTTGATGAGACGGTCAAAGAATTTGGCTTTATCAAAAATCCAGATGAACCATGGATTTATAGTAAAGTTGTAGCACGAACTGTCGTATTCCTCGTTTTATACGTGGATGGCATTCTTTTGATAGGAAATGACATTCCTATGCTACAATCTGTCAAAGGGTTCTTGTCACACAGGTTCTCCAAGAAAGACCTGGGTGATGCCTCTTACATTCTGGGGATCCGGATCTATCGTCATAGGTCCAAAAGGATATTAGGACTTTCACAGTCCAGGTACATCGACACCATACTGAAAAGATTCAGTATGGAAGATTCCAAGCGCGGTAATTTACCGGCTTGTCACGGGATCACCCTCTCTAAAGAGATGTCTCCCAAGACTGATTTAGAAAGGGATCGCATGTCTATTATACCCTACGCATCTGCGGTAGGCTCTATAATGTATGCGATGTTGTGTACCAGACCAGATGTAGCTTATGCACTGAGTGCGGTAAGTCGGTATCAGTCAAACCTTGGGGAGAAACACTGGATAGCGGTAAAGAACATTCTGAAGTACCTGAGAAGGACTAAGGGTATGTTTTTGGTTTATGGCGGAAAAGACCTCCAGATGGAGGCCTTTGCTGACTCCAGCTTCCAGAGTGACAAGGATGACTCCAAATCCATGTCAGGTTATGTCTTTACCCTCAATGGAGGGGCAGTGTGTTGGAAGAGTTCCAAACAAGAAACCGTTGATGACTCGACGATGGAAGCGGAATACATCGCTGCATCTGATGCCGCAAAAGAAGCCGTCTGGATGAGGAAGTTCTTGACAGAACTTCAGGTGGTTCCATCCATTGTTGATCCAATACATCTGTATTGTGACAACAACAGGGCTATATCTTTAGCAAAGGAACCTAGGTCCCATCAGAAGTCCAGACACATCTTAAGGCGGTATCACCTGATCAGGGAGATCGTGGATCGTAGGGAGATCGAGGTTCAGAGAGTTGCTATAGAAGACAACACTGCAGATCCATTCACGAAGGCCATACCCCAGACTCAGTTCGAGCGGCTGATCGAGATGATAGGTCTTCGATATGCCAGTACATGGCCTTAGTGCAAGTGGAGGATTGTAGTGTATATGCCCTAGAGGCCATTACTGTATCATACTAGTGTGTATATTACTTAATGGAAGTTTAGGATATTCACAGTTGTATAGACAATCTTGGTCGAAATGGTAGTATGCTACTTGGTTTGTTTCTACTTCAATATGTGCGTATGTTTCTTTTAGCATATAGCTTATACATATTAGTGGTGCCCTTGGGATCTTTGCTTGATTACCAGCGTTGTGATGGCAGTCACACTAGTGGGGGCTGGGTAATCAACAAGAACATCCTTATACAGGTCCCTAGTCGCAGGATTATCGAGACAGGGCATCGATACTCTAGAGTAGACTAGTGTATATGCTTCTCATCCCAGGAGGGGAGATGGTCTGTCCCACAGCCATCAGTACGTCATACTGGAGATAGTATGCAGGTGCTCGTTAGGTTACGAGTACACTGGACAGGACTCGCTGGGAACTGTTGGTTTGGTATTATACCTATCGTCAGTTATGAGTTCCCAGGTGACATGAGTACAGCATAGTCCGTTGACTTGACACTGTCACTTCTCCTCGAGTGTGTTCCCACTGTTCTTAGATTACTACCCTACCACGGCTCAAATGAGTCGTGCAAACAGGCAGTAGTTGGGTGCAGTCCCGAAGTAGTTGGAGGTAGTGACGGTTAGACATGATTCGTCTCTCCCGGTATTGGGGGTTGATATCGCGCTGTGTCTAGGAGAGCCATTACATAAAGTCCCTGGCCAGGGTAAACGAGATATACTGGTAGCGTTTCCAGTGTTATCTCAGGGTGTTCTGGGTTACACTCCGACATGACTTGTATCGCTATTAGGGGATTGACGTTTACCTCCCCCTAGGCCCGACATGCGATATTCTCTGACGAACAGACCGGAATGTACGGAGATTGTCACATTCAGGCTCAGTAGGAGTTCGGATGGGTTCACCTCATCAGTCTTCTTATCGGCATCTACCTGGGGACCATTACGTATAGCTAGTACCGCTTGCGGCCTGTGGTTAAATCCACTGCCAGCGTAGTGTCGAGTTTTTAGAGTCCCACACAGAGGGCTGTTCGCCTTTTGGCAAAACAGAGTAGAGGTCGCATGGTTTTGCGACAGGGTTCGTTCACATCCGCGCACTTGTGCACGTTTGATGTCCGGGCAGTTATTTCTAGCGGGTTTTGGTTTAAGCCAGATCCTAGTATTTGTTTTGGGATTGGTTTTGTCTCAGTGTATTCGTGTTCCTCGAAATACGGATGCGGGAGTGTATGCACTGTTGACAGAGGCAGAGGCAGAGGATTCTCATTTGGGTTGTTGACCGTTGACTTTTTCCAAACCCTAATAAGAATGAGAAATATGATTAATGGTATTAATTAAGGATAATTGTGCCATGGTTAGGGTTGTTGACCATTTGACTTTGGTTGACTTGTTGACCTATGTTGACATATTGACCATCATCATTTCACATGAAAGATGCTCCTTGATTCTTGCAAAACTCATTTAATGTGAAATGATAATGGTCATTCCAAATGAACCATCACATTTTCCTTGATTATTATTATTTTTCATAATTCACTAATATGAGAGTATGGTTGCTAAAATATCCTCATTCTTTCTTGCACTTTCTCTCTCATAAGTTTTAGTTCATCATCTTCCTCTCTCTCAAAGCTCTCATCTCTCATGTGTTGAGAACCATAAGCTCTTGAGATAATACCACCATAACTCCTCTCTACTCATTCTAGGGTTCTAGGTTTAGCAAGCCAAGCACTTTAGTTACCTTTAGGTTGAGGTAGGAGCTCAAGGTAGAGGCCTTCGGGTGGATCCTTCTTCGACAAAGAGAAGACTACGAGGAGGAGCTGTTCAAATCACTCCAAGGAGCAAGAAGAGAAGGAGTTCAAGACCTAGGTATAACCTTCTAACCGAGTAGCTAAACTTATAGTTAGTTTGCTAGGTTTTTGTTTAGCAAAGATCCTCCTTTTCTAGTCCATGTTACCTTGCGTCAAAAATCGTTTTTTACCTATTCCGCCTCCCCATAAGAACCGGGGTGGTTAACGTGGACTTACAATAGGATGAACCATCCCTTCTTACAGGGTCAAGAAACATACACACTAGTCTACTTTGGAATAGCGATGCCCTGTCTCGATACTCCCTCGACTAAGAACTGTTAAAAGATGTGCTTGTGGACTACACAAATCCCAGTAGTATGATCCGCATCATAGTCTTGGTAGTCAAGAAAGCATCCTAAGATTTTTATCAACATGTATCAGAGAGACAGTATAATAATACAAGTATACATGTTAAGATAAATAGCAACCAGATGGCATACTATCATGTCGAGCAAGAAAGTCCTATATATATATATATATATGTCCAAGCATCCACTATATCATATAATAATGGCCTCTAGGGCATACATATTCCTAACATTCTTGTCGATCTTATTTTCAACAGATGCTTGGGTAGCCGTTACATATACAGCTATTACCACTGACGTGCTTATGGTTAAACCCACTACCAGAGTATTGTCAAGTCTTTAGCGTCCCACACAGAGGGTTTCCCAGTTCAGACGAAACGATGTAGTATGCGTATTTCGATACGCTCTGGTGTTCGATTGAACACGTGTATTTTATACACGTGCTTTAATCGGACTTTTTAGTAATACTAGTAGGTTTGAAAGATAGCCAGATATGGAGCTAGTATTATATTGCTCTCTTTTGGGTATTTGTATTTTAACATGAGTACGGTATTTATACGAATACGTGTATTTTTATGAATATGGATATTTGTGTCTTGATACAAATACATGCATTTCTTTCTTAATATGAATACGCGTATTTTGTATTTTCGATACAAATACGGTATTCGTATTTTGGTAGAAATATGGGTATACGTATTTAATATAAATACGGGTACTATGGTATACTTGATTGTATATATACATATATTTATTTATATGAGTGTATATGTGTTAGGAATATGTATGCCCTAGAGGCCATTATTGTATATTATAGTAGATGCTTGGACATATATATAGAGGACTTTCTTGCTCAACATGATAGTATGTTGTCTGGTTACTCTTTATCTTAACATGTGCACTAGCTCTAGTTTACCATTTCACTGATACATGTTGATAAGGCCCTTAAAATGTTTTGCTTGACTACCAAGACTATGATGTAGATCATACTAGTGGGGTATGAGTAGTCTATAAGCACATCATTAAAGTGTTCCTAATTGAGAGAGTATCAAGACATGGCATCGATATTCCAGAATAGACCAGTGTGTATGTTTCTTGACCCTGTACGGGGCGATGGTTGATCCCACAATCATTGGTGTTTGACATCAAAGATTGTACACAGGTGCTCATTGGATAATGAGTACACCGAACAGACTCGCCGAGAACTCCTAGATGGTATCATACCTATCGTTAGATAGCAGTTCTCTGGTGACACTTATAAAGGTTAGTCTGTAGACCCGAGATCGTCATAGTGTCTTTTATGGTTCCCACTGTGCTTTGATTACTTCCCTACCATGGCTCTACTGAGTCATGCAAACAGGTGGTAGTTGGGTACAGTCACGAATCACATGGAGGTATTGAGCGATAGGAGGGGTTTCGTCTCTCCCGGTATAAGGAGTTGATGTTGTGCTGTGCTCTATTGGCTATAACAGTAAGTCCCTGACCAGAGCTGATGAGATTTACTGATAAGTGTTATCAGTAGTTTCTCGATTGTTTATAGACCACACATCAGCATGATTTATCGAGTTATTGGGGTCTGACGATTCCACCCCCGAGACTCGATATGCGACATATCAGACGAAGAGACCGGATTGTACGGTAAGTGTTACTTATAGGCTCTACGGGAGTTTGGAAATGTTTACTTGTTGATTTTCTATTCATTCAATACCTAGGTAGCCGTTACGTGCAGCTAGTACCGCTGACGGCTTATAAGGTGTTAATGTGATCATTACCTACTGCCGGCGTATTGGCGAGTTTTTAGAGTCCCACATAGAGGTTTCTTAGCTTAAGTGAAACAATGTAGGGCATGTTTGGAGATATGTGCGAGAGCTTGATTAATACGAGTATATAATACCATATTCTAATCTAGCGTTATATGATATTGGCCAGATTATATATGATATAACCGGATTGTTGAATCAAGTGTTGATTTAATACTATGATATATATATATATATATATATATATATATAAACTAATATTGTTTTCACTTAAGATTTTCTTCTCTTTATATATATTATTTGTATGTGATATAAATGATATATACTTTTGTGTCATGGTTGATGATACATGGATGATGGGTATATTTGAATCACATTGGATATAAGGTATGAAGATAATGATTTAGTTATTTCATTTAAAAAGGAAAAGAATGAGTCATTATAATGGAAGATTGTAGAGACAATGACTCATTCCCTCTTTACCTTTAAATAATAAAACTTAATCATTTATCATTATCCTCACAACACTTGCTCATTCTCATCCTCATCTTCATCTTCTTCACTTCTTCTCTCGTGAGACTATCACTCAAGAGAAAAAGGAAAAGGAAAGATTTTTTGTGAGCAAAAACCCTACTTCATCAACCTAAACTATTCTAGCAATTTAGTTTAGGTTGTTCATTTTACTAATACTTTGATTTGTAAAGTGTGAGCTTGAGTGTGAGATGTCTCAAGATGGATCATTTTCGACGAAGAAGATTTCGAGCAAGCTCGTTCCTTTCTTCAAGTGGAGCCCTAGAAGGAGTTCAAGAGACTACTACAAGGAACGATTGAAGTGAAGGACTTGTCTACAAAGGTTGTAGCTCCTCTTCATTTAGAATAGAACTCTAGTTTGCTAACTTTATAACCCTAAATTTTTAGTATGATCTCATAAGTAGACCTAGCCCTCTAAAATTTTAAAATTGCATACTTGATGTTCTTAAAACCCTAGTAGATGTGCTATGATCTACTTTCATAGTATCAAAGCCAAACTAGAGGCTTAGGCGATGATTTAGACAAACTTAAAGTGTTTGATCGAGGTTTAGAATCCGACGGTTACATGTTTCTGTCCATTTTTTCAAACTTTGAGATTTTTGAAATTAAAAATATTCAGAAAATCGTGCAGGCTTTTCTAAGGCTCCACAAGAAAATGGAGCTTCTAAAGCTCCCTAGTGGCTACGGATCCGCCGCCTAGGTAAGGCTTTGACAGCGGAACCGTCGCCTACTGGAAGCTTTAGAACTCCAATTTTCTTTTGCTGCTTCATTTTATGATTTTGAATATTCTGGGTATTTTTGTTGAGGCTCAAGTGGTAGAGGTCTCTACTAATTGTTGTTGATTAGAATGTTGGTCAAACTATTAATATCATCTAAAATTTTTGGTTATGTGATATAATTGTCAGAATCCACATTAATTAATTTTGCGAAAATTAGTTATCGATATATAAATCTCAAGTTTTAGCCTTATTTGATGGATCGTCACGGAGTTTAGATATTGATCTAAACTCCGTCGTAATCTCGTATCGTACGCGAAGATTCGCTGGGAGATACTAGTGTAGATCCATGCCCCATTGCCCTGACAAAGTGATCCTATGAGAACACCATGGCCAAGAGCAACCACTTGGGTGCACGCGGACATGGTATCCCGTCTAAGGCCACTTCGTCGATGGCCTCGGGGGGTGCGGCCGTTCACTAACGTTCCCGACGAGCCTTCAAATCATTCACCGAGAATCTTGTTGAATTGTCCGGTTTTATCGTTGAAAATGGTTTTCAATTCGAGGCTTAAATGTAAGGTTTATAGGGTTATGCATGAAGTTCTATGAGATAACCCGGGTTAATGATGTCTACAGTTGCAGATTCTAATTGTTGTGGTTTTCATTTCTTTTCTGCGATCGTAAGTGTAATATGTAGAGGTATCCCCGATATCATTGCAATATGTCAACGACATTATGGGTACGCATATTTACTCACGTTGATAACATGTGATGTTATAGTGTTGCTATATTGATATGATTTATTGGATCATCGTGATTGAATAGCCCGGAGTTTATGTGAGATGAGAGTTTTACATTTTCATTCATGTAAATTTATATATGTAATATTCTTTTATTGCGGCACATTCAAGAGTGAGGATGTAGTCACCTTGATGTATATTATTTACTTTTCCGCATTAGGATAGACCCAAGGCGGAGGGCACAAGTAACCGGGTTCTAGAGTCCAGATGGTGGACATCTCGAGGAGTCGAGACCGGTCGCCTAACTCTAAAATTGGCAGGGTTGCTTGTCGCACTTTTAGGGGTCTAGGGTGTCGGCTTGGCTATTCATCACGACTTTGGAATCCGTGTTTTTCATTAATGGCTTAATCTAAAACACGGAACTCCTAGTATATTATATATTTCATATATCTGCTTCTGCTATGTTGTGCTATAATGTGATGTGATCATATAACTGCGTGAGATGGATGCTACTTATGTAGGGTTCCCTAGGGTGGCATCAAGGTTTCGGGAGGCATCGTCCATGCCAATTTCAAATTTTTGTTGTACTAAACAACCCTAACCCTAGAATCTTAACTAGAGATTTAGACGAACTAGCAATGGAAACAACATTACATCTAAGTGAATGAGGAATACAACCTTTGTAGACCGGTCCTTCACTTCTAAAACTCCACGTAGTAGTCTGTAAGTCCATGTCACGCACCCCACGTATTCGCGGGGAGGCGGAATATATGAAAAACAATTATCAAAGCTTCGTAACACGGACTTGAGCACACGGATCGTGTCTAAACCATTACTAGCAAACTACGAGAGGTTTAACTACTCTGATTCGAAGTTATACCTCACGTTACTTATCCTTCGAGTCTACATCGCTGTCCTCCACACTTCGTCGGCTCTATGGAACATGGCTACCTCAACGGCCTCCTCGAGTCAAAGATGATCCACCTGAGAGTCTATAGTCCGAGCTCCTATCTCAAATCTGAGATAACTACGGCTTCTTGTTTGCTAATTTAGAAGTTCTAGAGGGTGTAGAGTATTTAGATGGATTACTTAGTCACTTTAAACCCTAGGATTCTCAATTCATAAGAGCTTTTAAGGTTTGAGGAGGAAGATGAAGACTTGATGAGAGAGAAGTGTTTTGTGATAATGAATGAACCATTATCATTTGTGAATATCATGAAGCATAATAATATCATCAAAATAAATATCTAGCTTATATTCATCATGCTTCATTAATTCATAAGGTGAATCATCTAATGAGTCACCTAATGAGTCATGGATCATTTAATGAAACTACACCTCATCTCCTCCACCTCATTTTCTAAAAAGAAATAAACACAAATGAGTCACCTCCTTCTAGAAGCTTCCCGACAAATTACGAGACTGCCCCTCCCATCCGTATTTTCGAAAAACACGGATAAACTGAGACTGAATAAATCCATCTGTATAATACTAGGATCTGGCTTAAACCAAAGCCCACTAGTATTATCTGCCTGATCATAGTAAGTGCACAAGTGTACGTAAGTGATCATGGCCCTGCCGTAAAACCATACGGCCTCTACACCTTTTTCCCGGTATAGGGAATCTCTCTGTGTGAGACTCTGAAGACTAGACACTACGCTGGAAGTTGGTTTAACCACAGGCCGCAAGCGGTACTAAGTGTACGTAACGGTCCCCAGGTAGATGTCGATAAGAAGGACGATGAGGAAACCCATCCGAACTCCTACTGAGCCTGTATGCGACAATCTCCGTATAGTCCGGTCTGTTCGTCTAGGACTATCGCATATCGGGCCCAGGGGGCGGTAAACGTCAGAACCCTAATAGCGGTATAAGTCGTGTCGGAGTGAAGCCCATTACACCTTGAGAAATTACTGGAGCACCTACCAGTAAATCTCGCTTGCCCTGGCCAGGGACCTTACGTAATGGCTCTCCATACACAGCGTGATATCAACCCCTAATACCGGGAGAGACGAATCCTGTTTAACTGCCACTGCCTCCAAATGCTTCGGGACTGCACCCAACTACTACCTGTTTGCACCACTCCTTTGAGCTGTGGTAGGGTTGTAATCTAACTACAGTGGGAACACACTCGAGGCGAAGTAGCAATGTCAAGTCGACGGACTAAGCTGTACTCATGTCACCTGGGAACTGCAATCCGGCGATAGGTATAGTACCAACCTGCAGTTCCTGGCGAGTCCTGTCCGGTGTACTCGTAACCTAACTAGCACCTACATACTATCTCCACTATGACGTACTGATGGCTGTGGGACAGACCATGTCCCCATGCTGGGATAAGAAGCGTATACACCAGTCTACTCCGGAGTATCGATACCCTGTCTCGATAATCCTATGACCAAGGACCTGTATAGGATGTTGCTTATAGACTACCCAGCCTCCACTAGTGTGACTGCCATCACAACACTGGTAATCAAGCAAAGATTCTAAGGGCTCTACTAATATGTATAAGCGATATGTTAAAAGAAACATATGCACATATTAAAGTAGAAACAAACCAAGTAGCATACTACCATTTTTAGCAAGACTGTTAATACAACTGTGAATATCCCAAGCTTCCATTAAGTAATATACAATCTAGTATGATACAATAATGGCCTCTAGGGCATAAACACTAATAATCTCCCACTTGCACTAGGGCCATGTACTGGCATATCACAGATCTATCATCTCGAATAGGCTCTCGAACTGCGTCTGAGGAATGGCCTTTGTGAATGGACCAGCGGTGTTATTCTCCGTATCTACTCTCTTCACCTCGATCTCCCGTCGATCTACGATCTCCCTGATCAGGTGATACCGCCTTAAGATGTGTCTGGACTTCTGATAGGACCTGGGTTCCTTCGCTAAAACTATAGCGCCGTTGTTGTCGCAATACAGAGGTATTGGATCAACACTGGTAGGAGACACCTGAAGTTCTGTGAGAAACTTCTTCATCTAGACAGCTTCTTTTGCGGCATCGCAAGCAGCTACGTACTCCGCTTCCATCGTCGAGTCAGCAACGGTGTCCTGCTTGGAACTCTTCCAACAGACCGCCCCTTCATTGAGGGTAAAGACATAACCCGACATGGACTTGAAGTCATCCTTGTCACTCTGGAAGCTGGAGTCAGCAAATGCCTCGATCTGGAGGTCCTTTCCGCCATACACCAAGAACATCTCCTTAGTCCTCCTCAGGTACTTGAGAATGTTCTTTACTGCTATCCGGTGCTTCTCCCCTGGGTTTTCCTGATACCGGCTTACAACGCTCAATGCGTATGCTACATCTGGTCTGGTACATAACATCACATACATTATAGAGCCTACCACAGAAGCGTAGGGTATAATCGACATGCGAGCCCTTTCTAAATTAGTCTTGGGAGACATCTTTTTGGAGAGGGTGATTCCGTGACAAGCCGGTAGGTTACCACGCTTAGAATCTTCCATACTGAATCTTTTCAATATGGTGTCTATGTACATGGACTGTGAAAGTCCCAACAACCTCTTTGATCTATCACGATAGATCTGGATCCCCATAATGTAAGAAGCATCACCCAGTTCCTTCATGGAGAACTTCTGTGACAAGAATCCTTTGACTGACTGTAGCATAGGAATATCATTTCCTATTAAGAGAATGTCATCCATGTACAAGACGAGGAATACTACAGTTCTCTCTACAATCTTACTATATATGCATAGTTCATCTGGATTTTTGATAAAGTTGAATTTTTTAACAGTATCATCAAAACAGATGTTCGAACTCCACGATGCCTGCTTTAGTCCATAAATAGACTTAAGCAACTTGCACACTTTACCGCTGCTCCCACTTTGAATGAATCCCTCTGGCTGATCCATATAGACGCACTCTTCCAAATTACCATTTAGGAAAGCCATCTTTACATCTATCTACCAGATCTCATAATCGTGGAAGGCAGCAATGGCAAGAAGGACCCGAATGGATTTGAGCATATCCAGCGGAGAAAAGGTTTCGTCATAGTCCAAACCAGGTCTTTGACGAAAACCTTTTACAACAAGTCTAGCCTTATAGGTTTCAACCTATCCATCTACACCAATTTTCCGTCTGAAGATCCATTTGCATCCTATGGGTTTTACCCCATCTGGAGTAATGTCCAAAGTCCATACTTTGTTAGTGTACATGGACTCCATTTCGGTCCGCATTGCATCCAGCCATCTTACTAAGTCGCCGCTCTGAATGGCTTGCTGGAAGCTAGTAGGGTCATCATTGTCAATGATGCAATCCTCTAGATCCCCATCTATGAGAAAACCATAGTATCTCTCGAGCGGATGAGACTGCCTACTACTTCTGTGGATAGGCGCTGGGATGTCCCTTTCTTCTAAAATTTCTGGTTCTACCATACTTTCAGAAACATCTTGTGGTTCTGAAATTTCTTCCAGTTCTATTGCGCTCCCACTCTTCTGATTTTCTAAAAATTCAGCTTCCAAGAAGTGGGCATGACGAGAAACAAAAAACTTTTGTTCTTCTGTGTAATAGAAATAATATCCCTTGGAGTTCTTTGGATATCCCACAAACTTACACTGTACTGAGAGTGCCTCGAGCTTGTCCGCATGCTGCTTTTTAACAAAAGCTGGATATCCCCATGTCTTCAAGTACTGAAGATATGATTTCTTCCCACTCCACATCTGATATGGTGTGGTAGGCACAGTCTTGGTTGGAACCTTGTTCAAAAGATATGCAGCTGATTCTAGTGCATAACCACAGAAAGATCGCGGTAACTCAGCCTTACTCATCATGGAACGAACCATATCCAATAGGGTTCGATTCCGCCTTTCCGATACACCATTGTGTTGTGGTGTGTATGGAGGAGTAAGCTGAGAGAGAATTCCATTCTCTTTTAAGTATCCCAGGAACTCGGCACTTAAGTATTCACCACCTCGATCAGATCTCAGCGTCTTGATACTTTTGCCTGTTTGGTTTTCCACTTCATTCTTGTATTCCCGGAATTTCTCAAAGGCCTCAGATTTATGCTTCATCAAGAAGATATGTCCATACCTAGAGAAATCATCTGTAAAAGTAATGAAGTAGGAATGACCACCTCTTGCATGTGTAGACATTGGACCGCACACGTCACTGTGTACGAGTCCTAAGAGCTCGCTCGCTCTTACTCCGTGTCCAGTAAACAGAGTCCTTGTTATCTTTCCCATGAGACAAGATTCATAAGTAGCATAAGATTGATATTCGAACGGATTCAAATATCCTTCTCTATGTAACTTAGTCAACCGTGTTTCATTGATGTGACCTAGTCTACAATGCCATAAGAAAGCCTGATTTACTGCCGGAGACTTTCTTTTAAGTGTGTTCTGACATTGAAAACCTAAGCTTGATTTAATACGTATATACCATTATCTAATATACCGGACCCAATCAGAACTTGATTTAGGTGGATGTTTACCACATCGCTTACGAATGTAAAATCATTTCCCTCTCTAGAAAGTGAGGATACTGATATGATATTACAAGTCAAACTAGGTACATACAAACAGTTATGTAGAATCAATATCTGCCCACTTGCCAGTCCTAGGCGATATTCCCCCACGGATTCAGCGTTCATGCTCATTCCGTTCGCAACTCTGAGAGACATATCACCTACCCTGATAACTCTACGGTTTCTCAAAGTATGTAATGAATTACAGATATAAGATCCTGATCCGGTATCTAGTACCCAGGATGTAGAGTTAATTGACAAACAGTTCTTAATTATAAACACACCCGAGGCCGAAGCCACAACATGCTTCGAATCCTGACTACTGGCTTCCAAAGCCCTGCAATTTTTCTGCCAATGCCCCTTCCCATAACAATAGGAACATCCCTCCTTCCCTACACCAAGACCCGAAACTTGTGCTCTTCCCTTTTCTTCTACTTCACTGACACCGTATCGGCTTTGTGGAGGTTTCCTTCTTTTCACCCTTTTCTTTCGCCCTGGATGTAAAAGAAGAAGGTCCTCCAATAAGCATAGCGGGTGTCTCCCTGGTTTCTTTCAGGGTGTAAGTAGAGAGTAGGGACTGTGGAAATAAGTCAACATATGACATGTTTCCCAACGTGGTCTCCAGGTCCATGAGCTCATCAATATAGCTAGTCATCGTAAGGACGTCGTCCCTTACAGATGACCCGACAGCCAACCTTGCTTGAAAGAATTCGTTTGAGGTCTCATATCTTGTGATACGAGATTGCTCTCCATATAAATCTTTGTTATGGAGGAAGATGGAAACGAAGTCCATCTTCTCGTGCTACTTCTGGTATACACCATCAACTGAAGCCAACACGAGGCACTTGGCATTCGCACTGTCCTTTTCCCTTGTCTGACGGATATCCATATCCGTGACGGTGGAAACTGGACCTAGGATGGCGGAGGCTTGAGTAGTAATAGGGTGGTCCAGCTTGTCATAGGCAATGGACATCTGGACAGACCTTTGCCAGTCATAAAAGTCAGATTCAGTCAACTTGTTATCTAGATGTAACCTAGTCATGGTCACATGGTCGCTGCAGTTGAGAGAGAGAAGAAAACACTTTAGCATGATGCTCTTGCAAGTTTAGATTGGTTTTTATTTTATCTAAACGGGATGGCTCCCACTGTTTCTCGAATCCTTCCTCAAACCATAAAAGAAGAATTAGTCAGGACTGATCTCATCATACAATACTTGCTTAACCGTTCAGCCAGGCTAGTGTCGGTACTTCGATGGAGGTTTTACGACGCTTTCGCGAAGTTCCTTAATTAAATAACCTCTTTTCTCTGGAGGCGTAGCCCTACTGACACCGTTCTAACACCTACTTGGTTTATAGCATTGATCGTTAAGTGACGAATCTCCTGATGAGTAGCATATACTCACAGTAGGATCGGGATCCAGATATCATCGTGTGATAATGCTGAAGGATCTTACCAACATTATCAAACTCCAAATGGTATGCAACACTAGCAAGTTTCAAGTTCTTTAAAAACTCTCGATGTGGATTTTTGTCCCATGCTCTTATGACCTTGATGAAGGCCAACAAATCATAAGTCACATGTCAAGTTCTTCCCATCATTATCCTTGTTAATTTGAACCCACCCGTACGTACCCTTGACGAAGGTCAACAAAGTAATACGACTGTCCCAAACCAACGCATCTATCTATGCTACATATGAATACCCCAGCAACTACCAAACATTATGCCTTGACGAAGGCCAACAAACATAGCTTTAAGACTACTGACCATCCATATGAAATGACAGAGGGCTACGACTGGTTTTGGCGAAACCGTGAACGTAGTGAACTTGATATAATCGAAGGAACCTGATAGCTTTTTAAAAGGAGTGGTCAAAGCTTCGCAATTAAAAATTCTTCTCTTTTAAAATAACCGAGTGGTTTCTTTTAAATTTGTTCCAACGATTCAGCTTTGGTTTGTTTTCTTTGCATTAAAATAATGTGTCCCATCATTTATCCTATCATTGCAGAAAACAAAGAAAATACAACGTCCGCTTATGCCATCCTCATTCGCCACTCGGCCCCGTCATTCACCCGTTAGGTTACTTAACTAACGACAGAACGGGGGCTGGGCTAGCATGGATGCAAAACATAAGCAACGCCTACTAGATATCATATATAGATATTGTACATTCGTCAGATGCAATAATAGGCATTCCAGATCACAGATGAACATATTGGATGTACTAGGAATCCGCGTTTCGTTCGAGCCTGCAACAAAAACGGATTACACGGTCGTGATGAATAGCCAAACCCCACCCTAGACCCCTACGGGTGCGGAAAACTACTCGCTTAGTACCAGAAGTGAAACAGTCTCCCTCAACGACATGAGTAGGCCATTAAACACTTGAAAGTATCCGGTAGTTTGTGCACCCCATCTTAGGTCTATCCTAAGAGGATAAAACAGTAAATGAAATAATACAACGGTGGCTACAATCTCAACCTGGATGTGCCCCGCAAAAGAATATTACAACATATTACAATTTACATCGAATGAAAGATAAAAACCCTCATCTCATATCCCCGGCTATTCATCTACGACTATCCAATAGAGTTTATATACACAAACCAATTTCCATCACAGAAATGTGCAACCCCTAACTAACCGACATACTAGCAATTAGCGGAGGTTTACGAACACATTAAACATCATAGATAAAACCTGATTAGCAAATAACTTAGAATTTCGATCAACAACCTTTTTCCGTGTCTACCCCAAATGCAAGCCAGTACTGAAAAGACCTGGGCAGAAACAAAATATACAGGAAAACAGAACACCCAAAAATAAGACAAACTGTGTAAATATGAGTCAACTCGGAGTCGACTCGGCCGCAGATCCGCGGCGTATTGCACCAATCCGCAGCGCTTCCGCGGTCATCTCACCGAGTTAGCAACTCGTATTTCTCCAGTATTCTTAGAATTCTCTTCTGTGAATTTTCATGCCTTTGAAATAATTTTTTCGACAGGTTTAAAATCGACAGAAACTTTAGGGAAGCGGGGTTATGTTTTCGTGTTTTTCCAACGATCGAACTTCTAATTAGTTGCTAAAAAGCTAGTAAAGGTTTAGTAGGCTCTGATACCACTGTAAGTACATATCACACACCCCACGTGTTCGCGGGGAGGCGGAATATATGAAAAACAATTATCAAAGCTTCGTAACACAGACTTGAGCACACGGAGCGTGTATAAACCATTACTAGAAAACTATGAGAGGTTTAAATACTCTGATTCGAAGTTATACCTCAGGTTACTTGTCCTTCAGGTCTTCATCGCTGTCCTCCACACCTCGTCGGCTCTATAAAACATGGGTACCTCAACGGCCTCCTCGAGTCAAAGACGATCCACCCGAGAGTCTATAGTCCGAGCTCCTATCTCGAATCTAAGATAACTACGGCTTCTAGTTTGCTAATCTAGAAGTCCTAAAGGGTGTAGAGTATTTAGATGGATTACTTAGTCACTTTAAACCCTAGGATTCTCAACTCATGAGAGCTTTTAGGGTTTGAGGAAGAAGATGAAGACTTGAGGAGAGAGAAGTGTACTGTGATAATGAATGAACCATTCACATTTGTGAATATCATGAAGCATAATAATATCATCAAAATAAATATCTAACTAATATTCATCATGCTTCATTTAATTCACAAGGTGAATTATCTAATGAGTCACCTAATGTGTCATAGATCATTTAATGAAACTTCACCTCATCTTCTCCACCTCATTTAGTTTAAATCTAAAAAGAAATAAAAACAAATGAGTCACCTTCTTCTAGAAGCTTCCCGACAAATTACGAGACTGCCCCTCCCATCCGTATTTCTGAAAAGTACGGATAAACCGAGACTGAATAAATCCATCTGTATAATACTAGGATCTGGCTTAAACCAAAGTCCACTAGTATTATCTTCCTGATCATAGTACGTGCACAAGTGTACATAAGTGATCGTGGCCCCGCCGTAAAACCATACGGCCTCTACACCTTTTGCCCGGTGCAGGGAAACTCTCTGTATAGGACTCTAAACACTCGATACTATGCTGGCAGTTGGTTTAACCACAGGCCGCAAGCGGTACTAGCTGTATGTAACGGTCCCCAGGTAGATGTCGATAAGAAGGACGATGAGGAAACCCATCCAAACTCCTACTGAGCCTGTATGTGACAATCTCCGTACAGTCCGGTCTGTTCGTCTAGGACTATCACATATCGAGCCTAGGGGGCGGTAAACGTCAGACCCCTAATAGCGGTATAAGTCGTGTCGGAGTGAAGCTCATTACACCTTGAGAAACTACTGGAGCACCTACCAGTAAATCTCACTTGCCCTGGCCAGGGACCTTACGTAATGGTTCTCCATACACAGCGCGATATCAACCCCCAATACCGGGAGAGACGAATCCTGTCTAACCGCCACTTCCTTCAAGTGCTTCGGGACCGCACCCAACTACTACCTGTTTGCATGACTCTTTTGAGCTATGGTAGGGTAGTAATCTAAGTACAGTGGGAACACACTCGAGGCGAAGTAGCAATGTCAAGTCGATGGGCTAAGCTGTACTCATGTCACCTGGGAACTGCAATCTGACGATAGGTATAGTACCAACCTGTAGTTCCCGGCAAGTCCTGTCTGGTGTACTCGTAACCTAACGAGCACATGCATACTATCTCCAGTGCGACGTACTGATGGCTGTGGGACAGACCATCTCCCCATGCTAGAATGAGAAGCATATACACCAGTCTACGCTAGAGTATTGATGCCATATCTCGATAATCCTACGACCAGGGACCTGTATAGGATGTTGCTTATAGACTACCCAGCCCCCACTAGTGTGACTGCAATCACAACGCTGGTAATCAAGCAAAGATCCTAAGGGCTCTACTAATATGTATAAGCGATATGTTAAAAGAAACGTATGCACATATTAAAATAGAAACAAACCAAGTAGCATACTACCATTTTTAGCAAGACTGTCAATACAACTGTAAATATCCCATGCTTCCATTAAGTAATATACAATCTAGTATGATACAATAATGGCCTCTAGGGCATAAACACTAACATAGTCCATTTGCTCCAAATAGTGAACACCCGAACTCTAGTAAGGGTTCACATGAAGAAATGAACAAGCTTGCTCGAAGTCTTCGAGGCCAAAGATGATCTACGTCGAGGATGTAAGTGCACGGCGGCGCCCCGGCCGTCAATTCCGACGCCAAAATGCGGAAGCGAAAAACTTTAATTTTGCAAATTAGCAAACTGGCACCACCGCGCACTTTTCACCCGGATCGAACCATTAACTAGTCCTAGCTAACTACAAGATGGGGAAGAGAGATATACCGACTGATCCAAGTCCTCCGGTCTTCTCGTCGTCGTCCCGATCTCCTGCGGAATGTCCGGTCTCCACCTCGTCGCCGGAAGTGCACCACATCGCCTGCATCTTTTACGGGCTCCCACCTCTATACCGAGGCAACTCGGGCGTGAAGTTGGCTGGCCGACGCGTCCAAGGTTTGCTGTAGAATGTAGTGTAGAGGCTATGTCTCATTTGGGGTTTTAGTTGCCATGGAGGATGGAGGAATGAGGTTAAGAAAAATGGTGCTTTCATTTTTCATGCAAGGAAATTGAGATGAGGGAAATATATCACAAGCTCAAAAATCAAACTCTCTCTCTCTCCCTCTCATTGTGGCCGGCCTCCCCTCTTCATCTCAAAATGGTGGAGCCAAAAAACAAATACAAGAAGGGAGGTGATGGTAGTAAAAGGTGAAGGGTGACCACATCCAAAACATCATGATAACAAAACTCAAATCAACCTCAAATCCTTTCTAATCTCACAAAAGCAAGAAATGATGATAGAAAAGAATGGTATCAAAAGATGCTTTCATAATTAATCCATATGCAAGAAACCCCCTCCACAAATGTTATTTGCAAACTTGCAAATAACCCCCTCCATCGAAAAGTCCGGCCGGGAAAGAACAAAGGAAAACCGGCCGGAACCGAATGCAAACTGGAAACTCCAAAAAACTGGTCCCGTAATAAATTATAGGAAAACCCCACTACTGCAAATACATGCCCGCATTTGTATTCCTACTGAACACAAATGCAAAGAGACAAAACTACACTATCTAATACTAGAATCCGGCTTAAGCCAAAGCCGGCTAGTAAAAACCGTCCGATCACGATCCGTGCAATACCGCACGTATCTGATCGAACCCTGCCATATCTCCATACGGCCTCTACAGCGTTTCGCCCGAAAGCTTGAGTAACTGTAAGTGTGGTGGACTCTGAAGACTCGTCAATACTATGGCTGTGGATTTAACCACTAGCACGTCAGAGGTATTAGCCAATACGTGACGGGCCACCAGCTATTGACCAAAAAGGACGTCGATGAGCGAACTCATCATGACACCCTACTGAGCCTGTCAGTGATAATATCCGTACAGTCCGGTCCGTTCGTCTATGAGCATCGCATAGCGGGCCTAGGGGGTTGGTAAAAGTCAGACCCCCAAAAGCGGTACAAGTCGTGTCGGAGTGTAGCCCAGAACACCCTGAGATACTACTGGAATACTTACCAGTAAATCTCCTGCCTTGGCCAAGGACTTCGTGTAATGGCTCTCCTAGACACAGCGCGAACTCACCCCCAATACCGGGAGAGACGAACCCCTGAAGATCCGCTCACTGCCTCCATGTGGCTCGGGACTGTACCCAACTAAAACCTGTTTGCATGACTCCTTTGAGCCGTGGTAGGGTAGTAATCAAAGCACAGTGGGAACTCACACGAGACAAATGACGATCCCCAGGTCGATGAACTAACCTGTACACATGTCACCAGGGAACTGCTATCTGACGTCAGGTATAAGACCAACTAGCATGTTCCCGGCGAGTCCTGTCCGGTGTACTCATAACCCAATGAGCACCTGTATACATCTTAGGTGATCCAACTGACACCAATAGCTTGTGAGACCGGCCACCGCCCCTCGTCGGGGTCTCGACTGTATACACTAGTCTACTCTGGAGAATCGATGCCCTGTCTCGAAACTCCAACGACTAGGGACCTTTTAAGGATGTGCTTATAGACTACCAGCTCCCACGTATATGATCGCCCTCATACTGCTGGCAGTCAAGCAAGAATCCTAAGGGCTCTATCAACGTGCAATAGCGACCTGTCAGGTCACCTAAAGCAGTACACTATGATAAAGGTAAACCAGATAGCATACTATCGTCTCGAGTAAGACTGTCCTACTGGGACAGGTCCTCCCTCAATCATTGCAATCACGTGCCTGTGATCCAATAATTGACTCTGAGGGCACTATCTCCAACAATCTCCCACTTGCACTCAAGGTTAATTATTGCGATGTCGCGTACTCACAGCCCGTGTGATACCGAACACCCAACTCCTCTACTAGTCAGTCTCATAAAGCTCGCTTGCGAAACTATTGCGTTCAAGGAATAGCCTCAGTGAGTGGATCCGCTTTGATGTTTCTTTCTATGTCTCTCTATATCTCAAGTTCTCGGAGAAAGCCATCTCCTGAAATGAGCAATACCTGTCTTAGAATGTGTCTGGATGTCTGATGGGACCTAGCTCATAAATGAACTCCAAATCCAAACTTCTTAGACCGTATCGTCAACTGAACTTAATCAGTATCCTGCGCCATGCCTCCCTCGGTATTGCCTTGGACCACCTGTCCAAAATACTGCCCCTCGTCAGAAGGAAAACTATAACTCTGACAACCTCCTTGTCGTCCAGGTCACCTTGGAAGCCTGGAACGATAACTGTTTCCCGAATGAGGCTGTCGTTATCATATCCCTTAGAACATCCACTTATGTTCTAAAACTGCTTCCGACTGTTTCTCCAGGATTGGATCAATGTTAACTTATTGCATCTAGTGCAAGAACAATATCTGGTGTGGTACTTGACATCTCATGATTGACTCAATTGCCTGAGCAAGTGATCTGCCAATCATGCACATCCCTCTCCACTTTAGTCTGTAAGACACCATTAGAGAGGGTGACTCCATTACCTGCAGGTACACTTCCGTGCCAGGAGTTGTCCATTCTAAATACTCTTAGAATGCTGTCTAAGTACCCTTAATTGGGAAACCACCCAAATCTAGATCTAAAACCATAGATCCAGTAACTAGTATGTCTGATATAATGTCCAAGTCCTATGTGGAGAAACCACTGTGTGACGACCAAAGTATAACTGATCGTAGTATAGGAGTTTCTTTCCTACTCTGTGTATGTCATCCAAATACCATGACATCACACCCTACTACCTTCTCAACAGATCCATCCCCTATTCTGATGCAGTCAAACCTATGACTGTCACATCAGAAATAGATGATCTATCTCCGCTACTGGTGCTTCAGTCTATAAATAGACATAAGCTACCTGTCCACCAATGCTTCCGCTGCTCCCACTGACTACGACAACCCTCTGGCAGAGTCATATATACGTACACTTCTAAAGCTAGTTTAGAACGACGCTATACTCATCCTCCTGCCGGGTCTCGTAACCTGGAAAAACAGCAATGGCAATTGTGGGTAAACAAGAACTTCCCTGTCACCATCCTTGAGGCTACCGGAGTACCTCTCGGGTGCCTGAAGTTACCCACCTTATCTGCAGAGTGGCCAATGGAATGTCAAACCAGATTGAATCTGTAGGTTCCTATGAAATCGTCAGTAATCGTTTGTGGTTCTGGAATCACTTCCAGTTCTACCATACTCCCACTACTGTTTTCTGAAAAAATCCATTTTTAATAAAACTGTGGCGAGTCTAGAACAATATCGCTATTGTTCATCCAGATGGTAGAAAGTCAACCCTCGTCATAGCCTGGGTCAACCCACAAACAGCCATTACAGAAACGTGCCTTGGGTTATCCAGAGTCTGGTTTTAATCATAAGCCGGACAACTCCCCGTATCTTAACAACGTTAAGATATGAACTGTTCTATATCCAATATAGAACCAGAGGCACTGATTTAATTGAACCAGATTCAAATCATGCAGCTGTTTCCAGTGCATGTCAACTAAATGGAAGGAGGCCGATCAGCGTTACTTAACTTAGGAATGCTTCCAATTATGAGTAACCTGAAAGAGAAGCAAGTTCTCTTAATCACTACTATCAACTGAATACCATACACAAGTATCTACATCTTCGATCAACTTGAAGAATCCTGATACTTGCAACACCTGGTTCTCTACTTTATTCAAATACCTATAACTTCTCAAAATTCGGACCCTGTGTTTCCACGAAACACCTGTCTAAAAACTAGACAAGTCATAAGTAAACCGAATATAGTACGAGGACCAACCTCTCTGTCCTGATGGACCCTGGACAACATACAATACTCTGTATAAGTCCCTTGAGTCTGATAACTCAAACCATGTGTGTCGTAGGTTGAAAACTGTACCTTTGGTTATGAAGAATTACACCGCTGTTTAATGTTCCTTACCTAACCATCCACTAATATAGGTAAATGTCACAGACATAATTTCAAAAAGGTATATCTCACTCTATGAAAATAGACGTACAGATATATCGATTTGTAATTGGTGCATAACAGCGGATATTCAAAACCAAATATTTGCCGTCTGGCAAACAACCCAGGTGACTTCCTCAAATATCACCGATTACAACGAATCCCGATATAATGAGGATGATCACCCAATTTCCAATAACTTACTCCCACTCATCATCTGTAAAACCATACAGATGTGAGAATCATACCTGGTAAATAGATACCCTGGAGTAAGTATCTAATCGGGAAATCAGTTTTCTTTTAACATTACACAGTGAAACTGAAACATTGAAATGTCTCGATGGGGTATCCTGGTATTCCTAGTAATGCCTCTTCCATATTCACGACTGTAACCGTATAATTCTTTGTCACCTCTCCAAATCCCTTCATATGTCTTTAGTCATTACCTTCTGCACACCCCTTAGGCCAAATGGTTTTCTTCCTTCCCTACCGTTCGGCACCAGCCTATGGTTTGGAAGAAGAATATCCAATAAGCCTAATGGGTGTACTGTCCTAATCCTAGGAGCACTCACAATGCGAGAGAAGGTGAAGATAAAAGACACCCGAATAAACCTTATTCATATTTCTCTTGAACCAGAATCCATCCCCGAACTGGAACAAGTTCCTTTCGAGTTCGTATATAACCATACGATGGAGTATCCAATAAACTGTGGATCTTCGTAGTGATACGGAGTGTCCTGGAGAAATACAAAGGTGATTTAGGATTGGCGAAGAAATACTTGGTTTGGTCGTGAATATCAGTCGCAGTTCACTTTGCCCTCTTACTAATCCCTTGCTTTGTCTTAACTTAATACCTTCTGCACACCATTGTTATGCTAATTGGTTTTCTTCATTCCGTACCGGTTGGCACCTGCCTATGGTTTGGAAGAAGACTATCCAATTTGCGTAATAGGTGTACTATCTCCTAAACCAAGGAGTACTCTCAACCTGAGAGAAGGTAAAAGGAAAAGACAACTGAATAATCCTATCCGCTTTCTCCAGAACCGGAAACCATCCTCGAATATATTCCTTCGAGTTCGTATATAACCATACGATGGTTTTGTCCAATGGAAGTGGACGTTCGTAGTAATACAGGGTGTCCTGGAGAAAAGGGTAAAAGTAGGAGTGGCAATGAGGTTTGCAACTCTGACAATCCAAAAGCCAGTGTTTTAAGAAGGTTCGGTCAATTTTGGTCACTGAGTCATAGTCTTAGGGTCGGGTCAATGGTCGCTGCCAAAGAGAGAGAGAAAAGAAACACTCAGCGTGCACTCTATCCTAGATCAGAATGGTTACCAATTTATCTAATCAGGAAACCTCCCATTTTACCGTCAAATTCTCCTCCAAACCTGAAAGAAGAATTAGTCGGGATCACCCGAGGAGTAAACTAACTCATCAGTGGAAATCGGGATCCAACTATCATCGCATGATAACGTGACGGAATCCGCTCACGTCATCACACTCCAGAAGGTATGCGCATAACTGGCAAGTTTCAGTTCTTTTGAAACTCCCGATGTGATTTCTGCCCCATGCTCTTATGACCTTGACTTTGGCCAACATATCATAAGTCACATGTTAAGTTCTACCCGTCATTCTCCAGGTTAATTTGAACCCACCCGTACCTACCCTTGACTTTGGCCAAAATGGCAGTACGACTGTCCCAAACCAACGCATCTATCTATGCTGCATATGAATACCCCAATAGCTACCAATCACTGTGCCTTGACTTTGGCCAACATACACAGCTTGAATACTATTTACCACCCATATGAAACGACGGAGGGCTACGAATGGTTTCTGGCGAAAACCTTTAACGTAATGAACTTGATATCGTTGAAGGAACGGATTGCTTTTAAAAATACAGTGACAAAAACCTTCGCCAAAGAGGTCACTCCCGGTGAAGGGATCTCGGCTCTTTCCCCGTAGAATGAGGTGCATGATATTCCAACTGAATACCACGATGCAAAGCAAAAGTAATCGGCTATAGTGAAGTTAATGCCCTGACGCAAACTTCTGTCCAAGGGGTCACTCCCGGTGAAGGGATCTCGGCCCTTGCCTCGTCGACTGAGGAGCAGGATATTCCAACTGAATATCACGATGCAAAACAAAAGTGAACGTCCTTGCAATAACAGCTTTTTGAAAAGTGTTCCAACAACATCAGATTAGGTTTGTTTTTAACTTGCATTGATCCGAATCAACGCAGTCCCATCATTTGATCACACCACAAAGAACGAAAATATACTGATGTACGTATATGCCATCTGCATTCGCCACTGGGTCCCGTCATTACCCGTTAGGTTAGCTAATTAACGACAGAGCGGGGACTGGACTAGAGCGGATGCAAAACATATACAACATCTACTAATATATATACCAATATATTATATTCGCTCAAGGCGTGATAAAAATGCAACATCACAGAAATATACAGCATCACAGAACAATATAGATATGTGGGATCCCCGGGTTTCACAGAGCCACTACTGAAACCCGACGTTCCCCTGGTCGTGTGGATAGCCTGTGCAATGAAATCCTAGACCCCTACGGGCGCGGCAAGTTACCCGCTAAAACCTGAAGCGAGGCAGCCCCCTTTAGCAACGTGAATGGACCACCCAGCACTTCACGGAATCCGGTAACTTGGGCACCCCTCCTGGGTCAACCTGTACCCCCTACGAGTGCGGCGAATAGCCCGCCAATCCTAGAGTGAAGCCCCCTCCGTCTCAATGCCATGAGATGCGGGCTTGTTGCCCTCTAGAACCCGGCTATCCGTGCACCCCACCTTGGGGTAATCCTAGTACAGAAAGTAAAATATACATACAATGGGTACATCGACCGCAACCTGGTCGTGCCCCAAAAGAATAATACAAACAGGCAGTGACGGCAGTCCATATGTCGAACGTTCGCCCCGCAATATCAAATGTACATAATACAACAAAAACTGTACTACCACTGCAACCAGGCTATCCTCCACGACCGATCCGCAACATCACAGCAAAAACACAGAACATCAACGTGAAAGTCACGTTCGTAAATCCGTCTAACCGGGCTATAGCAGTTAGACAGGATTTACCGATCAAGTGACATTCACGGTCGCAGATATAATGTAAATACTGTGAACTAATGTGTTTAAAATATTCGATCGATCAAATTTTAACAAGTGGGCCCCCAAGTACTACTGTAGCACATCAAGAAATTCTGGGCCCAAAATTAATATTCCAAAATCCCTACAATCAACCCAGAAAGCAACTGCAGAAATTTGACGCAGTGATCACTGTAGTGCGGCGGAACCGCGGCCTAAAGGGGGTTTTGGCCGCGGTTCCGCGCTCCTATAGTCGACTCACTGTGTCGAATTTCTACAGAACTCTTACAACTTCCAGTACATCACTTTTCTACAACCTGAAAAAAATTTCGAGCCAGAAAAAAATCGACAGAAAACTGATGTGAAGAAAACGCGGGTTTTTGGAATTTTGGTCGATCGGAAATGTAAAACACATTAGACAAAGCTAGACTATGTTAATGGCGAGTCTCTGATACCACTGTAAGTGCACAGCGGCGCCCCGGCAGTCAATTCCGACGCCAAAATGCGGAAGCGAAAAACTTTAATTTTGCAAATTAGCAAACTGGCACCACAGCGCACTTTTCACCCGGATCGAACCATTAACTAATCCTAGCTAACTACAAGATGGGGAAGAGAGATATACCGACTGATCCAAGTCCTCCGGTCTTCTCGTCGTCGTCCCCATCTCCTGCGGAATGTTCGGTCTCCACCTCGTCGCCGGAAGTGCACCACATCGCCTGCATCTTTTACGGGCTCCCACCTCTATACCGAGGCAACTCGGGCGCGAAGTTGGCTGGCCGACACGTCCAAGATTTGCTGTAGAATGTAGTGTAGAGGCTATGTCTCATTTGGGGTTTTAGTTGCCATGGAGGATGGAGGAATGAGGTTAAGAAAAATGGTGCTTTCATTTTTCATGCAAGGAAATTGAGATGAGGGAAATATATCACAAGCTCAAAAATCAAACTCTCTCTCTCCCCCTCTCATTGTGGCCGGCCTCCCCTCTTCATCTCAAAATGGTGGAGCCAAAAAACAAATACAAGAAGGGAGGTGATGGTAGTAAAAGGTGGAGGGTGACCACATCCAAAACATCATGATAACAAAACTCAAATCAACCTCAAATCCTTTCTAATCTCACAAAAGCAAGAAATGATGATAGAAAAGAATGGTATCAAAAGATGCTTTCATAATTAATCCATATGCAAGAAACCCCCTCCACAAATGTTATTTGCAAACTTGCAAATAACCCCCTCCATCGAAAAGTCCGGCCGGGAAAGAACAAAGGAAAACCGGCCGGAACGGAATGCAAACTGGCAACTCCAGAAAACTGGTCCCGTAATAAATTACAGGAAAACCCCACTACTGCAAATACATGCCCGCATTTGTATTCCCACTGAACACAAATGCAAAGAGACAAAACTACACCATCTAATACGAGAATCCGGCTTAAGCCAAAGCCGGCTAGTAAAAACCGTCCGATCACGATCCGTGCAATACCGCACGTATCTGATCGAACCCTGCCATATCTCCATACGGCCTCTACAGCGTTTCGCCCGAAAGATTGAGTAACTGTAAGTGTGGTGGACTCTAAAGACTCGTCAATACTATGGCTGTGGATTTAACCACTAGCACGTTAGAGGTATTAGCCAATACGTGACGGGCCACCAGCTATTGACCAAAAGGGACGTCGATGAGCGAACTCATCCTGACACCCTACTGAGCCTGTCAGTGACAATATCCGTACAGTCCGGTCCGTTCGTCTATGAGCATCGCATGGCGGGCCTAGGGGGTTGGTAAAAGTCAGACCCCCAAAAGCGGTACAAGTCGTGTCGGAGTGTAGCCCAGAACACCCTGAGATACTACTGGAATACTTACCTGTAAATCTCCTGCCTTGGCTAAGGACTTCGTGTAATGGCTCTCCTAGACACAGCGCGAACTCACTCCCAATACCGGGAGAGACGAACCCCTGAAGATCCGCTCACTGCCTCCATATGGCTCGAGACTGTACCCAACTAAAACCTGTTTGCACGACTCCTTTGAGCCGTGGTAGGGTAGTAATCAAAGCACAGTGGGAACTCACACGAGACAAATGACGATCCCCAGGTTGATGAACTAACCTGTACACATGTCACCAGGGAACTGCTATCTGACGTCAGGTATAAGACCAACTAGCATGTTCCCGGCGAGTCCTGTCCGGTGTACTCATAACCCAATGAGCACCTGTATTCATCTTAGGTGATCCAACTGACACCAATGGCTTGTGAGACCGGCCACCGCCCCTCGTCGGGGTCTCGACTGTATACACTAGTCTACTCTGGAGAATCGATGCCCTGTCTCGAAACTCCAACGACTAGGGACCTTTTAAGGATGTGCTTATAGACTACCAGCTCCCACGTATATGATCGCCCTCATACTGCTGGCAGTCAAGCAAGAATCCTAGGGGCTCTATCAACGTGCAATAGCGACCTGTCAGGTCACCTAAAGCAGTACACTATGATAAAGGTAAACCAGATAGCATACTATCGTCTCGAGTAAGACTGTCCTACTGGGACAGGTCCTCCCTCAATCATTGCAATCACGTGCCTGTGATCCAATAATTGACTCTGAGGGCACTATCTCCAACAGAGGAGACTCAAGCTCATGCTACCTCTTTACTGATGGTAGATTTGTGAAGCAAACACCCAAAACTAAATGGATAATATAGTAGAGGATGATGAAGTCGGAAATGGGCTGACTTTAGATTAATTTTTCTCACAATATTTCATCACCTTTTCAAAAGCTAGAAAGCTTTTCCATGAGGAAGAAGAAGATGAAGTGTAGATGGGAATGAAAACTCATGAGGTGAGAGAAATAGAAACCATGGGTGAGTTGGGTCCATACATTAACTCATATAGAGAATAAACCATGGCTAACAATAATGGTTAGGTTAATAAATATCTACAACTAAAATAAAGTTAGTGGACTAAGTCAATGGTTAGCATAAGCTTCTCCAAGCTTCTAGCCATGACAATTTCTATCTAATTTTGATTAACTTTAGATAAATAAAACCCTTCATTATTGTTAGGCATGGTGTGAGTCTCATACACTCATGTTGCATGTATCATCTAGCATGACACAAATAAATGTACATTAATATATATCACATATATACTAAGTGTACACAAGCGAGAAAAAGAAATATTTAAGTGAGCTAATACTAGTTAATGTAAGCTAATATATCAAATATATAATTATACTTTAAATTATTAAATCAGCACTTGATTTAATAATCCGGCTATATCACATATAACCGACTAATATCAAATGTAACATCTTATCGAATCAACACTTGATCCGATAACTCGGCTATATCACATATAACCGGCCGATATCACATATCACGAGAATAAA
The DNA here is from genome assembly GCA_030015575.1 of Agapanthus africanus. Taxonomy (NCBI): domain Eukaryota; kingdom Viridiplantae; phylum Streptophyta; class Magnoliopsida; order Asparagales; family Amaryllidaceae; genus Agapanthus; species Agapanthus africanus. Next base: position 132,053,361 of record CM057340.1, on the reverse strand, counting down.
ATGCGGTATCATATACGCGCATTAATCTCGGTCCCGCGCATATCACATATGTGATCCTACTTCGTTTCGCATGAACCAGGAAATCTCTGTGTAGGACTCTAAAGACTCGTCAATATGCCGGCAGTAGGTGATGATCATATCAAACTCCCACAAGTCGCAAGTGGTCTGCTAAACGTAACGGCCACCCGGGTATTGAGCGATCAAAAGATCAACAAGCAAGCCTTCTCATACTCCTACGAGTCCAATCAGTAACACTACCGTACAGTCCAGTCTCTTTGTCTGATATGTCGCATATCACAGCCTTGGGGTGGTATAACATCAGACCCTAATAGCCTGATAAGTCATGCCGATGCAAGGTCCATAACGGTTCGTGAAACTACTGATAACACTTACCAGTAGATCTCAGCAACCCTGGCCATAGATTTCCTGTTATGGCCAATCGAGCATAGCGCAACATCAACCCCCATTACCGGGAGAGACAAATCCCCTCCTATCGCTCATTGCCTCCATGTGACTCGGGACTGTACCCAAAAACCACCTGTTTGCACGACTCAGTAGAGCCGTGGTAGGGTGGAAATCAAAGCACAGTGGGAGACACATAAGACTCTATGACGATCTAGGGTCGATAGACTAACCTATACCAGTGTCACCAGAGAACTGCTATCTGACGTGAGGCATAATACCATCTAGGAGTTCTCAGCGTGTCCTGTTCAGTATACCCAGTCTCCACTGAGCACCCATATACCTTCTCTGATGTCAAACACTAATGGATGTGGGATCATCCATCGCCCATCATATTGGTCAAGAAGCGTATGCACTAGTCTACTCTTGAATATCGATGCCCTATCTCGATACTCCCACGACTAGGAACAATTGAAGGATGTACTCACAGACTACCCAGAAGCCACTTGTATGATCTATATCATAATCCTGGAAGTCAAGTACGCACATAAGGGCTTTATCAACATGTAAGAGAGAGACAGTAAGTGTAATGTTAAGATAAAGAGTAACCAGATAGCATACTATCATGTCGAGCAAGAAAGTCCTCCCTATGTATGTCCATGCATCCACTAAAATATACATCATATATACAATAATGGCCTCTAGGGCATACATATAACTAACAATCTCTCACTTTCACTAGAGCCATTTTTTTTAGTATCTCATACCCAACGTCCCATAGAAGTCTCTCTAGGGAAAGGCCTTTGTGAGTGGATCCACCGTGTTATCCTTCGCATCAACTCTCTTGACCTTAATCCCCTGGAGATCAGTCATCTCCCTGATCAGGTGATACTGTCCTCAGAATATGTCTGAAATGCTGATGGGACCTGCGTTCTTAGACCAAAGCCACAACTCCGTTGATGTCACAATAACATTTATTGGACACTCAATGGTAGGAACCTTGTTCATCTCATGAACAAGAAATGTCCAGAAAACTACTTTTGTAGTATCATTGGTAGCGATGTATCCAGCCTTTAAAGTCTAGTTTGCCACGGTATATAGCTTGCAACCCTTCCAACATACCGTCCCTCTACTGAGGGTAAAGACAAAGCCCGTGACTGACTTTCGGTCGACCTTATCACTCTGGAAGCCGGAATTGGTAAAGGACTCCCACTGGAGTTCACCGTTACCAAACACCAAGAGAAGTTCTTCAGTGCTTCTCAAGTACTTAAGAATGTCTTTCGCAGGTATCCAGTGATTTTCCCAAGATCTGAATGATTCCTAATCACTATACCTAGTGAGTTAGCTACATCTGGTCTGGTACATAATATCGCACATATGATAGAGCCTACTGCCGAAGCATAAGGTATCCCTTGCACGTGAGCTCTCTCCAAATCAGTCTTGGAAGACATCATTTTGGAGTGAGTGATTCCTGAGTAAGTGGGCGAACCACCATGCTTAGAATCTTCCATATTAAAACCATTTTAGAATGGTGTTATTGTACCTGGATTTGGGACACTCCCAATATCCACTTAGATCTATCACCATAGATCATAATTCATAAGATATAGTAGGTATCATCCAGATCTTCCATGGAGAATCCTCGTGATAAGAGGAGCTTGACCGATTGTAGCATAGGAAACCATTTCCTATCAAGAGTATGTCATCTACATACAATACGTGGAAGATAACCTTACTCTCTACAACCTTCTTGTATATACGAGGTTCATCTATCTTTTTGATGAAGTCAAACTCTTTGACTGCCACATCAAAACAGATGTTCCAATTCCATGATGCTTGCTTTAATCCTGATGGACTTAAGCACAGCTTTGAAAGTCTTAAATTTTCCATTTATACCAAGAATCTTCCTAAGATCCTCTTGCTCCTGATGGGTTTTACCCCTTCAGGTGCAATATTCAAAGTCATACTTTGTTGGTGTACATGGATTCCATCTTTGATTGCATAGCATCCAGCCATATCACAAAGTCTCCACTTGTGATGGCCTGCCTGAACCTAGTTGTGGCATCATCTACCATGATGCAACCCTCGCATCTATTGTCACTGAGAAGACCGTAGTATCTCTCAAGTGGATGAGAAACCCTACCAGATTCGCGGAGAGGCTGAGATTCGTTGGAAACTACTGAATCCTTTGGTTCCACTAAATCATCAGTTCTAGTTCGCACAGCTAGAATTCCTTCAAGTTCCACCTCATGTCCACAAATCTGTTTTTCAAGAAAAATCCTTTTACCAAAAAGGTGGCATGTTGAGAAACAAAACGGCTTTTGTTCCTCGGTTTGGTAAAAGATATTCCCTTGCAAATATTTATGATATCCAACAAACTTACCGAACTGACCTTACCTTAAATTTGTCCGGATTTTGTTTTTCAATATAGGCCGGACAACCCCATATCTTAACTCGTTTAAGACATGGTCTCTTCCCATTTCATATCTCATATGGAGTGGTAGGCTCTGATTTGGATGGAACCTTATTCAATAGGTATGCAGCTTCTCAAGTGCATAACTCCAAAAAGAAACATGCAACTCAGCAATACTCATCATAGAGTACACCATACCTAATAGGTTGCGTTACCTCCGCCCCGATACACCGTTGTGCTGTGGTGTACTCGAAGGAGTAAGCTGAGAGAGAATCACATTCTATTTTAAATAATCCAGGAACTCCATACCTAAGTATTCACCTCCTCGATCATATCAAAGGACATTAATACTTGTACCCGTCTGGTTCCCAACTTCAAGCTTATATTCCTTGAATTTCAAAAAAGTTTCAGACTTGTGTTTCAACAGGAACATATGTCCGAAACCTGAGAGATGATCAGTGAATATAATGAAGTACGATGAACCAACCTTGGCATTTGTAGACTTAAGACCGTATACATCATTATGTATCCATCCCAAGAGTTCATTAACTCTTTCTCTGTTTCCAGTAAACGGAGTATTGGTCATTTTACCTTTCAGACAAGACTGGCAAGTATCATAAGATGAAAATTCGAGCAGATTCTCATATTCATCCTTATGTAACTTAGCTGGTCGTGTAGCATTGATATGACCTAGTCTATAATGCCACAAGAAGTAATCGTTCATTTCTGAACTACTCCTCTTGGGTGTGTTCATTATACTTTGAACTGTGGTTTGATTTAAAACGTATATGTCATTATATAACGCATCTGATACAATCAACTTTTGATTCGAGAAAATGTTCACAACATTATCCATCAATACAAAATTATATCCTTCTTTAACTCATTAAAGAAACCGATGTAATGTTGTATATCAGGTTCGGTATGTAATAACATTCATTAAGAATTAGTGTATTTAATACAAGGTGATATCTTTCAACTGATTTGGCTGCAACAATTGCACCATTCTCTGCACTTAGAGACATATCACCCATTCCAAGTTCTCTACCTTTCTGTAGCCCATGTAACACATTTACATATAGGGGATCCTGTTCCGGTATCACATACCTAGAACACAAAGGATACTAAGAAACAGTTCTTGGTAATGAACACACCCGAAGAAGATACATCAACATGAACTTTCTTTGATTGGGTAGCATGAGAATCCGGATATTCTCCTATTTCCTGTTCAGACTTATAACAATTATATGAAAGAACGGAACCAACATTCCCCAGCACAATATAATAAGCAGGTTCGGTCAATACATCCATATTATTATCTTGATTAAGGCATGATATGGTCGCTACCAGGAGAGAGAGAGAAGGAAACACTCTGTGTGCGCTCTTGCAAGATTAGATTGGTTATTATTTTATCTAATCAGGATGGCTCCCACTATTTTTATCAAATCTTCCTTCAAACCCTAAAAGGAAAGACTGGCCGGGATTAATTACACCTTACAAATTCGCTAATCATTCAGCCAGGCCAGTATCGGTACTTTAAGGGAGGTTCCCTGTACTTTTGCATGGACCTAGTTAAAGTAATCCTCATTTTCCCAGAGGCATAATCTCGTTGACACCTTTCTAGACACCTAATAGGTTAGCTAATTGTAAAGTGTAAAACTCTCTCAGGAGTAACACTTACTCGCAGTGGGTATCGGGATCCATCTATCACATAGAAGGTATGCAATCTCACTGCAAATTTCAACACTTGAAATTTCCAATAATGGTTTTTAGCCCCAGCACTTATGACCTTAACTATGGTCAACATATCATAAGCACCAGTCAAGTTCTACCCGTCATTTCGTGATTAATTAGACCCACCCATATGACCCTTAACTATAGTCAATATAATAACATGAATGTCCTAACTAATCGTATCATATGATGTGTAGGAAGCCATCACCTAGCTACCGTACACTACGCTTTGACTATGGTCAACATACGTAGCACGAATACTACGTACTCTACTTCCTAAAATGACAGAGGGTTGCGGATAGTTTTTAAGAAAACCTTTAACGCTTTGAACTTGATATCGTTGTAGAATCAAATGGTTTTAAAAGGAGTGTCTTAAGCTCCGCATTTTGAAACTTGCTTTTTCATAAAAAGGCCAAGTGAGTTTCAAATTCGATTCTGCAACACCATTTAGGTTTATTTTCGTTCATTAATCTCATTAATGAAGTCTCATTATTTATGCTTCCTAAGCATCATCAGAATAAACGAAAACAACAATATTTATTATATATCATATATATAATATAAGCATTCGTCTCAGAACATCAAGTGATCACATCACAGAATATCAGCAGAAGACGATAACATATGAAATATTGGATATACTAAGATTTCAGTGTTTTAAATTAAGCCAGTAAAAAAACACGGATTCCACGGTCGTGATGAATAACTAAACCCACATCCCTAGACCCCTACGAGAGCGGCAAGAAACACCACCAATTCTAGAGTTAGGAGATCCGGTCTCGACACCTCGAGATGGTCTCCAACTGGACCCTAAAACCCGGTTACTTGTGCTCTGCACCTTAGGTCTATCCTAATGCGGAAAAGTAAATAATATACATCAATGGTGACATCATCCTCAACCCGAAAGTGCCCCAATAAAAGAATATTACTTATAAGATTTTACATGAATAAAAATGAAACACTCTCATCTCACATAAAAAAACCCGGCTATTCAAACACGACGATCCAATATAACATATCACATCAACACATAACATCACATGTCATCAACGTAAGTAAATATGCGTATCCCAATTGTCGTTGACATATAGCAACGAAACAGGCGATACACAACATATTACACTTACGGTCGCAAAAAAGAAAGTGAAAAACTACAACAATTGGAATCCGCAACCACCTTAGACATCATAAACCCAATGCATCACATACATTGGATTTCATGCCTAACCAAATGAATTCCTTAGACATCACATGCCCAACAATTATGAACCCCGCATTTTAGTCTCGATATTGAAAACACTTTCCAATAACCTGTCGGGTAATTCAATAAGATTCCCGATAACCTAATCGAATGCTCGTCGGAAACTTTAGTAGATGGCTCCACCCCCGATGCCGTAGACGAAGTGCACTTAGGCGGAACACTGCGGCCGCAAGCACCCGAACGGATGCTTTTGGCAACGGGGTTCGCCTACAGTCACTCAGTGGGGGCTATGGGGCGTGGCTATCTGGTAAGGTTACTCGGAGAGTATCCGCGTACACTACGTAATTGCGACAGACTTTTGATCCACATCAAAATCCCGTGGCAACCGATCAAATTAGACCAACCTTATAGATTTATAAAATTCAAACTAGTTATCACATAACTAATTTTATGGATTCCAAATATTGTATCACAATTATAGATAGCTAGACAATGTTAAACTTTTCGATCGAATAAACAAACACCCAAAATTTCCCAAAGAGCTCAAACTTGAGCGGAGTTCAAAAAGTATCCAGAACATGCCACGGCACCTATGAACCATCCGTAGAAGGGCTGACCCATGCCTCACCCATGTCGCCGCGGAACTGCGGCAAACTTTAGGGTATGAACGCGGTTCCGCGATCTAAAAAATCAAGTTTGGGTATCGTTCTTCTAGAGGGTCCATAGAATCGCTTGCATGATTTTATGAAGATTTTAAACATATAAAAAATCCAACTCTTGGAAAATTTCCAGCGAGGGAAAAATTGGGTTTTGATATCCGTTCGAACTTTTTAACGTCGTCTAAATAACCCGAATATATGTTAGAATTATGATTACGAAACACTCCGAATTGCTTTTACAGAAAGTTAACATCTCATGCAATTTCAGCAAACACAAGCAACACCTGAAACACCAAAACCCAGAGACTGGAACACCCTAAAAAATTCAACCCGAACTAATCCAAAAAACCGAGTAGGCCCGTTTTTCTCTTGATGTGGCCGGCCAAAATCCGACAAGGGGGGCTAAATTTTCTACTGTGTTCATGTCACATCATATGTAACATTCTGCAGTTACTTAAAAAAATTTTAAAGGCCATTTAAAAATCGACAGAAACTAGGTTTTAGCATTGCATGTTTCGGAGTAGTTTCGGTTTCATAATCTAACGAACATCGTCTAAATCTATAGCATGGCTCTGATACCACTGTAGGGTTCCCTAGAGTGGCAGCAAGGTTTCGGGAGGCATCGTCCATGCCAATTTCAAATTTTTTCCATACTAAACAACCCCAACCCTAGAATCTTAACTAGAGATTTAGATGAAATAGCAATGCAAACAACTTTACATCTAAGTGAATGAGGAATACAACCTTTGTAGACCAGTCCTTCACTTTTAAAGCTCCGTATAGTAGTTCCTTTGCTCCAAGTAGTGAACACCCGAACTCTAGTAAAGGTTCATATAAAGAAATGAACAAGCTTGCTCGAAATCTTCAAGGTCAAAGATGATCTACATCGAGAAGACTCAAGCTCATGCTACCTCTTCACTAATGGTAGATTAGTGAAGCAAACACCATAAACTAAATGACTAATATAGTAGAGGATGATGAAGTAGGAAATGTGCTCACTTTAGATTAATTTTTCTCACAATATTTCATCACCTTTTCAAAAGCTAAAAAGCATTTCCATGAGGAAGAAGAAGATGAAGTGTTGATGAGAATGAAAACTCATGAGGTGAGAGAAATAGCAACCAAGGGTGAGTTAGTATCATACATTAACTCATGTAGAGAATAAACCATGGCTAACAATAATGGTTAGCTTAATAAAATCTACAATTAAAACAAAGTTAGTGGACTAAGTCAATGGTTAGCATAAACTTCTCCAAGCTTCTAGCCATGACAATTTTCATCTAATTTTGATTAACTTTAGATAAATAAAACCCTTCATTATTGTTAGGCATGGTGTGAGTCTCATACACCCATATTGCATGTATCATCTAGAATGACACAAATAAATGTACATTAATATATATCACATATATACTAAGTGTACACAAGTGAGAAAAAGAAATGTTTAAGTAAGCTAATACTAGTTAATGTAAGTTAATATATCAAATATATAATTATACATTAAATTATTAAATCAACACTTGATTTAATAATCCGGTTATATCACATACAGCCGACCAATATCAAATGTAACATCTTATCGAATTAACACTTGATCCGATAACCCGGCTATATCACATATAACTGGCCGATATCACATATCGCGAGAATAGAATGCGGTATCATATACGCGCATTAATCTCGGTCCAGCACATATCACATATGTGCTCCTACTTCGTTTCGTATGAACCAGGAAACCTCTGTGTAGGACTCTAAAGACTCGTCAATACGCCGACAGTAGGCGATGATCATTTCAAACACCCACAAGCCGCAAGCGGTCTGCTAAACGTAAAGGCCATCCGGGTATTGAGCGATCAGAAGATTAACAAGCAAGCCTGCTTATACTCCTGCGAATCCAATCAGTAACACTACCGTACAGTTTGGTCTTTTCGTCTGATATGTCGCATATCACAGCCTGGGGGTGGTATAACGTTAGACCCCAATAGCCTGATAAGTCATGCTGATGGAAGGTCCATAACAGTTCGAGAAACTACTGATAATACTTACCAATAGATCTTAGCAACCCTGGCCAGGGATTTCCTGTTATGACCAATCGAGCATAGCGTAACATCAACCCCCAATACTGGGAGAGACGAATCCTCTCCTATCGCCCATTGCCTCCATGTGACTCGGGATTGTACCCAAAAACCACCTGTTTGCATGACTCGGTAGGGTGGAAATCAAAGTACAGTAGGAGATATACAAGACTCTATGACGATCTCGGGTCGATAGACTAACCTGTACCAGTGTCACCAGAGAACTGCTATCTAAAGTGAAGTATAATACCATCTAGGAGTTCTCGGCGAGTCCTGTTTAGTATACCCAGTCTCCACCGAGTACCCGTATACCTTCTCTTATTTCAAACACCAATGGATGTGGGATCATTCATCACCCATCATATGGGTCAAGAAGCGTATACGCTAGTGTACTCTCGAATATCGATGCCCTATCTCGATACTCTCACGATTAGGAACAATTGAAGGATGTACTCACAGACTACCCAGAACCGACTAGTATGATCTATATCATAATCCTGGAAGTCTAGTACACATCCTATGGGTTTTATCAACATGTAACAGAGAGACAGTAAGTGTACATGTAAAGATAAAGAGTAACCAGATAGTATACTATCATGTCGAGCAAGAAAGTCAAGCATCCATTATAATATACATCATGTGTACAATAATGGCCTCTAGGGCATACATATAACTAACAACTTATATATATGATATATAAGTAGACACAATATATGTTTTGCATCCGTGATAGTCCTGGCCCCGCCCTATCGTAAGTTAAGTAACCTTAAGGTGAAAACCCGGGTCCCTATGGCGAATGCGGATGGCATATATGTGTGTTTTATTTTCGTTTCTTCTGTGATATTTAGGAAACATAAATGATGGGACTTCATTAATAAGATTAATGAAAAGAAAAGAAACCAAAAAGATGTTGTAGAATCACATTTTTCGAAAAGGTAGCTCTAGTTTTTGTTTTGCATAGTGATATTCATTTAGGAATATCCAGCACCTCATTCGATGAGGAAAGAGCCTAGACCCCTTCACCGGGAATGGCCTCTTTACCAAAAACTAGCATATGCTATAACTCACTCGGTTTGTTTTGAAAACTGCTCTATTTTAAAGCGGAGCTTAAACCACTCCTTTTTCAAATCATTATGTTCTATAACGATATCAAGTTCATTACGTTTAATGTTTTCGTCAAAACCAACCATAGCCCTCCGTCATTTCAGTTAAGTATCGCTTAGTATTCGTGCTACGTTTGTTGACTTCGTTAAGGTGTGGTGTTCGTGTTGGCTTCCGGTGCCCACCCCGTGGAGGCCGTGACCGAGGCGGAAGCGAAAACAAAAACTTTTCATGGGCACCGAACGTGAGAACCCCATGATACGATCCATACACCTAAACTAGCAAACTAAAAATGCAAGGGTTGAGAAACTACAAACTTTATCGCGTGTCCACCCAATTGTGTAAAACCCCTCCAAGCTCGTAGATGCCGGGAATGGGATTGAGAATTGACCACCTTCACCGAAGAAGATCCACCCGAGGGAGACCGGAAGAAGCTCTAACCGATGATCCAAACTTGATAGATGTGGATGGTCGGTGATGTAGGAATATTTCACTAAACTTTTTCTCTCTTTTTCTGAAGCTCAAGTGAGCAAGAGGAAGAAGAAGGAGAAGAGAAAATATGGTAAGCCTTTTTTTCTCTCCACTATGAAGCATGAAGGATAAAAAATGATCAAGTTTCAAAAGAAAAGAGAATGGCTACATAAATAACAACCATGAAGCAATAGTGCACCAATAAATGCACATCACAATCCGAGCCATTTCTCTCTACAATCAAGCATGCTTCATGCCTCCCCTTTTCCCATTTATTTTTCTAAAAAGAAAAACAAATATGAGGTGTCCTTTTTCTAGAAGCATTCCCGTATAAATACGGAATACTTCACCTGTTATATGTATCGCTATATATACACGTATCCGGATACCACCAAAGAGAGAAAATGAATAGTGAATAATAATACTAATATATATATATATATATATATATATATTATTAAATCAAAACCTGATTTAATAAGCCGCCTTAATCTTAAGCCGGCTAGTATTATCAACCGCCCGATTAAAATCCGTGTATCCCGTACATGTATTTAATTGCACATACAAACGTATGACTCCTACATCTATCGCCTGAACTGGAAAAACCCTCTGTGTGGGACTCTAAAGACTCGGCAATACGCTGGCAATTGGTTTAACCACAAGCACGTCAGTGGCACTAGCTGTACGTAATGGCTACACAGGTACTTGCCGAAAGAGGGGTCGACAATCATGTCCTTACCCTACTGAGCTTGAATGTGACAATTTTCGTACATTCCGGTCTCTTCGTCAAAGAGTATCACATATTGGGTCTAGGGGATGAATAACGTCAGACGCCTACTAACCTGATAAGTCGTGTCTGAGTCGAGCTCATCACCAACAGAGATACTGCTAATCAACTATCAGTTAATCTCATCTACCATGGCCACAGATTTCTGGTGATAGACAACTGAAAATAGCGCGATATTGACTCCTAATACCAGGAGAGACGAATCCCCAACAATCGACCACTGCCTCCATATGGCTCGGGACTGTACCCAACTAAAACCTGTTTGCATGACTCCTTTAAGCCATGGTAGGGGTAGTAATCAAAGTACAGTGGAAACTCACACGAGACAAATGACGATCTCAGGTCAAAGGACTAACCTGTACTCATTCCACCTGAGAACTTCCATATGACGATAGATATAATACCATCTAGAAGTTCTCGGTGAATCCGTCTAGTGTACTCACCTCCAGTGAGCACTTGTATACTATCTTAGGTGACACAACACTAGTGGCTTGTGAGACTGGCCACCGCCCCTCGTCGGGGTCTCGAAACGTATACACTAGTCTACTCCGGAATATCAATGCCCATTCTTGATACTTCCACGACTAGGTACCTTAAAGAATGTACCTATGGACAACCCAGCTCCCACATATATGATCGCCATCATAATGTTGGTCGTCAAGCAAGAATCCTATGGGCTTCATAAATGATGAAGATAAACCAAATAGCATACTATCATTTCGAGTTAGATTGTTTTATCCGTATAGGTCCTCACTCAATTATCATAATTGCCCACTTGCAATCATAATAATTGCCTTGAGGGAACAATATGCAACAATCTTCCACTTACACTTAAGGCTAATTATTGTGGTATCACGTACCCACAGCTCGTTTGCTACCGAATACCCAACTTCTCTACTAATAAGCTTCGCAAACCATGTTTGTGAAACTCATTGTGTTTGAGAATTAGCCTCAGTAAGTGGATCCGCTATAATGTTCCAACTTCATATCTCTATATCTCAACTTTACAGAGATCAATAATCTCCCAAGCTGAGCGATACCCCGCCTCAAGAATTTGTCTGGATACTTGATGGGACCAAGTTCATAAATGAACAACTCCATCCAACAAACTTCTTGGGATGTAACCTCGGTTAAGTTATAACCAGTATCTTGCACCATGATTACCTCAGTATCCCTATTGGAACACCATCCAATATACCGATCCTTAGAAGAGGCTAAACTAAAAACTCTGACAGCATCTCTGTCATCCAGGTCACCTTGGAAGCCCGAACCGATAACCGCCTCCTAGAGGAGGCTTCCGTTATCTTATACCAAGAACATCCACTTATGTTCATTATTGCTTCCCAATGTTTCTCAAGAATTGGATTAATATATGCTTACTACAACTAGTGCAAAAGCAATATATGGTGTTGTACAAGACTTTGCATGATTGACTCAGTTGCCGAAGCAAATGATATGTCATTCATGCCACTCCATCACCTCATCAGTCTAGAAGACATTCTTTATGAGAGGGTGACTTCATCACTTGCGGGTACACTACCACGCCAGGAGTTGTTCATTCTAAAATACTTTTAGAATGCTGTCTAAGTACCTGGATTGGGACACTTCCCAAATTTAGATCTAAAACCATAGATCTAGTCACGATAATCCCTGATACATTATCTATCTGGTTTTGTACAAGACATTGCATGATTGACTCAACTGCCAAAGCAAATGACATGTCATTCATCCCAGTCCCTCTTTTCATCAGTCTGGAAAACATCTCTTCAGAGAGGGTGACTCCATCACCTGCGGGTACACAACCACGCCAGGAGTCATCCATTCTAAAAGACTTTTAGAATGCTGTCTAAGCACCTGATTTGGGAACTTCCCAAATCTAGATCTAAAACCATAGATCTAATCACCAGAACAACTGATATTATCCATATCCAAAGTGGAGAAAACACCGTGTGACGGCCAAAGTTTGACCGATTGTAGTACAGGAACATCACATCCTATGTGGAGTATGTCATCTAAATCCCAGGACAGTACTTCCTACATCCTTCGTACTAGGTTCATCTATTGCTTTGATGAAGTCAATCATCTTGACTGTCACATAAAAATAGATGACCCATCTCCACTATCCATGCTTAAGTCTATGAATAGACATAAGCAACTTGCACACCTTCCGCTGCTCCCACTGACTACGATAACCCTCTGGAAGAGTCATATACACGTACAGTTCCAAATTCCCATTTGGAAAGACATTATAGTTATTCACCTTCCAGATATCTTAATCAAGAATAGCATCAGCGCCAAATCATATCCATATGGACTTCAGCATAGACACTAAAATAAAAGTCTCATCACAATCCACAACATGTATTTGATGAAAACTCTATACAGTAAGTCTAGCCTTATTAGGTTAATACCTTTCCACTTGTATAAATCTCGAAATATCTACTTACTTCTAGTGGGTTTTACCCCTTCAAGAGCACTCAACAAAGTCTAAAATTCAAGATTTGCTGAAGTGCGTAGAGTCCATCTTGGATATGAAACATCTGGTCATCTGAAAGTTACCACTTCCTATGACTTGCTGATAACAAGCAGGGAAACAGCAGTGCCAAGTCATATCTGTATGGATTTCAGCATAGACACTGAAGTAAAAGTCTCATCACAATCCACAACGGGTATTTGATGAAAACTCTTTACAACATGTCTTGCCTTATTAGGTTAGTTCCTTTCCACTTATACAGATCTCAAAAGATCTACTTACTTCTAATGGGTTTTACCTCTTTAGGAGCACCCAGCAAAGTCCAAAATCCATAATTTGCTGAAGTGCATGGAGTCCATCTTGGATATGAAGTATCTGTTCACCCGGAAGTCTCCACTTCCTATAATCTGCTGATAACTAGCAGGGCCATCATCACCATGATGCTGACCTCCTTTTCATCGTCTACAAGAAAACCGAAGTATCTCTCAATTGGCCGAGGTCATCTACTAATATCTGCGGAGTGGCTAATGGTTTATCAAGTCTAATTGAATTCTCAGATTCTACTAAATTTTTGGCAACCGTTTGTGGTTCTGGAATCACTTCCAATTCTACCATACTCTCACTAGTTTCTTTTGTAAAAAGATTCCTTTTATAAAAAGATGGCGAGTCAAGAATAATGTAGCTATTGATCTTGTAAATGGTAGAAACAAAATCCTAGCGAATGCTTGGAATAATCCACAAACTGCCATTACCGAAGCGTGCCTCAAGTTTGTCCAGATTCTTCTTTTAAACAGAAACCTGATAACTCCATATCTTAACAACCTCAAGATATGTAACCATTCTATATCCATATAGAATCAAGGCACTAATTTAGATAGAACCAGATTCAAAAGTCATGCAACTATTTCTAATGCATATCATCTAATAGTAAAAGGCCAATACAATATTACTCATCAAGGAGTGCACCTTCGGATGAGAAACCTGCGAGAGAATCAAGTTCTCAATACTATGACAGAATACTTAGCATAAGTATCTACATTTTCGATCACCTTGAAGAATCTTGATACTTTCAACGTATGGTTCTTTACTTTATTCTTATACCTATAAACTTCTCAAAATCTTTGGACCTTGCATTACAACGAATGCGTGTATAAAACTAGAGGACTCATAGGTAAACCTGAATGAAGTAAGAGTACCAACCCCTTGACCAGAAGGACACTGGACAATATACATTTTCATGTATAATTCCTAAGAGTATACTAACTCAAATTCTGTATTTTGTAAGTTGAAAACTGTATTTTAGTTAAGATTGTCTTACACCGTTATTTAATGCACCCTACCTTATCTTCAACTGATAAAGGTAAGTGTTTATAACACAATTTTCAAAATGTATATCTTACTTTATAAAATAAAGGTACAAATATTTCATTTTAAAATTTGGTGCATAACAACGGTTATTCGAGACAAAATACTTGCCGTTAAGCAAAGCCAGGCGATTTAATCCAATATCACCAATTACAATGAATTCTGATATTGGGGATCAAATCGGCCATTTTCCAATATTCTACTCCTACTCAACATTGGTAACACCGTACTGATGTGAGATCCAAATCTGGTAAATACATACCCTGGAGTCAGAATTAATTGGGAAAACAGTTTTCTTTTACAAGTACACAGAAATGCTGAAACATAACAATGTTTCAAAGGGGTGGCTGGGTATTTCTAGTAATGCCTTTTCCATTATCCAGATTCATGACAGTTGTCACAATTTCTTTTGCCCTCAATTCAATCCCTTTATATGTCTCTACATCTTACCTTCTGTGCACCGCACTTAGGCCAAATGGTTTTCTTCCTTTCCTACCTTTCGACATCAGCCTAAGATTTGGAAGAAGACTATACAATAAGTGTAATAAGTGTACTCTCCTAATATAAGGAGCTCTCGTAACTTGAGAGAAGGTAAAGGGAATATGGATCATATCACGACCGAATAATCCTATTCAATTTCTCTAGAACCTGTGGCCATCCTCGACTGAAGTAACTTCTTTGAGTTTGTATGTAACTATATGATGCCCATTCCAAGAAATATGGATCATGTCACGACCCACCCCCAAACACAGATGGTATTGTCCGTTATGGCCGAAACCGCACGGTTTTGTCCCTTTGAATGAACCCAGGGCTGCTCAAGCACGCTTTACTACGGAGTTCTTCAAACTCCGGAGTTCCGATTCATCCAAAAGGTGCCTCTGTGTTATAAGACTGGTATCATTCCATTTATAGTTCAGATCGTGCCCTCTTTCGGAATGGAATTCGATACTCCTCATTGTTCTGGTTGGTCCCCGTATGCATCCGTATCGGTTACATCCCCACCTCGATACCGGATAACACCTCACTTCTCACGGGGTAGGTGGTATTCAGCCCCAACTCCACCTGGGGTATTACAGTCCCCCCACTTAGAACAATGGTTCGTCCTCGAACCACAGACCTACTTTTGAGGGACCGGCTTTGATACCATATTTGTCATAACCCACCCCC
This sequence comes from Agapanthus africanus, assembly GCA_030015575.1. Lineage (NCBI taxonomy): Eukaryota > Viridiplantae > Streptophyta > Magnoliopsida > Asparagales > Amaryllidaceae > Agapanthus > Agapanthus africanus. The sequence continues at coordinate 132,037,513 of CM057340.1, read as the reverse complement.
AAACACAGATGGTATTCGATACTCCCCATTGTTCTGGTTGGTCCCCGTGTGCATCCGTATCGGTTACATCCCCACCTCGATACCGGATAACACCTCACTTCTCACGGGGTAGGTGGTATTCAGCCCCAACTCCACCTGGGGTATTACAGTCCCCCCACTTAGAACAATGGTTCGTCCTCGAACCACAGACCTACTTTTGAGGGACCGGCTTTGATACCATATTTGTCATAACCCACCCCCAAACACAGATGGTATTGGCCGCTTTGACCGAAACCGCACGGTTCCTTTGAATGAACCTGGGGCTACTTCCCAGTAGGTCACCCATCCCAGAATTTCTCTGGCTCAAGCACGCTTAACTATGGAGTTCTTCAAACTCCGGAATTCCGATTCATCCAAAAGGCGCCTCTGTGTTATAAGAGTGGTATCATTCCATTTATAGTTCAGATTATGCCCTCTTTCGGAATGGAATTTGATACTTCCCATTGTTCTGGTCGGTCCCCGTGTGCATCCGTATCGGTTACATCCCCACCTCGATACCGAATAACACCTCACTTCTCACGGAGTAGGTGGTATTCAGCCCCAACTCCACCTGGGGTATTACAGATCATTGAAGTAATATGATGTGTTCTGAAAAAATGCAAAGGGTAATGTAGGAGTGGTAGGGATATGCACGACTTTGTCATGAATTATGACAGTCCAAAGCCCAAGTGTGTAAGAAGATTCGGTTAACTTGGTTCATGAGTTTTTTAAGGTAAGTCATGGGTCACTGTACCAGAGAGAGAGAGAAGAAACACTCAGCCTACTGTCTATCAAGATTAGATTAGTTTTCACTTTATCTAATTAGGATGGCTCCTACTGTTTCCTCGAATTCTCCTTCAAACCCTAAAAGGAGAACTAGTCGGGATCATTTACACTTTAAAAGTTCACTAACCGTTCAGCCAGGCCGGTGTTGGTATTCCGAGGGAAGTCCCCCGTGGTTTCACATGGACCCAATTAATAACCCCATTTCTGCAGAAGCGTAACCTCGTGAACACTTTCTAGACACCTAATAGGTTAGTTAATTGTGAAGTGAAAAATTTCCTAAGGAGTAATACATACTCATCAATGGGAATCGGGACCTAACTATCGTCATGTGAAAACATGAAGGAATCCACTCAAGTCACCACACTCCAGAAGATATGTGCATGCCTGGCAAGTTTCCCTTATGTTTGAAACTCCCGATATGGTTTTTGCCCCTAGGACCCAAGTGATCTTGGCAGAGTCAACAAATCAAAAGGTCCTAGTCAAGTTCAACCTGTCATTATCTTGGTTGCATTAAATCCACCCGCACGAGCCTTTGACACAATCAACAAGGCCGCTCGACTGTCCTAACCAATCGCACTACTTGCTACAAACAAGCACCACTTAGCTACCGCACACTACGCCTGGACACAGTCAACAAAAGCAGCATGAATACTAAGTACTACTCGTAGGAAATGACGGAGAGCTACGGCTGGTTTTTGGCGAAAAACCTTTAACGTAATGAACTTGATATTGTTGAAGGAACTCGAGTGGCTTTGAAATGGAGTGGTTTATGCTCTGCTTTTTAAAACTAGTAACAAAAAATTTTGCTTAAGAGAGAACTCCCCGCGAAGGGATCAAGGCTCTTCCCTCATAAAATAAGGTGCGGGATATTCCTAACCGAATACCTCTATGCAAAGCAAAAGAATACGACCATGAGTTTTGAAGAAAGCGAGTATTTTTAAAAATTGGTTCCGACAACATCATTTAGGTTTTTTTTTGCATTATTCAGATAATGCGTTCCCATCATTTTAAGTTTCCAAGGCACAAAAGAAACAACAAAAATAACTTGCTTTTATATGCCATCCGCATTCACCATGGGGCCCGTCATGCACCGTTAGGTTACTTAACTAACGGCAGAGCGGGGGCAGGACAAGCGCAGATGCAAAACATATAGAAGTATCTACTATATATATATATCAACATCGCAGGCAACTAATAGTCATCACAGGCAGATAAAAATCATCATAGGCATGCGAACAACAATATGGAAAAGTGGATAAACAAGGATCCCTGTATTTCATTTTAGCCATGAATGAGACGTGACGTTCCCCGGTCGTGTGGACAGCCAGTGCAATGAAGAACCTAGACCCCTACGAGTGCGGCAAGTTACCAGCCAATCCCGGAAGTAAGGCAACCCTAATCAACAAAGTGAATTGACCACCCAGCACTTCACGGAATCCGGTAACTTGAGCACCATCCGCGGGTCAACCTATACCTCCTACGAGTGCGGCGAATAGCACGCCAATTCTAGAATAAGGCCTCCCGGACTCAACGCCATGAGATGCGGGCCCGTTGCCCAGCAGAACTTGGCTATTCGAGTACTCCTCCGCAGGATAATCCTAGTACATAAAAGAAAAATATATACAATGGTGACATCGACCTCAACTCGGTCGTGCCCCAATGAAAGAGTATACAAACTGGCAGAAACGACTCCACATATCGGACGCTCGCCCTACAATAATGAATATAGAAATAAATTTGAACTGTACATCTAACATTGCACACATGGCTATCCATTATGACAATCCATCCATAACATTAGTGCAACACAGAACATCAATGCGAATATCATGTTTGTAAACTCGTCTGATTGTACATATAGCAACCAGTCGGATTATACAGCGCCACGATATTTACGGTCGCAGAAACAAACAGATGTACTGAAACCACAAATTTAAAATTTTGATCGATAAAAACTTTCCGCATTGGCCCCAAGTACAAACCAGTACTCAAACAAATCTGGGCCAAAACCAAATATCCCAAAAATCACATTTTCATGAACTAGAGTACCAGAAAAAATTTGGGGCATAATGGCCAAAATTTGACCACGGAACCGCGGCCAAATGGCACATTCGGCGGTGGTTCCGTGGTCGAATTTTGGGCTCATGTGCCCAAATTTCTTTCGGGTATCTAGTTTTTCCTGCACATAATTTTAATCCAACCTAAAAATTTTTTTGAACAACTTTAAAATACGAACAACAAGCGACGAAATGGAATTGCGGATTGGAAACTTCTATCGATCGAAACACTATACTAGTGCAAACTAGCTAGTTAAGTTTCATGGAGTGGCTCTAATACCATGTTGTTGTCCGGTGCCGTGCTGCGGAGGCTGCGGCCCAGGCGGAAGCGAAAACAAAAAAATTTCGCGGGCACCGAACGCTGCGAACCACACGATACGATCCATACACCTAAACTAGATAACTAGAAAAGTAAGGGTTGAGAAACTACAAGCTTTGCTGCGTGTCCACCCAATTGTGGAAGACCCCTCCAATCTCGTAGAAGCCGGGAATGGGCTTGAGAATCGACCACCCTCGCCGAAGACGATCCACCTGAGGGAGACCGGAAGAAGCTTTAACTGATGATCCAAACTTTCTAGGTGTGAATGGTCGGTGATCTAGGAATATTTCACTAAACTTTTTCTCTCCTTTTCTCAAGCTCAAGTGAGCAAGAGGAAGAAGAAGGAGAAGAGAAAATATGGCTAAGTCTTTTTTTCTCTCCACTATGAAGCATGAAGCATAAATGATAATAAAATGATCAAGTGTAAAAAAAAAAAGAATGGCTACTTAAATAACAACCATGAAATAATAGTGCACCAATAAATGCACATCACAATCCAAGCCATTCCTCTCTACAATCACAAGTATGCTTCATGCCACCTCATTTCCCATTTATTTTTCTAAAAAGAAAAACAAATACAAGTGTCTTTCTTCTAGAAGCATTCCCATATAAATACGGAATATTACACCTGGTATATATATCACTACATATACGCGTATCCGGATAGCACCAAAGAGAGAAAATGAATAGTGAACAATAATACTAAAATATATATATATCAAAAAATATATATATATAAATTATTAAATCAAAACCTGATTTAATAATCCGACTTAATCCTAAGCCGGCTAGTATTATCAACCGCTCGATTAAAATCCGTGTATCTTGTACATGTAGTTAATCGAACCCCTGCACGTACCAACGTACGGATCTTACATCTATCGCCTAAACTGGGAAAACCCACTATGTAGTATTCTAAAGACTCGGCAATACGCTGGCGGTGGGTTTAACCACAAGCACGTCAGCGGCACTAGCTGTACGTAACGGCTACCCAGGTACTTGCCGAAAGGGGGGTCGACAATCAAGTATGTCCTTACCCTACTGAGCCTGAATGTGACAATCTCTGTACAGTCCGATCTCTTCGTCGAAGAATATCGCATATCGGGTCTAAGGGGTGGATAACGCCAGACCCCAATTAACCCGATAAGTCGTGTCTGAGTCGAGCTTATCACCAACAGTAACACTACTGATCAACGATCAGTAAATCTCATCTACTGTGGCCACAGATTTCCAGTGATAGCTGACTGAACACAGCATGACATTGACTCCTAATACCAGAAGAGATGAATCCTTGAGAATCAACCACTGCCTTCATATGGCTCGAGACTGTATCCAACTAAAACCTGTTTGCATGACTCCTTTGTGTCATGGTAGGGTAGTAATCAAAGTACAGTGGAAAATCACACGAGACAAATGACGATATCAGTTCAAAGGACTAACCTGTACTCATGCCACCTGAGAACTTCTATCTGACGATAGATGTAATACTATCTAGAAGTTCTTGGCAAGTCCATCCAGTGAGCACTTGTATACCATCTTAGGTGACACAATACTAGTGGCTTGTGAGACCAGGCACTGTCTCTCGTCGGGGTCTCGAAATGTATACACTGGTCTACTCTGGAATATTGATGCACAGTCTCGATACTCCCATGACTAGGGACCTTTAAGGATGTGCCTATGGACAACCCAACTTTCACGTATATGATCGCCATCATAATGCTGGTCGTCAAGAAAGAATACTATAGACTTCATCAACGATGAAGATAAACCAGATATCATACTATCATTTCGTGTAAGACTGTTTTACCCGTTTAGGTCCTCACTCAATTATCATAATTGCCCACTTGCAATCACAATAATTACCTTGAGGGCACTATATCCAACAGTTCAGTACCTAATGGATGCTTTTCTGCAGCATGTGATGTGATTAGTTAGGACAGTCGCATAGCTTTGTTGACTTCGTTAAGGGCATATGCGGGTGGATCTAACCTAATAAAGAAATGATGGGTTGAACTTGACTAGCAACTTATGATTTGTTGAATTCGTCAAGGTCATAAGCTGTTAGGGGTAAAAACAATTATCGGGAATTTCAAGTGTTGAAATTTGCAATGAGATTGCATACCTTCTACGCAATAGTTGGATCCCAATACCCACTACGAGTAATAGTTACTCCTGGGAGAGTTTTCCACTTTACAATTAGCTAATGCAGTATGTGGCTAGAAAGGTGTTAACGGGGTTATGCCTCTTCGGAAACAAGGTTATTTAATTAGTTCCGTGGGAAAGCACGGGGAGACTCCTTCTGAGTACTAACACCATCGTGGCTGATCGATTAGCGAACTTGTAGGGTGTAATTAATCCCGGCTAATCTTACCTTTCCGGGTTTGAAGGAAGATTTGATAAAAACAGTGGGAGCCATCCTGGTTAGATAAGATAATAACCAATCTAATTTTGCAAGAGCGCATGCTAAAGTGTTTTCTTCTCTCTGTCTCCAGGTAGAGACCATGTCACGCCTTAATCAAGATAATAACATGGATATATTGACTGAACCCACTTATTATACTGGGCTGGGGAACGTTTGTTCCACTCTATCTTATGACAACAGTCATGAGCCAAGGCAAAGGATAGGGGAATGTAAGGATTTCCACGCAACCCTAATGAAGAAGGAGCATTCTGATGTATTTTCTTCGGGTGTGTTAGTTATTGAGAACTATTTCTCAGTATGCTATATGTCCTGAATATTGGATACTGGATCAGGATCCCATATTTGTAATATGTTATAAGGGTTAAAGAGAAGTAGAAAACTTGGAAAAGATGATATGTTTCTCAGAGTAGGGAATGGAGCAATTGTTGCTGCCGAAATTGTCGGTGAATATCACCTTGAATTGCCAACTGGTAATACATTAATTTTGAACGACTGTTATTTCATACTGTCTATGATGTGCAATATAATATCTGTTTTTATTAGATAAAGAAGGATATAACTTGGCATAAGAGAAGAATGTTATGAACATTTTCTTAAATCAAGTGTTGATTGGGTTTGGTACGTTATATAATGGTTTATACATTCTAAATCAATATAGAGTTCTAAACATCCAGAACACACGCAAGAGGAAAAGTTAACGAAGCCTTCTTGTGGTATTGTAGACTTGGCCATATCAGTGCGACCAGACTAGCTAAGTTGCATATGGATGGATATTTGAATCCATTCGAATTTACATCTGATGAAACTTTTCTGTCTTGTCTCAAAGGAAAAATGGCCAAAACTCTGTTTACAGGACACGGAGTAAGAGTTACTGAACTCTTGGGACTGATACATAGTGATGTATATGGTCCTATGTCTACACATTCCAGGAATGGTTCCTCGTACTTCATTACATTCACGGATGATCTCTCTAGGTTCAGACATGTGTTCTTATTGAAACACAAGTCTGAAACTTTTGAGAAATTCAAGAAATATAATAATGAAGTAGAGAACTAAATGGGTAAAAGTATCAAAATACTTTGATCAGATCGAGGAGGGGAATACCTAAGCACGAAATTCTGATATTATCTAAAAGAGATTTAGATTCTCTCTCAGCTTACTCCTCCATATACACCACAACACAATGGTGTATCAGAGCGGAGGAATTGCACCCTATTAGATATGGTGCGCTCTATGATAAGTATTGTTGAGTTACCTCTATCATTCTGGCATTATGCACTTGAGACAGCTGCGTACCTATTGAATTATGCTCCATAAAAATCCGTGTCTAAAACCCCATATAAGATATGGAGTGGAAAAAGACCATATCTTAAACGAGTTAAGATATGGAATTGTCCGAATTATGTAAAAAGGAAAAACCTGGACAAACTCGAAGCAAGATCAGTTCTTTGTAAGTTTGTGGGATATCAAAAAAATTCTCTAGGGTATCTATTCTACCACACTAAGGAACAAAAAGTGTTTGTTTCTTAATATTCCACCTTTTTGGAAAAGAAATTTCTTGTAAAAGAAATTAGTAGTAGCGCAGTAGAACTGGATGAAATTCCAAAAACACAAACTGCAACTAAGGATTTGGTAGAACCGGAAGATTCAATAGTCCCCGACGAACTTTAACCACTCCCTAGATCTATTAGGGTTTCTCACCCACCTGAGAGATACTACGGTTTTCTCATAGATGGTGGGAGCGAAAATTGCATCGTGGAAGATGATGACCCAACTAGTTTCGAGCAGGCCAGCAAGTGGGGACTCTGTGAAATGGCTGGATACTATGCGATTTGAGATGGAATCTATATACACTAACAAAGTATGGACTTTGGAGGTTGTTCTTAAAGGGTAAAACCCATTGGGAACAAATGGATCTTCAAGACGAAGATCAATATAGATGGAAAGGTTGAGACCTTCAAAACCAGACTTGTAGCAAAAGGTTTTTGTCAATGACCAGGTGTCAATTATGACGAGTCTAGTGTCTACGCTTAAGTCCATCAGGATCCTACTTGCCATTGTTGCATACCATGACTATGAAATGTAGTAGATGGACGTCAAAACCGCTTTTCTAAAAGGTGATTTAGAAGAGAGCATGTATATAACATAGAAAGAGAGCTTCGTAGACAGTGGGAGCAGCAGAAAGGTGTGCAAGCTATTTAAATCAATTTACGGATTAAAGCAGGTGTCGCAGAGCTGCAACATTTGTTTTGATGTAGCAGTCAAAGAGTTTGACTTCATCAAAAATATAGATGAACCCTGTATATATAAAAAGTAGTTGAGAGCAAGGTCATTTTCCTCGTATTGTACGTGGATGGCATACTCTTGATAAGAAATAATGTTCATATGCTGCACTCGGTTAAACTCTTCCAATCACAAAAGTTCTCCATGAAAGATCTGTGTAATGCCTCCTACATCCTGGAGATAAAGATCTATAGGGATAGATCTAAAAGGATATTGGAATTTTCCCAATCTAGGTACATAGAAACCATACTAAAGAGGTTTAGTATGGAAGATTCCAAGCGTGGTAATTTACCTGCTTGCTCAGGAATCACCCTCTTCAAAGAGAAGTCTCCAAAGACTGATTTGGAGAGGGCTCGCATGAACATGATGTAGGGATTATCTAACACCATCCTAGGTTTAGTGTTGCATCACCATGCTATAACAAAAATTTAGAAGGTGCTAAACAATTCCAAACATGAATCGAACTAGAAAAATAGGGTAACAAGCTATAGCATCACATACTATAAAGTGTCTAACATTAAGTGAGAAGAAAATACAACCATTGTGTACCTCCTCCTAGACTCCTTGGATCGTGTAGGGTTTGAGTCGGTTGGCTTGTATCCTTCCGCATCCACAATGATCCACCACGGAGTCTCTTTGCACCAAGCTCCAAGCTTCACTTGATCAAGGATGAAGATGAAGCAAACACTCCACACTATTGGGCTAGACTAAAGTAGAATGGTGATGTGGGTTTGGATCTCAATTAAAAACCTTTTTTTTTAATTCTTTCTCTTTCTTTTAAAACCCTAGTGAGCTTTGAGGAGAGAGAGGAAGAAGGAGATGGCTCTAGCTAAACTCAAGAGAGAGAATAATATGAGAATAATGAATAACTCTAACTCAACTCAAGAGAGTAAGTGAGTGTCATCTATGCTAAACTATGGTTACAAAGTATCTAGATATTTTGTAACTTGAGTTTAAGCAAAACCATGGGCTGAAACCATGGGCAATGAAACAATTGACTTTGTCAACTCAAGAGAGTTGAATAGTCAACCATGATTTTATTCTCATTTTACTTTTCTCAAATAATCAAAATATCTAAATATGTTACCATGTGAGTCTTGCATTGCCACCATCAATGTATCATCAATCATGGCACATGTATGCTTGCATGTGTGCATGCATATCAACATATACATACACTCATGCATGCATCATAAAGAAATAGGTTTTAATAAATGAGCTAATGGATTTAATATTAAATCAACACTTGATTTAATAACCCGGTCATATCTCATACAACCCGTTCAATAGTAAACGCCCGATTAAAATATGGTATCTAATACACGCATTTAATCGAGCTCCCGCGCATATCACATATGCACCCCACATCTTTTCTCCTAAGCTAGGAGACTCCTTTGTAGGACTCTAAGACTCGTCAATACGCTAGTAGTAGGCAGTGATCACATCACATGTCCATAAACCGTCGGTGGCACAAACTGTACGTAACGGCTCCTAGGTATTGAGCGATCAGAAGAAACACAAGCAAACCTGCTAAAACTCCAGTCGAGCCAACTGGTAACACTTACCGTACAGTCCAGTCTCTTCATCAAATATGTTGCATATGTGAGTCTAGGGATGGCATCGTCGACCCTAATAACCCAATAAGTCATGCTGGTATTTGGCTCATAACAGATCGAGAAACTACTGATAACACTTATCAGTAAATCTCAGTAGCCCTGGACAGGGACTTCCTGTTATAGCCAATCGTACATGGTGCAACATCAACCCTCAATACCGGGAGAGACGAAACCCCTCCTATCGCTCATTGCCTCCATGTGCCTCGGGACTGTACCCAAAATCCACCTGTTTGCACGACTCGGTAGAGCCGTGGTAGGGTGGAGATCAAAGTACAGTGGGAGACACACAAGACTCTATGACGATCTTGGGTCTACAGACTAACCTGTACCGGTGTCACCTAAGAACTGCTATCCGACGATAGATATAAAACCACATAGGAGTTCTCGGTGAGTCCGTTCAGTGCACCAAGTCTTACTGAGAACCCGTATATGGTCTTTGGTGTCACCACACCGATGGATATGGGATCATCCATCGCCCATCATATGGGACAAGCAACGTATACGCTAGTCTACTCTGGTGATATCGATGCCCCGCCTCGATACACCCATGACTAGGAACATTTCATGGATATGCTCATAGACTACACATGTCCCACTAGTATGATCCGCATCATAATCTCAGTAGTCCCGCATCATCGTAAGGGCTATATCAACATGTACCAAATGAATGAAAACATGATCAAATGAACATGTCAAGATAAAAAGTGCAACCAGATAGCATACTATCATGTTGAGCAAGAATGTCCCCTGAATATATATATATATATAGACACACACACACACACACACATACCGATACATACACTATCATATAATGGCCTCTAGAGAATACATATATCCAACAATCTCCTACTTGCACTAAGGCCAATTATAGGCGTATCTCATACCCAACCTCTCAAAAAGTCGCTCATGCTGCGGCAAAAGGAGGGCCTTGGTGAGTGGATCCGCGGTGCTATCTTTTGTATCTACTCTCCGAATCTCGATCTCGCGGCGATCAACTATCTCCTGGATCAGATAATATCACCTGAGGATGTGTCTAGATCGTTGATGGGACCTGGGCTTTTTGGCCAACGCCATAGCCCTATTATTATCACAACACAAAGGTATTGGATCAATAATGGTCAGAATTACTCCTAACTCTGAGACGAACTTCCTCATCCAGACGGCTTCCTTAGCAGCATCATTTGCAGCAATATACTCAGCTTCTATCGTGGAGTCTGTAACGGTATCCTGTTTGGAACTCTTCCAACACACCGCCCCTCCATTGAGGGTAAAGACAAACCCAGAGATAGATTTGCTGTCATCCTTATCACTCTGGGAGCTAGAATCGGTAAAGGCCTCCATTTGGAGATCTCCGTTACCATACACCAAGAACATTTCTTTAGTCCTTCGCAAGTACTTAAGAATGTTCTTCACTGCTGTCCAGTGATTCTCCCCTGGGTTGGATTGATACATGCTTACTACATCCAGTGCATAAGCTACATCAGGGCGTGTACATAACATCGCATACATTATAGATCCTACAGCAGAAACATAGGGTATAATGCTCATGCGGGATCTCTCTTCATCGGTCTTTGGGTAAAAGTCCTTAAAGAGAGTGACTCCTTGACTAGCGGGTAAGGAACTCCGCTTGGAGTCTTCCATACTAAACCTCTTTAGGATGGTGTTAATATACCTAGTTTGGGACAATCCCAATAACCGTTTAGATCTATCCCTATAGATCTTTATGCCCAATATGTACGAGGCATCACCCAGGTCCTTCATGGAGAACCTTTGTGATAAGAACAGTTTGACCGATTGTAGCATAGGAACGGCATTTCCTATCAGAAGAATGTCATCTACGTACAATACGAGGAATGTGACAGTACTTCCTACAATCTTCTTATAAACACAAGGTTCATCTGGATTTTTGACGAAATCAAACTCTTTGATAACATCATCAAAACAGATGTTCCAACTTCGTGATGCCTGCTTTAATCAATAAATGGATTTAAGCAACCTGTATGCTTTCCCGCTGCTCCCACTATCAATGAAGCCCTCTGGCTGATCCATATAAACGCACTCTTCTAAATCACCATTTAGAAAAGCAGTTTTAACGTCCATCTGCCAGATTTCATATTCGTAGTGAGCAGGAAAAGCAAGTAGGATTTGAATGGATTTAAGCATGGCTACAGGAGAAAAAGTTTCGTCATAGTCCTGTCCTGGTCTTTGTCGAAATCCTTTGCTACAAGCCTTACCTTATAGGTCTCCACCTGCCCATCTACACCGATCTTTCTCTTAAAGATCCATTTACACCTTACGGGTTTTACCCTAGAGGGTACAACATCCAAAGTCCATACTTTGTTGGTGTACATAGACTCTATTTCGGATCTCATGGCATCCAGCCACTTCATAGAGTCACCACTCGTGATATTTTGCTAAAAACTGGTAGGGTCATCATCATCCATGATGCAGTCTTCTCCATCACCATCAATAAGAAAACCGTAGTTTCTCTCCGGTAGGCGAGAAGTCCTACCAGATCTACGGAGCGGCTGAGGTTCATTAGGTTCTGTTGCAATATCAGGTTCAACTAAGTCTTCATTTGTAACTTGTGTCTCTAGAATCTCTTCTAGATCTACTACATTACCATCAGAATCATTTGAAAAAATCTCATTCTCTAAAAATGTGGCATTTCGAGAAACAAACACCCTTTGTTCCTCCTTGTGGTAGAAAAGATATCCATATGAATCTTTTGGATATCCCACAAACAAACATTTGAATGATCATGTCTCGAGTTTGTCCAGATTCTGCTTTTTGACAAAAGCCGGACAACCCTAAATCTTAACTCGCTTAAGAGATGGTCTCTTTCCATACCATATCTCATATGGAGTGGTAGACACGGTTTTGGTCGGAACCCTGTTCAACAGAAAAGCTGCAGCCTCCAATGCATGCCTCTAAAAAGTTATGGGCAACTCAGCATCACTCATCATGGATCGTACCATATCTAATAGGGTTCGATTCCGCCGTTCTGACACACCATTGTGCTGTGGTGTGTAAGGGGGAGTGAGCTGAGAGAAAATCTCATTCTCTTTTAGGAAGTTCGAAAACTCTGTACTAAGATACTCTCTACCTAGATCTGATCGAAGTATCTTGATGCTCATTCCAGTTTGTTTCTCTACTTCAAGTTTGTACCCCTTGAATTTCTTGAAAGTTTTAAACTTATGCGTTATCAAAAACACATGACCGAATCTTGAGAAATCATCAGTAAAAGTTATGAAGTAAGAAAAACCGTCTCTTGCATGTGTAGACATTGGCCCACATACATCACTATGTATGAGGCCCAAGAGCTCAGTAGCGCTTTCTCCGTGTCCAGTAAACGGAGTTTTGGTCATTTTCCCTTTGATACAAGACTGACAAGTCGCATAAGATTTATACTCAAAAGAATTTAAATATCCATCTTTATGAAGCTTGTTTAGTCTTGTTTCATTAATATGACCAAGTCTACAATGCCAAAGAAAAGCTTCATTTATATCTGAAAATTTTCTTTTATTTGTGTGTTGTATGTTGAAAACTATGTGTTGATTAAGGACGTCTATCCCGTTATTAAGTGTACCACAACCAATCAACTCTTGATTAAGTTTAATATTCATAACATTGTGCTGCAATATAAAATGATATCCTTCATTTTCCAACAAAGAAACGGATATAATATCACAAACCATGCTTGGTACAAAATAACATAGGTTCAAAACCAATATACAACCCGATGGCAATCCTAGATGATACTCTCCCACTAAAATTGCATGTACATTGGAACCATTTCTAACCCGGAGAGTATGATCACCTGTCTTCAAAACTCTGCTATTTCTCAGCCCCTGCACAGAATTGCAGATATGAGAATCTGAACCGGTATCCAATACCCAGGAAGCAGAGTTTATAGAAAAACAATTTTCAGTTAAGAACACATCTGAAGCTGAAGCATCACCATGCTTCCCTTTCTTGAGACCAAGGTACTCAGTACAATTCCGCTTCCAGTGTCCCATCTTCTTGCGGTAGAAACATTCTCCATTTCCCGACTCCGCTGCTTTGGATTTGTTTTTCCCCTTAGCCTTTTTTATTCCACCTCTCGGTTTGGTGGATTTCTTCATGTTCATTCCCTTGGCCTTGGCTTTTGGGACGGAAGAAGAAAATTGTCCAACAAGCAGGGAGGGAGACTTTGCCTTAAGCGTGTTCTCCGCATTACTCAATATATTGAGAAGTTCGGATAGTGAATTCTCCATGTTGTGCATGTTGAAGTTCACTATGAAAGGAGCAAAGGCAGAGGGAAGAGACTGTAGAACAATATCCGTATATTGCTCGTTAGCCATTGTCCATCCGAGGCCCTCAAGCTCTTCAATAAGAGCTATCATCTTCAGAACGTCGTCACCTACTGATCTGCCAGGTGCCATTTGCATCTGAAATAGCTTTTGAGATGCTTCGTATCGTAGGATACGAGATTGCTCTCCATACAACTCCTTTGTATGGAGAAAGATAGATTGAACATCCATCTCCTCATGCTGCTTTTGATGTGTATCGTCCATCGATGCAAGCGTATGGCATTTGGCAGTGGCACAGTCAATATCCCATTTTTTGCGGATTTCTCTATCTGCAACAGAAGATTCAGGGCCTGGTTTGGGCGGGGCTGTGGCAGTGAGGACATATGATACTTTATCATATGTGAGAGAAATGTTAATGTTCCTCGGCCAATCTTTATAATTCGGTCCGGTAAGCTTATTTTTCTATAATAGTAGCTTAAGTCCAGTCATGGTTATCTGCCATTAGGAGAGAGAAAAAAATACACTCAGCGAAAGCTCTTACAAAGATTAGATTGGTTTATTATCTTATCTAATCGATGTCTCCCACTGCTTTTATCAAATTCTCCTTCAAACCTTAAAAGGAAAAAATTAGCCAGGATTAATTACATTCTACAACTTCGCTAACCGTTTAGCCAGGCCAGTGCCGTTACTTCTGAGAGAGGTTCCCCGTGCTTTCGCATGGACCTAATTAAAATAAACCTTATTTTCCCAGAGGCGTAGCCCCGTTGACACCTTTCTAGACACCTAATGAGGTGGTTAATTGTAAAGCGCAAAATTCTCCCGGGAGCAACTATTGCTCATAGTGGGATCGGGATCCTACTATCATATAGAAGGTATGCAATCTCATTGCAAATTTCAACACTTGAAACTCCCGATATGGTTTTTACCCCTAACACTTATGACCTTGACTATAATCAACATATCATAAGTACTAGTCAAGTTCTACCTGTCATTTCGTGATTAATTAGACCCATCCATATGACCCTTGACTATAATCAACATAATCACATGAATGTCCTAATTAATCTGATCATATGTTTGTGTAGGAAGACATCACTTAGCTACCGTACACTACGCCTCGACTATAATCAACATATGTAGTACGAATACTAAGTACTCTACTTCCTAAAATGATGGAGGGCTGCGTATAGTTTTTAAGAAAACCTTTAACGCTTCGAACTTGATATCGTTGTAGAATCTAATGGTTTAAAAAAAGGAGTGGCTTAAGCTCCGCCTTTTGAAATCTTGCTTTTTCATAAAAAGCCGAGTATATTTCAAATCTGATTCTACAACATCTTTTCAGGTTTCTTTTTGTTTACATTAATCTTATTAATGTAGTCCCATCATATAAGTCCTTAAGCCATTACAGAGAAGAAACAAAAATAGAACGTACGCTTATACCATCCGTATTCACCACAATGTCCCGTTATGAACTGTTAGGTTACTTAACTAACGGCATAGCGGGGTGGGACTAGCACGGATGCAAAACATAAGCAACGTTTATTATATATCATATATATAATGTATCATTCATCTCAGTATATAAAGTGATCACATCAGAGAATAACAACAGCAGAAGCACATATATGAAAATACATAATATATTAGGAGGTCCGTATTTTGTATTTAGCCAACAATAGAAAATACGGATTCCACGGTCACGATGAATAGCCAAGCCCATACCCCTAGACCCCTACGAGAGAGGCAAGTGACCCTACCAATTCTAGAGTTTAGGAGACCCGGCCTCGACTCCTCGAGATAGCCTCCGACTGAACCCTAGAACCTGGTCACTTGTGCTCCCCTCCTTGGGTCTATCCTAATGCGGAAAAGTAAATAATATATAACAATGGTAACAACATCCTCAAACCGGAAGTGCCCCAATAAAAGAATATTACATACATTTAGTTTTACATGAATGAAAAGAAAAACTCTCATCTCACATAAAACCCCCGGCTATTCGTTCACGACGATCCTGCACATCATATCTCAGTAACACATAATATCACATATCATCAACGTAAGTAAGTATGCGTACCCCAATTGTCGTTAATGTATAGCAACGAAACCGGCGATACACCATATACTACACTTACGGTCGCAAAAAAGAAAATGAAAAACTACAACATTTGGAATCGACACTGCCTTTAGACATCATAAACCCGGAATATCACATATTCAGGATTTCATACCTAACAATGCAAATCTTATATTTAGGTCTCAACCATGAAAACACCTTTTCAAAAGAAACCGAGTAATTCAAAAAGATTCCCGATTCTACCGAGGCCTTAATATTAGACTTACATACAACTAATTACTTTTCACAAAACTAATTAGTGTAGATTCCAATTATTGTATCACATTCATAAATAAACTAGGCGCAATTAAACATCCGATCGATCGATCAATCATCTAAAGAATTCTCAGATGGCTCAACACTTGAGTCAGATCAAAATATACCAGAGACTACATCAAGCACATATGGGCCAGCACAAGAAGGCACAGTCTAAGGCTCACCAACGGCGCCACGGAACCGCCGCCAAAAGACCCTTTTGGCCGCGGTTCCGCGGTCGTTAAGTCGAGTTAGGACTTCATTCTTCTTGGGGGCCCATACAATACCTGTAGGGTTACTAGGCACTCTTACAAGAGTATATAAGGCTTCAACCATTCCCGATTTAAAATTTAGATGTGCCGAACAACCCAAAGCGGGGATCTTTGCTAGATTATTAGGGTTAAACATGCAAGTAAACATCATTACAACTAAGAGAGAGGGATTACAACCTTTGTAGTCCGCTCCTTCGCTTCATAAGCTCCGAGTAGAAGTCCCTTCGCCGCGATCCATGATCTCCCGGACTCAAGAGAGGCTCCACAACCCGAATGATCCATGCTTGGTTGTAGTCTTCCTTTTCAAAGATGATCTACCTTGAGGTTTCTTTAACTCAAGCTCTCACTCACTAATGAGGTGAACACCCTAATCTAATTGGCTAGATTAGATGAGGATGATGAAGTAGAATTTATGCTCTCTTTTAATATCAAATTCTCACACTAATCTATCACAAAATAAAAACCTAGAAAGGTTTTGTGAGCTCAAGGAAGAAGAAGAAGAATGAATTCCTTTTGTGATGAATAATGAAAATGTAATGATAATTACAAATGCAACCATGGTTGATAAAGAGAAGGCTAACCATTATAGAGACTTAACTAGGGTTAAGAGTGTGGGTTGGGTTAGGAAATATCTCACAAAATATCAACACATAATATCTTTGCAAGAAACAAAAGAAAAGCTTCTAAAAGCTTCATGAAAGAACTAACCCAAATCAAACCCTAACCATATTTAATCTCCACTAATCATGTTGCATTAGTAATTATAACATGTTACAATATTATATATCATATATATAATATATTTTTTGTAACAAAAGAAAATAATACAATTAACATATATCGCATATATATCAATGTATTATCCGGTGAGAAAATGAAATAATAAAGCGAGCCAATATTAGATAAAGTAATGTAATATATCACATATATAATTATACATTAAATTATCGAATCAACACTTGATCCGACAATCCGGCTATATCGAATATAACCGACTAATATATCATGTAGCGATTCATCGAATCAACACTTGATCCGATGACCCGGCTGATATCAAATATCGCCGGCCGATATCATATATCGCGAGAATAGAATACGGTATCTCATATCGCATTATTCTCAATGCCGCACATATCACATATGTTCTCCTACTCCGTTTTTCCTGAGTTAAGAAACCTCTGTGTAGGACTCTAAAGAATTGTCAATACGCCGGCAGTAGGTGATGATCATATCAAACACCCACAAGCTGTAAGCGGTCAGCTAAAAGTAACAGCCACCCAGGTATTGAGCGATCAGAAGATCAACAAGCAAGCCTGTACTTTCTCCAGTGAATCCAATCAGTAACACTACCGTACAGTCCGGTCCCTTCGTCTGATATGTTGCATATCTAGTCTAGGGGTGGTATACGTCAAACCCCAGTAACCGATAAGTCGTGTCGATGTGAGGCTCATAACAGGTCGAGAACCTACTGATAACACTTACCAGTAGTACTCAATATCCGCCCTCCCCAAGGACTTCCAGTTATAGCCAATCGAACACAGCACAACATCAACTCCCTATACCGGGAGAGACGAATCCCCTCCTATCGCTCATTGCCTCCATGTGATTCGGGAATGTACCCAAAAGCCACCGTTTTGCACGCCCTCTTGGACTTGGTAAGGTGGAAATCAAAGAACAGTAGGAATCACACAAGACTCTATGACGATCTCGGGTCAACAGAATACTCTGTACCAGTGTCACAAGAGAACTGCCATCTGACCTGAGGTATAAAACCATCTGGGAGTTCTCGGCGAGTCCGTCCAGTGTACCCAGTCTCCACTGAGCACCCATACACCATCTTTGATGTCAAACACCAATGGATATGGGATTATCCATCGCCCATCATATGGGTCAAGATGCGTGTACGCTAGTCTACTCTGGTGTATCGATGCCCTGTCTCGACACACCCTCGACTAGGAACAGTTATAGGATGTACTCGTTGACTACCCTGGCCCCACTAGTATGATCTCATCATAGTCCCAGTAGTCGTACATATCCTAAGGGCTTTATCAACATGTGAGAACAAGACAATAAACTAATACAAGCCAACATGTTAAGATAAAGTGAAACCAAATAGCATACTATCATGACGAGCAAGAAAGTCTTCTTTATATATATCCAAGCATCCATTATAATATACATCATATGTACAATAATGGCCTCTAGGGAATATACATAACTAACAATCTCCCACTTGCACTAAGGTCAGCTGTTGTAGTATCTCATACCCGGCATCCCGAAGAGTCTCTCAAACTGTGTCTGGGGAATGGCCTTCGTGAGTGAATCTGCAGTGTTGTCCTTCGAATCAACTCTCCTGACCTCGATCTCCCGGTGATCAACTATCTCCCTGATCAGGTGATACCGCCTCAGAATATGTCTGGACTTTTCATGGGACCTAGGTTTCTTGGCCAAATCCACGGCTGTATTGTTATCGCAATACAAAGGTATTGGATGCTCAATGGACGGAACCACACCAAGTTCAGTAATGAACTTCTTTATCCCGACAGCCTCTTTGGCAGCATCGTTGGCAGCGATGTATTCAGCCTCCATCGTCGAGTCTGCAACGATATCCTGTTTGGAACTCTTCCAACACACCGCCCTTCCATTGAAGGTAAAGATAAATCCCGAGTGCAACTTAGAGTCGTCCTTATCACTATGGAAGCTCGAATCGGTAAAGGACTCCACCTAGAGCTCTCCATTACCATACACCAAGAACATCTCTTTAGTCCTTCTCAAGTACTTGAGAATGTTCTTCATAGCTGTCCAGTGATTCTCTCCAGGATCTGCTTGATACCGACTCACTACACTTAGTGAGTATGCTACATCGGGTCTGGTACATAGCATCGCATACATGATAGAGCCTACTGCCGAAGCATAGGGTATCCCTTGCATGTGAGCTCTCTCCAAATCATTCTTGGGAGACATCTCTTTAGAGAGAGTGAGTCCAAAGATCGTGGGTTGGTTCCTACGCTTGGATTCTTCCATACTAAACCTCTTTAGTATGGTGTCAATGTACCTGGATTGGGACAATCTCAATATCCATTTAGATCTATCTCTATAGATCATAATTCCCAGTATGCAGGAGGCATCACCTAGATCTTTTATTGAGAATCTTTGTGATAAGAAGAGCTTGACCGA
Organism: Agapanthus africanus; assembly: GCA_030015575.1. Taxonomy (NCBI): domain Eukaryota; kingdom Viridiplantae; phylum Streptophyta; class Magnoliopsida; order Asparagales; family Amaryllidaceae; genus Agapanthus; species Agapanthus africanus. The sequence continues at coordinate 132,017,900 of CM057340.1, read as the reverse complement.
TTGCAGCATAGGAACATCATTTCCTCTCAAGAGTATGTCATCGACGTATAATACGAGGAAGACAGCCTTACTCTCTGCAACCTTCTTATATATACAAGGTTCATCTACGTTTTTGATGAAGTCAAACTCTTTGATTACAACATCAAAGCAGATGTTCTAACTCCGCGATGCTTGCTTTAATCCATAAATGGATTTAAGCAGCTTGCACACCTTTCCGCTGCTCCCACTATCTACGAAGCCCTCTGGTTGAGTCATGTACACGCTCTCTTCTAAATCACCATTTAGAAAGGCGGTCTTAACATCTATCTGCCAAATTTTATAGTCATGGTATGCAGCAATAGCAAGTAAGATCCGGATGGACTTAAGCATAGCCACTGGAGAAAAGGTTTTGTCATAATCCACACCTGGTCGTTGACGAAAACCCTTTGCAACAAGTCTAGTTTTGAAAGTCTCAACTTTTCCATCTACACCAAGTTTCTTCTTAAAGATCCATTTGATCCCAATGGGTTTTTCCCCTTCAGGAGCAACTTCTAAAGTCCATACTTTGTTGGTGTACATGGATTCCATCTCAGATCGCATTGCATCCAGCCATTTCACAGAGTCACCACTTGTGATGGCCTGCTCGAAACTAGTCGGGTCATCATCTTCCATGATGCAATCCTCACTCCCACCATCAATGAGAAAACTGTAGTATCTCTCAGGTGGATGAGAAACCCTACTAGATCGGCGGAGAGGCTAGGGTTCGTCGGGAACTACTGAATCCACTGGTTCCATTAAATCTTCTGTCGTAGTTTGTGTTGCTGGAACTTCTTCCAGTTCTACCTCAGAGCCACTAATCTCTTTTGCAAGAAATTCCTTTTCTAAAAAGGAGGCATGTCGAGAAACGAACAACTTTTTTTCCTCGGTGTGGTAGAAGATATACCCTTGCGAATGTTTGGGATATCCAAAACTTACACAGAATAGACCTTGCCCCGAGTTTGTCCGGATTTTGTGTTTTCACATATGCCGGACAACCCCATATCCTAACATAATTAAGATATGGTCTCTTTCCTTTCCATATCTCATATGGAGTGGTTGGCATAGATTTGGTGGGAACCATATTCAATAGGTCTGTAGCTGTCTCCAGTGCATATCCCCAAAAGAAAATAAGTAACTCAGCTGTACTCATCATAGAGCGCACCATATCTAATAGGGTGCGATTCCTCCGCTACGATACACCGTTGTGCTGTGGTGTATAGGGAGGAGAAAGCTGAGAGAGAATCTCATTCTCTTTTAGATAGTCCAGGAACTCATTGCTTAAATATTCTGCTCCTCGATCAGATCGAAGGATCTTAATACTTTTGCCCGTTTGGTTCTCCACTTCGTTCTTATATTCTCTGAATTTCTCAAAACCTTCAGACTTGTGTTTCATCAGGAACACATGTCCGTATCTAGAGAGATCGTCGGTGAATGTAATAAAGTAGGAAGAACCGTTCCTGGCATGTGTAGATATGGGACCGCATACATCACTATGTACCAGTCCTAAGAGTTCCTCAACTCTTTCTCCGTGTCCACTAAACGGAGTTTTGGTCATTTTACCTTTGATACATGAATGGAAAGTATCATAAGATGATAATTCGAATGGATTCAAATATCCATCCTTATGTAACTTAGCTAGCCGTGTCGCATTGATATGACCAAGTCTACAATGCCACAAGAATGATTCGTTCATTTCTGAACTTTTTCTCTTGTGTGTGTTTTGTATAATAAGGACTGTATTTTGATTGAGAATGAATATGCCATTATGTAACGAGCCTGATCCAATCAACTTTTGATTTAGGAAGATGTTCATAACATTATCCTGTATTACAAAATTATACCCTTCTTTACTTAATAAAGAAACTGATATAATGTTGCACATCATGTTCGGTATATAATAGCACCAATTCAGAATCAATGTATTACTACTTGGTAATTCAAGGTGATATTCGCTAACTGCTTTGGCTGCAATATTTGAACCATTCCCTACTTGTACAGAATGATCACCCTTTCCCAATTCTTTACCTTTATGTAGCCCACGTAACAATTTACATATATAGGATCCTGATCCGGTATCTAATACCCAGGACGTAGGGCGAACTGAGAATTAGTTCTCAATAACTAACACACCCGAAGAAAATGCATCAACATGCTTGTTCTTCGTTTGGGCGGCGTGAGAATCCAGATATTCTTCTATTTCCTGTTCAGTCTTACAACACTTATAAGAAAGAACGGGACCAACGTTCCCCTGCTCAGTATAATAAGGAGGTTCAGTCAATACATCCATATTTTTATCTTGATTAAGTCCTGACATGGTCGCTACCTGGAGGGAGAGAGAAAGAAACACTTTAGCATATGCTCTTGCAAGATTAGATTGGTTATTATCTTATCTAATCAGGATGTCTCCCACTGTTTTTATCAAATCTTCCTTCAAACCCTAAAAAAAGAGACTAGCCGGGATTAATTACACCTTACAAGTTCGCCAATCTTTCAGCCAGGCCAGTGTTGGTACTTTGAGGGAGGTTCCCCGTGCTCACGCACGGACCTAATTAAAATAAACCTCGTCTTCCCAAAGGCATAACCCCATAAACTGTAAGTCCGCGGGGGCGCCCCGGCCGTCGATCCGACGCCGGAAACGCGGAAACAAAAACTTTGCAAAACTTGCAACCGGCACCACCGCGCACTTTTCACCCGGATCGGGCCATTAACCTAGCTAACTAGCAAATAAGAAAAGAGTAGAGAAGTTATACCAAGCGATCCGTGTCCTTCGGTCTTCATCTCCACTCCGATCTCCCGCGGAATCTCTGTCCATCATCGTCTCGTCGGAAAGGGCACCACGTAGCCGGAATCTTTTATGGGCTCCCACCTCTTGATCGAGGCAACTCGGGCGCGAAGTTGGCTAGCCGACGCGTCCAAGACTTGCTATAGAATAGTGTAGTAGCCATGTCTATTTAGGGTTCATGAAGTTGCCTTGATGGAGGTGGAGTAGAGAAAGAACAATGGAGAGATGTGCATGGGAATTTTGGTAGCAAGCTAAAAAGGGAGATGATAAATTTCCTACACCAAAAATGAATTCCCTCATTCTCTCCTTCTCACCAAAGTGGCCGGCCCCTTTTTTTCAAGAAGAAGATTGGAGAGAGAAAATGGCATCTCAATCTATATTTAAAAAGAATGATAATGTGAAAAAAGAAAACAAGTCACACCAAGGTCAAAACCATTCCAACTCAATCCCATTCTCATTTGATTCAAGACATGAGATTAAAATGGAATCTCATGATGATTATGAAGGAACAAATGCAATAAACCCCTCCGCAAAAGGTAATTTGCACAAATGCAAATTACCCCCTCCATCGAAAGTCCGGTCGTGAAGGAATAAAAGAAAACCGGCCGGAGCGGAATGCAAACTGGCAACTTCAGAAAACTGATCCCGTAATAAATTACAGGAAAACCCCGCCACTGCAAATACATGCCCGCATTTGTATTCCCACTGAACACAAATGCAAAGAGACAAAACTACACTATCTAATACTAGGATCCGGCTTAAGCCAAAGCCGGCTAGTAAAATCCGTCCGATCACGATCCGTGCAATACCGCACGTATCTGATCGAACCCTGCCGTATCTCCATACGGCCTCTACAGCGTTTCGCCCGAAAACTGAGTAACTGAGTGTGGTGGACTCTAAAGACTCGTCAATACTATGGCTGTGGATTTAACCACTAGCACGTCAGAGGTATAAGCCAATACGTAACGGGCTACCAGGTATTGACCAAAAGGGACGTCGATGAGCGAACTCATCCTGACACCCTACTGAGCCTGTCAGTGACAATATCCGTACAGTCCGGTCCGTTCGTCTATGAGCATCGCATGGCGGGCCTAGGGGGTTGGTAAAAGTCAGACCCCCAAAAGCGGTACAAGTCGTGTCGGAGTGGAGCCCAGAACACCCTGAGATACTACTGGAATACCTACCAGCAAATCTCCTGCCTTGGCCAAGGACTTTTCATGTTCTGGCTCTCCTCGACACAGCGCGACCTCACCCCCAATACCGGGAGAGACAAACCCCTGCAGATCCGCTCACTGCCTCCATGTGGCTCGGGACTGTACCCAACTAAAACCTGTTTGCACGACTCCTTTGAGCCGTGGTAGGGTAGTAATCAAAGCACAGTGGGAACTCACACGAGACAAATAACGATCTCAGGTCGATGAACTAACCTGTACACATGTCACCAGGGAACTGCTATCTGACGTCTGGTATAATCCCAACTAGCAGGTTCCCGGCGAGTCCTGTCCAGTGTACTCATAACCCAATGAGCACCTGTATACATCTTAGGTGAACCAACTGACACCAGTGGCTTGTGAGACCGGCCACCGCCCCTCGTCGGGGTCTCGACTGTATACACTAGTCTACTCTGGAGAATCGATGCCCTGTCTCGAAACTCCCACGACTAGGGACCTTTTAAGGATGTGCTTATAGACTCCAGCTCTCACTTATATGATCGCCCTCATACTGCTGGTAGTCAGGCAAGAATCCTAGGGGCTTTATCAACGTGTAATAGCGACTCGTAAGGTCACCTAAAGCAGTACACGATGATAAAGATAAACCAGATAGCATACTATCATCTTGAGTAAGACTGTCCTACTGGGACAGGTCCTCCCCTCAATCATTGTAATCACGTGCCTGTGATCCAATAATTGACTCTGAGGGCACTATCTTCAACAATCTCCCACTTGCACTCAAGGCTAATTATTGCGATGTCGCATACTCACAACCCGTGTGATACCGAACACCCAACTCCTCTACTAGTCAGTCTCACAAAGCTCGTTTGCGAAACTATTGCGTTCGAGGAATAGCCTCAGTGAGTGGATCCGCTCTGGTGTTTCTTTCTATGTCTCTCTTTATCTCAAGTTCACGGAGAAAGCCATCTCCCGAAATGAGCAATACATGTCTTAGAATGTGTCTGGATGTCTGATGGGACCTAGCTCATAAATGAACTCCAAATCCAAACATCTTAGACTGTATCGTCAACTGAACTTAATCAGTATCCTGCGTCATGCCTTCCCTCAGTGTCTACCTGGACCATCTGTCCAAAGTACTGCCCCTCATCAGAGGGAAAACTATAACTCTGACAGCCTCCCTGTCTTCCAGGTCACTTTGGAAGCCTAGAATGATAACCGTCTCCCGAAGGAGAATGCTGTTAGCATATCCCTAAAACATCAACTTATATTCTAAAACTGCTTCCGACCGTTTCTCCAGAATTGGATTAATATCAACTTATTGCACCTACTGCAAGAACAACATCTGGTGTGGTACTTGACATCTCATGATTGACTCAATTGCCTAAGCAAGTGATCTGCCAATCATGCGCATCCCTCTCATCTTTAGTCTGTAAGACACCTTTAGAGAGGGCGACTCCATCACCTGCAGGTATACTACCGTGCCAGGAGTCGTCCATTCTAAATACTCTTAGAATGTTGTCTAAGTACCCAGATTGGGAAACCACCCAAATCTAGATCTAAAACTATAGATCTAGTAACCAGAATGTCTGATATAATATCCAAGTCCTGTGTGGAGAAACCACTGTGTGACGACCAAAGTATAACCGATCGTAGTATAGGAATATCACTTCCTACTCTGTGTATGTCATCAAATACCAGGACATCACACCCTACTACCTTCTTAACAGATTCATCCCCTATTCTGATGAAGTCAAACCTATGACTGTCACATCAGAAATAGATGATCTATCTCCGCTATATTTGCTTTAGTCTATAAATAGACATAAGCTAAATGTCCACCAATGCTTCCGCTGCTCCCACTGACTACGACAACCCTCTGGCAGAGTCATATAGACGTACACTTCTAAAGCTAGTTTAGAACGACGCTATACTCATCCTCCTGCCGGGTCTCACAGTATGGAACAATAGCAATAGCAAGTCTGGGTAAACAAGAATCTCCCTGCCACCGTCCTTGAGCATACCGAAGTACCTCTCGAGCGCCTGAGGTTACCCACCAAATCTGCGGAGTGGCCAATGGAATGTCAAACCAGATTGAATCATTAGGTTCTTATCAAATCTTCAGTAATCGTTTGCGGTTCTGGAATCACTTCCAGTTCTACCATACTCCCACTACTGTTTTCTGAAAAAATCCATTTTTAATTAAAACTGTGGCGAGTCAAGAACAATATCACTATTGATCTTCCAGATGGTAGAATATCAAGCCTCGTCATAGCCTGGGTCAACCCACAAACAGTCATTTACAGAAACGTGCCTTGAGTTATCCGGAGTCTGGTTTTATGCATAAGCCGGACAATTCCCCGTATCTTAACAATGTCAAGATATGAACTGTTCTATATCCAATATAGAAACAGAGGCACTGATTTAATTGAACCAGATTCAAATCATGCAGCTGTCTCCAGTGCATGTCAAGTAAATGGAGAGAGGCTGATCAGCGTTACTCAACTTAGGAGTACTTCCAATTAAGAGTAACCTGAAAGAGAAGCAAGTTCTCTTAATCATTACTATCAACTGAATACCATATACAAGTATCTACATCTTCGATCACTTTGAAGAATCCTGATACTCGCAATACCTGGTTCTCTACTTTATTCATATACCTATAACTTCTCAAAACTTCGACCTTGTGTTTCTACGAAACACCTGTCTAAGAACTAGAGAAGTTATAAGTAAACCGAATATAGTATGAGGACCTACCCTTCTGTCCTAATGGACACTGGACAATATACAGTACTCTGTACAAGTCCCTTGAGTCAAATGACTCATTCACTGTGTGTCGTAGGTTGAAAACTGTACTTATGGTTAAGAAGAATTACACCGTTGTTCAATGCTCCTTACCTAACCATCCACTGATATAGGTAAATGTCATGGACACAATTTCAAAAAGGTATGTCTCACTCTATAAAAATAGACGTACAGATATATCAATTTGAAATTGGTGCATAACGACGGATATTCAAAACCAAATATTTGCCGTCCGACAAACAACCCAGGGGACTTCCTCAAATATCACCAATTATAACGAATCCCTATATGATGAGGATGACCACCTAATTCCCAATAACTTACTCCCACTCATCATCTGTAAAACCATATAGATGTGAGAATCTTACCTGGTAAATACGGAGCAAGTATCTATTTGGGAAATTAGTTTTCTTTTAACAGTACACAGTGAAACTGAAACATTGAAATGTTTCAATGGGGTATCCTGGTATTCCTAGTAATACCTCTTCCATTATCCAGATTCACAACTGTAACCGTATAATTCTTTGCCACTTCTCCAAATCCCTCTATATGTCTTTAGTCATTACCTTCTGTACACCCTTTTAGGCCAAATGGTTTTCTTCCTTCCGTACCGTTCGGCACCAGCCTATGGTTTGGAAGAAGACTATCCAATAAGCATAATGGGTGTACTGTCCTAGTCCTAGGAGCACTCACAACGTGAGAGAAGGTGAAGATAAAAGACACCTGAATGAACTTTATTCCTATTTCTCCTAAACCAGGATCCATCACCGAACTGGAACAAGTTCCTTTCGAGTTCGTATATAACCATACGATGGATTATCCAATAAACTGGGATCTTCGTAGTGATACGGAGTGTCCTGGAGAAATACAAAGGTGATTTAGGATTGGCGAAGAAATACTTGGTTTGGTCGTGAATAGCAGTCGCAATTTACATTGCCCTCTTACTAATCCCTTGCTTTGTCTGAACTTAATACCTTCTGTATACCGTTTAGGCTAATTGGCTTTCTTCATTGTCCACCGTTCGGCACCAGCCTAAGGTTTGCGTAATATATCCAAGCATCCATTATAATATACATCATATGTACAATAATGGCCTTTAGGGCATATACATAACTAACAATACCCTGCATGATTTTCTGAGTATTTTTAATATGAAAAAATCCAAATTTTGAAAAATTTCCAAAGAGCACTACTTTGGATGTCGGTTTTCGTTCGTTCGAAATTTTTAACGTCGTCTAGGTTACTCTAAAGTTCTAGCATAGCTCTGATACCACTGTAAGGATTATCCAGCACCATCCTAGGTTTATTGTTGCATCACACATGCTATAACAAAAATTTTAGATTGTGCTAAGCAATTCCAAACATGAATCGAACTAGAAAAATAGGGTAACAAGCTATAGCATCACATACTATAAAGTGTCTAACACTAAATGAGGAGAAAATAAAACCTTTGTAGACCTTCTCCTAGACTCCTTGGATCGTGTAGGATTTGAGTCGGTTGGCTTGTATCCTTCCGTGTCCACGATGATCCACCACGAAGTCTCTTTGCACCAAGCTCCAAGCTTCACTTGATCAAGGATGAAGATGAAGCAAACACACCACACTAGTGTGCTAGACTAAAGTAGAATGGTGATGTGGGATTGGATCTCAATTAAAAACCTTTTCTTTTTAATCCTTTCTCTTTCTTTTAAAACCCTAGTGTGCTTTGAGGAGAGAGAGGAAGAAGGAGATGGCTCAAGCTAAACTCAAGAGAGAGAATAATATGAGAATAATGAATAACTCTAACTCAACTCAAGAGAGTAAGTGAGTGTCATCCATGCTAAACTATGGTTACAAAATATCAAGATATTTTGTAACTTGAGTTTAAGAAAAACCATGGGATAAAACCATAAGCAATAAAACAATTGACTTTGTCAACTCAAGAGAGTTAAATAGTCAACCATGATTTTAATCCCATTTTTCTTTTCTCAAATAATCAAAATATCTAAATATGTTATCATGTGAGTCTTGCATTGCCACCACCAATGTATCATCAATCATGACACATGTATGCTTGCATGCGTGCATGCATATCAACATATACATACACTCATGCATGCATCATAAAGAAATAGGTTTTAATAAATGAGCTAATGGACTTAATATTAAATCAACACTTGATTTAATAACCCGGTCATATCTCATAAAACCCGTCCAATAGTAAACGCTCGATTAAAATACGGTATCCAATATACGCATTTAATCGAGCTCTCGCGCATATCACATATGGACCCCACATCTTTTCGCCTGAGCTAGGAGACTCCTTTGTGGGACTCTAAGACTCGTCAATACGCTGGCAGTAGGCAGTGATCACATCAAATGTCCATAAACCGTCAGTGGCATAAGCTGTACGTAACGGCTCCCAGGTATTGAGCGATCAGAAGAAACACATGCAAACCTGCTAAAACTCCCGCCGGGCCAACTGGTAACACTTACCGTACAGTCTGGTCTCTTCATCAAATATGTTGCATATATGAGTCTAGGGATGGCATCGTCGACCCCAATAACCTAATAAGTCATGCCGGTATTTGGCTCATAACAGATCGAGAAACTACTGATAACACTTATCAGTAAATCTCAACAGCCCTGGCCAGGGACTTCCTGTTATAGCCAATCGTACATGGTGCAACATCAACCCCCAATACCGGCAGAGAAGAAACCCCTCCATCGCTCATTGCCTCCATGTGCCTCGGGACTGCACCCTAAATCCACCTGTTTGCACGACTCAGTAGAGCCATGGTAGGGTGGAGATCAAAGTACAATGGGAGACACACAAGATTCTATGACGATCTTGGGTCTACAGACTAACCTGTACCAGTGTCACCTGAGAACTGCTATCCGACGATAGATATAGTACCACATATGAGTTCTCGGCGAGTCCGTTCAGTGTACCCAGTCTCACTGAGCATCCATATACGGTCTTTGGTGTCACCACACCAATGGATATGTGATCATCCATCGCTCATCATATGGGACAAGCAACGTATACGCTAGTCTACTCTGTGTTAGTGTATATGCCCTAGAGGCCATTACTGTATCATACTAGTATGTATATTACTTAATGGAAGCTTGGGATATTCACCTTGTATTGACAATCTTGCTCAAAATAGTAGTATGCTACTTGGTTTGTTTCTACTTCAATGTGTACATGTGTTTATTTTTGTATATCGCCTATACACATTAGTAGAGCCCTTAGGATCTTTGCTTGATTACCAGCGATGTGATGGCCGTCACACTAGTGGGGCTGGGTAATCTATAAGCACATCCTTATGCAGGTCCCTGGTCGCAGGACTATCGAGACAGGGCATCGATACTCCGGAGTAGACCAGCGCATGCGCTTCTCATCCCAGTGTGGGAGACGGTCTGTCCCACAGCCGTCAGTACGTCGTACTTGAGATAGTATGCGGGTGCTCGTTAGGTTACGGGTACACTGGACAGGACTCGTCGGGAACTGACTAGTTGGTATTATACCTATCGTCGGTTATCAGTTCCCAGGTGACATGAGTACAGCTTAGTCCGCTGACTTGACACTGTCACTTCGCCTCGAGTGTGTTCCCACTGTACTTTGACCACTACCCTACCACGGCTCAAAGGAGTCGTGCAAACAGGTAGTGGTAGGGTGCAGTCCCGAAGCACTTGGAGGCAGTGACGGTTAGACAGGATTCGTCTCTCCCGGTATTGGGGGTTGACATCGCGCTGTGTCTAGGAGAGCCATTACACGAGTAGTCCCTGGCCAGGGCAAACGAGATATACTGGTAGGTTTCCAGTGTTATCTCAGGGTGTTTTGGGCTTCGCTCCGGCACGACTTGTACCGCTATTGGGGGACTGACGTTTACCGCCCCCTAGGCCCGCCATGCGATGTATCAGACGAACAGACCGGACTGTACGGAGAATGTCACACTCAGGCTCAGTAGGAGTTCAGATGGGTTTCGCCTCGTCGGTCTTCTTGTCGGCATTACCTGGGGACCGTTACGCACAGCTAGTGCCGCTTGCGGTCTGTGGTTAAACCCACTGCCAGCGTAGTGTCAAGTCTTTAGAGTCCCACACAGAAAGCTTTTCGCCTTTAGGCAAAAGAGTAGAGGTCGCATGGTATTGCGACAGGTCGCATGGTTTTGCGACAGGGTTCGGTCACATCCGTGCACTTGTGCACGTACAGTGTCCGGACAGTTTACACTAGCGGGCTTTGGTTTAAGCCAGATCCTAGTGTACCTTATGGGATTGGATTTATCCATTTTGCATTCGTGTTCCTCGGAACGCGGATGCGGGTGTGTATGCACAGTTGACAGGGAGGCAGAGGCAGCGGATTCTTATTAGGGTTGTTGACAGTTGACCGTTGACTATTTGACTTTTTGCTCAACCCTAATGAGAATATGATATGTGATTAACTATTATATTAATTAAGTATTATGGTGATATGGTTGTTGACTTTGTTGACTTGTTGACTTTTGTTGACTTGTTGACTTTGTTGACTTGTTGACTTTTGTTGACTTGTTGACCGGTTGACTAGGCTTGACTAGTTGACCATCATGATAACCATAGCCATCATTTCATGGCAAAGACTTTTGTTTACTTGCTCAGTTGTGTAAAATGAGTGCATGAAATGATATGGTTATGGTTGCTTCAAACCATCACATAAGACTTTTTTGATATGATGAGTTATGATCACTTTGGATTATGAGAGGGTGAAAGACAAAAGAGAGCCTCATTCTTTCTTGCTCATTCTCTCTCTTGTTCTTGAGCTCTCCTCTTGCTCTCACCCTCAACCTCTTGCTCCCTCTCTTGATCTATGGTTCTCTTGTCTCATGAGTTGAGAATCAAGAACCATAGATAAAATCCCATTCTATTTCTTCTCTACTCATTCTAGTTCACTAGGTTTAGCAAACCAAGTGAACTAGTTTCTTCAAAGAACGAAGAAGGAGCTAAAGGTTGGAGCTTTCAGGTGGATCTATCTTCGGCGTACGGAGACGACGAGAAGAAGCCATCGGACCACCATCGGAGCTTTGAAGACGAAGGAGTTCAAGACAAGCAAGGTATAACCCCCTAACCGAGTAGCTAAAACTCATAGTTAGGATGTTAGATAGATGTTTAACCAAGATCCGGGTTTTAGGTCCATGTTACCATCTTTAAGAAAATCGTTTTTTACCAAATTCCGCTTTCCCGAAAGTACCGGGAGAGGTAGCATGGACTTACAGTGGCATCAGAGCCTAGTTAAACTCTATCTAACATGTTAGCAAGTAACTAGAAGATCGATCAAAGAAAAAGTCCCAAAAACAAAACCCCAAAAATTCGAGTTTCTGTCGATTTTTCTACTGTTCAAAAGTTGATTATTTTAACACCTAAAATCGGCTCAGGGTTTTTTATTGCTACTATAGAAAAATCACCAGGTGATTCCCCTAAACGAGCGCGGAAACGCGGCAATAGCTTGCTATTGCCGCGGTTCCGCGGCCTCCTTGCCCCCTCTCTGGTTCATTTTTGCTACAGTATGCTTCTGGGGGTATTTTGGGAATTTTGGTACATATATTTTCAACCCAGATTTTCCAGAACGAAAATTTTATTTTGGGGTCCCGAAAATCCGTATTTTTGATCGAACTTCTAAAAGACTTTAGCTAACGGGTTTTTCTGTTATGTGATATTTGTATTGAACGTCTACTAATCGCTATATGTCGATTAGTGGGGGTTATACAAATCTGTGATCTGTAATGTTGATGGAATGTGTATATGAATATGTTGGATTGTCGCGGGTGAATAGCCGGGGGTTGTGAGACGAGAGTTTTCTTATCTTTCAATTCATGTAAATTTGTAAATTGATGTAATAATTATTTGTATGGCCGCACAACCGGGTCGGGGTTGTAGCCGTCATTGTATAATTTCTTTTTACTGTTTTTGCTCCTAGGATAGACCCATGGAGGGGGTGCACAAACTACCGGGTATGCCGAAGTGTCGAGTGGCCTACTCATGGAGATGAGGGAGGTTGCTACGCTTCGGGTACTTGGCGGGTAGTTTGCCGCACCCGTAGGGGTCTTGGGTGGGGTTTTGGCTATTCACCGCGACCGTGTAATTTGTCTTTCGTTACAGGCTCGTACGAATTACAGATTCCTAGTATATCCAATGTATTCATCTGTGATCTGAAATGTTTATCATTGCAGTATATCTATATATGATATTATTTAGGCGTTGCTTATGTTTTACAGACGCGCTAGCCCAGCCCCCGCTCTGTCGTTAGTTAAGTAACCTAACGGGTAATGACGGGGCCCCGTGGCGAATGCGAATGGCATAAGCGTACGTCATATTTTGGTTGTTTTCTGCAATGGTAGGATTAAATGATGGGACGCATTAAAAGAACTAATGCAAGAATATCACGCATTAAAAGAACTAATGCAAGCAAAACATGCATTAAAAGAACTAATGCAAGAAAATAAACCAAGTATAAGTCGTTGGAACACTTTCGAAAAACCACTCGGTTCTTTTCAAAAACAAACTTTTAAAATGCGGAGTTTGAGCCACTCCATTTAAAAGCTATCTCGTTCCATCGACTAAATCAAATTCACTACGTTCACGGTTTCGCCAAAACCATTCGTAGCCCTCCGTCGTTTCATATGAATATTCAACAGTATTCAAGCTGTGTTTGTTGGCCTTAGTCAAGGCACAGTGATTGGTAGCTGGTGGACATTCATATGTTGCATAGATAGATGCGTTGGTTTGGGACAGTCGTATTACCTTGTTGGCCTTAGTCAAGGGTATATACGGATGGGTTCAAATTAACCTGGACAACGACGGGTAGAACTTGACATGTGACTTATGATTTGTTGGCCTTAGTCAAGGTCATAAGAGCATGGGGCAAAAACCCACATCGGGAGTTTCATAAGTACTGAAACTTGCTAGATTTGCATACCATTTGGAGTGTGATGATTCTGGTAGGATTCCTTCAGTTTCGTCACGCGATGATATTTGGATCCCGATCCTACTGTGAGTATATGCTACTCCTCGGGAAATTTCTCACTAAACGATCAATGCTATAAACCTAGTAGGTGCCTAGAAAGGTGTTAGCGGGGCTACGCCCCCAGGGAAAAGAGGTTCTTTAATTAAGGAACTTCGCGAAAGCGTTGGAAAACCTCCCTCGAAGTACTGACACCGGCCTGGCTGAACGGTTAAGCAAGTATTGTGCGGTGGGATTGATCCCGACTAATTCTTCATTTATGGTTTGAGGAGGGATTCGAGAAACAGTGGGAGCCATCCTGTTTAGACAAACTAAAAACCACTCTAAACTTGCAAGAGCATCATGCTGAGTGTTTCTTCTTCTCTCTCTTAATTGCAGCGACCCTGTGACCACGCCTAGGTTACATCTAGATAAAAACATGACTGAACCTGACTGTTATGACTGGCAAAGGTCTGTCCAGATGTCCATTGCCCATGACAAGCTGGGACACCTCTTAACTAATCAAAACCCTGCTGTCTCAGGTCCAGTTTCCCCTGTCACGGATGTTCACATCCGCAGGACATCGGAAAAGGATTGTGCGAAAGCCAAGTGCCTCGTGTTAGCCTCAGTTGATGGTACAAACCAGAGGCAGCACGAGAAGATGGACTCAGTTTCTATCTTCCTCCATAACAAAGTTTTATATGGAGAGCAATCTCGTATCGCAAGATATGAGACCTCGAACGAATTGCTTCAAGCGAGGTTGGCAGTCGGGTCATCTGTAAGGGGCAACGTCCTTACAGAGACCAGCTATATTGAGCTCACGGACCTGGAGACCACGTTGGAGAATGGGTCAAGTACTGACCTAATTCTACAGTCCCTGCCCTCTACTTATACCCTGAAAGAAACCAGGGAAGAAAAAGGAAAAACAAGGGCAAAAGTTTCAGGACTGGATATAGTAAAAGAGGGACGTTCCTATTGTAACGGGAATGAACTATGGCAGAAAGATTGCAGGGCTTGTAAAGCCAGTAGCCAGAATTCGAAGCATGTTGTGGCTTCGGCTTCGAGTGTGTTTGTAATTGAGAACTGTTTGTCAGTTAACCCTACTTCCTGGGTATTGGATACCGGATCAGGATCTCATATCTGTAATTCGTTACAGGGTCTGAGAAACCGTAGGGTTATCAGGAAAGGTGATATGACTCTCAGGGTTGCTAACGGAATGAGCATGGATGCTGTATCCGTAGGGGAATATCACCTAGGACTGACAACTGGGCAGATATTGATTCTGCGTGACTGTTTGTATGTACCAGGTGCGACTTGCAATATCATATCTGTATCCTTACTTTCTAAGGAAGGATATGATTTTGCTTTTATAAGCGATGTAGTAAATATCCACCTAAATCAAGCACTGATTGGGTCAGGTACATTAAATAACGGTATATACGTATTGAATCAAGCTCAGATATTCAGTGTCCAGAACACACTTAAAAGAAAGTCTCCAGAATTAAATCAGGCTTTCTTATGGCATTGTAGACTGGGTCACATCAATGAGACACGGTTGACTAAGTTACATAAAGAAGGATACTTGGATCCGTTCGAGTACCAGTCTTATGCCACTTGTGAATCTTGTCTCATGGGAAAGATGACAAAGACTCCGTTCACTGGACACGGAGTAAGAGCGAGCGAGCTCTTGGGACTTATACACAGTGACGTGTGTGGTCCAATGTCTACACATGCGCGAAGCGGTTATTCATACTTCATTACTTTCACAGATGATTTCTCTAGGTATGGACATGTCTTCTTAATGAAGCACAAATCCGAGGCCTTTGAGAAATTTCGGGAATATAAGAATGAAGTAGAAAAACAAACAGGCAAAAGTATCAAGATCCTAAGATCGGATCGAGGTGGTGAATACTTGAGTGCCGAGTTTCCGGACTACTTAAAAGAGAATGGAATTCTCTCTCAGCGTACTCCTCCATACACACCACAACACAACGGTGTATCGGAAAGAAGGAATCGAACCCTATTAGATATGGTTCGTTCCATGATGAGTAAGGCTGAGTTGCCGCGATCTTTCTGGGGTTATGCACTGGAAACAGCTGCACATCTCTTGAACCAAGTTCCTACTAAGACAGTGCCTACCACACCATATCAGATGTGGAGTGGGAAGAAACCCTGTCTTAAATCCTTTAAGACATGGGGATGTCCGGCTTTTGTAAAAAAGCAGCATGCGGACAAGCTCGAGGCACGCTCAGTACAGTGCAAGTTTGTGGGATACCCAAAGAACTCCAAGGGGTATCTTTTCTATTACGCAGAGGAGCAAAAAGTCCTTGTTTCTCGTCATGCCCGCTTCTTGGAAACTGAGTTTTTAGAAAATCAGATAAGTGGGAGCGCAATAGAACTGGAAGAAATTCCAGAACCGCAAGCTATTACTGAAACCTTAGTAGAACCAGAAGGTTCAGGGGAACCGGACATTCCTACGCCGCACCGCAGGAGTAGTAGGCAGTCTCATCCGCCCGAGAGATACTACGGTTTTCTCATAGACGGGGATAGAGAGGATTGCATCATAGATTATGATGAGCCTACTAGCTTCCAGCAAGCCATTCAGAGCGGTGACTCGGTAAAATGGCTGGATGCAATGCGGACCGAGATGGAGTCCATGTACACCAACAAAGTTTGGACTTTGGACTTTGCTCCAGAAGGGGTAAAACCCGTAGGCTGCAAATGGATCTTCAGAAAGAAGATTGGTGTAGATGGGCAGGTTGAAACCTATAAAGCTAGGCTCGTTGCAAAGGGTTTTCGTCAAAGACCTGGTTTGGACTATGACGAGACTTTTTCTCCGGTAGCCATGCTTAAATCCATTCGGATCCTTCTTGCCATTGCTGCCTTCCACGATTATGAGATCTGGCAGATGGACGTTAAGACGGCTTTCCTAAATGGAAATTTGGAAGAGTGCGTCTATATGGATCAGCCAGAGGGATTCAATCAGAGTGGGAGCAGCGGTAAAGTGTGCAAGTTGCTCAAGTCCATCTATGGACTTAAGCAGGCATCGCGGAGTTGGAACATCTGCTTTGATGATACTGTCAAAGAATTCGACTTTGTCAAAAACCCAGATGAACCATGCATTTACAGTAAGATTGTAGGGAGAAATGTGGTATTCCTCGTCTTGTACGTCGATGACATTCTCCTAATAGGAAATGATATTCCTATGCTACAGTCAGTCAAAGGATTCTTGTCACAGAGGTTCTCCATGAAGGACCTGGGCGATGCCAACTACATTCTGGGGATCCAGATCTATCGTGATAGATCTAAAAGGATGTTGGGACTTTCACAGTCAAGGTACATCGACACCATACTGAAACGATTCAGTATGGAAGATTCCAAGCGCGGTAATCTACCGGCTTGTCACGGAATCACCCTCTCCAAAGAGATGTCTCCCAAGACTGATTTGGAGAGGGCTCGCATGTCATCAATACCCTACGCATCTGCGGTAGGCTCTATTATGTATGCGATGTTATGTACCAGACCAGATGTAGCATACGCATTGAGCGTTGTAAGCCGGTATCAGTCGGACCCAGGGGAGAAACACTGGATAGCAGTAAAGAACATTCTCAAGTACCTGAGAAGGACTAAGGAGATGTTCTTGGTGTATGGCGGAAAAGACCTCCAGATTGAGGCCTTTGCTGACTCCAGCTTCCAGAGTGACAAGGATGACTCCAAGTCCATGTCGGGTTATGTCTTTACCCTCAATGGAGGGGCGGTTTGCTGGAAGAGTTCCAAGCAGGAAACCGTTGCTGACTCAACCATGGAAGCGGAGTACATAGCTGCTTGCGATGCCGCAAAGGAAGCTGTCTGGATGAAGAAGTTCCTCACGGAACTTCAGGTGGTTCCTACCAGTGTTGATCCAATACCGCTGTATTGTGACAACAACGGCGCTATAGCTTTAGCGAAGGAACCCAGGTCCCATCAGAAGTCCAGGCACATTTTGAGGTGGTTCCACCTGATCAGGGAGATCATTGATCGCCAGGAGATCGAGGTAAAGAGAGTAAAATCAGAAGATAACACTGCAGATCCATTCACCAAGGCCTTGCCCCAGACTCAGTTCGAGCGGCTGATCGAGATGATAGGTCTTCGATACGCCAGTACATGGCCTTAGTGCAAGTGGGAGATTGTTAGTGTATATGCCCTAGAGGCCATTACTGTATCATACTAGTATGTATATTACTTAATGGAAGCTTGGGATATTCACCTTGTATTGACAATCTTGCTCAAAATAGTAATATGCTACTTGGTTTGTTTCTACTTCAATGTGTACATGTGTTTATTTTTGTATATCGCCTATACACATTAGTAGAGCCCTTAGGATCTTTGCTTGATTACCAGCGATGTGATGGCCGTCACACTAGTGGGGCTGGGTAATCTATAAGCATATCCTTATGCAGGTCCCTGGTCGCAGGACTATCGAGACAGGGCATCGATACTCCGGAGTAGACCAGCGCATGCGCTTCTCATCCCAGTGTGGGAGACGGTCTATCCCACAGCCGTCAGTACGTCGTACTTGAGATAGTATGCGGGTGCTCGTTAGGTTACGGGTACACTGGACAGGACTCGTCGGGAACTGACTAGTTGGTATTATACCTATCGTCAGTTATCAGTTCCCAGGTGACATGAGTACAGCTTAGTCCGCTGACTTGACACTGTCACTTCGCCTCGAGTGTGTTCCCACTGTACTTTGATCACTACCCTACCACGGCTCAAAGGAGTCGTGCAAACAGGTAGTGGTAGGGTGCAGTCCCGAAGCACTTGGAGGCAGTGACGGTTAGACAGGATTCGTCTCTCCCGGTATTGGGGGTTGACATCGCGCTGTGTCTAGGAGAGCCATTACACGAGTAGTCCCTGGCCAGGGCAAACGAGATATACTGGTAGGTTTCCAGTGTTATCTCAGGGTGTTTTGGGCTTCGCTCCGGCACGACTTGTACCGCTATTGGGGGACTGACGTTTACCGCCCCCTAGGCCCGCCATGCGATGTATCAGACGAACAGACCGGACTGTACGGAGAATGTCACACTCAGGCTCAGTAGGAGTTCAGATGGGTTTCGCCTCGTCGGTCTTCTTGTCGGCATTACCTGGGGACCATTACGCACAGCTAGTGCCGCTTGCGGTCTGTGGTTAAACCCACTGCCAGCGTAGTGTCGAGTCTTTAGAGTCCCACACAGAAAGCTTTTCGCCTTTAGGCAAAAGAGTAGAGGTCGCATGGTATTGCGACAGGTCGCATGGTTTTGCGACAGGGTTCGGTCACATCCGTGCACTTGTGCACGTACAGTGTCCGGACAGTTTACACTAGCGGGCTTTGGTTTAAGCCAGATCCTAGTGTACCTTATGGGATTGGATTTATCCATTTTGCATTCGTGTTCCTCGGAACGCGGATGCGGGTGTGTATGCACAGTTGACAGGGAGGCAGAGGCAGCGGATTCTCATTAGGGTTGTTGACAGTTGACCGTTGACTATTTGACTTTTTGCTCAACCCTAATGAGAATATGATATGTGATTAACTATTATATTAATTAAGTATTATGGTGATATGGTTGTTGACTTTGTTGACTTGTTGACTTTTGTTGACTTTGTTGACTTGTTGACCGGTTGACTAGGCTTGACTAGTTGACCATCATGATAACCATAGCCATCATTTCATGGCAAAGACTTTTGTTTACTTGCTCATTTGTGTAAAATGAGTGCATGAAATGATATGGTTATGGTTGCTTCAAACCATCACATAAGACTTTTTTGATATGATGAGTTATGATCACTTTGGATTATGAGAGGGTGAAAGACAAAAGAGAGCCTCATTCTTTCTTGCTCATTCTCTCTCTTGTTCTTGAGCTCTCCTCTTGCTCTCACCCTCAACCTCTTGCTCCCTCTCTTGATCTATGGTTCTCTTGTCTCATGAGTTGAGAATCAAGAACCATAGATAAAATCCCATTCTATTTCTTCTCTACTCATTCTAGTTCACTAGGTTTAGAAAACCAAGTGAACTAGTTTCTTCAAAGAACGAAGAAGGAGCTAAAGGTTGGAGCTTTCAGGTGGATCTATCTTCGGCGTACGGAGACGACGAGAAGAAGCCATCGGACCACCATCGGAGCTTTGAAGACGAAGGAGTTCAAGACAAGCAAGGTATAACCCCCTAACCGAGTAGCTAAAACTCATAGTTAGGATGTTAGATAGATGTTTAACCAAGATCCGGGTTTTAGGTCCATGTTACCATCTTTAAGAAAATCGTTTTTTACTAAATTCCGCTTTCCCGAAAGTACCGGGAGAGGTAGCATGAACTTACACTCTGGTGATATCGATGCCCCGCCTCGATACACCCACGACTAGGAACATTTCAAGGATATGCTTATAGACTACATATGTCCCACTAGTATGATCTGCATCATAATCTCAGTAGTCCTGCATCATGGTTGTAAGTCTATGTACAACACCCCAATACTTGTGGGGAGGCGGAATTTTCAAAAACGAACTTGTTTAGTGAACAAACATCGACTAACCGCTTGAATCGAAGCTAAACGATAACTAACTTAAAACATAGAGTTTCTATGCTACTATGTTTAGGGATTATACCTAATGAATCGTGTCCTTCGTCTTTACGAACTCCTCCTCCTCCTCGGCCTTCTCGAAGTAGTAGACGATCCACCCGAGAGCTTTACTCCAAGCTTAGCCTCTAAACTTGAGGCAACTAAACTTCTCTAAGTGCTAATCAAAGAAGCTAGGTGAAATATAGAGAGGGTTATGGATTAAGTAGTCTAACTAATCCTTGTACTCAACACATGAGAGGGGAGGATTAGGGTTTGAAGAGGGAGAGCTTGAGGAGAGAGAAGGTGAGGATAATAATGAAGTGAGAAGAATGAGTTATGATAATATATTTCAAGCATTTCTTTTATCAAGAAAAAAAAAGAAATGAATTTAACAACCATGCTTGATAATATCTAGTGATGATTCACATCCATGAGTCATTAAGCATTTATGATGCATTAATGACATGGATGAATCATCCATATGACTCACTAATCACATTCATTGTATATGCCACCTAAACCTCCTTAGTCACCATCTTCTAGAAGCTTCTCGCGCAATTACGAGAACGCCCCTCCTTTCCGCAAAAATACGGAAAAACTTTAGACTGTATAAATCCAATAACCGGATACCAGTAACTGGCTTAAACCAAAGCCGACTGGTAAAAACTGTCCGAAAGTCGTACGTGCGAAAACACACGTATGCGTCCGAACCCTTGTCGTAAAACCATACGACCTCTATATCGTTTCGCCTGGAGTAGGGAAACTCTCTGTGTGGGACTCTAGAGACTCGACTACTACGCTGGCAGTGGGTTTAACCACAGACCGCAAGCGGCACTAGCTGTACGTAACGGTCCCCAGGTAGATGTCGATAAGAAGGCCGATGAGGGAACCCATCCGAACTCCTACTGAGTCTGATGTGACAATCTCCATACAGTCCGGTCCGTTCGTCCAAGACTATCGCATATCGGGCCTAGGGGGCGGAAAGCGTCAGTCCCCTAATAGCGGTATAAGTCGTGTCGGAGGGAAGCCCATTACACCCTGAGAAACTACTGGAACCTACCAGCAAATCTCGCTTGCCCTGGCCAGGAACTTTGCGTAATGGCTCTCTGACACAGCGCGATATCAACCCCCAATACCGGGAGAGACGAATCCTGTCTAACCGCCACTGCCTCCAAGTGCTCGGGACTGCACCCAACTGCTACCTGTTTGCACGACTCCTTTGAGCCGTGGTAGGGTAGCAATCTAAGAACAGTGGGACACACTCAAGGCGAAGTAGCAGTGTCAAGTCTGCGGACTATGCTGTACTCATGTCACCTGGGAACTGTTCACTGACGACTGGTATAAAACCAACCAACAGTTCCCTGTGAGTCCTGTCCGGTGTACCCGTAACCTAACGAGCACCTGCATACTATCTCCAGTACGACGTACTGACGGCTGTGGGGCAGACCATCTCCCCAACTGGGATGAGAAGCGTACACACTAGTCTACTCCGGAGTATCGATGCTCTGTCTCGATAATCCAACGACCAGGAACCTGAATAAGGATGTGCTTGTAGACTACCCAGCCCTCACTAGTGTGACTGCCATCACAACGCTGGTAGTCAAGCAAGATCCTAAGAGCTCTATCAATATGTATACTCACATATTAAGATAGAAAAACCAAATAGCATACTACCATGTTTAGCAAGACTGTTATATACATGTGAATATCCCAAGCTTCCATTAAGTAATATACAAACTAGTATGATACAGTAATGGCCTTCTAGGGCATAAACACTAACAATCTCCCACTTGCACTAGAGCCATGTACTGGCATATCGAAGACCAATGATCTCGAGTTGCCTCTCGAACTGAATCTGAGGTAGGGCCTTCGTGAATGGATCAGCAATGTTCTCTTCAGAAGCAACTCTTCGAACCTCGATCTCCTGACGATCAATGATTTCCCTGATCAGGTGATACCGCCTCAAGATGTGTCTGGACTTCTGATGGGACCTTGGTTTCTTCGCTAAAGCTATAGCTCCGTTGTTGTCGCAATACAGAGATATTGGATCAACTATGGTAGGAACCACCTGAAGTTCTGTTAGGAACTTCTTCATCCAGACTGCTTCTTTTGCGGCATCGCAAGCAGCTATATACTCCGCTTCCATCGTCGAGTCAGCAACGGTGTCCTGCTTGGAGCTCTTCCAGCACACCGCCCCTCCATTGAGGGTAAAGACATAACCCGACATGGATTTGGAATCGTCCTTATCACTTTGGAAGCCGGAATCAGCAAAGGCCTCCAACCTGAGGTCTTTTCTGCCGTAAACCAAGAACATCTCCTTAGTCCTTCTCAGGTACTTGAGAATGTTCTTTACTGCTATCCAGTGCTTCTCCCCTGGGTCTGACTGATACCGGCTTACCACGCTCAGTGCGTAAGCTATATCTGGTCTGGTGCACAACATCGCATACATTATAGAGCCTACCGCAGAAGCGTAGGGTATAATAGACATGCGTTCCCTTTCCAAATCAGTCTTGGGAGACATCTCTTTGGAGAGGATGATTCCGTGACAAGCCGGTAGATTACCGCGCTTAGAATCTTCCATACTGAATCTTTTCAGTACAGTGTCGATATACCTGGACTGCGAAAGTCCCAACATCCTCTTGGATCTATCACGATAGATCCGGATCCCCAGAATGTAAGAGGCATCACCCAGGTCTTTCATGGAGAACCTGTGTGACAAGAATCCTTTGACAGATTGTAGCATAGGAATGTCATTTCCTATCAATAGAATGCCATCCATGTACAAGACGAGGAATACGACACTTCTGGCTACAACTTTACTATATATGCACGGTTCATCTGGATTTTTGATAAAGTCATATTCTTTGACTGTCTCATCAAAACAGATGTTCCAACTCCGCGATGCCTGCTTTAGTCCATAAATAGACTTAAGCAGCTTGCATACTTTCCCGCTGCTCCCACTCTGATTGAAACCCTCTGGCTGATCCATATAGACGCTCTCTTCTAAATTTCCATTCAGAAAAGCCGTCTTTACGTCCATCTGCCAGATTTCATAATGGAAGGCAGCAATAGCAAGAAGGACCCGAATGGATTTGAGCATAGCCACTGGAGAAAAAGTTTCGTCATAGTCCAAACCAGGTCTTTGACGAAAACCCTTTGCAACAAGTCTAGCCTTATAGGTTTCCACCTGTCCATCTACACCAATCTTTTTCTTGAAGATCCATTTGCATCCTATGGGTTTTACCCCATCTGGAGCAAAGTCCAAAGTCCATACTTTGTTGGTATACATGGACTCCATTTCGGTCCGCATTGCATCTAGCCATCGTACCGAGTCGCCGCTCTGGATGGCCTGCTGGAAGTCAGTAGGTTCATCATCATCTATGATGCAATCCTCTCTATCCCCATCTATGAGAAAACCGTAGTATCTCTCAGGCGGATGAGACGGCCTACTACTCCTGCGGAGGGGTGCGGGAATGTCCTATACTTCTTGAACTTCCGGTTCTACCAAACTTTCAGTAGCAGTTTGTGGTTCTGGAATTTCTTCCAGTTCTACTACGCTCCCACTCTTCTGATTTTCTAAAAATTCAGTTTCTAAGAAGCGGGCATGACGAGAAACAAAAACCTTTTGTTCCTCTGCGTAATAGAAAAAATATCCCATAGAGTTCTTTGGATATCCCACAAACTTACACTCTACTGAGCGTGCCTCGAGCTTGTCCGGATGCTGCTTTTTTACAAAAGCTGGACATCCCCATGTCTTCAGGTACTGAAGATAGGGTTTCTTCCCACTCCATATCTGATATGGTGTGGTAGGCACAGTTTTGGTTGGAACTCTGTTCAAAAAGATATGTCGCTGATTCTAGCGCATAACCCCAGAAAGATCGCGGCAACTCAGCATTACTCATCATGGATCGTACCATATCCAATAGGGTTCGATTCCGTCTCTCCGATACACCGTTGTGCTGTGGAGTGTATGGAGGAGTAAGCTGAGAGAGAATTCCTTTCTCTTTTAGGTAACCTAGGAACTCGGCACTTAAGTATTCTCCACCTCGATGAGATCTCAGTGTCTTAATACTTTTGCCTGTTTGGTTTTCCGCTTCACTCTTGTATTCCTGGAATTTCTCAATGGCCTCGGATTTATGCTTCATTAAGAAGACATGTCCAAACCTAGAGAAATCATCTGTAAAAGTAATGAAGTAGGAATAACCACCTCTTGCATGTGTAGACATTGGACCGCATACATCGCTGTGTATGAGTCCTAAGAGCTCGCTCGCTCTTACTCCTTGTCCAGTAAATGGAGTCTTTGTCATCTTTCCTTTGAGACAAGATTGACAAGTGTCATAGGTTTGATATTCGAACGAGTCCAAATATCCTTCTCTATGCAACTTAGTCAACCTTCTCTCATTGATGTGACCCAGTCTACAGTGCCATAAGAAAGCTTTATTTAAATCTGGAGACTTTCTTTTTAGTGTGTTCTGGACATTGAAAATTTGGAGTTGGTTTAAAACATATATACCGTTATTCAGTGTACCGGACCCAATCAAACCATGATTAAGGTGGATGTTGACAACATCTCTTACAAACGTGAAATCATAACCTTTATTAGATAACAAGGAAACTGATATGATATTACACGTTAAGCTTGGTACAAAATAACAGTTATGTAAAACCAAAATATGTCCACTCGTCAATCCTAGGTGATAATCCCCGACGGACGCAGCTCCCATGCTAGCTCCGTTAGCAACCTTTAGGGTCATATCACCTTCCTTCAGCACTCTACGGTTTCTCAGTGCCTGCAATGAATTGCAAATATGAGATCCTGATCCGGTATCCAATACCCAGGAAGTAGAGTTGATCGACAGACAATTCTCAATTACAAACACACCTGAAGTCGAAGCCACAGCTTGCTTCGGTTCCTGGTTCTTGGCGTTCCACGCCTTGCAATCCTTCTTCCAGTGCCCTTTCCTGTGACAATGGAAGCACTCATCCTGGCCCACTACCGGTACCGCAAACTTTTTCTTTCCCTTCCCTCCTACCTTACTAACACCTCCTCTAGGTTTGGGTGCGGCCTTCTTCTTCCTTCCTTTCGCCCTTGCCTTGGACCCGGAAGAAGATGTACCGCCAACAAACATAGCGGGTGTTTCCCTTGTGTTCTTCAAGGTGCCCTCTGCACTCCTTAACATGTTCAGGAGTTCCGGAAGTTCAACTTCTTTTCTTTGAAGGTTGAAGTTCAGGATAAACTGGGCGTAGGTGTGAGGAAGGGACTGGAGAATAAGGTCTGTATAGAGCTCATTATCCAAAGTCGTCCCAAGGTCTGCGAGCTCTTCAATATAGCCGATCATCTTTAGGACATGTTCTCCTACTGATGACCCGACAGCCAACCTCGCTCGAAACAAGTTCTTAGAGGTCTCGTATCTTGCTATACGAGATTGCTCTCCATAAAATTCCTTTGTATGGAGAAATATGCCATCTAGGGTCATATCCTCGTGCCTCCTCTGATTTTCATTGTTCATTGAGGCAAGCACGATGCACTTGGCTTTCGCGCAATCTAAATCCCAGGTTTTGCGGATTTCCTTATCCGCATTGCTGGATTTGGGACCAGGGACAGCAGGTGCCGTAGCGGTGAGGACGTACCCCAATTTGTCATAGGTCAAAGCCATTTTGACATTCCGCAGCCAATCTTTATAGTTTGGCCCTGTCAGTATATTTTTCTCTAAAAGTAACTTAAGTCCAGTCATTTTCAGGGTCGCTGCAATTAGGAGAGAGAGAAGAAAACTCTTTAGCATGATGCTCTTGCAAGTTTAGAGTGGTTTTTAGTTTATCTAAACTGGATGGCTCCCACTGTTTCTCAAATCCTTCCTCAAACCATAAAAGAAGAATTAGCCAGGACTATTTTCACCATACAATTCTTGCTTAACCGTTCAGCCAGGTTAGTGTCGATACTTCGAGGGAGGTTTTCCAACGCTTTCGCGAAGTTCCTTAATTAAATAACCTCTTTTCTCTGGGGGCGTAACCCCGCTGACACTTTTCTGGACACCTACTTGGTTTATAGCATTGATCGTTAAGTGACGAATATCCTGATAAGTAGCATATACTCACAGTAGGATCGGGATCCAAATATCATCGTATGATAATGTTGAAGGAATCCTACCAACATTCATCAAACTCCAAATGGTATGCATCTCTTTGCAAATTTCAGTTTCTTTAGAAATTCCCGATATAAGTTTTTGCCCCATGCTCTTATGACCTTGACGTATGCCAACAAATCATAAGTCACATGTCAAGTTCTGCCCATCATTATCTTGTTAATTTGAACCCACCCGTATATACCCTTGACGTAAGCCAACAAGGTAATGCGACTGTCCCAAACCAACACATCTATCTATGCAACAAATGAATACCCCAGCAGCTACCAAACACTATGCCTTGACGTAAGACAACAAGCATAGCTTGAATACTACTGACCATCCATAAGAAATGACGGAGGGCTACGACTGGTTTTGGCGAAACCGTGAACGTAGTGAACTTGATATAACCGAAGGAACCTGATAGCTTTTAAAAGGAGTGGTTAAGTCTCCGCATTTAAAAATATCTGTTTTAAAATTAACCGAGTGGTTTCTTTTAAATTGTTCCAACGATTTAAACTTTGGTTTGTTTTTCTTTGCATTATAGATAATGCGTCCCATCATTAACCTATCATTGCAGAAAACAACGAAAATACAACGTCCTCTTATGCCATCCGCATTCACCACGGGGTCCCGTCATCACCCGTTAGGTTACTTAACTAACGACAGAGCGGGGGCTGGGCTAGCGCGGGTGTAAAACATAAGTGACGTCTAAATAGCTATCATATATAGATATTGTACATTCGTCAGACGCAATAATAGGCATTCCAGATCACAGATGAACTTTATTGGATTTGCAAGCAATCCGTGTTTGTTTTGAGCCTGCAACAAAAGACGGATTACACAGTTGTGATGAATAGCCATTACCCCACCCAAGACCCCAACGGGTACGGCAAACTACCCGCCCGGCAGTTTGTGCACCCCACCTTGGGTCTGTCCTAGGAGCAAAAACAGTAAAATGAAATAATACAACGGTGGCTACAACCGCAACCTGGATGTGCCCCGCAAAATAATATTACAACAAATTACATTTACATCAAATGAATTAAATAATAACCCATCACATAACCTCGGCTATACATCACAACAGTCCAACACAGTTCATATCCACAAACAGTAAAAACCATTACAGAAATGTGCAACCCCCTGCCAACCGACATACTAGCAGTTAGGGGAGATTTACGAACACATTATACAAACACAGATATAATCCAACAAGCAAATACTGTATAATTTCGATCGATTAAACACTTTTAATTTTGCTCCAATACTTCTCTGTAAATCTGAAATCTGAGCAAAAATAAAATATTCCAGAAAATACCAAACATCACAGAGAAGCAACACAGGAAATTTGGGTTCCTGAATCGCCAACTCGGCGGCGGAAGCGCGGCGGATCGGTGCGATCCGCCGCGGTTCCGCGGCGCTTTAGGCAATTCAGGGGCCCAAATTTCTTGGGTGTTCTTCTACTGTCTTTTTAAGCTTTCTGAACCTCCCTGAAAAATTTTAGGACTTCATTTAAAATTCGACAGAAACTAGTGATTTCGGGGTTTTCCGGTTTCGTTTTTTCCGTTCAAAATTCATACAAATTTGCAAGTAAGTTATTTATTGTTTAGCGAGACTCTGATACCACTGTAAGTCGATGTACAACACCCCAATACTTGTGGGGAGGCGGAATTTTCAAAAACGAACTTGTTTAGTGAACAAACATCGACTAACCGCTTGAATCGAAGCTAAACGATAACTAACTTAAAACATAGAGTTTCTATGCTACTATGTTTAGGGATTATACCTAATGAATCGTGTCCTTCGTCTTTGCGAACTCCTCCTCCTCCTCCTCCTCGGCCTTCTCGAAGTAGTAGACGATCCACCCGAGAGCTTTACTCCAAGCTTAGCCTCTAAACTTGAGGCAACTAAACTTCTCTAAGTGCTAATCAAAGAAGCTAGGTGAAATATAGAGAGAGTTATGGATTAAGTAGTCTAACTAATCCTTGTACTTAACACATGAGAGGGGAGGATTAGGGTTTGAAGAGGGAGAGCTTGAGGAGAGAGAAGGTGAGGATAATAATGAAGTGAGAAGAATGAGTTATGATAATATATATCAAGCATTTCTTTTATCAAGAAAAGAAAAGAAATGAATTTAACAACCATGCTTGATAATATCCAGTGATGATTCACATCCATGAGTCATTAAGCATTTATGATGCATTAATGACATGGATGAATTATCCATATGACTCACTAATCACATTCATTGTATATACCACCTAAACCTCCTTAGTCACCATCTTCTAGAAGCTTCTCGCGCAATTACGAGAACGCCCCTCCTTTCCGCAAAAATACGGAAAAACTTTAGACTGTATAAATCCAATAACCGGATACCAGTAACTGGCTTAAACCAAAGCCAACTGGTAAAAACTGTCCGAAAGTCGTACGTGCGAAAACACACGTATGCGTCCGAACCCTTGTCGTAAAACCATACGACCTCTATATCGTTTCGCCTGGAGTAGGGAAACTCTCTGTGTGGGACTCTAGAGACTCGACTACTACGCTGGCAGTGGGTTTAACCATAGACCGCAAGCGGCACTAGCTGTACGTAACGGTCCCCAGGTAGATGTCGATAAGAAGGCCGATGAGGGAACCCATCCGAACTCCTACTGAGTCTGATGTGACAATCTCCATACAGTCCGGTCCGTTCGTCCAAGACTATCGCATATCGGGCCTAGGGGGCGGCAAGCGTCAGTCCCCTAATAGCGGTATAAGTCGTGTCGGAGGGAAGCCCATTACACCCTGAGAAACTACTGGAACCTACCAGCAAATCTCGCTTGCCCTGGCCAGGGACTTTGTGTAATGGCTCTCTGACACAGCGC
Source organism: Agapanthus africanus (assembly GCA_030015575.1). Taxonomy (NCBI): domain Eukaryota; kingdom Viridiplantae; phylum Streptophyta; class Magnoliopsida; order Asparagales; family Amaryllidaceae; genus Agapanthus; species Agapanthus africanus. The sequence goes on along the minus strand of CM057340.1, from coordinate 131,988,613 downwards.
GATATCAACCCCCAATACCGGGAGAGACGAATCCTGTCTAACCGCCACTGCCTCCAAGTGCTCGGGACTGCACCCAACTGCTACCTGTTTGCACGACTCCTTTGAGCCGTGGTAGGGTAGCAATCTAAGAACAGTGGGACACACTCGAGGCGAAGTAGCAGTGTCAAGTCTGCGGACTATGCTGTACTCATGTCACCTGGGAACTGTTCACTGACGACTGGTATAAAACCAACCAACAGTTCCCTGTGAGTCCTGTCCGGTGTACCCGTAACCTAACGAGCACCTGCATACTATCTCCAGTACGACGTACTGACGGCTGTGGGACAGACCATCTCCCCAACTGGGATGAGAAGCGTACACACTAGTCTACTCCGGAGTATCGATGCTCTGTCTCGATAATCCAACGACCAGGGACCTAAATAAGGATGTGCTTGTAGACTACCCAGCCCCCACTAGTGTGACTGCCATCACAACGCTGGTAGTCAAGCAAGATCCTAAGAGCTCTATCAATACGTATACTCACATATTAAGATAGAAAAACCAAGTAGCATACTACCATGTTTAGCAAGACTGTTATATACATGTGAATATTCCAAGCTTCCATTAAGTAATATACAAACTAGTATGATACAGTAATGGCCTTCTAGGGCATAAACACTAACAATGGTAAGGGCTATATCAACATGTACCAAATGAATGAAAGCATGATCAAATGAACATGTCAAGATAAAAGGTGCAACCAGATAGCATACTATCATGTCGAGCAAGAATGTCCTCTGAATACACACACACACACACACACACACACACACACACACATATATATAGACACACACATACATACCGGTACATACACTATCATATAATGGCCTCTAGGGCATACATATATCCAACACATGATATCCTATGATTCTACAGTCGGGTATATCATGTACGCGATGTTATGTACCAGACCAGATATAGCTTACACACTTAGCGTGGTAAGTAGGTATCAATCAGACCCAGGAAAGAAGCACTGGATAGCTGTGAAGAATATTCTTAAGTACTTATGAAGGACTAAAGAAATGTTCTTGGTGTATAGTAATGGAGAACTCCAAGTGTAGTCTTTTACCGATTCGAGCTTCCAGAGGGATAAAGATGACAACAAGTCCGTCCCGGGTTTCGTCTTCACCCTCAATGGAGGATGGTATGTTGGAAGAGTTCCAAGCAAGATACCATTGTAGACTCGACGATGGAGGCTGAATACATCGTTGCTAACGATGCTACCAAAGAGGCTGTCTGGATGAAGAAGTTCATCATTGAACTTGGTGTGGTTCCATCCATTGTTGATCCAATACCTTTGAATTGTGATAACAATCAAGCTGTAGTTTTAGCCAAGGAACCTCGGTCCAATCAGCGATCCAGACATATTCTAAGGCGGTATCACCTGATCCGGGAGATAGTTGATCACTGCGAGATCGAGGTAAGAAGAGTTGACATGAAGGACAACACGGCGGATCCACTCACGAAGACCCTTCCCTAGGCGCAGTTCGAGAGACTTTTTGTGATATTGGGTATGAGATACTACAACAACTGGCCTTAGTGCAAGTAGGAGATTGTTAAGAATATGTATGCCTTAGATTCCATTATTATATATTATAGTGGATGCTTGGACATATATATAGGACTTTCTTGCTCAATATGATAATATGCTATCTGGTTACTCTTTGTCTTAACATGTGCATTTAGTCTAGTTCACTATTTCATTAATACATGTTGATAAAGTGTAACGCTTTGAAATTCGTTAGATTAACTTTCGCGTTAATTAGCGGTAATGCGTGATTTTCATAAAATCTCGTAAATTTTAAATTTCCACTTAAACTAAAATAAAATCAGTTTTAATTGTGATAAGGTGTAATTATATATATAATAGTGTTTTATTAATTATTAATTAGTAAAATGTTCACTTAATTAGAAAATTTTCTTAACTATTTTTCCTAAGCCAAAATTAGTTAGCATGCACAACCCTAATCACCTAGGTTAAGTGATAACTTGTTTTTCATTTCCTTTCCCTTTTGCATGGTTCTATTATCCTCATAAATCAAGTCAAACCTTTAATTTAAAATGAAATAAAAAGAAATGGGAGGTATGGTTGGTATTAGGTGAAGAATGGGCTTGACTTTTGACCATACCCTCTCTCTTTTCTCTCTCTCCCTCTCATTGTCTGCAATCACAGCAGAGGCAGCAACAGCAGCATATTCTTCATCTTCTTCTTCTTCTTTTTCTTCTTTTTGTATTTAAACACCAATCCCTACACAAAAATTCACCTTTTCTTCATAAAACCTTTGCAAAACACTTTCTTTGTTGGTCTTGATGGCAAATCCTTGCCTTTGAAGGCAAGTGCAGCAAGTTAGACTCCCCTAAGATCAATTTGAGGTATTAAACTCACCCAAACTCACTTTATTGCTTAAATTGTAGTTTTATTAGCTAAAAATTATGTTTTTGTGCGTTTTAGTGCTAATGAGATGGTTTAAGTGAAGATTAGGGTAAGTTAGGGTTTTTAGGGTTTGATTAACTTAATTAGGTGCTATTAATGTTGTTTAAACCAACTTATTTCCTTACCATTTTATATCAAATTAGTGTTAAATTAGCGTTTTAGTTAAGATTTTGTGCTCTTTTGTGATCTGCTTTCAACCCGGTTGCTTCAGGCAAAAACTGAGTTTACTGTAGCATGCACACTAGACCTAGACCACACACATGAAGCACGAGACCATACTCCCCACCCCAGGCCATAAATAAATTAGTTCTGGCCGCAATTTGTGGCCAGATAGGTGATCTGTGTGTTAGGGTTTGGTGGGTAGGAGTCTGCTATATATTTAAAGTCTTTGGTGTATGCAACTTTTTCTAATTCTGCCTGTATCAAAATCTGGAACAAAATACCTTATTTTCAATACTTTAAGCTTGCGTGACACATGCGTTATGTGAGTGGGTTTAGCGTTTGCTGCGTATCACAGCGTGTCGGGGTAGTTTCAAACGCGTATTCATACATTTTAGCGTATCGGATACACACGCGTTTAGTTCGCGACATGAGTTTCTCGTTCGGTTTTGATATCGCGTTTTGCAGGATTTTAGCTTATGTGTATTCTTTGTGTAAATTCTAGGTTCGCAGGTGGGTACGTCGGACGCCGTAAAGAAGGGGAAGTAAGTAGTCGGCTACACTTAGTACGAGACCACGGTGAGTAGATTTAACATCTACGGGGAAATCGTCCGTATGGCGTTAAGCGTCAGGGCTTAATAAGATATTGTAGTCGCGTATGTATATTTATATATATATTAATTGTGCATATGTACAATTATAGCGTACTCATCTTTTGTTACATATAGAAACAGCAGTTATGTAACACCGCACTGTCACTAACGTTTCAAGCTGCACGAGCACTATTTGTTTGTTACACCCACACCGTTAGTGATTGCCATAACACTCGCACTATAGGATTGCTACGAACCATACATCATTTTGATTACCGCATCATTGATGAATAGATATGATTCTGTCGCATATTGGCACATATATATTGTACGCTCATGTTTGCGTATATACCACTCGTACATCCATATTGGCACATATCCATATTATACATCCATACTTTCGTATATATATATCTTTGTGCATCCATGCCTACATACATACATACTCTTGCACATACATAGATAATGCTGACTTTGATTTTAAAATTTGCGGACCGCATGATATATTTTCAACCGGATCCTTTTAAAAGAGTGGTTTTCTCCTTTTACTCATAGTACGATTTTATGCGGCATACGACACATTGCATAGATTTACGCATTGAGTTTTGGATTCGTGTGATTTCTGGATTTGAGAACCGTGGTATTATTTTAAGAAAATATGCACTGTTTTGAAAACCCGGTTTCTCTTGATATGATATTTCAGTGCGTCCAGCATGCGTTTTCTTGGTTCTGAGACGTGTGACATATGAACCCGAATCGAGGAGCTGGATGAGGCCGATTGCGGGTACATGGTAGACCCGGTATGGTACCCCGGGGCGAGAATAGATTGTTGTGCTGTATACGATGAGCCTCGAAAAGGGACTACTAACTACCGGTGATTGGTTGGACCTAGCGGTTATCCGGAGGATACCGACCAGAGTGGAGAGACGGATACGGGCCGACCTGTACTGCCGGGGCCGAGGGACGATTGCGCAGACGGAGCCCGTGGGCCGATCCGGAATGACGGAGCCCTATATATGAGGATTTTCGTGTCGATGCTGGACACGAGTATTTCATGATGTTTTCGGGTGCCGATGTTGGGCACCCCGCTTCTATGAGATTTACAGGATTGAGGGACGGATAGAGTGACGGCGCCTGAGTTATTGGGATTTTGGGGTGTTTTTGGTAGACACCGGGGTTCTTCCACGTTGATGATTCGTGTAGATGATATTTTATCCCATGTTCAGCATTCATTGTTATGCATTGCATCATGTAGTCGTAATACCTGATAGAGTACTTTGCGTGATTATTGCATTCCTAGCTCATCATATAGATGTTATCTGATTGCACATGTTAGAGTATCGCGGTACGTGCATACTCGCGATTACCTTTATATATTATTTACTATTCACGAGTTGGAAACTCACCCCCGTTGTGCCACAGTGTTTGAAAGTCGACCCTCAGAGTAGTTGCGGCAGGACTATCTCTTGTATCTTTTTACTACGGATACCACTACAGTTGGCGTGTGAGCCGTTTTGCTGATAGGTGGGTTTGCGGTATCCGTTTATTTTCGATTTGTACACTCTATTGTATCCAGTACTCTCCATCTACTATTTCATGTATCGACTTAGAGACCAGTTGTGAGGACGATATTGTATATTATTTTGTACTCTGGTGTCGAGCTCGTGTGAGCCGACTTTATTTATGTAGTTTTATCTTTTATGCTGTTCTTTCTGCTTATTCTGTCCATTTCTTCGCTACGGCGTCATATACTATTCTTGTGGTGGTTGTTTCCGCCGTTGGGCGTGATTGCTCCCGTTTGGGAATGTTTTATTCTTGCTATCAGTCATTTTACTTAGATCATGTTTTGTACCCATTTTCGGGGCTAGTTTTTACAAAGGAGGTGCTGCCGAAATTAATAACTTAAACTTTAAAGATTTTTACTCAATTACTCAATATTTTTCTAAATGTTTTAAACTAATGTTTTTCTTCACTCACTATTTTAATGGTTTTGATTTCTGGGTTTCGGCTTACTTGATCGCGTTGCGCCTGTAGATGTTACGTGGTTAAGTGCCGGTCACGGGCCGAACTTTGGATCGTAACAAATTTTGTATCAGAGCGTAGGTTTTACCTTTCGGAGTGTAGGATGAACTTGGTATAATGGAGTAGGTAGCTGAAGCAGAGTGGCATGGCGTGTGTATGTTCCGCGGCATACTCACGATACGGTACTCCGCCTAAGTGACCTTAGGACTTATTGATTGAAATTCCTTCATAATTATATACATTCTTGTGATTCGATTTCCGTATCCTTATCGAATCATATTTTCTTTTCAGCCGTTATGCCGCCAAAGACTACGAGGGCGCAGAGAGCGGCCGTGAGAGCCGAGATTAGAGTTGACTCGTCTGAGACGAGAACTAACCCGGGCAGTACACCCATTGTACCAGAGCAGACTGTTCGTCCTCCGACAGACCAGATCGCTATGCTAGGGGCCGGTATGCAGGAGATGCGCCAGATGATGGGGTCGTTAGTTGAGGCACTTCGAGCGCAGTGACTAGAGATAGTTCTACCCGTTACAGGGACCGCGATGGTACCTACAGTGCATGCGGTTGCACCTGCGGCTAAAGAGGTTATCACAGTATCGCTATCTGAATTTATGAGGCTGAAGCCTACGGTCTTCACAGGTACTGATGCAGCCGAGGACCGACAGTCATTTATTGATAGGATGACCCAAATATGTCGTTCACTCAGAAGCTCAGATGCGAGATGGGTGGAGTTCGCAAGCTTTCGCCTGGAAGGTCTTGCGCAGAAGTGGTGTGGGTCGGTAGAGAAGGGCAGAGTAGCAGGTTTTCCTCCTATGACCTGGACTGAGTTCGTGATGGTGTTCCTTGCCCGTTTCCTTCCACGGAGTGTCAGGGATACTCGAGCGCGCAGGTTCGAGTCATTACGCCAGACGCCGGATATGACGGTGGCGGAGTATGATGTGAAGTTCACCGAACTATCTGTTTATGCCCCATATTTAGTGGCTACTGAGGAGATGCGAGTAAAGAGATTTGTTTGAGGCTTGCTTATCCCGTTGTTTCTTACGATCAGCGCACAACATTGCGAGACCTATGCAGCAGCTGTAGATGCAACCCTGTTAGTTGAGGAGAATCTTGCCGAGACTTCGGTAGTTCCGGAACCGAAGAGAGTTCGCACTGACATGTCTTCCCAGAGGAAGATGGGTAGGCGCCGAGGCAGACCCCCTCTAGGCCGTGATGATGACGGAGGTTCGAGATGAAGACGGTTATACAGCACCTATCCACAGGGCCGGCAGACACCTTCTAGATGTTTCCGGTGCGGGAGTACTTATCATCAGGTTCGAGATTGTCCGAAGCCACATGTCACATTTCCACCTTCTCCACCCTAGAGTGCGTTGCCTCTTGTACCTGCTGTTGCTCTGCGTCAGACTCATGCACAGAGAGGTCGTGGTCATGAAGGGTTTGCTTAGAGAGGACGAGGTAGTCGAGGCAGAGGACAGCCAGCTGCCGGCAGAGGACAGTCAGTTGCTAGTAGGGGACCACCAATTGCAGGTAGAGGAAAGGCACGGGTTTTCGCTTTGATGCATCAGGACGTGCATGCGTCCAATGCAGTGGTCTTAGGTACTCTTTTAGTATGTTATGTTGATGCACACGTGTTGTTTGATCCGGGATCCATGCACTCATACATTTCCACACACTTCGTGTCGAGTTTGGGTAGAGAGTCTGGGTTGCTTAATCAGCCGCTTGCTGTGACCACTCCTGTGGGCGAGTCGTTTATTGCTAGACACGTGTTCCGGTCGTGTATTGTCCGTATTGGTGAGAGAGAGTTGCCTGTCGACTTCATCCTTCTTGAGATGTTGGACTTCGACGTTCTCCTGGGTATGGACTGGTTAGCCACGTGCTACGTGTCTGTGGACTGCCGTGAGAAGACAGTTAGGCTTTGTTTTCCCGGCGAGTCGGATTTTGTTGTGCATGGGGACCGTGGTACCGCCCCTCACAGTTTGATTTCGTCTCTTCACGCTGGACAGCTTTTGAGGAAGGGATGTTAAGGATTTCTAGCCTATGTTTGCGATACTAGAGCTACAGAGGTTTCGTTGGACCAGGTTCCGATTGTTAGTGAGTTCCCTGATATTTTCCTTGACGAGCTTCCCGGGCTACCGCCTGAGCGCGATATTGTTTTCTGCATTGACTTGATTCCCGGCACGGGGCCTATTTCCATACTGCCTTATCGGATGGCCCCTGCGGAGCTTAGAGAGTTGAAAGGTCAGTTGCAAGATTTGCTGGATAAAGGGCTTATTCGACCTAGTGTGTCTCCTCAGGGTGCTCCAGTCCTGTTTGTCAAGAAGAAGGACGACGGTTTAAGCTTGTGTATTGATTACCGCCAGCTGAAAAGGGTTACCGTATGGAACAGATATCCTTTACCACGCATCGACGACTTGTTCGACCAGCTTCAGGGTGCAGGATACTTTTCGAGGATCGACTTGCGGTCAGGCTACCATCAGTTGCGAGTTCGGCAGGAGGATATTCTGAGGACGGCTTTCCGCACGCGTTATGGGCACTGTGAGTTTTTGGTGATGTCGTTTGGACTCACCAACGCCCCATCCGCATTTATAGACTTGATGAACCGCATTTTCAGGACGTATCTTGATTTGTTCATCATCGTATTTATTGAAGACATTTTGTTGTATTCCCGGAGCCAAGAGGAGCACGAGCAGCACCTGTGGATCACATTGCAGACTTTGAGGGAGCACCAGCTATTCGCGAAATTCTCCAACTGCGCGTTCTGGATTGACAGCGTAGATTTCTTGGGTCACATGATTACGCGAGATGGTATATGTGTGGACCCGAAGAAGATCGAGGTCGTTCAGCATTGGCCCAGACCAGTATCAGTTACAGAGATCCGCAGCTTTCTAGGACTGGCTGGCTACTACCGACGATTTGTACAGGACTTCTCCCGTATTGCTGCACCGTTGACCGGGTTGACCCGGAAGGGAGTTCCTTTTGATTGGACGGAGGCGTGTGAGCATAGCTTTCAGTAGTTGCAGACTCATTTGACTACGGCGCCGGTGTTATCATTGCCTTCGGGATCGGACAGATTTGTGGTCTATTGTGACGCTTCTCGAGTGGGGCTAGGGTGCGTATTGATGCAGCACGACGGGGTGATCGTGTATGCTTCTCGAAAGCTGAAGAAACATGAACAAAACTACCCCATTCACGATTTGGAGATGGCTGCAGTGGTCTTTGCACTCAAGATCTGGCGACATTACCTATACGGCGAGTCGTGCCAGATATTCACGGATCATAAGAGCTTGAAGTACATATTTCAGCAACGAGACCTGAATCTTAGACAGCGCCGTTGGATGGAGTTAGTGAAGGACTACGATTGTGAGATCTTTTATCACCCGGGCAAGGCGAATGTAGTGGCGGATGCGTTGAGTCGGAGGCCCGGGTGTAGTCTATCTTGTTTGAGCACAGCGCAAAGGCAGTCGTCGGCAGATTGGCAGATTTTATACGACAGCCGAGTGCAGTTCGAGTTCACTCCGATCGGGGGACAGCTTGCGCATGTTCGTGCACGTCCACAGTTGCTTAATCGTATCCGCGAGGCACAGCCCAGTGACGACCGTCTTTCAGAGATCATGGAGCAGATTAGACAGGGCAGAGACTCCGAGTTCATGATCGATGATCAGGGGATACTGCGATTTGGGACTCGACTATGCGTACCAGATTCTCAGGGACTGAGGCATGAGATTCTCAAGGAGGCGCATCGATCAATGTACAACATTCATCCAGGTTCCACCAAGATGTACCATGATCTGAGAGATGTTTACTGGTAGGAAGGGAATGAAGAGGGACGTCACAGACTTCGTGTCGACATGCCTGACTTGTCAGCAAGTCAAGGCCGAGCACCAAAGGCCCGTGGGAGAGCTACAGCCATTGCCTATTCTGGAGTGGAAATGGGAGCAGATTTCTATGGACTTCATTGTGGGTCTACCCAGGACTTGTCGAGGGTATGACTCCATTTGGGTGATCATAGATCGATTGACGAAAGCGGCTCACTTACTGTCGGTGAAGACCACTTTCGGATTTGCTCAGTATGACCAGATATACATCGACGAGATCGTACAACTGCATGGAGTCCTGACATGTATTGTGTCCGACCGAGGCACCCAGTTTACCAGCCGACTATGGCAAAGGCTTCAGGAGGCTTTGGGCACCCGCTTGAGTTTCAGCACAACATTTCATCCGCAGACTGACGGCCAGTCAGAGCGGACTATTCAGACTCTCGAGGACATGCTCCGAGCGTGTGTTTTAGATTTTGGAGGTAGCTGGGATCACCATTTGCCCTTAATAGAGTTCTCCTACAACAACAGCTTCCAGGAGACCATTCAGATGGAACCACTCGAGGCTCTATATGGGAGGAGATGCAGATCGCCCGCCTGCTGGACAGAGCTCAGCGATAGCAGTATTTTGGGGCCACCGATTGTTAAGGAGATGAACGTGAAGATCCAGTTGATTCGCGATAGGATGAGAGCAGTCCAGAGCAGGCAGAGATCTTATGCGGACCGTCGTCGGCACAGACTTGAGTTTTCTGTTGGCGATCATGTTTTCTTGAGGGTCTCCCCAATGAAAGGTGTGATGAGATTTGGGAAGAAGGGGAAGCTTAGTCCCAGATCTGTAGGCGCCATCGAGATCCTCGAGCGTGTTGGTGCAGTTGCGTATCGGTTAGCTCTTTCGCCCAGTTTTCCAGACGTTCACCCCGTATTCCACGTTTCGATGCTCCGCAAGTATCTTCATGATCCTTCGCATGCGATTCAGCAGTCGAAGATCCAGCTGGACCGCGACCTTTCTTTTGCAGAGCAGCCGTTGGTCATCCAGGATCGGCAGGTGAATAAATTGAGATCGAAGGTTATACCGTCCGTCAAGGTCCTTTGGTGTGGCCCGAGCAGCGAGGAGGTCACCTGGGAGACCGAGGGCGAGATGAAGAAGAAATATCCCCATCTCTTTGAAGGTACGCGTAGGTAGAATTTTAAATTCGGGGACCGAATTTCTTTAAGGGGGGAAGATTGTAACGCTTTGAAATTCGTTAGATTAACTTTCGCGTTAATTAGCGGTAATGCGTGTTTTTCATAAAATCTCATAAATTTTAAATTTCCACTTAAACTAAAATAAAATCAGTTTTAATTGTGATAAGGTGTAATTATATATAGAATAGTGTTTTATTAATTATTAATTAGTAAAATGTTCACTTAATTAGCAAATTTTCATAACTATTTTTCCTAAGCCAAAATTAGTTAGCATGCACAACCCTAATCACCTAGGTTAAGTGATAACTTGTTTTTCATTTCTTTTCTCTCTTGCATGGTTCTATTATCCTCATAAATCAAGTCAAACCTTTAATTTAAAATGAAATAAAAAGAAATGGGAGGCATGGTAGGTATTAGGTGAAGAATGAGCTTGACTTTTGACCATACCCTCTCTCTTTTCTCTCTCCCTCTCATTTTCTGCAATCACAGCAGAGGCGGCAGCAGCAGTATATTCTTCATCATCTTCTTCTTCTTTTTCTTCTCTTTGTATTCAAACACCAATCCCTACACAAAAGTTCACCTTTTCTTCATAAAACCTCCGCAAAACACCTCCTTTGTTGGTCTTGATAGCAAATCCTTGCCTTTGAAGGCAAGTGCAGCAAGTTAGACTCCCCTAAGATAAATTTAAGGTATTAAACTCACCCAAACTCACTTTATTGCTTAACTTGTAGTTTTATTAGCTAAAAATAGTGTTTTTGTGCGTTTTAGTGCTAATGAGATGGTTTAAGTGAAGATTAGGGTAAGTTAGGGGTTTTAGGGTTTGATTAACTTAATAGGTGCTATTAATGTTGTTTAAACCAAGTTATTCCCTCAGGTTACACCAAAATACCATTCTGTATCAAATTAGTGTTAAATTAGCGTTTTAGTTAAGATTTTGTGCTCTTTTGTGATCTTCTTTCAACCCGGTGGCTTCAGGCAAAAACTGAGTTTACTGGAGCATGTACACTAAACCTAGACCACACACACGAAGCACGAGACCATACTCCCCACCCCAGGCCGCAAATAAATTAGTTCTGGCCGCAATTTGCGGCTAGATAGGTGATCTGTGTGTTAGGGTTTGGCCGGTAGGAGTCTGCTACATATTTAAGGTCTTTGGTGTATGCAACTTTTTCTAATTCTGCCTGTATCAAAATCTGGAACAAAATACCTTATTTTCAATACTTTAAGCTTGCACGACACATGCATTATGTGAGTGGGTTTAGCGTTTGCTGCGTATCACAGCGTGTCGGGGTAGTTTCAGACGCGTATTCGCACGTTTTAGCATATCGGATACACACGCGTTTAGTTCGCGATGCGAGTTTCTCGTTTGGTTTTGATATCGTGTTTTTGCAAGATTTTAGCTTATGTGTATTCTTTGTGTAAAGTTTAGGTTCGCAGGCGGGTATGTCGGACGCCGTAAAGAAGGAGAAGTAAGTAGTCGGCTACACTTAGCATGAGACCACGGTGAGTAGATTTAAGATCTACGGGGAAATCGCCCGTATGGCGTTAAGCGTCAGGGCTTGATAGGATATTGTAGTCGTGCATGTATATTTATATATATATATTGCTTGTGCATATGTACTATTGTAGCGTACCCATCTTTTGTTACATATAGAAACAGTAGTTACGTAACACCGTAATGTCACTAACGGTTCAAGCTGAACGAGCATTATTTGTATGTTACACCCACACCGTTAGTGATTGTCATGACACTCGCACTATAGGATTGCTACGAACCATACATCATTTTGATTACCACATCATTGATGATTAGATATGATTCTGTCGCATATTGGCACATATACATATTGTACACTCATGCTTGCGTATATACCACTCGTACATCCATATTGGCACATATACATATTGTACACTCATGCTTGCGTATATACCACTCGTACATCTATATTGGCACATATACACATTGTACATCCATACTTGCGTATATATATATATATATATATATATATTTGTGCATCCATGCCTACATACATACATACGCTTGCACATACATAGATGATGTTGACTTTGATTTTAAAATTTGGGGACCGCATGAAATGTTTTCAACTGGATGCTTTCAAAAGAGCGGTTTTCCCCTTTTACTCATAGTACGATTTTATGCGGCATACGACACATTGCATGGATTTACGCATATTGGATTCGTGTGATTTCTGAATTTGAGAACCGTGGTATTATTTTAAGAAAATATGCACTGTTTTGAAAACCCGATTTCTCTTGATATGATATTTCAGTGCGTCCACTATGCGTTTTCTCGGTTCTGAGACGTGTGACATGTGAACCCGAATCGAGGAGCTGGATGAGACCGATTACGGGTACATGGTGGACCCGGTATGGTACCGCCGGGCGAGAATGGATTGATGTACTATAGACGATGAGCCTGGCAGAGGGACTACTACCTACCGGTGATTGGTTGGACCTGACGGTTATCCGGAGGATACCGACCAGAGTCGAGAGATGGATACTGGCCGACCTGTACTGCCGGGGCCGAGGGCCGATTCCGCAGACGGAGCCCGTAGGCCGATCTGGACTGACGGAGCCCGATATATGAGGATTTTCGTGTCGATGCGGGACACGAGTATTTCATGATGTTTTCGGGTGCCGATATTGGGCACCCTGCTTCTATGTGATTTACAGGATTGAAGGCCGGATAGAGTGACGGCGCCTGAGTTATTGGGATTTTGGGGTGTTTTTGGTAGACACCGGGGTTCTTCCACGTTGATGATTCGTGTAGATGATATTTTATCCCATGCTCAGCATTCATTGTTATGCATTGCATCATATAGTGATAGTACCTGATAGAGTACTTTGCATGATTACGGCATACCCAGCTCATCATATAGATGTTATCTGATTGCACATGTTAGAGTATCGCAGTACGTGCATACTCGCGATTACCTTTATATGTTATTTACTATTCACGAGTTGGCAACTCACCCTTGTTGTACCACAGTGTTTGCAGGTCGACCATCAGAGTAGTTGCGGCAGGGCTATCTCTTGTATCTTTTTGCTACGGATACCACTACAGTTGGCGTATGAGCCGTTTTGCTGATAGGTGGGTTTGCGGTATCCGTTTATTTTCCATTTGTACACTCTATTGTATCCAGTACTCTCCATCTACTATTTCATGTATCGACTTAGAGACCACTTGTGAGGACGATGTTGTATATTATTTTGTACTCTGGTGTCGAGCTCGCGTGAGCCGACTTTATTTATGCAGTTTTATCTTTTATGCTGTTCTTTCTGCTTATTCTGTCCATTTCTTCGCTACGGCGTCGTATACTATTCTTGTGGTGGTTGTTTCCACCGTTGGGCATGATTGCTCCCGTTTTGGGAATGTTTTATTCTTGCTATCAGTCATTTTACTTAGATCATGTTTTGTACCCGTTTTCAGGGTTAGTTTTTACAAAAGAGGTTCTGCCGAAATTTTTAAGAAAATAACTTAAACTTTAAAGATTTTTACTCAATTACTCAAGGTTTTTCTAAATGTTTTAAACTAATGTTTTTCTTCACTCACTATTTTAATGGTTTTGATTTCTGGGTTTCGGTTTACTTGATGGCGTTGCGCTTGTAGACGTTACGTGGTTAAGTGTCGGTCACGGGCCGAACTTTAGGTCATGACATAAAGCCCATAGGATGTTTATCTTGACTACCAAGACTATGATGTAGATCATACTAGTAGGGCCTGCGTAGTCTATAAGCACTTCCTTGAAGTGTTCCTAGTCGAAGGAGTATCGAGATAGAGCGTTGACATTCCAGAGTAGACTAGTGTGTACGTTTCTTGACCCTGTACGGGACGATGGTTGATCCCACAACCATTGGTGTTTGTCATTAAGGATTGTACACATGTGCTCATTGGAGAATAAGTACACTGAACAGATGCGCCGAGAACTCCTAAATGGTATCATACCTATCGTCAGATAGCAGTTCTCTGGTGACACGTATACAGGTTAGCCTGTAGACCCAAGATCGTCATAGTGTTTTTTGTGGTTCCCACTGTGCTTTGATTACCTCCCTACCACGGCTCTACTGAGTCAAGTAAACAAGTGGTAGTTGGGTACAGTCCCGAATTACATGGAGGTATTAAGAGATAGGAAGGGTTTCGTCTCTCCTGGTATAAGGAGTTAATGTTGTGCTGTGCTCGATTAGCTATAATAGCAAATCCCTGGCCATACTTGGTGAGATTTACTGATAAGTGTTATCAGTATTTTCTCAATTGTTATAGGCCACACATCGGCATGACTTTTCGAGTGATTGGGGTCTGACAATTCCAACCCCCAGACTTCATATGCGACATATTAGATAAAGAGACCGGACTGTACGGTAAGTGTTATTTATAGGCTCTACGGGAGTTTGGACAAGTTTACTTGTTTATCTTTTATTCGTTCAATACCTGGGTAGCCGTTACATGCAGCTAGTACCGCCGACGGCATATAAGTGTTTGATGTGATCATTAGCTATTGTCAGCGTATTAGTGAGTCTTTAGAGTCCTACACAGAGATTTCCTAGTTCAAGTGAAACGAAATAGGGCATGTATGGAGATATGTGCGGGAGCTTGATTAAATACGAGTATATGATACCGTATTGTAATCTAGCATTATATGATAATAGCCGAGTTATATATGATACAACCGGACTATTAAATCAAGTGTTGATTTAATAATTTGATATATATTTATATATATGACACACACACACACACACACACACACACTAATATTTTGCTCACTTAAGATTTTCTTCTCTTTATATATATTATTTGTATGTGATATAAATGATATATACTTTTGTGTCATGGTCGATGATACATGAAAGATGGGTATATGAGAATCATATTGGGTATGAGATATGAGAATAATGATTTAGTTATTTCATTTAAAAGGAAAAGAATGAGTCATTATAATGGAAGATTGTAGAGATAATGACTCATTCCCTCTTTCCCTTTAAATAATAAAAATTAATCATTTATCCTTATCCTCGCAACACTTGCTCATTCTCATCCTCATCTTCTTCTCTTGTGAGACTACTCACTCAAGAGAAAAAGAAAAAGGAAAGTTTTTGTAAGAAAAAACCCTACTTCATCAACCTAAACTATTTTAGCAATTTAGTTTAGGTTGTTCTCTTCACTAATACTTTGATTAGTGAAGTGTGAGCTTGAGTGTAAGTTGCCTCAAGGCGGATCGTCTTCGACGAAGAAGACTTCGAGCAAGCTCATTCCTTTCTTCAAGTGGAGCACTAGAAGGAGTTCATGAGACTACTACAAAGAGCTATTAAAGTGAAGGGCATGTCTACAAAGATTGTAGCTCCTCTTCAGTTAGAATAGAACTCTAGTTTGCTAACTTTCTAACCCTAAACCTTTAGTATGATCTTGTAAGTAGACTTAGCCTTCTAAAATTTTAAAATTGCATACTTGATGTTCTTAAAACCCTAGTAGAGGTTCTAGGATTTACTTTCAATATGTGTACCATGGTGAGATGGCTATTCTTTTCTTCTCATTTCTTCATGATTCTTGGAGAAGTGTGTGGGCTTGTGACTCACACTAGTGGGTCACTAGCCACCCCACTTATTGATTTTTATATTTGTTTTGAACAGATAAGAGTGAGGGTGTCGATATTATTATGGTTTTAATAATTTCTAGTAGCTATCTCTTCTTCTTCTTCACTTTTCTTTGAGTTTTGAGAAAGCAAAAGAAAGCATCTTGACACTATAACTACACCACTAAGCATCTAGACTTACCATAGCTAGATCTTTAGTTGCTTCTTAGAAGCTAGAGCTTGAACCGGCATTCTCGGGTGGATCTTCTTTGACGTGCAGAAACGACATCAAAAGCTCAATCCAAGAAGCCTAGGAGCTCAAGGAGAGGACCATACAAGACCCAAAAGACATGACTTCAAAGGTTGTAGTCCTCTACTCGGTAGCTAAACTCTTTAGTTTAGATTAGTTTAGTGTTTGGACTTGTATTCTAGGGTTAAAATATGTAGTGCTCAAGTTAAAATTAAAGTTTTTGATTCTGCAACGCCGTAGTAGTCACAGCAAGGGGCACTATAGAGTTACAAAACTTGCAATGCCTTGAGAATAGAAAATGATGTTTTGATTTCAAGTTTTAAATGCGAAATCGATTTGTTGAAATCTTCTATTGCCTCTCAAGATGTATTGACTTGTGATATTTCGACTCTTAAAAAGGAAAACGGGAACTTGCTTTTGAATTGTGAGATTTTGAGAAATGAAAACATTGATAAGATTTCAAGTTTTAAAACCGAGATTGATCTTTTGAAATTGTCTATTTTATCTCAAGAATCTCTTATTTTCAAAAAGGTCTCTCAAGAAAGAAAATGAGATTTTGGTTTCTTCCCTTGCTAAGTTTTCAAATTTTGATTCTTTAGTTAGCAAAGAAAAGGTTTTAAATCGAGGAGGATTTAAAAATTCTTTGGAAACTCAAAAACCCTCTTCGTCTAGATTTGTAAAGCATGCTTCTCATCATACTAAATCTCATGCACATTCTCATGCATATCTTTATAGATTTAGTTTAAGGCAAACTTTTAAAAGTCATGCGCATCATAATCTTGCTTCATCTCATGTCTTAGTTGATATTTCTATATCTATTCGTGTACACACTCACACTTGCAATTTTTGCGGTCATATGGTCACTTGTCACATTCTTGTTCTTTAAAGAGAAATGTTTCATTTTGTGTCAATATTAGATGGGTTCCAAAGCCTAATCCATATGGATCCAAGAAAACTTGGATACTGAAATCCCCTTCCATACCTTGTTTTATAGGCGTAGACCAATTGACAACTTGAGAGATTCGGGAGCTTGATGATCTAGAGTAACTCAATGGAAAATTTGCTTGGCTCATCAATTTGTGGGGTATCGTATGTCTTGCTATACTTGCTTAGAATATCGTATATACATTTGCGCTTAAATGTTGATATTCTATTTGAGTATGTGTTATTTTGATATACCCCTTATGATTGCATAAGTGTTTAACCTGCATATCTTTTTAGTGCTTTTGATTCATGTATGAGATGCCATTCATAGAATATTTCAATTGGTATTTACAATTGATATCATTCATTTGCTCATATGTGATATCTTATGCTTATCTGCTTTAAACTTGCAAACTTTTAAAACTTGAGCACGATATGGTTTGAAAACTTGTTTAGATTCGCATATCCTTATGTTTTCTTACTATAAACCACTCTCACTTGCTTATAATGTGTTTTTAATCTTATAAGTGAGTTTGTATCCATAGAGCTTTAAATTATTTAAATCTTTTTCATATGGATATATTCTGGCACTTGTTTTAATTTGAACTAATTTTCATTTAGTATCTTTTCTTTGTGCCTTATTGATATTTTTTTGTGCTTAGACTTGTTTAATTGTTACACACACACTTCTTACATGAGTAGAATTATTCATTGGTATTGAATTTTTAGCTCATCTTGCCAAATGGCTTCTGCAACCCTTTTAGGGTACCCATTGTGGATTTCGTTAATTACAACGAATCGTACGGGTATGGAGGAGAGAATTAGAGACCCTTCACCGGATAGTCGATACTTAAGATGAGACAGTTACTCATGCTTGTGCTCATATAAAGTATATGGTTGTTTTCAATTGGTATCTTTTTCTATGTGAATTGCTTGCACATTTGTACCTTTCATTAATATCATCATGATTACAAGTGCATATTTTGATCGGTTCTTGGGTTTGGTATCATTATATTCTATCACTTGTATTCCATTATATGTTTGAGCTCTAATAGTTTGGTATTCAAGTGATTGTGAGATAGGACTCATGAATCAATCCTTCAAACTTGATTCTCAACTTTGGGAGATTCAAGCATTTAGGATATGTAAGTGTTGCACTATTGAGGTATAATATTCCATATTTACATTCCCAATCTTGTGTTGTGCCCCTTTTAAATCATATTCTTGTTTTAAATACACCCACACACTTAGTACATGCGTAATACGATTAAGTTTTTCATTTTTATCCTATGGTTCGTATTACGACATGTATTCTAACTCATAAGTTTCAAAACTTGTTTTAATTTTTATGAGTTATCGCATGTTTTTGAGCTTTTGTTTGTATATCGTTTTAAAAACGTGTTTTTTTTGTATGAGTTAAGCTCTACTTTAAATATTGTTCATTTTCAATCGATATTAATTCATACATGCCTCCACATGCTATTAGAACTTGTTGATATTTTGCTCATGTAGATCTTTATGCATTTATACTTTCTTTACTTTTCATTTCTTTTATATACATATATTTAGATATGAGTTAAGATTCATTTTCAAAATTTGCATCTTCACTTATGCTCGTATCCATTTCCTAGTGTTCTCTTATGCATATGTTTACGGGGTAGTTTAAGCGTTCTAAATTCCTTAAATAACCTTTTTGATTATATCGAAAAGGAGGAGAATAATAAGAGTTTTAATATATCGATATCGGATATTTGGTTTTATTTGATATAGATATACTATTTCTTATTCATATTTTGCCATCATCAAAAGGGAGGAGATTGATGACTGGATTTTGATGATCCAATTATTTAGTTTTGATGATAGCTTAAACATGAATAGTTCGTTTAGTGTCATATGCTTATCATGTTTATCCTATCGACATTAAACTTGTATACACTTGATATTTACCTTGCATATTTTATATCTTGTGTAAACAGAGTAATATATCAATATCTCATGCAATACTTGTGTTATATTCTTGATATCGATATATTACTTTTAATCATTGTTTTAGTAATTCACAATATGAATACACACACACACACATAAATGTGTTATATAGCTTACTTGTCATATATCATGTGTATATATAGTATATCAATATCTCATACTTTGTATTTGATTGATATCTTGATATTGATATTGATATTCTTTTTTTTTATGATACCAAAACAATAATTGTTCATATACTTGTGTTTATTAACTTGCCTATATTTTATAACACTGTATATGATATACTTGGTTGTGTTGAGATTAATTTTCAAGATATCGAATATCTCACGGCACAAGCGTTGAATGGAGGATGGAGGAAAACGAGCTTAAACGATATATCTAATGGAGGAATATTGATGATGCTCGATATCCACTAGTAAAATAGGGGGTTGCCCCTACGGATGGGATTATCCGTTGGGGCAGATTTTACTTGGCCCTACGGATTAATCCGTAGGTCTAAAGGGTTGCCCCTACGGGCACTGACTTTCAAGAATAAAAAATTTAATTCTTAATTTGGTGTTTGCCCCTACGGTGGCGCAAACAAAGGACCTACGGACATATCCGTAGGGGCAAGTAAATATCAATTTAAAACAAATCCAGATCGAAAAGCCTACGCTCATTTTCTCTCTCTCCCTCAAACGCGCGCGAAAAACCCTAAATCGCCACCGTCGCGTCGCCACCGTCGCCGGCCGTCGTCGCCACCGTCGTCGCCACCGCCGATTTCGTCGCCATCCTCGTCGCCACCGCCAGTTTCGTCGCCACCGTCGTCGCCACCGCCGGTTTCTTCGCCAATTCGACGCCGTCGTCGCCACCGCCCGTTCAGGTATAAATCTCGAGGTAAATTAAAGCATTTTTGGATTATTCATGGCTGGGTCTGGGTTGCGCGCGCGAGAGTTGGGTTTGGGCAGGGGCGCGGTGGCGGTCGGGGTCGGGGTCGGGGTCGGGGTCGGGGTAGGGTTAGGGTTAGGGTTGGGGTTCGGCTGCTGCTGTGGTGGGGCTGGGGTTAGGGTTACGGTGGGGCTGGGGTTAGGGTTACTGTGGGGCTGGGGTAGGGTTACGATGGGCTGGGGTTAGGGTTGGGGCTAGGGTTAGGGTTACTGTGGGGCTGGGGTAGGGTTACGGTGGGCTGGGGTTAGGGTTGGGGCTAGGGTTAGGGTTACTGTGGGGCTGGGGTTAGGGTTATGAGAGGCATGTCAGCATATTTATGTGTAATAATTGAGAGGATCAAGCTAAGTTCTATGCAAGCAGTCCCTCAGAATACATAGAAAGCTAGCCTTACATTTTAAATTAACATATTCCATAGTTGTCTTAATCGTAAGGCAGATACCCATATTGTGTAAGAGCTGACATTAATACAACCATAGGGAGCTGACTGATTACATCTCATGTGGCATTAAAATCTATAAATGGACATACGAGATAATGCAAAGAAAGAGCAATAGATCAAGACTCAATCAACTTTCCTATGCTTTATGATTTCAGCGGATAGCTCAACTTTAGTTTCAACTTTATATTCTTATTTTTCTCTCTTTTTTCTTTAGTGCTTCTTCCTCCATTTCTTTGAAGAGTCTCTCACAGCGAAATACACTCCATTTTTTCTTAATGGGATAGAATCCTACCCCCGACAGCCGGAACACATACATACAAACGCATAATTAGAGAGCGACTCGAGATGTTCGGGTTAAAACCAATATATGATACTCGATGATGATATGAAACTTTCATATTCCCATCGATACCCGTATATGAAACTAAAACGCCACTTAGTCCCCGTCTATCGGTTAACATACGTGCGATGCTCGTCGTGACCTAGAACTATACGAAGGTTGTTAAATATCGGACAGTATAGCTCGATACTAACAACCGTCGTATAGTCTGCGCGACAAGAAAATTCAATCGTATGGTAACCCATAGATTTGTCCCGTGTGGACAAGTTAAGAATGTATAAAGCAAACGCCTTCATGCACTTGTGTTTTCATCCGTTTCGAGATATTTCGTCGGTACCTTTCCGCTGGTTCTCCGTGTACAAAGATAGATTAGATGTTCATTTCAACGTTGTTTCACAGCTTTGAAATGATTATCTATTCTATTACAGTGTACTCGGAGAACAGCGGGGAGGTGCTGCCGAAATTTACTCGAAACGGTTGAAAGCACAAGTGATGGGCGTTCGCTCTATACATTCTTAATGGGATAGAAGCCTACCCCCGACAGCCGGAACACATACATACAAACGCATAATCAGAGAGCGACTCGAGATGTTCGGGTTAAAACCAATATATGATAATATGAAACCTTCATATTCCCATCGATACCCGTATATGAAACTAATTAAAAGCGCCACTTAGTCCCCGTCTATCGGTCAACATAACGTGCGATAATTTATTCTTTTCAACGACAAACGCACACACAAAGCATCTACATGGATTTTCTCCTTTGTCAGTAACTATCCCGTTCTTATATTTCTCAATATAGTCAGCATAACCTACAATTTATATGTTATTCAGTCTAACATGGCCTATGAGTACATCAGAGTTAAGGACTGGATGTATGTGGATTGGAAACAACGTATGCAACCTACGTTTGTCGCAGGGGTTGCTGCTTTCCTTGAATTTGCACGAGCACATAATAAGATCATATTAGAGAAGATTCTCTGTCCGTGCGATAGATGTGGCAATAAGTACTGGCAGAAGGTAGAATTGGCAGAGCTTCATATTGTAAAACATGGGTTTACTAGACTTTATTCAATTTGGAAATATCACGGGGAAGGAGAAGAATGCAGTACTGCGGTAGAAGAAGGAGAACACGATAATGCGGCAGGAGAAGAAGAAGAATTCGGTAATACGGCAGGATACGGAAATTTATTTCCATCAGAAGAAATGGAGGATATGGTAGAGGCTGCCCTAGGTGAATCTATTCGTACCGAAGATGACATTCCTTCCGGTCAAGGACCGCGTGCGGATAAATATGAAAATTTCATGAATGATGCTAGGAAACCAGTTTATGAGAATGCGAAGTATTCCACCCTCTCATGGTTCGTCCAACTTTTCCAAATTAAGTGCCTAAATGGATGGAGCAACAAGTCATTCACAATGCTTCTTTCGTTCTTGAAAGATTCTATGCCTCCGGGAAATAATGTGCCCGAAAGCTGGTACGAAGCCCAGAAAATGATGTCTGATTTGGGTCTAAAGTGCGAGAAGATTCAAGCATGTCCTAAAAATTGCGTGTTGTACCGGAAAGAGAATTCAGATTTGAAAGAGTGTCCAACATGCGGAGAGGCCAGGTATAAGCCGAAAGATTCTGATAAGAAGCCTGATATACCTGTGAAGATAGCACGATATTTTCCCATAACACAGAGGCTACAGAGGCTATTCAGGTGCAAGAAAACAGCCGAGGCAATGATTTGGCATCATCGTGCTCCTCCAAGCGAAAATGGAAAAATGAGCCATCCAAGAGATTCACCGGCATGGAAGGATTTCGATAGGAGGCACACAATATTCAGTAGCGATCCCCGCAATGTCCGGCTCGGACTGGCTGCCGATGGCTTCTGCCCATTCAACTATATGGCTGGAAGTCACAGTACATGGCCCGTTGTAATGATAATTTATAATCTGTCGCCTTGGTTGGCTATGGACCAATCATACTTTATGATGCCTCTTCTTATCGACGGACCAAACTCACCGGGGAACAATATCGACGTCTATCTCCGACCTCTGATTGAGGAGCTGAAAACTTTGTTTATTGATGGTGTAGAGACATATGATTCAAACACAAATACAACCTTCATACTGCGTGCGGCTTTAATGTGGACAATTAATGACTTTCCTGCATATGGAATGCTTTCAGGTTGGTCCGTACATGGTCACAAAGCATGTCCTCATTGCCATGAACACACAACATCAAAATTTTTGAATTTTAGCAGGAAGGTTTGTTATTGCGGCCATCGACGTTTTCTGCCTCCAGACCACCCCTACAGGTTAGACACGGTTCACTTTGATGGTCATCAGGAGCTTCTTGGGCCTCCATCCCCATTGTCCGGAGAGGACGTGACTGCTAAATGGGATGGTTACAATAACGTGACCTTCGGGATGGATCCGACGAGACAGGTCAAACCACAATATTGGAACAAGTTAAGCATTTTCTTCGAGCTTCCGTACTGGTCTACAAATTCAGTGCGTCATTGTCTGGACGTCATGCATATAGAGAAGGGAGTATCAGAGCACATACTTAACTTGCTTCTGTGTAAAGACGGGAAATCAAAAGACAACATGAATGCCCGGATGGATCTACAAGAGTGGGGAATAAGAAGTGAACTGCACCCTAAACCGGTAGCGGGTAAACCGGGCAAGTTTGTACTTCCCAATGCCGCTTATCATATGTCACAACCGGAGAAGAAAAGATTCCTGCAGGTGTTGCATGATTTGAAAGTCCCCACAGGTTTCTCAGGATCATTCAGCAAGAAAATAAAAATTGTGAAGGGCAAGATCGATGGGCTGAAAAGTCATGACCACCATGTTATCGTGGAGCACCTTCTTCCATTAGCCCTCAGGACTTCTCTCCCCGACTCGGTTGGTCTAGTAATCAACGACCTATGTTGTTTTTTCAGGGAGTTGTGTGCTAAAACGCTGGAGGTTGCGACGCTGGATAAACTACAAAATTCTATTGCGTTGATACTTTGCAAGTTTGAGCGTATTTTCCCACCGTCATTCTTCGATATCATAATACACTTGACGGTTCATCTTGCAACTGAGGCGAAGTTAGCCGGACCGGTACAATATCGATGGATGTATCCCGTCGAGAGGTACGTGTAATTTTTCGTTTCGCGCAATTTATAAATTTATTTTTGTCATGTATGCCCGTGTTTATTTATTCAACATATTCTCATTAGGTACCTTTACACTCTTAAGAAGTATATACGCAATAAAAATCGACCAGAGGGTTCTATCATGCAAGGTTATCTTCTTGATGAAGCAACCACATTTTGCTCCTGCTATCTGGACGAGAACATTGAGACAAGGCTTAACCGACCTCGAAGAATTCAAGACGGGCCATATGGTAAAGCCGAGTATAAGAGGGTAGACACTATGTTTATCAACAAGATATACCGGTTTATCTTGCTTAATTGCGAATGTCTTGAACAAATTAGAGAGTAAGTTCTTTTGGATTAATTGTTATATCTGTGTTTGTGTGTGTATGAAATGACATAATATTAATGTCACAATTATTTGTCGAAAACAGAACTCATTTTAACGAGGTACGTGAGGGGCATCCTGATTGGAACGAAGAGCGTTTGGAAAAATACCATCAGGATAATTTTTGTGATTGGGTCACAGAGCATGTAAGTTATTCGAATTACATTTTATTGCTATCAGTTTTAATCTAAACTTGTATCGTTATGTATTTATCGTAAAATTTGTTTTGTTAGATCCACGATCCGAACTTGTCTGCATCATTTGAGAGTGATTCAAGATGTTTAGCTCAATTTCCTAGTATGGAGGTTGCACATTACAAAGGATTTGGTGTCCTTGGATACAAATTCGAAATTAAGGACATAGAAACATCTAGAATCACTCAGAATAGTGGTATTGCGACGGTAGGATCGGACGGTGTGATTTACTATGGGTACTTAAATTGTATACTCGGCATCCACTATCCCGGACGATCAGAACCCTTTTATATATTCCACTGTACTTGGTACGATCCGCGAACCGATACAGACAGGTGGAGAAGCAGTCTTGGGACTTGGAAAGATGAATATGGATTGACCAGTGTGAACACACTTCGATTTTACGGTCAAGACGATCCGTTCATCTTTCCGAACCAAGCGTTCCAAGTATACTACTCACAGTGTTTGAAGCATCCGGGGTGGAGTGTTGTATGCCGATGGAAACCTAGAGATGTCTACGATGTCCCAGAATACGAGGACAGCGATGAGGACGAAGAAGAGAGAAGACTTAAAGTGCTCCGACCGTTTGTTTCGAAGGACGGGTTGTCTTCGACCGATCATGAAGTTACGTGGGTTAGAAATGACATCGACGATGAAATCCAAGTAGATATGTATGATGCGCCCACGAAACGAAAAAGGTTATCAGTAATGTTATATTATTACTTCACATTTTACGCTCTAGAGCATATATAGTCAATACTTTTAATGATTGTCTAATGCGTCCACGAACCGTTTATCTAGATTGGATGACGATGTCGGGAGCAGCGAGGGGCGGCAGGAGCTCCAGCCGCGGCAGAGGCAGAGGCAGAGGCAGAGCGGTTCTGCCGCCCGGAGAGCTCCGTAGGGAGCTTCAGAGGGCCGGTCTTGCACCCAGATCGGAGACCCCTTCGGATGCCTCCTTCCGTGTGGATTTTTCCACACCTCCAGGTATACTGCACGCATATCCATTTTCAATTTAATATTACAGATATTCATGCCTGTTTATGTCAAAATTACTTATATTGTCAATGTTTGATTGTCTAGTTGTTGGTCCTGCGTCCACATCTGAGACAGAGGCCACCCCCGCTCCTCCAGGTATGTTTATATATCATATAGTGCATGCATATTGATTTAGAACGTTATATTATTGATCTACACATTCTTTTTGCAATTACTTATCAAATCTATTTTTAATTGTCTAGTTGTTGGTCCTGCGTCCACATCTGGGACAGAGGCCACCCCCGCTCCTCCAGGTATGTTCATATATCATATAGTGTATGTATATTGATTTAGAATGCTATATCATAAATATACACATTCCTTTTGCTCTTACTTAGCAATTTTTATTATTGTCTAGCTGTAGGTGGTGACACCACCGCACCTGCGGGTATGTTTATATGTCCTATAGTTCATGCATATTGATTTAGAACGTTATATTATTGATCTACACATTCTTTTTGCAATTACTTATAAAATCTATTTTTAATTGTCTAATTATAGGTGGTGCGTCCACACCTTCCACAGGGGCCACTCCTGCCGCTTCCGTACCCTCCGCATCGTCTGCAGGTTAGTATGAATAAATTTAAAATATTTATTTATTTTACATATGCTCTATAGAATAAATATGAACTTCATGGAGATTTAGCGTCGATGTTTATTTTATAGTTGGAGGGGATGCGTCCGGGTCCGGGACCCCGGTTGTTCCTCACCGGAGGAACTATCGTCCCGCTCGTGCTGCTGCTCGGGCCCAGGCTCGTGCGTTATTCACCGGAGGTATATATCACACTTGAATTTTTGTTTAACCTTGATTTCTTAATACAACTTTGTATTATTATTGATTGTCTTGATATTTCGTGCAGACGCAGGGCCTCTCCATCCCCAGAGGGGGACTCGAGGCCCGAATCAGTCCCATAGGCTGAGGCCTAATAGAGCTAGGGGGGAGGCAGCATTCCCCCTATTTTTTACCCTTGACTATCGCTATACCGGTCCTCATGCCGAGAGGTTCGGCCGGTATTTGGGGGACGAGAGCCGGATCGTGAAGAACTATCCACTTCACGTTGAGTGGGGCGAGCAGCACCAGCGCTCATTCGCCCTCTTCTTTGAACAGGCTCGGGTATGTATTAATATATATTTTCATTTGATCTATCCAATATATTTATTATTAACACTTGCAATCTAATAACAATGTTTTTTTTTTGTATTTTCAGTTGGATTACGATTTTCAGCCTGTAGCCGACCCTGATCACTCGGGGAGGGTGCTCGACCTTCATGCTCTGTACAATGGCCTGATGAAGAACATGCAGGCCAAGGTCCGATACAACAGGAATGAGCTGAAGGCCGACTGCTACTCCCTATGGATAGCGACCCCCGAGGCAGAGAGAGCGGCCCTCCTATCTACTCCGGCGTTTGCGAGAGTCGACGTAGAGACATGGCCTCTATTGTGCGCTTATTTCGACTCCGAACGCAAACAAGTATGTATTTTAAATTTAATTCATTATTTATGATATAATTTATTTCTTTGTGTTTCTTAATTAGAAAACTAAATGTTAATGCGTTGTGCAGAAACAGGCCGCTCAGAATACGGAGAACAGGAAGTCGGCGAAGAGGGGTCGCCCCACTTACACAGGTGGCTCGAGGAACATTACTCGAGCCATGGAGTTATCGGTAAATTAAGTGTTATTCTCTAATATTCTGCAATATTAAGAGTTATTCTCTAATATTTCTAATATTAAGAGTTACTTTCTAATATTGCAGACATCTCGGACCGTGGCGTCAGGTGGTACACCGAGCGTGCTGTCCGCATATCTTGCCGTCCACGGCACCTCGACAGATCCCGCCACGGGCGAGCTTCGATGTCCCGACGTCGCTACCCAGGAGTACTGCGTAAGTGTTAATATTTTTTCTACCCAAATTTGAAATTTTAGTTTTGGAAGGTTCAAGTTTAAATTTTATACTTATACTTTACTGCTTAATGTGGGTGTAGGAGCGGGTGGTTGAGCAGGCCCAGGCCTCGGGGATCGATTTTACCGGACAGAACGATCCGAGGCTGCTGACCCCAGTTCTGGACGCCGCACACGGAGGGCACCACGGAGGTTGGGAGAGAGGCCGGGGATTGGGCCCTAGCAGGGCCCATATGAGGTTGGACTCCACCCCGGCGGTTACTTCCTCCGTCTCCAGTGGCCGGCATGTCCATCAGGAACTGGATAGCTTGAGGGCCACCGTTCAGGAGTTGAAGGAGATGCTGGTATGTATACTACTTTATAGTAAAATATCATTTCATATTATATACATATCAACACAACCCTTATTAGTACGTAAGTCTGATTAATCATACATACATATGTAATTAAAATAAACAACGCTTTTCCAAACTAGATATCCAAACAGGGTTTCGAAATAACTTAATAATGAAACGAATTCGAATAATACACCGTTCTTAGACGCTTCTTACACACGTTATGTCCAGACGCGACAGGGTAGATCGGCCGAGCCTCCACATGCATCTCCTTCGGCTGCGGCTCCGCAAGCCACTACATCGGCTGCGGTTCCGCAGACAGCTCCTGTAGCTCCACCGCCCACTCAGACTCCCGCAGCCGCGGCTCCGCAAGCGACTACCTCGACGGCGGCTGCGCAGACCACGACGCCAGCTCCACATGCCGCTCAGACTCCTTTATTTGCAGTATTGGATAGTGTATTTACCGAGGAGCAGGCGCGCGTTATTCGAACGTTACTCGGAGGTGGAGCTGGACCGAACTAGGGTAGCTTTTTGGTTCTTATTTTTTGAAACATGTATTTATTTATATCACATTGTACTACATTTTGAAACGATATTGATATTGGTTTGAATTTATATCATATTCATTTTGTGGGTTTCTTTTGTATATTATATATATGCGTGGGATGTGATTATGAATACTGCAATATATGATTTGATTGATGTATATAGTATTGTGCACAGGGCGGAAAAAAATCTAGCAGCCCTTTTTTAAAAAAAAATACAGAAAACATGTACCTACGGATTACACCGTAGGTAAATATATTGGCCCTACGCAGTTATCCGTAGGGGCAAAATATCAGGAAACCTGATATTTTCCCACCTGATATTAGTGTAGGGTGTTGGGGGTGCCCCTACGGATATATACGTAGGGGCCAATACTTATCCCCTACGTATATATCCGTAGGGGCAACATATCAGGTCCCCTGATATTTCCCCCCGATCTCAGTTCATTGTGTTGGGAGAGGACCCTACGGAAACAGCCGTAGGGGCTACTTTATATCCCCTACGGCTTTATCCGTAGGGGACTAAATAGGACCTACGGATATATCCGTAGGTATATACAATATATTAAAAAAAAAAATTAAATATATGATTTTTTTACCCCTACGGGGTACTCCGTAGGGGCTATAGCACCTACTGATTTATCCGTAGGGGACTAATTTTATCCGTAGGGCCAAGTTCAGGACCTCAACTTGCACCTGCGGCCTTTGCACCTACGGGGTGTTTTTTCGCCCCTACGCACTAATCCGTAGGGGCAGTGGTTTTCCCCTACTGACAAATCCGTAGGGGCAACCCTTATTTGTAGTAGTGATCGGGCGTCAAATATGGACAAGAGTTTCTTAAATTTCCAATTCAAGTTTCTTGAGTTCAATCTAAGTAGCCGAGAAATAAGAGCTCAAGAATTCAAGCTACAAATAGCTAAGAAGCTAGAAGCCAAGTCCAAGTTCAAGCGTCAAAGTCAAGTTTGAGATTTAAAGACCAAAATATCAACTTCAAGACGCAAATGAGTGGAATGGCGTGTTTGATTTTGAAACGTCAAGTGTCAAAGCTAATTGAATATCAATCGACCAACGTAAAATTCAAGCGAAGTGCTAAAGTTTTAAGAGTTCAAGTCAAGACATCAAGAATTCAAGATTTCGAAGATTTGTGGATACCGATATAGGAATACTTGTAAGTACTCTATAGAATATGGTTATATCATTTAGAGCTCTTGAACACTCACACACGATTGCACATAAGTTTTACAAACAGCAAGTTTTCGATTTTGAAATTTTCTATTTTATAAAAACCCAATTTTTAGTTTTTGTGCTTGTCTAGACGTTAGTCGCCATGCGCTTCAGACGTCTGTTGGCTTTCTATGTTTTTATAAAACCCCAAAATGTTTGAAATATCAGTTTTCATGTTATTTGTGCTTCAGGCGTTTGTACCTTTCTTCTTCAGACGTATGTTTTTTTTCTGTATTTTCATATAGCCTATTTTAATGAGATACAGATGTATGCCCATTGCTTCTTCATACATCTATTTGTTCTCTGTGCTTTCATTGGAATAAATTTCTTTTAAGAAAGAAACGTCTGAAGATATAGGCAACAAACTCTGCAGTTCAAAATCATTGAAAAACATTTCTTCTTCAAACGTTTTTCCAATATTCTTCAGACGTCTGTTCATTCTCTGTACTGTTTTTGGCCATCTTTGAAAACCCACGACAGATGTATGAACCTATATTCGACAAACGTCTGCAGTAGAAAGTTTTTGAAAATATAGCCTTTGGGATTTATTTTGTTAAAGTTTCAGACGTCTGTCTTATTGTTCTTCAAGCCTCTGTCTATTGTTCTTCAGACGCCTGTTCTTACTGGAAAAATGCTGACTTGACTTATAACAGCTAGTTTTTTGTATGGGGTTATAAAAGAGTTTTGATTTGGTTTTTTGAGTTCTAATCATTCAATATTTCAGTTGCCAATATTTCTAGTGATCAAGAGAGAAAAATCCCACATCTTATGTGAGTTCAAAAAGATTTTCATTTACTTACCAATTCATTCACACACACAAAAGGTTCAAAAGTTTAACTTGATCATCCATACTTTGTAAGCCTATTGGAGAGAGCTTTGAGAGAAACTCCTTTGTAAGTAATTGTACTTCAAGTGTAATCTTTTCCTTTTTTGTGTTTGGGATCTTGAGTGCAAGATTGTCATTATAAGAGATGAGAAAATTTTTGTATAGGAAAGACCGACGAGCTTGTAAGAGATGTGTTGTTCATAGCGGCGAACAATGTGTAGTTTATTGAGGAGACGTATTGGTTTGGCCTCCACCGGAAACGGGATTGTGTGTTACTTGCGGGCAATGTGTTTGTCTTAAAGAGAAAGACGTGTTTAGTGAAACGGGCTCATGCGCCTAAAGAAAGTGGACTGACGGATCTTCCGAACCACTCTAAAAATCTCTTGTGCCTTTAGTTTGCAATATCTCTATATCTCTCCTTTATTACTTGCCATTTATATTGTGCTTAATTGAATGCAATTTTTCATTGATAGAAATTGCATGCTAGATTATCTTTGCTCTATATGCTCATTCTTGCTTGATTATGATCATTATCTCTTGCTGTTTGTTATAGTTCACAATTGTAGTTTGCTTAGTATTATATCATCCTGTCTCATATTGCCTAAGCTTTACAATTGAGTTTTTTGATTAGCCAGGGTATTGGTTAGATTTTGTAAGTTGGGTATATAGTTAGCATAGTTCTAATCATCCCCCTCTAAGACTATTTGGTATGAGCTTCCGCGGTTTTTCAACAATTTCCTCTAAGATAGCCGCATGCCAATCTGGATGCTAAAGAGCTTCCTGAACAGAGAAAGGAAAGGTGATGGCCGACAAGAAAGAAATAAACTGACTAGTAGATGATGTTAATCTATGATAGGAAACAAAGTTAGAAATTGGATGTGCAGTAGTACATGAACGCTTATCCTTGCGTAATGCAATAGGAAGAGAGAGATTTTCTTCTGAAAGCAGCAGCGGTGGAGAATTAGGAATATTGGACTGTATATGAGTACCTGTAGAAGAATCGTTAGAAGAAGCATTGGTAGGAAGGGCTGGGACAACTTTCTTACGACGGTGATACATCTGTGGATAAAGGGCTACAGACAGAAAACTATGGCTCACAGGTTGAACAGACAAATCAAGCTCTGACAAAGGTAGGTGGGGAACATGAAAAATAGGAGTGAGGTCCTTAACAGGCGGTGGAAAATAAGCATGATTTTCTAAGGTCACATCATAAGAAGTACAAATTTTAGATGTGGCAGGCCAAACATACCCTTTTTGAGATCGTGAGTAACCTACCAATACTATACATGTAGCTTTAGGATCAAGATTGCCAATATGAGGACTTAGAATATGAGGATAGCATAGACAACCAAACATCTTAGGGGAAATAAGAAATGTGTTGCCCTGTGGAAATAAAATAGAGAAAGGGGACTGGTTGTCTAGGACCGGATAAGGCATGCGATTAATATAAAAATATGCAGCTAAGACCACAAAATTCCACAATCGTTTAGGAAAATACATATGCAAAATAAGAGAATGGGCTACCTCAAGCAAATGTCAGTTCTTCCGTTTAGCAATCCCATTTTGCTGAGGAGTATAAGAGTATGAAGTTTGACGCAATATACTATTGGTCTGACAAAATGCAGTAAACTCCGCGGTAATATATTCCTTAGAATTATCTGAACAAAGAACCTTTACCAGAACACCAATTGATTACTAATCTCAGCTATGAAGATTTTGAAGGTAGACAAAATTTCAAACTTATTACGCAAAAGATACAACCAAATCATGCGTGAATGATCATCAATAAAGGTCACAAAATATTAATAACCAAACACATTAGGAAATTTAAAGCGACCCCAAATATTGGAGTGAACTAAAGCAAATGGTAAATCATGTCTTTTATGAACTGGAAGAAAAGATGAACGATGGTGTTTACCTAGAATACAGGATTCACAACTGAATTTTGATAAAGTAAGAGAAGGCAGTATAGTACGTAAAGAAGAGAGAGGACGGTGACCAAGTCTCCGATGCCACTGGATAGTAGAGACAGCTGCAGACGTACTGGGAATGTAATCAACGTAGTACAATCCATTCTATTCATGCCCTCTACCAATCCGCTGCTCATCAGAAGGTCCTGTATCTCAAAATGAGATGGATAAAATGTTTCGGAGTAGTTAGAATCATTTGTAAGCTAACGAATAGAAAACAATTTTTGTTTTAAATATGGCACAATTAAAGAATTTTTCAGATGTAAATATGAAATAAGTGATAAATCAACAGAGTCAGAAATAGGTGTAATACCATCAGCAATAGAAATAAACTTATGAGGACTTGAAGAAAGTTCAGATGGTCTATCAAAAGACATGTGATGTAAGGCGCTGGAATTAGTGACCTGGGAATTAGAATGAGAAAAGAACGATATACCTAATATAGTAGAAAGGTTGGCAGGAGCTACAGAAGAGAGAAGACGACGTTACTGTCTCCACTCAGCATTGGATAAAGGTAAATGGCCGGCAAAAGAGGAAGGTCAGTTAGTAGCAACCGGTGTGAATGTCTGGCGAGCTATAGGTATATAATCAGTGTAGCCATGTTTCTCCTAACAACAGTCTTCGTGATGATTAGTACCACCGCAATAAGGACAATAAAGACCGGCACGATCACAACCACATCCACGGGAACCACAGCCGCTAATAAGGGACAACCTCGAGCAGTAATTGAGACCAAATCAGAATTCATGATGAAAGGCATAGAAGTAAATCACGATATAGCGAGAATAAGGTTGTCGAATACCCAAGCGAGTACAAGTATAAAGAAGTCAGAGCAAGACGATTGAATAGATCATCGTTATTAACCAAGAGGAGCGGAGACGAATTTTTCCATGTGGTTGTTGGTGAGGGCTAGGACTAGGGTTCGAAAGGGCTGCGATTGACATGGAGGAGGTGACATCAATGGAGGAGGCAGTCTATAAGTAGAGGGCAGCGGCTGCAAAGGCTGCTGCTGGTTGCAAGGACGAGTCCATTCTGTTTGATGCAGTGAAGGCTGTTGTGCGTGTTGCTGCTACTGGTGTGGATGCTGGTGCAACGTGGTGCTGGTGCGGATCTGGTGCGACATGGTGCTGGTGCTAGTGCCGGTGCGGACCTGGTGCGACATGGTGCTGGTGCGACATGATGCTGGTGCTGGTGCGGATCTGGTGCGACGTGGTGCTGGTGCGGATCTGGTGCGACGTGGTGCTGGTGCGGATCTGGTGCGACATGGTGCTGGTGCGACATGATGCTGGTGCCGGTGCGGATCTGGTGCGACGTGGTGCTGGTGCTGATCCGATACGACGTAATGCTGGTGCGACGTGGTGCTAGTGCTGGTGCGGGTGCGACTGCTGGTGCGACGTGGTTCTAGTGCGAGTGCTAATGCTGGTGCGACGTGGTGCTGGTGCGAAGGGCTGTAGAGGGAGGGGAAGCGAGAGCGTCGGCGGCGAAGGCAGAGGAGGGGGCGGCGTCTTAGGGAAATTAGGGTTAAGGTTTGGGTAATTGGGGTTTTCCTCTCAATTCTTTTCAAAAGTCTGATACCATGAAAAGAATCAAGAGAAAATAATTTATTGGCATAATTAAATAAGAGTCAATACAAATGTATATAGAGAAAGTTATAAATCATTTCTCAATCTAATAACAAAATATACTCATAACTAATATCTACTAACTAAATATATTCATAACTAATTATATTCTTAACAAATTTCATTGTTAAGTATAATAAAAATTGTTTTAAAACTGTATCAGTAACAGAAAGTTCACTTTTTCGTTCGGCCGCTTTTCATCACCTTGTCGCCAATCGTATAGCCACTTGATACTAAATCACTCATGTTACCATCATATTAGTTTTAAAGAATTTAAACCTATCATTTCGATACGAATATCTGAACTATTTAGGTTTTACTGATATCGGATGAAACTCCATCCGCACAACCCTGGTTAGAATAGAAACCATAAATTGAGTTCTTTGATTCTACTCACGGTACTAGTCACTATAATACATGCTATATTACAAGTTAAGACACTCTATCTCATACTAGAATGTAAAAGTCAAAACGCCATCTACTATTAATCCTTAATTTGCAGCTTTAACATAATCAATATACTAGATTTAACTCATGCTTACCATATTGATTGTTTATGCTCATTATTATGTCGCATCAGGTATTGCCATGTATGGTTGAGCACCAGAGCCGTAAACATCATGAAGGCATACACTATTGTATGATGGAGATAAGTAAGACGTGGAGCAAAGTGCGAATCAGAGCAAAGTATATGCGCGGTGTACCTCTTGAATCTAGAGAGGTTACCTTCTTAATCCACATTGTTTACCTTTAGAATCGATATATGATGTTCCGAAATTACGATCAAAATATTCACGATGTCACGCTCTTTAGTTCTTGAAATTGCATTTGCATTGCATCTCTAGAGCCCTGATCACGTATATTGAAGATGGTTACAAGTATATACAGAGCAAAGTAAACAAGCGGAGCAAAGTGCCACTGGGTGCAAAGTATAGTCATGATGATGACGTACACCTCTTGAATCCATGTCGAGGCCACCTCTTGAATCCCTGAGGGTTAGCTCTTGAATCTGTATAGGCGTGGATACTCATTGGGAGAGGTCCGTGGGTGTGCGCAGTAACTTGATATGATAAGTAATGATGTGCATGCATGACAGGAAATAATTGTTTACAATGACAAATAATGGCCTGCATTCCATGACATGAAATGAACTGATTGCTACCATGATTGCACAACCTCCGAACCTATATTGCATGCTTCCTATTTAAAATTATTCACTATTAAAACTTATTTCTTATTACCTATTTTACTACCACATACCCCAACATCCTTCTTGTTCATATATGAATTTTCATGCCCTTTTATTGCTATTTATCTCGGTGAACTTACCCGAGCGTCCGCTGACAGGTATTTCTGTTTGATTGAAACGTCTATTAGCAATGGCTTATGCGGAAGATGACTCGCATGCCCATTTGGAGAGTGACCCAACTTAGTTTTAGTTTAGTTTTATGTAGTTTCTTCCGCACTTTGTGATGTAATACACACACATGACTTTATCTTTTGGTATTGTAAAACTCATGACGTTTTTGTGAATCTATCATATGTATATTACGTTGTTGTTTTCAGACTTGGTATTTTCTTGATGAAATTACTACTGAATAACAGACACTTAGTATGTCTATATCGGAAAGGAGTGCTTCTCAGTATAGATACGTCGCCGGCCTCATCACGCTCCCGCTATTGTATTATTTATTTTGGGAAGCGAGACGTGACCGTGCCATCGAGAAGAGGGTCGGATAATTGGTTTTTTTTCAAAATCCGACTCGTTTCAGCCTTATTTATACAAGTAGTAGGAGTATTTAGGGGTTTTAAGCTCTAAAAAAATTCAGAAACATCCCCAAAATTTACAAAAAATAGTGGATGCCTTGTTTTAGCTTGTGTTGAAATTTCTAGGCAGTGGTAGTCATGGTATGGGAGTTTGAGCTTCGGCAAGTTAGATTGTTAAACCGACTTTCTGTTTCGGCAGGTCTACTTCCCATTCGGTTGTTCTTTACAATTTTAGTACTCGACCAAGTGTTTATAAAGTCCAAACTAACAACATTTGTACATTTATACAACAAGATAATTTCATATAGGATACAATATCACAAGATATCACACGTTTTCAAAATGCAAAAGATAAAGGTCTTTATACACAAGGTTGGAAGTGTGAAAGGTCCCTAGTTGATACGGCCATCTCACCGGCACTGTCTCATCCCTGACCGATTCTAAATCTGATGGAAATTTCAAACAAAGAAGCATCCTTCAACGAGCTGTGTTTGGATAAGTCTATCAAGTTTTAAAGTAACGAGGAATGCATGAAACAGAAGCTATCTTATAAGGAGGATGTGCAACGAATAATGTGACAACAAATAAGGTGATATGTGGATCATGTACTAATAATAATAAGTTTTAAGAATGGAATATTCTAATCAATGGTCATGCCATCATGGTCATACAATCAATTCATATCATGTACATTCCTGTGTGTACCTGTGTACATCTCTCGGTGGATCCACATCATAACGGATTCAAGAGATGACCCACACAGATTCAAGAGGTGTCTCCCACCATCATGGCGTGTACTTTGATCCGTGTGGCACTTGTTTCATGTGACACTTTGCTCCGCATATGATAGCAATTGTCGCTTGATCAGGGCTCCAGTTGCTCAATACCAATATTCCATTATAAACTAGATCTCACAACATCACGAATATTCTTTTCGTCATGTTGGAACATCATATGAAGATTTAAGAGGCAGCCCCCATGGATTCAAGAGATGGCCCCACATGACACTCAGTTCTTCATACAATAGCATATCCCGCCTTCCTGATGTTTACGGCTCTATTCAACCAACCACACATATAAATAAACAAGTAAAATCACAGTTACAATTATTAACATGAAATATCATAAGCATGATTCAATCAGGTATAGAGAGTAGATCCTAAACACAGATCAAGTTCAAGTTGTGTATTTCGTACCTCATGCAAATATTAACCGGTTAACATAAAATAGGGTGTCACATTAACTTGTGAATATGTGAAGCGAATTATTGTGTGTGGTAACATGTATTTAGAACAGTAATAATCGTGTTAACTAATATTTGCGAACGGTATCAAGGAGATAGATCGTGAATTTCCGTTCGTTGTCGATATAGCATGAAAACAACTTTTATATGTTTTACCGGTGGATTTTAGATACTAACCAGCGATAATATCGAGTGAAAGTGTCTATGTGATGAAACGAGTACCTGGTCGAGTAATGAAATTGTAAAGAACAATCGAACGAAAGTAGACTTACCGAACCTGCAAGTTGGTATAACAATCTAGACTTGCCGAAGCTCAAACTCCCAAATCGTGACTCCTATAGCCTTGAAATTTCATCACAAGCTAACACAATGTGTCTACTATTTTTGGTAAATTTTGGTGAGTTGAAAAAAGCTAAATACTCCTACTTGTATGTATAGGGTTGAAAGGGGTCGGATTTTGCAAAGAAAACCCCCTAATTATCCGACCCGCTTCCCGCCAGCGCCCTCATTGCCC
Source organism: Agapanthus africanus (assembly GCA_030015575.1). Classification (NCBI taxonomy): domain Eukaryota; kingdom Viridiplantae; phylum Streptophyta; class Magnoliopsida; order Asparagales; family Amaryllidaceae; genus Agapanthus; species Agapanthus africanus. Next base: position 131,951,199 of record CM057340.1, on the reverse strand, counting down.
GACAAGTGTCGCCATTCGGCGATGTGTGTGTGCGTCAAGCCTGCGTGGATCCCACACGCACTACCCGCGCTGCGAGCTGCTGTGCCCAAGTGGCGCCATCTCGGCACGGGCCGGGCCGGGACCGGTTGGGCCTGGTTTAGGATTAGGGTTTAGGATATATATATATATATATATATATATATATATATATATATATATATATATATATATATATATATAAGTGCTATATTGCAAACTGGTCCGTGGTTTTTTAGAAACTGGGACTCCCGATCTATGACATATTTTAATGATCCGATCTATTCAAGTTGATCACTCTACCATCAAATATATATGTATAAAAAATCTAAGGATTTGAAGATCTCTAGCCTATCCATCAATGGGTGCATAAATGAACGTATTTCGATAATGCAACATAAATTTCATCCGATGCATAGACTAGAGGTCTTCAAATCCTTTGAATTTTCATAAATATATCTTTGAGCGTAGGGTGATTAATTTGAATAGATCAGATCGTTAAAATATGTCTTGGATCGAGAGTTCCCGTTTTTAAAAAACGCGGACCAGTTTGCATTAATGGCTCACTCCTTTTTGGATCATTAAAATATGTCTTAGATCGGGAGTTCCCGTTTTTGAAAAATATGGACCGGTTTGCAATGGATCACTCCCCTATAGAGGAGTGATCCATTGTAAACCGGTCCGCGTTATGGGAACTCTCGATCCACGACATATTTGAAAGATCCGAACCGTTCAAGTTGACCGTCCTACCTTCAAACATAATTATATGAAAAATCAAAAATTTGAAGGTATCTAACACATAGATCGAATAAAGTTTATATTACATCATCGAATGACGTTCATTTTTGCACTCATTCAATACATGTGTTAGCGGGCTTCAAATTCATTGATTTTTCATATACATATGTTTGAAGGTAGGGCGATCAACTTGAACGGTTCGAATCTTTCAAATATATCGTGGATTGATAGTTCCCGTTTTTTAAAAAACACAGACCGGTTTGCAATGGAGTATATATATATATATATATATATATATATATATATATATAATAGGTTAAAATAGTCTTAATAAATTCTGGTCTCCTCTTTAAAAATACTTTTTATCTTTCAAAAGATTTCTTTTCTTCACCAAAATAAATTCCCTTCTTTAACAAAGTTTTCCCTTTATTATTAATGAAACAAAAATAATAGAAGAATATAAACTTCAAACAAAAATTTTAATTTTTTTATAACGGATATGGTCGTTACAAATAGTATACTTAGCTAACAATTTTATGCCGACTTTGTCATTTTAGTCATTCATAACCATTTCATTTAACAATCTCTGCATGCCATATCACAACTACAGAGTACGGATTTGGTCACGGTTTTAATCGTGACCGCAAATATATATGGTCACGGTTAAAACCGTGACACAACCGTCGCCTAAAACCCCATCATGAGAACCATAGTCACGTCCGTAACCGTGACCATATGTTTTTTAAGTCACGGTTATAACCGTGACGATATACGTGGTGTTACCAAAAACGGTTCAAACAACTAAATGAAACCTGTGTGGGATCCACATATATGGTCACGGTTAAGACCGTGACCACGTTAAGGTCACAGTGTAAACCATGACAATAGGTGATATATGGTCACGGTTATAAGCGTGACCAAAAGGTTAAAGCGTAATGTAGAATACCTGCTATAGCAGGTAACCGTGACTATATAGTCCCTATGGTCATAAGTTAAATCGTGACCTTAAGGTGAAACCATAGTAAAGGTTATCTGCTACTAGCAGGTAACCGTTACTATATCCTATGGTCATGGTTACCTGCTATAGCAGGTATTCTACATTACGCTTTAACCTTTTGGTCACGATTATAACCGTAACCAAATACATTATCAATTCTTTTTAAACTGAATTCCGCGCGTCCCATGCGTTCTACTTTTCAATTACATCCAGCGATTGATAATAATTATATGATCAAATCTCAAACAATTTTAACAATCAAGAAATAATATGATTAGAATCAAACACAATTATAAACATAATATATACACCAAACGGTATAATCAATAAAGCAATAAAATAAATGTTTGTGCAACATTTCAGAAAATATAAAATGTTATTTTTGGAATTTAAATAATAAAATAATAAATTTTAAGAATATTATAAAAGTATGGAAATTAGTTTTAATGGAATGGTATAATTATAATTATATACATATAATTTGGAAAATAATTGAAATTTTAAAATGAATTATTAATTATGAAAGCATTTGATTGATTTGGGCATTTTATAAATTAGTATACAATTATTTATATACAGGTTTATGTTAAACTTGATTAGTCAATTACTAATTATGTATTAAACCAAATCCATCTTTGTTAATTATGTTTAATGTGTCATGACACATTGTATTATGTTTCATTGCATGATTTTGTGTTTCTTTTATTTTTTTATTAAAAAAAATGAGAAAAGAAAAGAAAAATGATGAGAGGGACAACGAGGTATGGATGGAAATGTGTGTGAGAGAGAGAGATGGTGACCATATTCTTCCTTCACCTCATTTTCATTCTCATCTCATTTCCATTTTTTCATCTCCTCCATTTTTCTCCACCTCCTTCACCACCCATTCTACCACCACAAAACACCCTCAAAAACCTTACTAAAACCTCATTTTCCCTTCATAAAAATTATTCCTAAACTTACAACAAGCATCATAGTGGGATCAATTTCTGGTCTTGAGCTCATTTAGCCATCTTAGAATTTTCTTGAGTTGCTTTTTGAGATAAAACAATAACCATTCACCAAGTTTTTGTTTTTCCTAACCTCACAAAGTAGTTTAGAGCTTAAAAGTGTATGTATAGTGAACTTGGAAAATTCTAAGAAGATCTTTGGTGGTTTAAATGAGTAGTGGTGTTATAATAGAGAGTTTAGAGAGTGACTAATGGCATTTTAGTGATAGAATCCCTAGTCTAAGTGAGTTTAGAAGTTCCAAATACGAACTTAGAATTTTCCGATATCGGGTTTTTGTTGAATTGTGGTGTTCTAATGGAATTTGGTATTACCCAGAAGCTCTGAAAATTTAATAGCAAGTACTGTGAGATGTGCAGGCACTTAGAAAGCTATCCTTGAAGCCAGAGCCCCCATCTCCTACACTTGGCTGCCAATTTATCCCATATGGCCGCAAATTGCGGCCTGATATAGGAGTTAGGGTTTGGTTTTTGGTCCATAACTCAATCATCTGATAACTAGGCCTATCAAGTGTCAGAATGTTATAATATCACATTAGATAAAATCTGGGAGTGTTTTACTAAGTTGCTGATTTTGTTTTGCTACTTTTGAAAACTTGGGTCTTGATATATGAGTTTTGACTCGACCACTTGATGTTCGTACGTCAACGCCGGGGCTTGTTTGGTTGTTCTTATATGCGTGGACCATAGGTTCTAACCTATGTACACTTCTCTTGCCGTATCAGTTTTCAAGAGTTGATTTTGATTTCGACATGATGTACTTTGACTTGTAGGTATATTTGCATGATCTTCCGGAGCGACAAAAGAGAGCAAGACGTTCATCGATTTTGGCTAAAGTGAGGATAGTAGGTGAGTATATGTATATCTACATGGAAAGTCGGATGGATGGCGTATAGCACCCCCGCAACCGTAGTATTAGGGTACTAGGTATATAATTGTATATATAAATATTAGATATGTATACTTAGTTAATAGGGTTCTAGGAGACTACAGGTGATAATAAGCATACTCGTAGAGAGGAATATCCTTGGTTCTTATTTTCATAGCCTTGAGTGATTGGTATGTATATATATATATACATGTATATACATACATATATACATACATATATATACATACATGTATATATACATACATACATATATATGTCTGTACATGTAGACGTACATGTGTGTGTGCGTGTGTGTGTGTGTGTGTGTGTGTGTGTGTATACATGTAGATGTACATGTGTATGTGTGTGTGTAGATGTATACACACACACACGCATGTTTAAGGATAACTTCGATATAACTTCTCGAGATGAGGATATGACATGTTATAATGATACGAGTACATCTACATGTACACACACACACACACATGTCTGTACATTTAGATGTACGTGTGTGTGTGTGTGTGTCTGAACATGTAGATGTACATGTGTATGTGTGTGTGTAAATGTACACACACACACACATGCAACTTTAAGGATAACTTTGATATAACATCTCGAGATGAGGATATGACATGTTATAATGATACAAGTCGATGTGATCGAACATGATATCACAAGGCTAAGTTATGTGATATAATATGAAATAGCATGATATGATATATTATATGAAAATTAGGCGATATATATGTTCTTGATACGATACGAGATGATATAATATGTGACGATATGTGATTAGATGAGATGATAGGATACATGTGACCATAGATTCGTACTCTTGATTTGATGATATCGTATGATAGATTATACCATACGTGATATGATTTACATGATGATTGATCCGCACACTTGACTTGATGATATCGTATGATAGATTATATCGTATGTGATATGATGTACATGATGATTGATCCGCACTCTAGACTTGATGATACCGTACGATGGATTATACTGTACGTGACACTATGAGGCTGGATCGCCGACTTATGGATGTATTGACTCGGAAAAATTATTATTTTCTAATCATTTAAGTAGATATTAGGATATAATTATAACCATACATATTCAAAACTAATGAATTGTTTTGCATTTTTAAATGACAACCTCAAGGGACACTACGGATTTTCAAATGGTATCTTTTTCTCAAAAACACTGTAACCCCTATTTTTCTAAAAAATAATGATTCGTACTATTTTAAACTATAACTTTATGGCTCATATGTAGCCATGTATTTTATACTCTTGCATTTACAATTTCCTTTTTCTGTTGTGCTCGTATTATTCTCATTTTGTGGTATGCATACCACGTTCTTTCCTTATCTTGTATGACATTGTCTGCTAGGACACACGCACCATTACCGATGATGCACATGTTGCACGTATACATACTCACCGACCACACACTCATCATCGGTAATTTTCATGCCACGTACACATTAGAAATCATTACTTCACCGTATAACTTAATAACCTGTAGCTTTTTAGTTATTGCATAGTACCCATACCATACTTACTAGTTCAGTTATCGCATTTTCTTACCTAGTTAGATATCACGCTCATATAAACACACTGGTTATGTTGGATATAGTGCCCTCAGAGTCAATTATTGGATCACAGGCATATGATTGCAATGATTGAGGGAGGACCTATGCCGGTAGGACAGTCTTACTCAAGAAAATAGCATGCTATCTGGTTTATCTTTATCATCGTGTACATGCTTTAGGTGACATTACATGTCACTATTGCACGTTGGTAGAGCCCTTAGGATTCTTGCTTGACGGCCAGCAGTATGATGGCGATCATATAGGTGGGAGCTGGAGTCTATAACCACATCCTTAAAGTGGTCCCTAGTCGTAGGAGTTTCGAGACTGGGTATCAATACTCCATTAGTAGACTAGTGTATACAGTCGAGACCCCGAAGAGGGGCGGTGGCCGGTCTCACAAGCCATTGGTGTCAGTTGGTTCACCTAAGATGTATACAGGTGCTCATTGGGTTATGAGTACACCGGACAGGACTCGCCGGGAACATGCTAGTTGGTATTATACCTGACGTCAGATAGCAGTTCTCTGGTGACATGTGTACAGGTTAGTTCATCGACCTGAGATCGTCATTTGTCTCGTGTGAGTTCCCACTGTGCTTTGATTACTACCCTACCACGGCTCAAAGGAGTCATGCAAACAGCTTTTAGTTGGGTACAGTCCCGAGCCACATGGAGGCAGTGAGAGGATCGGCAGGGGTTTCGTCTCTCCCGGTATTGGGGGTGAGATCGCGCTGTGTCTAGGAGAGACATTACACGAAGTCCTTGGCCAAGGCAGGAGATTTACTGGTGGGTATTCCAGTAGTATCTCAGGGTGTTCTGGGCTACACTCCGACATGACTTGTACTGCTTTTGGGGGTCTGACTTTTACTACCCCCTTAGGCCCGACATGCGATGCTCATAGACGAACGGACCGGACTGTACGGATATTGTCACTGACAGGCTCAGTAGGGTGTCAGGATGAGTTCGCTCATCGACCTCCCTTTTGGTCAATACCTGGTAGCCCGTTATGTACGGCTAGTACCACTGACGTGCTAGTGGTTAAATCCACAGCCAATGTATTGATAAGTCTTTAGAGTCCCCCACAGACAGTTTCTCAAGTTTCGGGCGAAACGTTGTAGAGGCCGTATGATATATGGCAGGGTTTGATCATATACGTGCAGTAGTGCACGGATCATGATCGGACGGATCATACTAGTGGGCTTTGGTTTAAGCCGTATCCTAGTATTAGATTTGTTGGATTACTTTAGTCTCATCGCATTCGCATTCGGTCAGAATGCGGATGCAAGTATGTATATACAGGTGAGGGGTATCCTTGTGATCCGTCACGAGTTTACTTTAGATGTTGTCGTATCTTTTTATTGTTGTAAACATTTGGGTTAATGTTTACTTTGGTGGAAATAGTGAGATTAATTCATGATGAGATGCATTTAATGTGACATGGACATGCTTAGTGACTCATAGTCTCTTTTCTTGTGCTAATGTCACATTAGGATTAATTTATGTGTTGAAATGATAAGAGGAGAGAGAGGACAGCCATATGGCTTAAGTTTGCTCTTGTATTTATTCATTCTTACTCTCAATTTTCATAGCAACACATAAGAAAAGGAAAGGCACTTCTTCTTCTTCCTCCTCTTGCTTCTTGAGCTCACCATTTTCACTAATGGCTTCATCTTCAACCTCATCCATACACTCTCATGCGATGAGAATCAATGGATGCTTGAGACGAAGTGATCACACTTATTCTCTACATCACCTTGGACACGTCGGCTGGCAAACTTCGTGTCCGAGTTGCTTCGGACGAAGCGGGAGCCCGTAAAAAGACTCGAAGATGTGGTGCCCTTTCCGACGAGGAGACCGGAGATCGGAGATGCCGCGAGGAGCTAGGGATGGTGGCTAAAGATCGAAGGACACGGATCGATCGGTATAGCTTTTCTAATCTTTCTCCAGTTGTTAGTTATAGGTTAATGGTTCGATGCGGGATTAAAGTCTGCGATAGCGCCAGTTTCTAGTTTAGAAAAAGTTTTCGTTTCCGTATTTTGGCCTCGGACAGACGGCCGGGGCGCTACCGTAGACTTATATGGTATCAGATCCACGCCATTAACTTTTACTAGCTTGCTCTAACGTGTTTAGAACTTTGATCGAACGAAATTTCCAAAACCGCGATTCCAATTTATGCAGTTTCTGTCGAAATTTTTTTGTCGTCAAAAAATTATTTTGAGTGTGTCAGAAAATCAGGCAGGCATTTCTATGACCACTGCAGAAAATTAGTAGCATGATATCACTATAGTGCCGCGGAACCGCGGCATTACCCCTGTTTTGGCCACGGTTCCGCCGCACCACTGTAGCAACAATGCACCTAATTTCCTACAGTGGTCTCTGAGTTGGAATTGGGGTTTCTGGTATATTTTGTTTGGGCCCAGATTTTGTTTGAGTGCTGGATTTGTGCTTGGGGCCCACTTCGGGAAATTTTGTCGATCGAAAATTTTAAATATGTTAGTTTACAGTACTTACATTATATCTGCGACCGTGAATGTCAGATCGGTAAATCTTGTCTAATTGCTATAGCCCTTTTAGACGAATTTGCGAACGTGACATTCACGTTAATGTTCTATGTTGTGCTGTGATGTTGCGGATTTGTCGTGGTGGATAGCCTGGATGCAATGGTAGTACAGTTTGGTTGTATTTGTACATTTGATATTGCGGGGCGAGCGTCCGACATGTGGACTGCCGTCACTGCCTGTTTGTATATTATTCTTTTGGGGCACGACCGGGCTGAGGTCGATGTACCCCTTGTATATATTTTACTTTCTGTACTAGGATTACCCCGCGGTGGGGTGCACGGATAGCCGGGTTCTATAGGGCAACGGGCCCGTATCTCATGGCTTTGAGACGGAGGGGGCTTCACTCTAGAATTGGCGGGCTATTCGCCGCACTCGTAGGGGGTACAGGTTGATCCAAGGAGGGATGCTCAAGTTACCGGAATCCGTGAAGTGCTGGGTGGTCCATTCACTTTGCTGTAGGGGGCTACCTCGCTTCATGTTTTGGCGGGTAACTTGCCGCGCCCGTAGGAGTCTAGGATTTCATTGCACAAGCTATCCACACGACCATGTGAACGTCGGGTTTCAGTAGCGGCTCTATGAAACCCGGGGATCCCAGATTATCTGTATTGTTCTGTGATGCTTATTACTCTCTGTGATGTTTCATTTATCATCCCATGAGCGAATATTATATATTGATAAATATATATATACTAGTAAAGTTGTATATGTTTTACACCCGCGCTAGTCCAGTCCTCACTCTGTCGTTAGTTAAGTAACCTAACAGGTGATGACGGGACCCAGTGGCGAATGCGGATGGCATATACGTACATCATATTTTCGTTCTTTTGTGGTGTGATTAATTGATGGGACTGCATTGCTTCGGATCAATGCAAGCTAAACAAACCTATTCTGATATTGTTGGAACATTTTTCAAAAAGCTGTTATTGCAAGGACGTTTTCTTTTGTTTTGCACAGTGGTATTCGGTTATGAATATCCACCATCTCAGTCGACGAGGCAAGGGCCGAGATCCCTTCACCGGGAGTGACCCCTTGGACAGAAGTTTGCGTCAGGGTAATAACTTCACTATAGCCGATTGCCTTTTTGCTTTGCATCGTGGTATTCAGTTGGAATATCCGGCACCTCATTCTACGGGGAAAGAGCCGAGATCCCTTCACCGGGAGTGACCTCTTTAGCAAAGGTTTTCGCCACTATATTTTTATAAAAAGCTATCCGGTTCCTTCAACAATATCAAGTTCATTACGTTAAAGGTTTATCGCCAAAAACCATTTATAGCCCTCCATCATTTCAGACGGGTAGCACTTAGTATTCATGCTATGTTTGTTGACCTTTGTCAAGGCATAGTGAATGGTAGCTGCTTGCTACCTTTCTGTTGCATCGATAGATGCGTTGGTTTGGGAAAGTCGTATAGCTTTGTTGACCTTTGTCAAGGGCTTGTACGGGTGGGTTCAAATTAACCTAGACAATGACGGGTAGAACTTGACATGTGACTTATGATTTGTTGACCTTCGTCAAGGTCATAAGAGCATAGGGTAAAAATCATATAGGGAGTTTCTAAAGAAACTAAAACTTGCCAGATATGCGCATATCTTCTGGAGTGTGATAACATGAGTGGATTCCATCACGTTATCATACGATGATAGTTGGATCCCGATTCCCACTGATGAGTTGGTTTACTCCTCAGGTGATCTCGACTAATTCTTCTTTCAGGTTTGGAGGAGAATTTGAGGTTACAGTGGGAGGTTTCCTGATTAGATAAATTGATAACCATTCTGATCTAGGTTAAAGTGCACGCAGAGTGTTTCTTTTCTCTCTCTCTCTTTGGCAGCGACCATGGCCCGACCCTTGACTATAACTCAGTGACCAAGTTAACCGAACCTTCTTAAACACTGTCTTTTGGATTGTCAGAGTTGCATACCTCATTGCCACTCCTACTTTTACCCTTTTCTCTAGAACACCCCGTATTACTACGAACATCCACTTCCATTGGATAAAACCATCGTATGGTTATATACGAACTCGAAGGAACTTGTTCCAGATTCGAGTATGGTTTCCGATTCTGGAGAAAATGAATAGGACTATTCAGTTGTCTTTTCCTTTTACGTTCTCTCAGGTTGTGAGTGCTCCTTAGATTAGGACGGTACACCTATTACGCTAATTGGATAGTCTTCATCCAAACCATAGGCAGGTGCCGAACGGTAGGGAATGAAGAAAACCATTTAGCCTAAAAGGTGTACAGAAGGTATTAAGTAAAGACAAATAAAGGGATTAGTAAGAGGGCAAAATAAATTGCGACTGCTATTCACGACCAAACCAAGTATTTCATCGCCACTCCTACTTCACCTTTGTATTTCTCCAGGACACTCCGTATCGCTACGAAGGTCCACAGTTATTTGGATACTCCATCATATGGTTATATATGAACTCGAAAGGACTTGTTCCAGTTCGGGGTTGGATTCTGGTTCAGGAGAAATAGGAATAAGGTTTTATTTAGTTGTCTTTTTTCTTTACCTTCTCTCGGGTTGCGAGTGCTCCTAGGATTAGGACAGTACACTTATTACGCTTATTGGATAGTCTTCTTCTAAACCATAGGCTGTTGCCGAATGGTAGGGAAGGAAGAAAACCATTTAGTCTAAAGGGGTGTACAGAAGGTAATGACTAAAGACATATAAAGGGATTTGGAGAGATGGAAAAGAAATATACGGTTGCAGTTGTAAATCTGATAATGAATGAGGCATTACTAGGAATACCCGGATACCCCTTCGAAACATTTACATGTTTCAGTTTCACTGTGTATTGTTAAAAGAAAAACTGATTTCCCAATAAGTCCTTGCTCCAGGGTATGTATTTACCAGGTTTGATTCTTACATCTGTATAGTTTTACAGATGATGAGTAGGAGTAAGCTATTGGGAATTGGGTGATCATCCTCATTATATCGGGATTCGTTATAATTGGTGATATTTGAGGAAATCGCCTGGGTTGTTTGCCGGACGACAAATATTTGGTTTTGAATATCTGTTGTTATGCACCAATTTCAAATTGATATATCTGTACGTTTATTTTTATAAAGTGAGATATAACTTTTTGAGATTATGTCCATGACATTTACCTATATCAGTGGATGGTTAGGTAAGGAGCATTAAACAGCGGTGTAATTCTTCTTAACCATAAGTACAGTTTTCAACCTACGACACACGGGGAATGAGTTATTAGACTCAGGGGACTTATACAGAGTATTGTATTTTTTCCAGTGTCCATTAGAACAGAGGGGTTGGTACTCGTACTATATTCTGTTTACTTGTGACTTCTCTAGTTCTTAGACATGTGTTTCATAGAAATACAAGATCTAAGTTTTGAGAAATTATAGGTATAAGAATAAAGTAGAGAACCAGGTGTTGCAAGTATCAGGGTTCTTCAAGGTGATCGAAGATATAGATACTTGTGTATAGTATTCAGTTAATAGTAATGATTAAAAGAACTTGCTTCTCTTTCAGGTTACTCATAAGTGGATGAATTCCTAAGTTGAGTAATGCTGATCGGCCTCTCTCCACTTAGTTGACATGCACTGGAGACAGCTGCATGATTTGATTCTGGTTCTAATTAAATCAGTGCCTCTGTTTCTATATTGGATATAGAATAGTTCATATCTTAACAATGTTAAGGTAAGGGGAGTTGTCCGGCTTATGCTTAAAACCAGACTCTGGATAACTCAAGACACGTTTCTGTAATGGCTGTTTGTGGGTTGACCCGGGCTATGACGAGGGTTGATTTTCTACCATCTGGAAGATCAATAGTGATATTGTTCTTGACTCGCCACAGTTTTAATAAAAAATGTATTTTTTCAGAAAACAGTAGTGGGAGTATGGTAGAACTGGAAGTGATTCCAGAACCGCAAATGATTACTGAAAATTTGATAAGAACCTATAGATTCAATCTGGTTTGACATTCCATTAGCCACTCCGTAGATATGGAGGGTAACCTCAGGCACTCAAGAGGTACTTCGGTATGCTCAAAGACGGTGACAAGGAGGTTCTTGTTTACCCAGACTTGTCATTGCTGTTGTTCCAGACTGTGAGATCCGGCAGGAGGATGAGTATAACATCGTTCTAAACTATCTTTAGAAGTGTACATGTATATGATTCTGCCAGAGGGTTGTCATAGTCAGTGGGAGCAGCGGAAGCATAGTGGATAAGTAGCTTATGTCTATTTATGGACTAAAGCAGATATAGCGGAGATAGATCGTCTATTTCTGATGTGACAGTCATAGGTTTACTTCATCAGAATAGGGGATGGATCTGTTAAGAAGGTAGTAGGGTGTGATGTCCTGGTATTTGGATGACATACACAGAGTAGGAAGTGAAATTTCTATACTACGATGGGTTATGCTTTGGTTGTCACACAGTGGTTTCTCCACATAGGATATAGATATAATATCAGACATTCTGATTACTAGATCTATTGTTTTAGATCTGGATTTGGGTAGTTTCCCAATCAGGGTACTTAGACAGAATTCTAAAGATGTTTTAGAATGGACGACTCCTGGCACGGTAGTATACCTGCAGGTGAAGGAGTCACCCTCTCTAAAGGTGTCTTATAGACTAAAGGGGAGAGGGATGTGTATGATTGGCAGATCACTTGCTTAGGCAATTGAGTTAATCATAAGATGTCAAGTACCACACCAGATGTTGTTTTTGCATGAGATGCAATAAGTTGATATTAATCCAATCCTGGAGAAATGATCGGAAGCAGTTTTATAACATAAGTGAATGTTCTAAGGATACGATAACAACAGCCTCCTTCGGGAGACGGTTATCATTCCAGGCTTCCAAGGTGACCTGGATGACAGAGTGACTGTCAGAATTATAGTTTTCCCTCTGACGAGGGGCAGTATTTTGGACAGGTGGTCCAAGCAGATACTGAGGGAGGCATGGCGCAGGATACTGATTAAGTTCAGTAGACGATACAGTCTAAGAAGTTTGGATTTGGAGTTCATTTATGAATTAGGTCCCATCAGATATCCAGACATATTCTAAGACAGGTATTGCTCATTTTGGGAGATGTCTTTCTCCGCGAACTTGAGATAAAGAGAGACATACAAAGAAACATTAAGGCGGATCCACTCACAGAAGCTATTCCTCGAACGCAATAGTTTTGCAAATGGGCATTGTGAAACTGATCAGTAGAGGAGTTAGGTGTTCGGTATCACACGGGCTGTGAGTATGCGACATCGCAATAATTAGCTTTGAGTGCAAGTGGGAGATTGTTGGATATAGTGCCCTCAGAGTCAATTATTGGATCACAAGCACGTGATTGCAATCATTGAGGGAGGACCTATGCTGGTAGGACAGCCTTACTCAAGATGATAGTATGTTATTTGGTTTATCTTTATCACCATGTACATGCTTTAGGTGACATTACATGTCACTATTGCACATTGGTAGATGCCTTAGGATTCTTGCTTGACGGCCAGCAGTATGATGGCGATCATATACGTGGGAGCTGGGGTTTATAAGCACATCCTTAAAGTGGTCCATAGTCGTGGGAGTTTCGAGACCGGGCATCGATACTCTATTAGTAGACTAGTGTATACAGTCGAGACCCCGAAGAAGGGCGGTGGCCGGTCTCACAAGCCATTGGTGTTAGTTGGTTCATCTAAGATGTATACATGTGCTCATTGGGTTATGAGTACACCGGACAGGACTCGCCGGGAACATGCTAGTTGGTATTATACCTGATGTCAGATAGCATTTCCCTGGTGACATGTGTACAGGTTAGTTCATCGACCTGAGATCATCATTTGTCTCGTGTGAGTTCCCACTGTGCTTTGATTACTACCCTACCACGGCTCAAAGGAGTCGTGCAAACAGGTTTTAGTTGGGTACAGTCCAGAGCCACATGGAGGTAGTGAGCGGATCGGCAGGGGTTTCGTCTCTCGCGGTATTGAGGGTGGGATCGCGCTTTGTCTAGGAGAGCCATTACACGAAGTCTTTGGCCAAGGCAGGAGATTTAATGGTGGGTATTCCAGTAGTATCTCAGGGTGTTCTGGCTACACTCCGACACGACTTGTACCGCTTTTGGGGGTCTGACTTTTACCAACCCCCCTAGACCCGACATGTGATGCTCATAGACGATCGGACCAGACTGTATGGATATTGTCACTGACAGGCTCAGTAGGGTGTCAGGATGAGTTCGCTCATCGATCTCCCTTTTGGTCAATACCTGGTAGCCCGTTACGTACGGCTAGTACCACTGACGTGCTAGTGGTTAAATCCACAGCTAATTTATTGACGAGTCTTTAGAGTCTCCCACAGACAGTCTCAAGTTTCGGGCGAAACGTTGTAGAGGCCGTATGATATATGGCAGGGTTCGATCATATACGTGCAGTAGTGCACGGATCATGATCGGACGGATCATACTAGTGGGCTTTGGTTTAAGCCGAGTCCTAGTATTAGATTTGTTGGATTACTTTAGTCTCATCGCATTCGGTCGGAATGCGGATGCAGGTATGTATATACAGGTGAGGGGTATCTTTGTGATCCGTCACGAGTTTACTTTAGATATTGCCGTATCTTTTTATTGTTGTAAACATTTGGGTTAATGTTTACTTTGGTGGAAATAGTGAGCTTAATTCATGATGAGGTGTATTTAATGTGACATGGACTTGCTTAGTGACTCATGGTCTCTTTTCTTGTGCTAATGTCACATTAGGATTGATTTATGTGTTGAAATGATAAGAGGAGGGAGAGAGGAAAGCCATATGGCTTGAGTTTGCTCTTGTGTTTATTCATTCTTACTCTCATTTTTCATAGCAACACATAAGAAAAGGATAGGCACTTCTTCTTCTTCTTCCTCTTGCTTCTTGAGCTCACCATTTTCACTATTGGCTTCATCTTCAACCTCCATCCATACACTCTCATGCGATGAGAATCAATGGATGCTTGAGATGAAGTGATCACTCACATTCTCTACATCATCTTGGAGACGTCGGCTGGCAAACTTCGTGTCCGAGTTGCTTCAGACAAAGCGGGAGCCCGTAAAAAGACTCGAAGATGTGGTACCCTTTCCGACGAGGAGACTGGAGATCGGAGATGCCGCGAGGAGCTAGGAATGGTGGCTAAAGACCGAAGGACACGGATCAATCGGTATAGCTTTTCTAACCATTCTCTAGTTGCTAGTTATAGGTTAATGGTTCGATCCGGGATTAAAGTCTGCGATAGCGCCGGTTTCTAGTTTAGAAAAAGTTTTCGTTTCCGCATTTTGGCCTCGGACAGACGGCTGGGGCGCTACCGTAGACTTACAGGTTATGCATTACAGTTTTGTTCTGTGCCTGTACTTATTGTTTGATTATTGGTTCATGCTTATGAGATTCGGTTTTCATGAGATTTTTGGATTCGAGAAACCGCAGATACATTTTGAGAACATATGATTGTTTTAAAAATGCGGTTTATCTTGATATGATGTGTGGCGTCCACCATGAATTTTCTCAGTTCTGAGTTATGTGTATACCCGATTCGAGGAGAGAGGAGGCACCGTCTGCGGGTACATGGTGGACCCGGTACGGTATCCCGAGGCAAGAAGATCATATAGAGAGACGTTGAGCCCGGCAAGGGAACACTACCTACCGGTGATAGTACTGGACTCGGCGGATATCCAGAGGATACCGACTGGAGCGATGGAGATAGATGGATATGAGGGCCGATCTGATGAGACGGCGCCTGAGATATAAGGATTTACGTGTCGATACTGGATACGGGTTTTATGATGTTTCCAGTGTCGATATTGGGCACTCAGGTTTTATAATGATTTGATGTGTTGTTGATGGACACACGTTGGATGATACACCTATACACATATATATGATACAGATGACATGGTACCATATTATGACACATGGCACGATTATATTAGTATTATTATACTTATGTTTACACTATCACCTTTATTACCACTCGATATTATTATATTATTAAATTACTGTATGACCTAGGAGATCGTCATACATTCGATTTCTACATAATGTTGTCTTCTACTCACGAGTTGGCAACTCACCTCCATTGTGCCACAGTTTTCTTGTAGGATTGACCGCACGGATTCGGTAGCGACTTGCTGGTAGACAGCTTTCTTCTGGGTGATTTGCATTGGTAAGTGGAGTACACTTTGGATCGTGACCACCATTTTTATATATTTATTCAGTTGTATCTAGTTAAAAGCTCTATCAACCAGACTATGTATATTTGCTAGACTTAGAAACCACATATTTGTATATTCTTTCGGACTTAGAGTCACTGATATGTGTTATTCTTTATTTTTGGGTTTGATTATACTTTTGTCTTCTTTATCTTTTTTCTGTGATTGATCTTCGCCTTAGGGCATCGTATATCCTTATTGTGTGGTTGTGATTCCGCCAATTGGCGAAGAGCTAGCTCCCGCTTGGGGATGCTTATATATTTGTTGTTATGCATTGGTTTTGGACCAAAATTAACAAAGGAGGAGCTGCCCAAATTTCAAATTACGAAAATGTTTTCAACTATAGTAGACAACTCACTTGTATTTTTATATAACATTACTTATACTTTTGAAGAAGAACTTGATTTCATTATACCTTTATTTCAAAACTTCATCTCTATTATTTTCCTAAAAAGTTTTAGATTTCTGGGCTTTCACCTTACTTGGATTACGGTGGGGTCCTATAGACTTCACGTGATTCAAGTGCCGGTCACATGCTAATTCCGGATCGTGACGGTTTGTATAAAAAAATCAATAATCTATGGTCGTTGGTGTTGGATATGTATACCTTAGAAGCCTGTATCGTATAGGATGCTGGGGATATGTATGTACAGGATAACCTTAGTTATATAGTATACTATTTGAGTTGTTTTTATTTGAACATGTGTATTTGTTTTTCTTACTACTTTATATTGCCTATACATGTTGATAAAAACTTGTCACAATAGTATATTATTTTGGTTTGTCTTTATCTTAATATGTGCATATGTTATACTCGATATCACATATGGCTGATATATGTTTATAAAGCACGTAGGATTTTGCTTGACTACCAGCGTTATGATGGCTATCATACTTGTGAGAGCTGGGTAGTCCATAAGCAAATCCTTAAAGGTCCTAAGTCGCAGGAGTATCGAGATGGAGTATCGATATTCCAGAGTAGACTTGTGTATATGTTTCTAGAACCCGACAAGGAGCGGTGGTTAGCCCTACAGCCATTGGTGTGATCACTTAAGATTGTATACAGGTGCTCACTGGGGGTGAGTACAGTAGACAGTCTCGCCGAGAACCTCTAGACTGTATTATACCTATCGTCAGATCGTGGTTCTTAGGTGACATGAGTACATGTTAGTCTTTAGACCTGGGATCATCATTTTTCTCGTGTGAGTTCCCACTGTACTTTGATAACTACCCTACCACGGCTCTACTGAGTCGTGCAAACAGGTTTTGGTTGGGTGTAGTACCGAGCCACATGGAGGCCGTGAGTGAATGTTAAGGATTCGACTCTCCCGGTATTGAGAGTCGATATCACACTATGCCCAGTTTGCCAGAACCATAAGACCTTGGCCATGGCAGTTGAAATTTACTGATTGTTAGATCAGTAGTTTCTTAGATCGGTCCTAAGCCGAATCGACACAACTTATCAGGTTATTAGGGGTCTGACGTTTACCACCCCCTAGATATTGTATGCGATACTCTTAGATGGAGAGACTGGACTGTACGGAGATTTTCACGAATAGGCTCAGTAGGGTTTCAGATGAGCTTGCACGTCGGCCTTCCTTTCGATAGGTGCCTAGGCAGTCATTACGTACATTTAGTGTCGCTGACGTTCTTGTGGTTAAACCCACTGCCAGCGTACTGTCGAGTCTTTAGAGTCTTACACAGAGGGTTTCTCTGGTTCAGGCAAAATTATGTAGTAGCTGTATTTTGATACGTGCAGGGTTTCGATCAAATGAGAGTACTAGCTACCCGGACTTTTGATCAGACGACTGGTAATACTAGCCGGCTTAGAATTAAGTCGGATTAGTAAATCAGGTAATGATTTAATAATTTACATATATATATATATATATATATATATATATTTCGATATGTATATTCTAGTATTATATTCTTTGTATTATTCTATCTTTTTGGGTGTTCATATTTTGATACGAATACAGGTATCTATATACGGTAGAGTGTATTCTATATTTATACGGAAAGACAATCTAGAGGGAGGACACCTCATCATGTATTTTCCATTTTTTTGTAAAATGGAAATGTGGTGTAAAAGAGAATATAGGGTGAGAATGGTGTGAACCATACTTGAATAGTATTGACAAATGAATTGTATATTTATTTATGCAAACTATTCAAGCATGGTTGTGATATTATATTTGAAAAATGGTTTATACAAAACAATGGTTGATATTTTTCGCTCATGAGTTTTTCCATTCTTATCATTTTAGTCCTCTCTCCACACTAGCTCTTTTCTTGAGCTCCTCCTTCATCTTCCTCCCTACTCTCTCATGAGTTGAGAAACAAGGGTGAAAAAGTGATAGAAAGTACTAGAACAACTCACTACACCACTAGACACTCTAGATTAGCAATCTAGAGCCTTTAGTTACCCCACTAGATTTTTGTGTAGAGCTAGAACTATGAGTCACATCCTTCAGGTGGATCATCTTCGACGGAGGAAGACCGGTAGTCAAGCTCGATCACGGAGACCCCAAGGAGCTAAGGAAGAGGGTAGAACACCGAAGGACACGGATCATTCAGTATAACCATCTTTACAGAGTAGCTAGAATTCCTCATGTTTACTAGATTAATTTTTGGTTAGATTCTAAGTAGTTGTTTCTAATGCTAAGTTTTTAAAAGCTAAAGTTCTTCGTTCCGAAACGGTCACAGTTAGCGGCTCAGGCGCTAGGAATACAAATATGGTATCGGAAACACCCAAACATTATAAACTAATAGTAGACGATACTTTGGTTTCAAAACTGAAAAATTCCAATTTTCAAAAATGCACTTTCCGTTCGAAATTTTTTTGGTCTCTGAAATTTTTTAAACAAGTGCAGACATTTACTCTTGATATATTAGTGACACACAATGAAAAAGAGGAAGTTTGGCAATACAAAAACCGCCCAAATCCCTTATAAGCCCGCTACTGGCGGTTTTTTAGACGTTTTTGGTCCTGGTTTTCATTCAGTGTCTTGGGTTTTAAGAATTGGGATTTTTGGTATTATTTGATTTGCCCCAGATTTCACTTAGTGTTATCTTTGCGTTGGAGCAACTTGAAATGTTTTGAAACATGAAACTTTTGCATCGTTAATTTCTCTATGTCATTTAGACGGAGTTGAACATACTTACTTCTGCTGCTGTGATATTTATATCTGTGATGGTTTATTCAGATTGTCGTGTTGAATAGCCCCTAGTGCAATGGTGGTTGTACAGTTTTGATTCATTTGTATATTTATTATTGCCGGGTGAGCGTCCGACATGTGGACTGCCGTTTCCGCCAGTTTGTATATTTTTTTATTAGAACACAGTCAGGTTGAGGTTGATGTCACCTTTGTATATATTATTTCTTTTTTGTACTAAGATTACCCCACTGAAGAGTGCTTGTATAGCTGGGGCAACGGTACCCTATTTCATGGCGTTGAGACAGAGGTGTCTTACTCTAGAATTGGAGGGCTACTCGCCGCACTCGTAGGGGGTATAGGATGACCCACGGTGGGGTGCTCAAGTTACCAGATTCCATGAAGTGCTAGGTGGCCCATTCACTTCATTGATTGGGTTTGCCTCACTTTCGGGATTGGCGGGTAACTTGCCGTGCATGTAGGAGTCTTGGTTTTACATTGCACAGGTTATCCACATGACCGGGGAACACTGGATTTCATTTGCCGCTAAAATGAAACCCGGGGCTCCTAGATTATCTGCTATTCCATTTTTCTTATCGTTGTTCTGTGATATTGCTTATATCATGCCTGGGATGAATGGTTATATATATATATATATATATACTAGTAGATGTTGTATATGTTTTGCATCCGCGCTATTCCAGCACCCACTCTACCGTTAGTTAAGTAACTTAACAGTGCATGACGGGACCACGTGGCGAATGCGGATGACATATACGTACATTTTATTTTCTTTCTTTTCTGGTGTGATAGGATTTAATTTATGGGACCGCCTTAATTCGGATTAATGCAAGGAAAAATAAACCTAAAAGATATTGTTGGAACAACTCTTCAAAAAACTATAGTCGTATTCTTTTGCTTTGCATAGTGGTATCCGGTTAGGAATATCCCGCATCTCATTCAAGTGGGCAAGTGCCTAGATCTCTTCAGGGGGAGTGACCTCTTGAGCAAAAGTTTATGTTACTATAAATTACTCGGTTTTCTTCAAAACCACTAGTTTTCAAAAGCGGTGCCTAAACCAATCCTTTTCAAAACTACTCGGTTCTTTTAACGATATCAAATTCATTAAGTTAAAGGGTTTTTTACCAAAAACCTAGCCGTAGCCCTCCGTCGTTTCAGATAATCAGTACTTAGTATTCGTGCTGCGTTTGTTGATTATTCATCGAGGCGTAGTGTACGGTAGCTAAGTAATGCTTGTCTGTAGCATAGATAATGCGATTGGTCAGGACAATCGTGTGACTTTGTTGATTATTCGTTAAGGGTCTTGCAAATGGGTCTAATGCAATCTTGGATAATGACGGGTTGAACTTGACTAGGACCTTTTGATTTGTTGATTATTCGTCAAGGTCACTTGGGTCCTACGGGTAAAAACCACATCGGGAGTTTCAAATATACAGGAAACTTTCTAATGTTGCATACCTTCTGGAGTGTGGTGACTAGAGGGTATTCCATCTAGGTTATCACGCAATGATAGTTGGATCCTGGTCCCACTGATGAATAGGATTACTCTTGGAAAAAAAATTCACTTCACAATTAGCTAACCTGTTAGGTGTCTAGAAAGGTGTTAATGGGGCTATGCCTCTGCAGAAACAAGGTTTATTTTAATTAGGACCGTACGAGAGTACGGGGAACCTCCTTTGGAGTACCAACACTTACCTGTCTGAACGGTTAGCGAACTTGTAAGGTGCGAATGATCCCGACTAGTTTTCCTTTTAAAGTTTGAATGAAAATTCGAGGAAATAGTAGGATCCATCCTGATTAGATAAACTAAAAATCAATCTAATCTTGCAAGAGCGCACGCTGAGTGTTTCTTTTCTCTCTCTCCAGGTAGAAACCAATTCATGCCTTAATCAAGATAATAAAATGTATGACTTGACCGAACCAGCTTATTACACTAGACTGTGGAACGTCGGTTCGGCTCAAACTTATGATAACTGTCACGAGTATAGGCAAGGGAAAGAGGACTATTAGGGATTCCATATGACCCTAATGAAGGAGAAGCATTCTAATGTATCTTCTTCGAGTGTATTTGCTATTGAAACTATTTTTCGGTCAACCATAACTCTTGAGTACTAGATACCGGATCAGGATCTCATATCTGTAATTTATTACAAGGACCGAGAAAAAGTAGAATGGTTGGACCGGGTGATATGTCCCTCAGAATAGGGAACAGAGCACAAGTAGATGCTGCTGCCGTCGGTTACTATCACCTAATATTGCCAAGCGGCAATATTATAATTTTGAACAACTACTACTATGTACCTTCCAAGTTTTGCAATATCATATCAGTTTCCTTACTTGATAAAGATCGATATAGTTTTATTCTAGATAGAAATATCATGAACATTTACCTTAATCAGGTATTAGTTGCAGAAGGTACACTGTGTAATAGTATCTATGTTTTTAATCAAAACACAATTTTCAATATACAAAATGCACGCAAGAGGAGAGTTCAGATATAAACGAAACCTATTTGTGGCATTGTAGATTTGGTCATATCGGTGAAAAAAACTAAGTAAGTTTCGTAAGGATGAATATCTGAATGCATTCGAATTTTCATCCTATGAAACTTGTCAGTCTTGTCTCAAAGAAAAGATGACCAAATCTCCATTCACTGGACACGGAGAAAGAGCTACAGAGTTCTTGGGACCCATACACTGTGATATATGTGGTCCAATGCCTATACATGCAAGGGGTGGGTTCTCGTACTACATTACATTCACTGATGATCTATCTAGGTTCGGATATATATTTCTCATGAAACACAACTCTGAAGATTTTGAGAAGTTCAAAGAATATAAGAGCAAAATAGAGAACCAGACTGGAAAAAGTATAAAGATTCTTCGATCTAATCAAGAAGGGAAGTACTTGAGTACGGAATTCCATGACTTTATAAAAGAGAATGGTACTCTCTCAACTTACTCCTCTGTATACACCACAGCACAACGGTGTATCAGAGCGGAGAAATCGTAGCCTATTGGACATGGTTCGCTCCATGATGAGTAAGGCCGATCTGCCTCTTTCATTTTGGGGACATGCGCTTCAGACAGCGGCATATCTTTTGAATCATGTTCCGACCAAATCCGTGCCTACCACTCCATGAAATATGGAATAGTAAGAAACCATGTCTTAAATTCATTAAGATATGGGGTTGTCCGGCTTATATTAAAAATCAAAATTCGGAAAAAATGGAGGCACGATCGGTTCTTTGTAAGTTTGTGGGATATCCTAAGAATTCGCTGGGATATCTGTTCTAAAATAATGAGGAACAGAAGGTGTTTGTGTCTCGCCACACAACCTTTTTGGAAAGGGAATTTCATGCAAAAGAAATTAGCGGGAGCATAGTAGAACTGGAAGAAATTCTGGAACCACAAACTGAAACTGAAGATTTAGTGGAACCTCAGGATTCAATAATCCCGGACGAATCTCAGTAACTCTGCAGATCTAGTAGGTTTTCTCATCCGCCCGAGAGATACTGTGGTTTTCTTATAGATAGGGATCGAGAGGATTGCATCTTGGAAAAAGATGATCCTACTAGTTTTAAGTAGGTCATTACTACTAGGGATTCTGATAAATGGCTGGATACTTGATTGATAGAGATTTTGCATATGCGTTTTAAAATCAAAATTAAGAATATACCGCAATCAATAACGGTGTCGCTTGGTATCTAGCCGGTTGAGTAGGGGTCGATCCACAGAAAGATGGATTCCTTTTCTTTATATTCTAACGAGTTAATCCGATTAAGTCGGGTTTTGTTTTACGATCTAAGAATGAGATTAAATTGATTAAAAGTCTTGCTAGGGTTAGGATTATGTTAGTTTGGAAAAGGGATTCTACCCACTGCTTCCAATGGCCTAATGAAGAATATAGGTGTTAGGGTAATAGTCAACAAAGGGGATTAGCACGACTGGGAAGAAACTCAGTTTCTTCCTTTTGGTCCTTGTCCGTCCTTTCTTAACTCTTAGCCCTAACCTCTATTTAAATCAATCACAACCGGTCTAACTAGGGAATCACCGCTATCTCGTGGGATAGGGTGCCGTAGTGAGCGGTGTGTGATTCATTTAAATAGAGTCCGTATTGATTAAAATTATGGGGGCAAAGAAAGGAGTCAGAGAGATTTCCTTCTCTCAAACCTTCCCGATCCTAACCCTAACAAGTGAGGAATTACTCACTCATTAGGGTATTAACAATAGAATTCATTTTTTTATGAATTTTTATATTAGAAAAATTAAATTGCAAATATTAAGGGAACAGATAAAAAAATTGCAAGAATTAAATTCAGAAAATGAATGCGAGATAAAAATAAAAATACCTTTCTTTATTGATGCACTCTTGAACGATTACAATGAAATTAAAATTTAGACTAGAATTAAAAAGAGGTATCTCAAAAGAGGCACCCAAAAGAGTCACACCTTATTTGGCTTTGAGCCCTCCTATTTATAGATAGGAAAAACCCTAGGTTTACATTCTGAGCCATACATGAAATTACAAAACAACCCCAAAGACCGAGTCAAAGCACCGACACCTGCACCGACACGTGCATTGTACGGCTGCGGTTCCACGGCAGAATAGCCTGTTTGGCCGCGGATCCGCGGCCATTTGGTGGGCTTATGGGCCCAATTATTTAGGGTTTCTTCAAGTTGCTTTTATTTTCGGTTTTTTTCACTTGGTTCCTCAGAATCACTTTTATTTTCTTCGAGATTTCCAACAGTGCAGAATGATGTGGACTTTTGCCGTGAGCTTCACATTGAAGACATGCATCTTGTGCTGCCCTTGTGCTTTGTGCATGAACTATCTAATGATTTTCATTTGTTCCTTGAACTGGTAGGCGGCATCATACGGATTCATCTATTGTTGGTCGTAGTCTCACATTTGTAGCGACTTTTCATGAATTTCATTGTAACGATCTGAGAACTTATAACCTGCAACTATTTAGCAGACATGGATCAAAAGCACCTATTTACATGTAATGCGATTAAGAATGGGCGATATAAAAATGCAAAAATGTGATAGTTCATGAGCAGACATGGATCAAAAGCACCTATTCCCTGTGAACAAATACCCCCAAACTTATCTTTTGCTCGTCCCGAGCAAAACCAATTTTATTCTCGAAAAATCCTAACCTCACTTTCACAGGGAATCGCGATTGCACTGAGCTCGTGCAACAAGCCGTTAAACCTCTAGGTGTCCCTAGTAGGAGGAGTGTTGTCTCCTGAGGGTTTTCAGCGGATACTACCCATAAAATCCGATCAATTTGGCCTGTTGACTTTCATTCTTCAATCGGTATTCTAGCAAGAAATTCTATTATCTTCGACTTAGAAATCATCAACCCATATTTTTCACACTCACTTTTCATTTAACTTAAGATCATATATGTTCTGCAAATTTATTAAGCTTTCAGTATCTTTTGAATTTTCCTTCTAAGGTTCAATCTCAACTCAAGAATTTTTATCATCTTTATTGAAAATATAAGGCCTATCTTTCATTCCTATCTCTCATCCAAATCCCAATCATATACCCCTACATGTGTGTAATTATTACCCCTACACTTGGAAATTCAATTCAAGCTATCATACTCTTGTCCATCATCCAAAGTACTTTTAGTTGGTGAATTTTAGATGAAATTGCTCACACATCCTTCATGTGACCGTTAATACTTCTTGAGGTACTAAACGACCGATTACAAAATGTGCTTGCGCGTTTAGGCATAATTCCTCGTCTTGTAATGCCTAAGGCTTAGTAGTGACTTCCAAACCAGTTGGTCTAAGGCACTAGGTGATAAAGCACTCTCGCTATATTTTTAATTTATACAGCCTTAAGTAATTACAAAAACCAGTATTCATTTTTTTATCTCTTTATTCACACTTGTACTTTTATTTTATTTTTCTTCATACTAAGGATTTTAGACAAGAGTATTTCAAGGTATCCTCTACTATCCCAAGTCTCAAGGTGCGTGTATGTGCAAGTTGTAGGGTATATATTTTCAGAATTTAGACTTAAGGTTCAGAATTATTTTTCAGACTTACACTTCAAATAAAAATTTCAATACTCTTCCTTTATTTTGACTTAGCCCAAGAACTGAACTCAAAATTTGCCTATTTCTAAATAAACTGCAAGGACATATATTTTCTACAGTTAAACTTTAAGAAAGGTTATTTTTTTGGAATTTTTAATTTACTAAGTTTAGAATCTAGTTTTTCCTAACTATTCAACCGTCATGTTGAACTTAAGTCAAATATGGCCAAAATTAAACTTTTCAATTATTATAATTTTTAATTTTTTATTTATTTTTATGGATTTTAAAATAAATATGCAAATGCAAAAATATACATATGAATGCGAAGGAAGAAAGCTTACCGAGCACACCCCCAAACTTAAGCTTGACAGTGTCCTCACTGTCAGGCTACACCAAGAGGATCAAAATTGTCGGCACTCCTATGTTTGTTTATTTTTTTTATTTTTTAATTTATTATTAACAGAAAAAGAAAACAAAATATATATACACAAAAGGTCCCCCCCAATTTAAGTGAAACAGTGTTTCCACTGTTGAAGCATTAAAGTTCAGAGTTAGGGAGGAGAAAAAACATAGTATCAAGCTATACAAGGTCTTACACAGGCCAAAAGTTAGCACTAACCATTCAAAATTTTTATCGTTATAATGGTGTGGTTGGTGAAAGAATGGAGTGTAGAGAAAAGAAATGAGAAACACACGAGACCATATGGAGATAGAAGCAGTATACAGTCTCGGTGGAGGAGAAGAATGGCGGAAGAGAAAAAGAAATGATGGTGGTTCGACTTCTTCAGGTGGGGTTTGATTAGTCACAAAATCTGTGTCGTTTAGGAATACAAGTTCGTCAGCAAAAAGTTCTTCAAAACTCTTAGCGATATAATTGAATATTTTGCTGTCAGTAAGTTTTGTGCCAAAATTTATCATACTTGATTGTCAAAAATTATGGAGGTAGGAGACTCAAAAAACTCATCTACCTCATTTTCAAAAGTATTCAAATCAAGTTGGCTTTTTGGAATGATCAAACTTGAATTATCGGATTGTGATTCATCAACACTCACTGAAATTATAGGAAGAATAGATGAGGAACCTGAGAAAGTGGGAGAAAGAAGTTGAATACGAACTTGAGGGTGGAGATGGAGTGTATAAATTAGCACAATTTGTAATGACTGATGTATAAAAGCAATTGTGCTAATTTATCAACCCACTGAGAAATGAGGTCAAATCCCTCAAGATTCATGAGAAAACATGAGTACGTCGAACTTGGTAAAGCAGACATTGAAAATGAAAGGGATACGGTTTCTTGCGCGGTCGGAACGATAGAAAGGATGAAGGGGATTGATTTAGGAAGTGTAACAGTTAAAGGTTCAGGAGGATGAATTGGAAAATCCGACTCATTAAACAAAACTGGTTCATCCTCAATACTATCCTCAATACTCTCCTCAAAATTTAGCTTATCCATGCAATTCTCATCAAATTCTAGACGCATATGAAGTTCGGGAGAAACATTTAATGTCTCGGGATGATGAATTGGATAGAAAAACTCATCCAAATTTGTAGGTTCATCATCCAAAATAATCCCAGCGTCAATATCCTCGATCAAGTGAAAATTAAATTTCTCAGACACCTCATCAAAAGCATGGATATTAATCAATTCAAGTTCTAGAGTGGTGGTGTAGAGGGCAAAAGGATTGGTGGTGATTTCACTCGAAAGGGACCCTTCACAATCAGGTAAATCAAACATTACAAAGTCGCACAACTCATTAGACGTTTTATCTTCAACTGGTGAATCATTTGGAACACTTGATAGACATTCAAAACCAGAGTTATGGGATTCAATTGGGGATGGGTAGGTTTGATTTGAAAGTGTGTACAGCTCACTCTCACCACTCAAATTCTCAATCTGTCCAACCGCCTCATCATACATTGGAAAATTTGGAGCTAGTTGGAAACTAGCTACCGGATCACTAGGTTGTATAAGGACGGCCATGAACGCATTCAGATCCATCATATGTTGTCTTGACGATACCATAAAATCTTCCAATGACTGTTCCAAACTAGACATGGGTTGTGAAGGGGTTTCAGTAAAACATTCAAAGTTGTTTGTATTCTGGAAACTCCCAAATGGCTGTGTAGAAGCAATGTCTAGAGAAGGTGCAACAGTTGGGTAAGATGGATAGGAATTGAATGGTTGGACAGTATTAGGATCAACATTTGGATAGAAAGGTGAATGGAATTGTTGATCCCAAGAACTGAAAGTGTTGAAAGGAGTGAAAGATCGGCTACGAGATTGTTCAATATGTTCAGCAATAGACATGGGTTTCGGAGTTACCACCGGACTCTCAAAAGGAGTATCAACGTAAGAAGATGGTGAAAGTTGAAACGGTTGATACAAAGTGGATTGCGGAGTCCAACTGTTTCTCCTAGACGCGTCTATTCGATCTTTCAAAGAAATTTTGGGCATGGAGGGGTCATCCGAAATTCGACCAAAACAATACTTGTAGGAAGTAATGTCCAGTTAAGGGTACCAAAGTTCAGCAAGTGTTTTGCGAGGTGGGGTACCCATGATGTGAGAAAGGAGAAGAAAAAGAATGTGATGATTTTTTTATTTTTTAAAATTTTTTTTATTTAAAAAAAATTGTTTGTTTTTGGAGTTTTGATATTTTTGAAAGTGTTTTTTTAAAAAGGGTTTTGCAAAAATTTGTACGGAACTACGGCACAATTTTAAACAATCACAATTTATACATGCACAATCAAGCCTGGAGCTAGGGTCTCCTAAGTCAACTAGACTGCTCCTAACTGTTCCAAAGGGCAAGTTGTGAGATATCTCTCAAATCGTCTTTTCACCGCCAATTGTGGCCAGGTAAGCACAAGTAAAGAAAAGAGGGATCCACTCACGAATCACCGTGAGACGGTCCTTTTAAAATTACATTTCCTCCTTGTCTAGCCTAGGCACCACAAAGTCAGGTTTAGATATACGACCGATTGCCCACAACCTTCCTTTGTCCTGATGAGCGCGACAGTCCTTATTGGCTGAGTCTAAATATTTTTTAATTAACTCAAGGGTTGATACATATGCTTTTTGTGATTTTTGGGGTCGTAGGAAGGGTAATGAAATCCCCACCCAATCTGGATTAGTATTATAGCCCCTTAAAAGTCCGTTTTAAAAATGCAAAGCAGTAAACACACAAAAAAACTTGCAAATTTTTTTTATTTAGCAGCGCAAAGAATCCTGCACAAAAATAATTTATTGGAGAGGGAGAAAGATTTTGTGCAAAGAACCATGCAGGAAAAATTTTCAGTGGAGCTCAGGGTAGGAGAGGGGACAAAAATACTTACAGAAAATTTTGGGGTGCTGACGTCAGCAGTTGACCGCGGTTCTGCAGTCAAACGCTTGAATCCGCCACGGTTCCGCGGTGGTTAAGTTGGTTTGGATCTCCAAAATTTTTCTGTTGTCTGTTGTGATTCTCCTCTGTCTGTTCAGATCTTCTGTTTGTTGATTTGTTCACTGGCTTTTTCCAGATTTGAATCAGTCCATCTTCTTTTCCATTGCAATTCACACAATACCTCTCAAAAATAACAAGATGAATTTTATTTTATTTTATTTTATTTTTTTGTTTTAAAATTTTTCAACTTTTATAATTTTTAATTTTTTTTTATTTTTTTAACCTGAAATTACACAAAGAAAGAGACTACCGTCTCCCCGGCAACGGCGCCATTTGATTGATAGAGATTTTGCGTATGCGTTCCGAAATCAAAATTAAGAATATACCGCAATCAATAACGGTGTCGCTTGGTAATTAGCCGGTTGAGTACGGGGCGGTCCACAGGGAGATGGATTCCTTTTCTTTATGTTCTAACGAGTTAATCCGATCAAGTCGGGTTTTGTTTTACGATCTAAGAATGAGATTAAATTGATTAAAAGTCTTGCTAGGGTTAGGATTAGGTTAGTTTGGAAAAGGGATTCTACCCACTGCTTTTAATGCCCTAATGAAGAATATAGGTGTTAGGGTAATAGTCAACAAAGGGGATTAGCACGACTGGGAAGAAACTTTGTTTCTTCCTTTTGGTTCTTGTCCGTCCTTTCTTAACTCTTAGCCCTAACCTCTATTTAAATCAATCACAACCGGTCTAACTAGGAAATCACCGCTACCTCGCGGGATAGGGTGCTGTAGTGAGCGGTGTACTTATGATTCATTTAAATAGAGTCCGTATTGATTAAAATTATGGGGGCAAAGAAAGGAGTGAGAGAGATTTTCTTCTCTCAAACCTTTCCGATCCTAACCCTAACAAGCGAGGAATTACTCACTCATTAGGGTATTAACAATAGAATTCATTTCTTTATAAATTTTTATATTAGAAAAACTAAATTGCAAATATTAAGGGAACGGATAAAAAAAATGCAAGAATTAAATTCAGAAAAGGAATGCGAGATAAAAATAAAAATACCTTTCTTTATTGATGCACCCTTGAACGATTATAATGAAATTAAAATTTAGACTAGAATTAAAAAGAGGCATCTCAAAAGAGGCACCCAAAAGAGGCACACGTTATTTGGCTTTGAGTCCTCCTATTTATAAATAGGAAAAACCCTAGGTTTATATTCTGATCCATACATGAAATTCCAAAACAACCCTAAAGACCGAGTCAAAGCACCGACACCTGGACCGACACGTGCATTGCACGGCCGCGGTTCCGCGGCAGAATAGCCTGTTTGGCCGCGGATCCGCGGCCATTTGGTGGGCTCATGGGCCCAATTCTTTAGGGATTCTTCAAGTTACTTTTATCTTCTGTTTTCTTCACTTGGTTCCTCAGAATCTCTTTTATTTTCTTCCAGATTTCCAACAGTGCAGAATGATGTGGACTTTTGCCGTGAGCTTCGCGTTGAAGACATGCATCTTGTGCTGCCCTTGTGCTTTGTGCATTGAACTATTTAATGATTTTCATTTGTTCCTTAAACTGGTAGGCGGCATCATACGGATTCATCTATTGTTGGTCGTAGTCTCACATTTGTAGCGACTTTTCATGAATTTCACTGTAATGATCTGAGAACCTGTAACCTGCAACTATTTAGCAGACATGGATCAAAAGCACCTATTTACATGTAATGTGATTAAAAATGGGCGATATAAAAATGCAAAAATCTGATATGAACAATACTATGCGATCCGAAATGGAATCCATGTACACCAACAAAGTTTGGAATTTGGATGTTGCTCCTCCTTGGGTAAAACCCGTTGAATACAAGTGGATCTTCAAAAAGAAGATTGGTGTAGATGGACAGGTGGAAACCTATAAGGCTAGATTTGTTGCAAAAATTTTTCATCAGAGACCAAGAGTGGACTATGACGAAACGTTTTCTCTAGTGGATATACTGAATTCTATTCAGATTCTACTTGCCATTGCTGCTGCAGGGTTCCCTAGCACAGCAGCAAGGTTTCGGGAGGCATCGTCCATGCCAAATTCAAAAATTTGCCGTTCTATCTAACCCTAACCCTAGAATCGTATACTAGAAATCGACGGAAAAGTAAATGCAAACACTTTGCAAGTAAAGAGAGCAAGGAATACAACATTTGTAGACCGGTCCTTCACTTCAATAGCTCCGTGTAGTAGTCCATTCACTGCGATCGTGAACTCCGGACTCTAGAGCGGCTCCAATGAAGAAACAAACATGCTTGCTTCGAAATCTTCGAGGCCGAAGATGATCTACGTCGAGGAGACACTAACCCAAGCTATCTCTTCACTAATTACGGAATTAGTGAAGTAAACACCCTATACTAAATGGCAAGTAGGAGAGGATGATAAAGTAGGAAGTGAGCTCATTTTAGTTTTATTTTTCTCACAAATTTTCTTCAATCTCCATTGAAGCTAGAAAGCTTTTGAGGAAGAAGAAGATAACTTTCATGATTATCAAGTGAATGAAAGAATAAAAATCATGAGGTTAAAAAATAAACCATGGTGAGTACATGCCATCCCTTAACCCTTGTAGAGAGTTAACCATGGCCAGCTATGATGGTTGGGTTTATAAATATCTTAAGCTAAACAAAAATGGAAGACTAAGTCAATGCAACCTTAAGCTTCTCAAAGCTTCTTGCCATGACAAAATCCAACACATTTTTCAATAACTTTAAATAAATAAAAACCCTAGATCAACCCTAGCATGGTGTAAGTCATACACAAACCCATGTCCATGTATCATCAAGCATGACACATAATAATGTACACTTGCATATATCATATATATACAATGTGCACAAAACTAGTGAGAAAAGAAATCATAAGTGAGCTAATACTAGTTAATGTAAATTAATATATCAAATATATAATTATACATTAAATTATTAAATCAACAATTGATTTAATAATCCGGCTATATCACATATAACCGACTAATATCATGTGTAACAATTTATCGAATCAACACTTGATCCGATAACCCGGCTATATCTCATATAACCGACCAATGTCACAAATCGCGAGAATAGAATACAGTATCTCATATCGTATCAATCTCGGTCCCGCACATATCATATCTGTTCTCCTACTCCGTTTCGCTTGAGCCAAGAAACCCCTGTGTAGGACTCTAAAGACTCGTCAATACGCCGGCAGTAGGTGATGATTATATCAAACACCCACAAGCCGAAAACCGCAAGCGGTCTGCTAAACGTAAGGGCTACCCGGGTATTGAGCAATCAGAAGATCAACAAGCAAGCCTGCTCGTATTCCTGCGAATCCAATCAGTAACACTACCGTACAGCCCGGTCTCTTCGTCTAATATGTCGCATATCTCGTCTAGGGGTGGTAAACGTCAGACCCTAGTAACTCGATAAGTCGTGCCGATGTAAGGCTCATAACGGGTCGAGAAACTACTGATAACACTTACCAGTATATCTCTGAAGCAGCCCTGGCCAAAGACTTCCTGTTATAGCCAATCGAGCGCAGCGCAACATCAACTCCCAATACCGGGAGAGACGAAACCCCTCCTATCGCTCATTGTCTCCATGTGATTCGGGACTGTACCCAAAAGCCACCGTTTTGCACGTTCTCTTGAACGTGGTAAGGTGGAAATCGAAGCACAGTGGGAATCACACAAGACTCTATGACAATCTCGGGTCTACAGACTAACCTGTACCAGTGTCACCAGAGAACTGCCATCTGACGTGAGGTATAATACAATCTGGGAGTTCTCGGCGAGTCCGTCCAGTGTACCGAGTCTCCACTGAGCACCTGTATACTGTCTCTGATGTCAAACACCAATGGATATGGCATCATCCATCGTCCATCTATATGGGCCGAGAAGCTATACGCTAGTCTACTCTGGTATATCGATGCCCTGTCTCGATACACCCACGACTAGGGACATTTGAAGGATGTACTTAACGACTACTCTGTCCCCAGTAGTATGATCTGCATCATAGTCCTGGTAGTCAAGTACCCATCCTAAAGGCGTTATCAACATGTAACATAGAGACAATCAGAGTATATGTTAAAATAAAGAGCAACCAGATAGCATACTATCATGTCGAGCAAGAAAGTCCTCCATATATATGTCCAAGCATCCACTACAATATACATCGTATGTACAGTAATGGCCTCTAGGGCATACATATAACTAACAACTACCTACCATGACTATGATATCTGGAAGATGGACGTTAAAACGGCTTTTCTAAATAGAAGTTTAGAAGAGTGCGTTTATATAGATCAGCTAGAGGGATTCGTAGACAGTGGGAGCAGCGGGAAGGTGTGCAAGTTTCTTAAATCCATTTATGGATTAAAGCAGGTATCGCGGAGCTGGAACATCTGTTTTGATGAGATATTTAAGGAATTTGACTTCATCAAAAATGAGGATGAATCATGTATCTACAAGAAAATTGTTGGGAGAACTGTCATATTCCTCGTCTTGTATGTTGATTATATTCTCTTGATATGAAATGACATTCGTATGCTGCAATCAGTCAAGTTATTCTTGTCACAAAAGTTTTCCATGAAAGACCTGGGTGATGCCTCCTACATTCTGGGGATTAAGATCTACAAAGATAGATCCAAGAGAATGTTGGGACTTTCACAATCTAGGGATATAGTGACCATACTAAAGAGATTTAGTATGGAAGATTCCAATCGTGGTAATATACCCGCTTTGCACAGAATCACCATCTCCAAAGAGATGTCTTCCAAGACTGATGAAGAGAGGGTTCTCATGAGTACTATACCTTACGCTTCGGTGGTAGGATCTTTAATGTATACGATGTTGTGTACCAGACCAGATGTAGCTCACGCGTTTAGCGTAGTGAGCCGGTTTCAGTCGAACCCAGGTGAGAATCATTGGACAGCTGTGAAGAAAATTCTTAAGTACCTGAGAAGGAATAAGGAGATGTTCTTAGTTTACAGTAATGGAGACCTCTAGGTCGAGTCCTTTACCGACTCAAGCTTCCAGAGTGACAAGGATGACATCAAGTCTATCTCGGGTTTTGTGTTTACGCTCAACGGAAGGGCGGTCCGTTGGAAGAGCTCCAAAAAAGATACCATCGCAGACTCGACGATGGAGGTTGAATACATTGCTGCCAACGATGCCGCAAAAGAAGCGGTCTAGATGAAGAAGTTCATTACTGAACTTGAGGTGGTTCCGTCCATTCTTAATCCGATACTTTGTATTGCGATAATAATGGGGATATGGGTTTAGCGAAGGAACCACGGTCCCATCAGAAATCCAGACACGTCTGGAGAAGGTAACACCTGATCAGGGAGATCCTAGATCGCCGGGAAATCGAGGTCCGGAGAGTAGATACGAAAGAAAATACGGCGGATCCATTTACCAAGGCCCTCCCTCAAGAGCAGTTCGAGCGACTATTTGAGATGTTGGGTATGCGATACGCCAACAACTGGCCCTAGAGCAGATGTTGGATATTCGGTACAGCAATTACAGGCCTTAGTGCAAATAGGAGATTATTGGATATGTATGCCCTAGAGGCATGTATCGTATAGGATGCTGGGGACATGTATGTATAGGATAATCTTGCTCAGTTATATAGTATACTATTTGAGTTGTCTTTATCTGAACATGTGTATTTGTTTTTCTTAGTAGTTTGTATTGCTTATACATGTTGATAAAGACTCGTCATAGTAGTATACTATTTTGGTTTGTCTTTATCATAACATGTGCATATGTTATATTCGATATCACATATGGCTGATATATATTGATAAAGCCCGTAGGATTTTTCTTGACTACCAGCATTATGATGGCGATCATACTTGTGGGATCTGGGTAGTCACAAAGCACATCCTTAAAGGTCCCAAGTCGCATGAGTATAGAGACCGGGCATCGATATTCCAGAGTAGACTTGTGTATACGTTTCTAGACCCCGACGAGAGGCGGTGGTTGGTTCCACAGCTATTGGTGTGATCACCTAAGATTGTATTCAAGTGCTCACTGGGGATGAGTACACAGGAAGGACTCGCCGAGAACCTCTAGATGGTATTATACCTATCATCAGATAGCAGTTCTCAAGTGACATGAGTACAGGTTAGTCTTTAAACCTGAGATCATCATTTGTCTCGTGTGTGTTAACACTGTACTTTGATCAATATCCTACCATGGCTCTACTGAGTCGTGCAAACAGGTTTTGGTTGGGTGAAGTCCCGAGCCACATGGAGGCACTGAGTGATTGTCAGGGATTCGACTCTCTCGGTATTGGGAGTCGATATTGCATCGTGTTCGGTTAGCCAGAACCATAAGACCTTGGCCAAGACAGTTAAGATTTACTGATAGTTAGATCAGTAGTTTCTTAGATCGGTCCTGAGCTGAATCGACATGACTTATCAGGTTATTAGGGGTCTGATGTTTACCACCTCCTAGACCTGGTATGCGATACTCTTAGACAGAGAGATTGGACTGTACGGAGATGGTCACGGATAGGCTCAGTAGGGGTTCGGATGATCTTGCTCGTCGGCCTTCCTTTTGACAGCTACCTAAGTAGCCGTTACATACAGCTAGTGCCGCTGACGTGCTTGTGGTTATACCTATTGCTAGCGTATTGTCGAGTCTTTATGTTGGATATAGGTTCCCTTAAGGCAATTATCGTAGTTGCGGGAATGCAATTACTGAATTCAAGGAGTGCCTATACCAAGAACTGTCTTACTCGAGATGATAGTGTGCTATCTTGTTAGTCTTTATCTGTCATGTGAATGTGTGTTACTAGTTATCGCGTATCACTAATACATTAGATAAATCCTATTGGATCTTTGACTACCAGGATTATGATAAGGATCATACTAGTGGGGCCTGGTAGTTTTTAAGCACATCCTTAAATGTCCCTAGTCGTTGGAGTATCGAGACAAGGCATTGATACTCCAGTTTAGATTAGTCTATACGTTTCATGACCCTATACAAGGCGATGGCTGATCCCATACCCATTGGTGTTTGACACTGATGATTATATGCAGGTGCTCATTGGATGAGGTACACTGGACGGACTCGCCGAGACTCCTAGATGGTATTATACCAATGTCAGATGGTAGTTTTCTGGTAACATAAGTACAGGGTAGTCCCTAGACCTGAAATAGCCACAGTGTCTCGTGTGTGTTCCCACTATACTTAGATTACTATCTTATTACGGCTCTACTGAGTCATGCAAACATGTTTTAGTTGGGTACAGTCCCGAAGCACATGGAGGCAGTGAACGGTCGAAGGAATTTGTCACTCCAGGTATTGGGAGTCGATATCATACTGTGCAGGACACGCCTATAGCTAGAAGTTCGTGGCCACGAAAGTAGAGATAAACTGGTAAGTGTTACCAGTTGTATCTTTTTGGTTATGAGTCCTCTGTTAGCACGACTTATCGGGTTATTGGGGGTCTGACAGATTCCACTTCCCAGACCCGATATGTAATACTTCTTGACGAAGAGACCGGACTGTACGGTGACTGTCACTTATAGACTTTGTTAGGTCCGGATGAGTTCACTCGTCGTCCTACCTTTATCTTGCTCATACCTGGATAGTAGTTACATACAGCTAGTGCCATTGACGAGCTTGTGGGTTAAACCGAAAGGGGGTTGAATCTGAAAGTGTTTCAGATTCAATCGGATACGATCTAGTATAACCGACTGCCAGCGTATTAATAAGTCTTTAGAGTCTCGTAATGAAAGTGTCTGCCCGGGCAAAACACGATGTGACGTACGTATAGGGATACGTAAATGAGTTCGATAAAATATGTATATTAGATATATGCGTTTAATCGGACGACTGTTATACTAGTCGGTTTAAAAGCCGGAATATCAATTCAAGTGTTGACTTGATAACCGTATTAATGATGCGATTTCTAGTATAGTGTATATGATACACAAACTCTCTTCAGTACATGATACAGAGAAGATATTGATAGCATTTCATATATGTGATACATGATGTGTACATGTATAGGATACATGTACTAATACTTATTTAATATATATATATATATATTTGATATATATATTAATTCCCACCATTCTAAATTATGTATAAATATACATATATATATATATATATGTAAATGTGTGTGTGTGTGTGTGTATTAATGTGTGTATATATTATTTATTTTATATACTTAATTAAATGGTGGAGGCCACCTTCTCTCATGTGTGTTGATACACATATGAGAGAGAGTAGGAGAGGGGGTATGTGTCATGTTTAACATAACATGGATGAAAAAGAAATGGAGAGATAATTCAATTTTTTGATAAGCCATCTAAATCTATCTTCTTCTTCCGCACAAAAGGAGCTTGAGCTCTTTAGCTTAATAGCACTAGTAGCCATGGTGAGGGAGTGTGAAAAAGAGAGAGTACCCAGAATTCGCATCGCCTTCCTCCACTCCCAGCAAGCCTTTGGAGGAAGTCCCTCCGTCCAGTGATGAAGTTGGAGCTTCGGCAGCCTGCTTTCAACGCGGATCATCTACGACGAGGCGGTCGACATTCAGACATGTTCAGGAGCTCATGAAGTTTAGACGGGGTCTTCCAGGACCAGCCGGACACGCTACAAAGGTTGTAGCTCCTCTTCACTCTTCTTATTGCTCTTTACATTTAGTTAGAAACTAGTGCTTGGACGATTGTATTCCGTCCAGTCCCGCTTCAGCTACGCGCACGCGCGGAGCGCGCCCGGCCTTACAGTGGTATCAGATCCAACCAAACACTAGAAGTAGCTTAGACGGTATTTTAGTTTCGATCGACAATTTTCCGATTCCGATTTCCTAGTTTAAACCCCTTCTCTGTTCGAATTTCAAAAGTCTTTCAATTTTTTTTTAAAGTATTGCAAAATGCCATTTTGAATGTGAAAATGAAATGGGAGAAAACTGGGGGGGGGGGGGTTTGTGCAAAATGGACGGGTGGTAGCGGGAAACCGGTGGCTAATTTTTTTCAAAATGCCCCAATTTTCTCTGGGCGTTTAAACTTGTAGAAGTAGAATTTTTGGTATGGTTTGTTTTTCCCAGTATTTAGATATGGTCTCGTATTGCTTTGGAAAGTTATCGATCAAAACTGTAATATTGTCGCATTTCCGTATTGATGATGTTAAAGTGTTTAACTTAGTTAATACGATGATACATACTTGTTGATATGTATTTGTGAGTCAGTGATGTTCTATATTAAAATTATTTGGTGTGGATTGGATCGTTGCGAAATGAATAGCCCTGTGCGTAATTAGATGTTGTCTGATGTGTGTTTCTTTTCATTCATGTTGTAGCCAAAATGTATATTCTTTTATTCCAGATGAGCGATCGACATGTGGCTGTCATTTCCGCATATTGTATTATTATTTGTCGGGACTCGATCAGATTGCGATCGATGTTACCGTTGTATTAATACAGGTATTAAGTTTACCCCACGGAGAAGCACACTGACTGTCGGGTTCTAGATTGCAGCGGCTGGCCATCTCAAGGAGCAGAGTCCGGGCCACTCGATTCTAGGATTGGCGGGCTGCTTACCGCGCTTGTAGAGGGTTAGGATAGACCCACGGAGGAGTGCTCTCGTCATCGGATTCGAGAAAATGCTGGGTAGCCCCATCATGGTGATGATGCCGAGTTGCCTCATTTCTCGGGTTAGTAGATGACTTGCCGCATTCATAGCGGTCTGCTTTTGGCTACGCACGGGCTATTCAAGCGACCGGGGTATTTCGTGCTTCGTTTGTGGTTCGAACGAAATGTGGGATGTAAGGTTTGCCTAGCACCCTATAATGCGTTTTGAAGCATCACATGTCTCAAAGTATGTATTTTGATGGTGCTAAACAAACACGTAAAGGAATCGATCCTAGAAAATTAGGGTTACAAAACTTTAAGCTAATAAAGATTAGGGTTTCGAAACTACAACCTTTGTAGCTCCCTTTTTCTTGACTCCTTAGTTTCTTGGGTGTTGGAAGAAGGTCCTCTTGTAGTTCTCTTACGTCCACGACGATCCACCCGGAGTTTCCCGTCCAAGCTCGCAACTTCGTAAAACCGAAAAGAACACTCTAAACAAGTTGGCTAAACTTGTGTAGAATGATGTTGTGGATAAGATTCTCACTTCAAAAACCTTTCTTTATGTGTGTATTACTCACTAGAAAAGACTAGAGAGCAAAAGGAAGAAGGAGGATGAAGATGGTGGCTTTTCTTTTTAGTAAGTGTAAAAGATAAAAGATGACCATTGAAAAAGAAATGAAATATAACCTTTTATATTTTATTCCTTCTTACTTCCAACCATGATTAAATGATGGAGAGTTTATTTAACTTGAGTTTTAAATGATAAAGAGAAGGATAACCCAAGGTTAGAGGTAGGTGAGCTAGGTTAAGTTAGAAGAAGAATGTAGAAGCTAGTGAAGATTATCCTCTTCTTTTCTATTTTGTTTTAAACACAAAATCAAATAAAAATCCATCATTTAATCTATGGTGTGAGTCTTATATTGCCACCATTTCCATGTGCTAACAACCATGATAGATGGGTGTATGTATGTATGCATGTATGCACATCCACATGTGCATGAAACTAGAATGAAAGAAAGAAACACATGCATGCATGCATACATCCATCAAATACAAGAAAGGGTTTAAGTGAGAAAACTAATGGTTAAATGATAAATCAACACTTGATTTATCAGTCCGGCCATATCACATATGACCCCACCAAAAGCAAGCCGCCCGATCAATGTTCGGTATCCTATACGCGCAATTTAATCGGGTCCATGCGCATATCGCATACGCGCACCACAACGTTTCGCCTGGACTAGGTAACTCCTGTGTGGGACTCTAAGACTCGTCAATACGCCGGCAGAGGGTAATGATCATATCAAGTACCCCCAAACCGCAAGCGGTCAGCTAAACGTAACGGCCACCCGGGTATTGAGCGATCAGAAGAAAACAAGCGAACCTGCTACAACTCCCGTCGAGCCAACCGGCAACACTACCGTACAGTCCGGTCTCTTCGTCAGATGTGCTGCATATCGAGCCTAGGGATGGTCACGTCGACCCCAATAACTCAATAAGTCGTGCCGGTGAATGGTCTATAACAGATCGAGAAACT
This sequence comes from Agapanthus africanus, assembly GCA_030015575.1. Lineage (NCBI taxonomy): Eukaryota > Viridiplantae > Streptophyta > Magnoliopsida > Asparagales > Amaryllidaceae > Agapanthus > Agapanthus africanus. Next base: position 131,911,473 of record CM057340.1, on the reverse strand, counting down.
ACTGATAACACTTATCAGCAATTCTCAGCAGCCCTGGCCAGGGACTTGCTGATATAACCAGTCGGGCACAGCACAGCATCAACTCCCAATATCGGGAGAGACGAAACCCCTCCTATCGCTCATCGCCTTCGTGTGTCTTGGGACTGTACCCAACGGCCACCTGTTTGCACGACTCGGTAGAGCCGTGGTAGGGTGGCAATCAAAATACAGTGGGAGAACACACAAGACTCTATGACGATCTCGGGTCTATAGACTAACCTGTACCAGTGTCACCTGAGAACTGCTATCCGACAATAGATATAATTCCATATAGGAGTTCTCGGTGAGTCCGTCCAGTGTACCCAGTCACCATTGAGCACCCGTATATGATCTTGATGTCAAACATCGATGAATGTGGGAACATCCATCGCCTATCACATGGGTCTAGTATCATATACGCTAGTCTACTCTGATATATCGATGCCCCGTTTCGATACACCTCCGACTAGGGACATTTCAGGATATGCTTATAAACTACAGATGTCCCACTAGTATGATCTCTATCATAATCACTGTAGTCAAGCCGATATCCTCAGGGCTTTATGAGCATGTATGAATGAATAAAAGCATGATCAAATCAACATGTCAGATAAAGAAGAACCAGATAGCATACTATCATGTCGAGCAAGAATGCATACTGAATATATATATATACATGTATAGATACATCCACTATCACATAATGGCCTCTAGGGCATACATATATCCAACAATCTCCCACTTGCACTAAGGCCAGTTATTGGCGTATCTCATACCCAACATCTCAAAAAGTAGCTCATGCTGTGGCTGAGGGAGGGCCTTGGTGAGTGGATCCGCGGTGTTATTCTTTGTGTCTACTCTCTTAATCTCGATCTCGCGGCGATCTACAATCTCCCGGATCAGATGAAAGCGCCTCAGGATGTGTCTGGACTGCTGATGGGACCTGGGCTCCTTAGCTAACGCCATAGCCCCATTATTATCACAATTCAAGGGTATTGGATCAATAATGGTTGGAACTACTCCTAGCTCCGAGACGAACTTCTTCATCCAGACGGCTTCCTTTGCGGCATCATTTGCAGCAATGTACTCAGCCTCCATCGTAGAGTCTGCAACGGTATCCTGTTTGGAACTCTTCCAACTTACCGCCCCTCCATTGAGGGTAAATACAAACCCTGAGATAGATTTGCTGTCATCCTTATCGCTCTGGAAGCTCGAATCGGTAAAGGCCTCCATTTGGAGATCTGTATTACCTTACACCAAGAACAATTCTTTAGTCCTTCGTAAGTACTTAAGAATGTTCTTCACAGCTGTCCAGTGGTTCTCCCCTGGGTTGGATTGATACCTGCTTACAACACTAAGTGTATAAGCTACATCTGGGCGTGTACATAACATCGCATACATTATAGATCCTACTGCCGAAGCATAAGGTATAATGCTCATGCGAGCTTTCTCTTCATCGGTCTTTGGACAAGAATCCTTGGAGAGAGTGACTCCATGGCAAGCGGGTAAGGCACCCCGCTTGGAGTCTTCCATACTAAACCGTTTTAGGATGGTGTTGATGTATCTGGTTTGGGACAATCCCAATAACTTTTTGGATCTATCCCTATAGATCCTTATGCCCAGGATGTATGTGGCATCACCCAGGTCCTTCATGGAGAACCTTAGTGATAAGAATGATTTGACCGACTGTAGCATAGGAATATCATTCCCTATCAGAAGAATGTCATCCACGTACAATACGAGGAATGTGACAGCTCTTCCTACAGCCTTCTTATAAACACAAGGTTCATCTGGATTTTTGATGAAATCAAACTCTTTGATAACATCATCGAAACAGATGTTCCAACTCCGAGATGCCTGCTTTAACCCATATATGGATTTAAGCAGTCTACATGCTTTCTCGCTGCTCCCACTGTCAATGAAGCCCTCTGGCTGATCCATATAAACGCATTCTTCTAACTCTCCATTTAGAAATGCTGTTTTAACGTCCATCTGCCAGATTTCATAGTCGTAGTGAGCAGCAATAGCAAGTAGGATCCGAATGGATTTAAGCATGGCTACGGGCGAAAAAGTTTCGTCATAGTCCAAACCTGGTCTTTGACGAAAACCTTTCGCTACTAGTCTTGCCTTATAGGTCTCTACCTGCCCATCCACACCAATCTTTCTTTTAAAGATCCATTTGCACCCTACAGGTTTTACCCTAGGGGGTACAACGTCCAAAGTCCATACTTTGTTGGTGTACATAGACTCCATTTCGGATCTCATGGCATCCAGCCACTTCACAGAGTCACCACTCGTGATAGCTTGCTGAAAACTGGTAGGATCATCATCATCCATGATGCAGTCTTCTCCGTCACCATCAATGAGGAAACCATAGTACCTCTCCGGTGGGCGAGAAGTCCTACCAGACCTTCGGAGTGGCCGAGGTTCTTCAGTTTCTGTTGCAACAGCCGGTTCAACCAAATCGTCATTTGTAGTTTGTGTCTCCAGAACCTCTTCTAGATCCACTACCTTGCCATCATCTTTATCTGTGAAAAACTCTTTTTCCAAGAATGTGGCATACTGAGAAACAAACACTTTTTGTTCCTCTTTGTGGTAGAACAGATATCCATAAGAATTCTTTGGATATCCCACAAAGTTACACATAACTGACCGTGTCTCGAGTTTGTCCGGATTCTGCTTTTTAACATAGGCCGGGCAACCCCAAATTTTAAATCTCTTAAGAGATGGTCTCTTCCCATGCCATATCTCATATGGCGTGGTAGACACGGTTTTGGTTGGAACCCTGTTTAGTAGAAACGCTGCAGTCTCCAATGCATGCCCCCAAAACGAGACTGGTAACTCAGCGTCACTCATCATGGACCGGACCATATCTAATAGGGTCCTATTCCGTCGTTCTGACACACCGTTGTGCTGTGGTGTGTAAGGAGGAGTGAGCTGAGAGAGAATCCCATTCTCTTTTAGGAAGTTTGCAAATTCTGTACTGAGATACTCACCACCTCGATCTGATCGAAGCATCTTAATACTCAAGCCAGTTTGTTTTTCTACTTCTTGTTTATATTCAATGAATTTCTCGAAAGCTTCGGACTTGTGCTTTAATAAAAATACATGACCGAATCTTGAGAAATCGTCGGTGAATGTAATGAAGTATGAAAAACCGCCTCTAGCCTGTGTAGACATTGGCCCACATACATCACTATGTATGAGGCCAAGGAGCTGAGTAGCTCTTTCTCCGTGTCCGGTAAACGGAGTTTTGGTCATTTTACCCTTGATACAAGACTGGCAGGTCGCATAAGATTTATATTCAAAAGAGTTTAAATATCCATCTTTGTGTAACTTGTTTAGTCTTGTTTCGTTAATATGACCAAGTCTACAATACCAAAGAAAAGCTTCATTTAATTCTGAAAGTTTTCTATTATTAGTGTGTTGTATACTGAAAACTGTGTGTTGATTTAGGACATATATACCGTTATTAAGCGTACCATACCCAACCAACATTTGATTCAGGTGAATGTTCATAACATTGTTTTGCAATACAAAATTATATCCTTCATTATCCAACAAAGAAACAGATATTATATTACATAGCATACTTGGTACAAAATAACATGGATTCAAAATCAAAATACATCCAGATGGCAACCCCAAGTGATACTCTCCTACTGCGACTGTATGTACATTGGAACCATTTCCAACGCGGAGAGTATGGTCACCTGTCTTCAAAACCTTGCTATTTCTCAGCCCCTGCATAGAATTGCAAATGTGAGAACCTGAACCGGTATCCAATACCCAGGAAGCAGAGTTTATTGAAAAACAGTTTTCTGTTACAAACGCACCTGAAGCAGAAGCATCACCATGCTTCTTCTTGAGACTTAAGTACTCCGTGCAGTTGCGCTTCCAATGTCCTGTCTTGTGGCAATGAAAACATTCGCCCTTCCCCGGGTCTCCAGCTTTGGACTTTCCCTTCACCTTTTTAACTCCACCCTTAGGATTGGTGGGTTTCTTCTTTTTCTTTCCTTTGGCCTTAGCCTTCGGTGTCCAACAGTCATAACGGGAGTTTTTGCTGACTTCATAGTGCTCTCTGCACTCCTTAACATATTAAGGAGTTCAGGGAGTTCCTTCTTCATGCCGTGCATGTTGAAGTTCACTATGAACTGAGCAAAGGTGGAGGGGAAGGACTGCAGAATAATATCTATATATTGTTCATTGTCCATAGTCCATCCAAGGTCCTCAAGCTCTTCTATAAGAGCTATCATCTTCAAAACATGGTCTCCTACTGGTGTGCCAGGGGCCATTCGCATCTGAAACGGTTTCTTTGATGCTTCGTATCGTAATACACGGGATTGCTCTCCATACAACTCTTTTGTATGGAGCAATATACCGTGAATGTCCATGTCCTCGTGCTGCTTTTGATGTGTATTGTCCATCGATGCAAGCGCGAGGCATTTGGCCGTTGCACAGTCAGCGTCCCATGTCTTGCAGACTTCAACGTCCGCAACTGAGGATTTTGGACCTGGGACGGGCGGGGCTGAAGCCGTGAGGACATATGATACTTTATCATAAGTCAAGGCGATTTTCAGATTCCTCAGCCAGTCTTTATAGTTGGTCCCATTCAGTTTGTTTTTATCAAGTAGAAGCTTAAGTCCAGTCATTGGTATCTGCCATTAAGAGAGAGAGAAAAGAATACACTCAGCGAAAGCTCTTGCATTGATCAGATTGGTTATTATCTTGTCTAATCGATGTTTCCCACTGCTTTTATCGAGTTTTTCTTTCAAACCTTAAAAAGAAAAACTAGCCAGGATTAATTACAGTCTACAACTTCGCTAACCGTTCAGCCAGGCCAGTGTCGGTACTTGAGGGAGGTTCCCCGTGCTTTCGCACGGACCTAATTAAAGTAAACCTCGTTTTCCCAGAGGCGGAGCCCCGTTAACACCTTTCTAGACACCTAATGAGTTAGCTAATTGTAAACTGTAAAACTCTCCTAGGAGCAACTATTGCCCACAGTAGGATCGAGATCCAACCATCACATGGAAGGTATGCAATCTCATTGCAAATTTCAACACTTGAAATTCCCGATGTAATTTTTTACCCCTAGTACTTATGACCTTAACTATGGTCAACAAATCATAAGTACCAGTCAAGTTCTACCCGTCATTTTTTGATCAATTAGACCCACCCATATGACCCTTAACTATGGTCAACAAAGTCGCAAGAATGTCCTAATTAATCTGCATCATATGCAGTGTAGGAAGACATCACTTAGCTACTGTACACTACGCCTTAACTAAAGTCAACAAACGTAGCACGAATACTAAGTACTCTACTTCCTAAAATGATGGAGGGTTGCGGATGCTTTTTAAGAAAATCTTTAACGCTTTGAACTTGATATCGTTGTAGAATCAAATGGTTTTCAAAAAGAGTGACTTAAGCTCCGCAGTTTTGAAATGTAGCTTTTTCATAAATAGCCGAGTGGTTTTCAAATCCGATTCTACAACATCTTTTTAGGTTTATTTTCTTTACATTAATCACATTAATGTAATCCCATCATTTAAGTCCTAAAGCCAACCACAGAAAAGAAACGAAAATAACACGTACGCTTATGCCATCCGCATTCGCCGCAATGTTCCGTTATGCACCGTTAGGTTACTTAACTAACGGCATACCGGGACGGGACTAGCGCGGGTGTAAAACATAAGCAGCGTGTACTATATATCATATATATAATATGTCATTCGTCTCAGATATCACAGAACACAGGCAGCAGAAACATAGATATAAAGTAGGATATACTAGGACGTCCGTATTTAGTATTTAGCCAGAATAGAAAATACGGATTCCACAGTCGCGATGAATAGCCAAGCCCACACCCTGGACCCCTACGAGAGCGACAAGTGACCCTTCCAATTCTGGAGTTTAGGAGACCCGGTCTCGACTCCTCGAGATGGCCTCCCACTGAACCCCCGAACCCGGTCACCTGTGCTCCCCTCCTTGGGTCCATCCTAATGCGGAAAAGTAAATAATATACAACACTGGTGACATAACCTCAACCCGGAAGTGCCCCAAATAAAAGAATATTACATTACATTTGAATTTACATGAATGAAAATATAAAGCCCTCATCTCACATAAAAACGCCCCGGCTATTCAATCGCGACAATCCTGCACATCATATCTCAGCAACACATAATATCTCATATCATCAACGTAAGTAAGTATGCATACCCCAATTGTCGTTGATGTATAGCAACGAAAACGGCGATATCGTACATACTACACTTACGGTCACAGAAAAGAAAGTGTAAAACTACAATATTTGGAATCCACATTCTCTTTAGACATCATAAATGTGAAATATCACATATTTCGTATTTCATGCCTAAACTATATGAATTCCACATATTGTATCACATTCCAGATAAACAGACAGTATTAAAGTTTTCGAACGAACGATCAAGTACCCAAGATTCACTAGAGCTCAACACTTGAGCAGGGTTCAAAAATCCGAAGTGTGACACAGTAGTAGCGGTCCAGCCGCAGAAGGGTCAAGCCAACGCCTCACATGTGGCACGCCGTACTGCCCCAAACCCTAGGGTTCAAAGGGCAGTTCAAGACGGTCATATAATCGAGTTAAGGTTTGTTGTCTTCTAGAGGGACCACAACAAAAAGACTTGCACGTATCTCCAAAGTATTTAAACCCCGTTAATAGTGAGAAAATGATACTCGTTCAAATACTTCAATACTTTCTAATTTACCCGGAAAAGCTACGAAATGAAAATACCGATCAAATCTACGCGTCCAAAACCATCTCCAGAACATACAGTACAAAATTCAGATTAAACATACCTAAAACACTGTACAAGAAAACCTAAGAATAATAGTATAAAATTCATGCAATGATGCCTCCGTACGGCCGCGGAACCGCGGCCTAAGCCAGGAAATGCGGCGGTTCCGCGGCGGTTTACACTGTTCAGGTCATCGAATTTCACTGTTATTCTTAGAATATCCTGCTGTATTTTTTATGTATTTTTAATTCTGAAAAACATCAAATTTTAAAATTTGTCCAGAGAGGGTCCAAAAGCGTCGTATTTTTGTCCGATCAGGATTTTTACTTCGTAAAAGCGTCGCCTAATGTTCTAGGCCGGCTCTGATACCAATGTAAGTCAGGCAGCCATCCCATCCAATGGGGTCGCCGTGGCACCAACGGGTTCCTCAGCCGCTACTTTTTACGCATGCCCCTCGCGAGGACTACAACCCGCCGGAACACCTTCTGGTCTCGGGACACCCTGGGGGTAAGAGCCTATGCTTCGCCACACTGTCACACAGTGAGAACCCCCCATAGGTCGACATCCAATGCCTAGTAGCTCTGATACCAATGTAATGTTTGCCTAGCACCCTATAATGAGTTTTGAAGCATCACATGTCTCAAAGTATGTATTTTGATTGTGCTAAACAAACACGCAAAGGAATCGATCCTAGAAAATTAGGGTTACAAAACTTTAAGCTAATAAAGATTAGGGTTTCGAAACTACAAACTTTGTAGCTCCCTTTTTCTTGACTCCTTAGTCTCTTGGGTGTTGGAAGAAGGTCCTCTTGTAGTCCTCTCACGTCCACGACGATCCACCCGGAGTTTCCCGTCCAAGCTCGCAACTTCGTAAAACCGAAGAGAACACTCTAAACAAGTTGGCTAAACTTGTGTAGAATGATGTTGTGGATAAGATTCTCACTTCAAAAACCTTTCTTTATGTGTGTATTACTCACTAGAAAAGACTAGAGAGCAAATGGAAGATGGAGGATGAAGATGGTGGCTTTTCGTTTTAGTAAGTGTAAAAGATAAAAGATGACCATTGAAAAAGAAATGAAATATAACCTTTTATATTTTATTCCTTCTTACTTCCAACCATGATTAAGTGATGGAGAGTTTATTTAACTTGAGTTTTAAATGATAAAGAGAAGGATAACCCAAGGTTAGAGGTAGGTGAGCTAGGTTAAGTTAGAAGAAGAATGTAGAAGCTAGTGAAGATTATCCTCTTCTTTTCAATTTTGTTTTAAACACAAAATCAAATAAAAATCCATCATTTAATCTATGGTGTGAGTCTTATATTGCCACCATTTCCATGTGCTAACAACCATGATAGATGGGTGTATGTATGTATGCATGTATACACATCAACATGTGCATGAAACTAGAATGAAAGAAAGAAACACATGCATGCATGCATACATCCATCAAATACAAGAAAGGGTTTAAGTGAGAAAACTAATGGTTAAATAATAAATCAACACTTGATTTATCAATCCGGCCATATCACATATGACCCCACCAAAAGCAAGCCGCCCGATCAATGTTCGGTATCCTATACGCGCAATTTAATCGGGTCCATGCGCATATCGCATACGCGCACCACAACGTTTCGCCTGGACTAGGTAACTCCTGTATGGGACTCTAAGACTCGTCAATACGCCGGCAGAGGGTAATAATCATATCAAGTACCCCCAAACCGCAAGCGGTCAGCTAAACGTAACGGCCACCCGGGTATTGAGCGATCAGAAGAAAATAAGCGAACCTGCTACAACTCCCGTCGAGCCAACCGGCAACACTACCGTACAGTCCGGTCTCTTCGTCAGATATGCTGCATATCGAGCCTAGGGATGGTCACGTCGACCCCAATAAATCAATAAGTCGTGCCGGTGAATGGTCTATAACAGATCGAGAAACTACTGATAACACTTATCAACAATTCTCAGCAGCCCTGGCCAGGGACTTGCTGATATAACCAGTGGGGCACAGCACAGCATCAACTCCCAATATCGGGAGAGACGAAACCCCTCCTATCGCTCATCGCCTTCGTGTGTCTCGGGACCGTACCCAACGGCTACCTGTTTGCACGACTCGGTAGAGCCGTGGTAGGGTGGCAATCAAAATACAGTGGGAGAACACACAAGACTCTATGACGATCTCGGGTCTACAGACTAACCTTTACCAGTGTCACCTGAGAACTGCTATCCGACAATAGATATAATTCCATATAGGAGTTCTCGGTGAGTCCGTCCAGTGTACCCAGTCACCACTGAGCACCCGTATATGATCTTGATGTCAAACATCGATGAATGTGGGAACATCCATCGCCCATCACATGGGTCTAGTATCATATACGCTAGTCTACTCTGGTATATCGATGCCCCGTTTCGATACACCTCCGACTAGGGACATTTCAGGATATGCTTATAAACTACAGATGTCCCACTAGTATGATCTCTATCATAATCACTATAGTCAAGCCGATATCCTCAGGGCTTTATGAGCATGTATGAATGAATAAAAGCATGATCAAATCAACATGTCAGATAAAGAAGAACAAGATAGCATACTATCATGTCGAGCAAGAATGCATACTGAATATATATATATATATATACATGTATAGATACATCCACTATCACATAATGGCCTCTAGGGCATACATATATCCAACATGGGATTCCTAGGTGATCCAACCATTCCAACTCTGTGATGTTGTTTTCCCTCATGCTGTAATGTAATTATTTGTGTGTGATGGTATTTTTATATATGTGATATATAGTATATTGTTCATATCAGATTTTTGCATTTTTATATCGCCCATTCTTAATCACATTGCATATAAATAGGTGCTTTTGATCCAAGTCTGCTACACAGTTGCAGGTTCCAGGTTCTCAGCTTTTTACAGTGAGATTCGTGAAAAGTTGCAACAAATATGGGACTACGACCAATAACAGATGAGAACTGATCCGCATGATGCCGCATACCAGTTTAAGCGGAGTTCAAGGCAAAAGTCCACTGCTGAATATCTGGAAGAGAACAGAAGAGCTTTTGAGAAACCAAGTGTACCAAACAGAAGATAAAAGCAACTGGTAGAAGACCTGAAAAGATGGACCCAAGATTCCACCATATGGCCGCGGAACCGCGGCCAAACAGGAACTTCTGTCGCGGTTCCGCGGCCATGTAATGCACGTGTCGGTGGCAGTGTTGGTGCTTTGACTCGGCTCTCTTGGGGTAGTTTTGTAATTTCGTGTATGGATCAGAATGGAAACCTAGGGTTTTTCTATCAATAAATAGGAAAGCTCAAAGCCAAATTAAGGGTGCCTCTTTTAGGGTGCCTTTCTTAGGATATCTCTTTTTATTTTTATTTCTAGATCTAGAATTTAATTCTCCATTGTAATGAACTTTTAAGAGGTATCAATAAAAGTAAGTTCTTTTTAGTTTTCTTGCATTCTTCTTATCGTATTTTTATTATCTGCAATTATTATTTGTTAATCTAGTTGTAGAATTTAATCTACTTTTTTCTTATCTCGAATTTTATTTTTATCTTTTTAATGTGTGGGGAATTCCTCACTTGTTAGGGCAGGAGAAGGAAGGTTTGAGAGAAGGAAATCTCTCTCACTCCTTTCTTTACTCAACACCTTAAAATTCGGACTCCAATTAATTGAACCATAATCCGCTCACTACGGCACTCTATCCTACATGATAGCAGTGATTCCCTAGTTAGACCGGTTATGGTTGAATTAATTGGAGATTAGGGATAAGAGACAAGAACAGAAGGACAAGGACCAAAAGGGAGAAACTAAGAATGGAAACCCTAGTTTATACTTGCATGTTTCTTCCTAGTCGTGCTAATCCCCATTGTTGCCGATTACCTTAACAGCTATAATCAGAAGGGCCTTGAAAGAAGTAAGAATTTCCTAAACTCGAACTAACCTAATCCTAACCCTAGCAAGTCTTTTATCATCTTTTATCTCATTCGTAGATCTTAAAACAAAACCCGACTTAATCGGATTTAACTCGTTAAAACATAAAGATAAAGATTCCATCTCCCTGTGGATCGACCCGTACTCAACCAGCTAGCTATCAAGCGACACCGTCTTGATTATGGTAAATTTAAACACAGAAAATCTCCACCAATCAAATGGCGCCGTTGCCGGGGAGACGGTATTTGTTTTCTTTGTGTAATTTTGGGTTAAAAAATTAAAAATGATAAAAATTTAAAAATTTAAAAAAAATAAAAAAAATATCATCTTGTTATTTTTGATTAGTTTTTGTGCAAGTGTACAGGCTTGGAGCAAATTCTAGTTCAGTTCTGGAGCAAATTCAGTGAACAAATCAATATTCAGGGGATTTAGATAGAAAAAGGAAAACAAACTAAGCACAGGAAATAACTTTGAAGCAGTCAAACGTCTGAACAACCGTGGAACCGCGGCAGAATCGACAGTTTGACCGCGGAACCGCGGTCAAAGGGTGACGTCAGCAAACCAAAATCTATGTAAGTATCTTTTCTCCTCTCCTCTCTTCTGAACTCCACTGATAAATTTTTCTGCAGTAATCTTTGCGCAAATTCTCTTCCCTTTTCCAATAAACTGACTTTGTGCAGGATTCTTTGCGCCGCAGCCAAAATAATATTTTTGAAAGTGTTTTAGATTTTTTGGTTGCTCCTGCTCTGCATAATTAATACGGAATTTAAGGAGCTATAACACCAATTAAGATTGGGTGGAGATTTCATTACCCTTCCTAAGACCCCAAAAATCACTAAAAGCATATGCATCACCCTTGAGTTAATTAAAAAATATCTAGACTTAGTCAACTAAGGACCGTCGTGCTTATTAGGACAGAGGAAAGTTGTGGGCATTCAATCATTTATCTAAACTTGACTTTGTAGTGCCTAAGCTAGACAAGTGAGAAAGGTAACTTTAAAAGGCCCGTCTCATGGTGATTCGTGAGCGGAACCCTCCTTTCTTCATTTGTGCTTATCTGGCCACAATTGGCAGTGAAGAGACGATTTGAGAGATATCTCACAACTTGTCACTTTGGAACAGTTAGGAGCAGTCTAGTGGACTTTGAGTACCATAGCTCTAGGTATGATTGTGTATGTTTTAACTGTGATTGTTTGAAATTTTACCGTACACATTCTTGCAAAAACTCTTTCGAAAAAAAACACTTTCAAAAATTTCAAAACTCTAAAAACAAACAATTTTTTTTATAAAAATATAAAAAAATATATAAAAATTAAAATTAAAAAAAATCACAATCTTTTTCTTCTCCTTTCTCTCATCACATCATAGGTACTCTTAGTGTATATGCCCTAGAGGCCATTACTGTATCATACTAGCTTGTATATTACTTGATGGAAGCTTGGGATATTCACAGTTGTATAGACAATCTTGCTCAAAATGGTAGTATGCTACTTGGTTTGTCTCTACTTCAATATATGCATGTGTTTCTTTTAGCATATCGCTTATATACATATTAGTAGAGCCCTTAGGATCTTTGCTTGATTACCAGCGTTGTGATGGCGCTCACACTCGTGGGGACTGGGTAATCCATAAGCACATCCTTATACAGGTCCCTAGTCGTAGGACTATCGAGACAGGGCATTGATACTCCGGAGTAGACTAGCGTATGCGCTTCTCATCCCAGCGGGGAGACGGTCTGTCCCACAGCCGTCAGTACGTCGTACTTGAGATAGTATGCGGGTGCTCGTTAGGTTACGAGTACACTGGACAGGACTCGTCGGGAATTGTTGGTTGGTATTATATCTATCGTCAGTTATCAGTTCCCAGGTGACATGAGTACAGCTTAGTCCGCCGACTTGACACTGTCACTTCGCCTCGAGTGTGTTCCCACTGTACTTAGATTACTACCCTACCACGGCTCAAAGGAGTCGTGCAAACAGGTAGTAGTTGGGTGTAGTTCCGAAGCACTTAGAGGCAGTGACGGTTAGACAGGATTCGTCTCTCCCGGTATTAGGGGTTGACATCGCGCTGTGTCTAGGAGAGCCATTACACAAGTAGTCCCTGGCCAGGGCAAGCGAGATATACTGGTAGGTTTCCAGTGTTATCTCAGGGTGTTCTGGGCTTCACTCCGACACGACTTGTACCGCTATTAGAGGACTGACGTTTACCGCCCCTAGGCCCGCCATGCGATGTATCAGACGAACAGACCGGACTGTACGGAGATTGTCACATACAGGCTCAGTAGGAGTTCGGATGGGTTTACCTCATCGGCCTTCTTATCGACATCTACCTGGGGATCGTTACGCACAGCTAGTGCCGCTTGCCGTCTGTGGTTAAACCCACTGCCAGCGTAGTGTCGAGTCTTTAGAGTCCCATAAAGAGAGTTTTCCTGCACTGGGCGAAACGTGTAGAGGCCGTATGGTTTTACGGCAGGGCTACGATCACTTACGTGCACTTGTGTGCGTATGCTGTTCGGGCAGGCAATGCTAGTGGGCTTTGGTTTAAGCCAGATCCTAGTATTGCACAGATGGATTTGATTTTTCTTCTGTGCATTCGCATTCCACGGAATGCGGATGCGGGTGTGTATGCACAGTTTTGCGGAGTGGAGAAGGAGGAGGTGCCTCATTAGGGTTTTGACAGTTGGTTCGGTCGAAACCATTATGAGCCGGGGACATTATTTACTAATCCTTTCATTGATAATTATGTTATGGCTAATTACATTGACCATTTGACCATCTTGACTTTGTTGACCGTTTGACCAAAGTTGACTAGGATTTTCTTGAAAGATCTAAAGTATTCTTTGGTTTTCTTTTTCTTTTTGTTATGATAATGGTCATGTCATTTGTAGCCATCAACTTTTTCATGATAGGATTAGTAATGATGAAAATGAGTATTATTGCAACCATGGTTTGGTTTTCTCTTGGTTAAGCTTTTCATTTTTCATTCTCATTCTCTCTCTTGAAATGAGAAGCTCCATGGTTGCTAATCTTTCTCCTTATTCTGCCTCCTCTTGATCTCATCTTTTGATCTCATGTGTTGAGAGAAAAAGATCCCACAAAGACAAATACATCCATACATCTCCTCTATACATTCTAGGGCTTCTTGACTAGCAATCACTTTGCCCTAGTTGCCTCGGCTTGAGGCGGAGCTTAGTGTACATCTCTCGGGTGGATCGTCTTCGACTCAAGAAGGTCGCGGAGGTGCCCAAGGTCGGGACAGCGGAATGAAGACCCGAAGGACCGGTTCCGTGAGGTATATTTTCTACAAGCATAGTAGTTAAACCTCTTAGTGTTTACTAGTCTCTAGTTTAGCAAAGATCCGACTTTTAGTCCATGTTGCTTTGCGCCAAAATTATTGTTTTTCGCCGTTTCCGCCTCCCCGTAAGAACCGGGGTGAGCAACGTGGACTTACAGTGGTATCAGAGCCTAGCTAAACATAAACTAGTAAGTTAGCAAAGTGTTAAGAATATCGATCGGAAAAAGGTCGCAAAACACATCCGCAAAACCACAACTTTCTGTTGTTTTTTTTCTGCTCTAAAAATAAAAAAAATCATACTTCAAAAATCGTCTCAGGGTTTTGTGAAAACACTGCAGAAAAACGATCCAGTGATTCGATCAAACGACCGCGGTTCCGCGGCAATGAAATGCTCATTGCCGCGGTTCCGCCGCGGTTTTGACTCGTCACTGGATCGGGTTTTGTGCAGTGTTTTAGTTTGGATGTTCTGGGATTTTTAAGACATGTTTTTTCCACCCAGATTTTCCAGAGAGCAAATTGACTTTTCGGGTGGCTAAAAATCTGTATTTTGATCGATACTCCGTACTCTTGGGCTAATGAATATTTTCTGTGATGTGATATATGTATTGAACGTCTGCTAATCGCTATAAGTCGATTAGTGGGGGTTATACATATCTGTGATCTGTAATGTTGATTGTTTGTGTATATGAACTCGGTGGATTGTCGCGGATGAATAGCCGGGAATGGGTGTGAGATGAGTGTTTCTTTTTCTTTCATTCATTGTAAAAGTTGTAAATTGATGTAATATTATTTGTATGGCCGCGCAACCGGGTCGGGGTTGTAGCCGTCATTGTATAATTCTTTTTACTGTTTTTGCTCCTAGGATAGACCCAAGGTGGGGTGCACAAACTACCGGGTATCTCGAAGTGCCGAGTGGCCTACTCACGGTGTTGAGGGAGGTTGCTTCGCTTCGGGTACTTGGCGGGTAGTTTGCCGCAGCCGTAGGGGTCTAGGGTGGGGTTTGGCTATTCATCGCGACCGTGTAATCCGTTTTTCGTTGCAGGCTCGAATGAATCGCGGATTCCTAGTATATCCAAAGTGTTCATCTGTGATCTGTAATAGCTATCATTGCTATATATCTATATATGATATCTATTTAGGCGTTGCTTATGCTTTTCAGCCGCGCTAGCCAGCCCCCGCTTTGTCGTTAGTTAAGTAACCTAACGGGTGATGACGGGGCCTTGTGGCGAATGCGAATGGCATAAGCGTACGTCATATTTTGGTTGTTTTCTGCAATGGTAAGATTAAATGATGGGACGCATTAAAAGAAACTAATGCAAGAAAATAAACCAAGTAAAAGTCGTTGGAACACTTTCAAAACCACTCGGTTCTTTTCAAAAACCAGCTTTTTAAACGCGGAGCTTGAACCACTCCTTTTAAAAGCTATCTCGTTCCATCGATTATATCAAGTTCACTACGTTCACGGTTTCGCCAAAACCATTCGTAGCCCTCCCTCATTTCGTATGGATATTTAATAGTATTCAAGCTATGTTTGTTGACCTTCGTCAAGGCATAGTGATTGGTAGTTGTTGGGTGTTCATATGTAGCATAGATAGATGCGTTGGTTTGGGACAGTCGTATTACCTTGTTGACCTTCGTCAAGGGTATATACGGGTGGGTTCAAATTAATCTGGATAATGACGGGTAGAACTTGACATGTGACTTATGATTTGTTGACCTTCGTCAAGGTCATAAGAGCATGGGGCAAAAATCCACATCGGGAGTTTCAAAAGTACTGAAACTTGCTAGCGCTGCATACTATTTGGAGTGTGATGATTCTGGTAGGATTCCTTCAGTTTTATCACGCGATGATATTTGGATCCCGATCCTACTGTGAGTATATGCTACTCCTCGGGAACTTTCTCACTTAACGATCAATGCTATAAACCAAGTAGGTGTCTAGAAAGGTGTTAGCGGAGCTACGCCCCCAGGGAAAAGAGGTTCTTAAATTAAGGAACTTCGCGAAAGCGTTGGAAAACCTCCCTCGAAGTACCGACACTGGCCTGGCTGAACGGTTAAGCAAGTATTGTACGGTAAGAAAGATCCCGACTAATTCTTCCTTTGTGGTTTGAGGAGGGATCCGAGAGATAGTGGGAGCCATCCTGTTTAGATAAATTAAAAACCAATCTAAACTTGCAAGAGCATCATGCTGAGTGTTTTCTTCTTTATCTCTTAAATGCAGCGACCCAGTGACCGCACCTAGGTTACATCTAGATAATAAAATGACTGAATCTGACTGTTATGACTGGCAAAGGTCTGTCCAGATGTCCATTGCCCAGGAAAAGCTGGAACACCTCTTAACTAATCCAACCCCTGCTGTCTCAGGTCCAGTTTCCCCTGTCACGGATATTAATATCCATACGACATCGGAAGAAGAATGTGTGAAAGCCAAGTGCCTCGTGTTAGCCTCAGTTGATGGTACATACCAGTGGCAGCACGAGAAGATGGACTCAGCTTCTATCTTCCTCCATAACAAGGTTTTATATGGAGAGCAATCTCGTATCGCAAGATATGAGACCTCGAACGAATTGCTTCCAGCGAGGTTGGCTATCGGGTCATCTGTAGGGGGCAACGTCCTTACAGAGACCAGCTCTTTTGAGCTCCAGGACCTGAAGACCACGTTGATGAATGGGTCAAATGCTGACTTAGTTCAACAGTCTCTACCTACTACCCTGAAGGAAACCAGGGAAGTAGAAAGAAAGGGAAAGGCAGAAGTTTCGGGAATAGATGCAGTAAGAGAGGGATGTTCCTATTGTTACGGGAATGAACATGGGCAGAAGGATTGCAGGGCTTGCAAAGGCAGTAGCCAGAATTCGAAGCATGTTGTGGCTTCGGCTTCGGGTGTGTTTGTAATAGAGAACTGTTGTTGGGGTAAAAATTTACATCCCGGTTGACCAAGTCAAAATCAAAGTCAACCCCAAGCCAAGTGGGCCCAAGCCCAGATCCAGTGGGCCCATGCCCGGGTCGAGCCAGAACATGAAGCGCCCGGCCTCCCCCTATGCCAAGATAAAAAAATTTGTAATAAATAATTTTGTTGCATTTATTTTATTTTATTTTATGGATAAATGTAAGAAAAATAGGCATAAAGCCAAATTTTTGTAAAGCCCATAGCTTATGTGCAAAAAGAAATGGCACATGAGCCATGAGATAGGCAAAATGCCATTTTGTGAAGCCTAAGGGGCTATGTGTAAAGTGTATAGCCTATAAAGGCAAGGATAATGAAATACCCCAACAACTTTTTCTCTCTCCAAATTTTTTTGTCCAGATCTGAGATCTTTCTCCTTCTTCAAGGTTCCAAAACCTTCTTCTTTCTCTTGAATTAAATCAAGAGTTTTACTCTTCTTTTTATAAAACAAAATAGTTTTTCACCACAAAACCCATAAAGGGGAACTCAGATCTTCCATTAGATTTCAAAAAGAAGAGATTTTTAAAGATCCCACATCTCTTGAGCTTCAAGATCCAGCTAACAGAGGAGGAAGAAGAAGAACATCTTTCACTAAACCCCCCTAAAAAAAAAGAAGACGAAAAACACATTCAGGAGTCCAACTCCTCTCTGATTTCTCTTCTGAGAAATTTTCTTTTAGGCTAAAAGCCTCCTTTTCTCGCCGGCGCTCCAGCGCAGAGCGCCCGCGTGCCGACACGTGGCGCGCTTGCGCTCAAGCGCACAGCGCTCAAGCGCAAAGCGCCCGCGTGTCGACACGTGGCGCTCTTGCGCTCCAGCGCAAGCGCTCCAGCGCAAGTCGCCCCCGTGCCGACACGTGGCGCTAGCGCAAGCGCTCGAGCGCAAGTTGCCTCCGTGCCGACACGTGGGGCGCTTACGCTCCAGCGCAAGCGCTCGAGCGCAAGTCGCCCCGGTGCTGACACGTGACCCTCTTGCGCTCCAGCGCAAGCGCTCGAGCGCAAGTTGCCCCCGTGCTGACATGTGGCGCTCTTGCGCTCAAGCGCAAGCGCTCGAGCGCAAGTCGCCCACGTGCCGACACGTGGTGCGCTTGCGCCCAAGCGCTCAGCGTCCGAGCGCAAAGCGCCCACGTGTCGACACGTGGCGTGTTGCGCTCCAGCACTCTGCGCTCGAGCGCAAAGCGCCCACGTGCCGACACATGGCGCGCTTGCGCTCAAGCGCCTAGGCACTGGCCCCACGCATCCTTTGGATGTCTTTTTCCCCTTTATCTATATATGCATGTATATATATACATACGTATACGTATGTACACATAAACATACTCCACGACACTGCCTCTGTTAGAAAAAATTTTCTAACGGGGCGCTGCCCCTGCGTGGCTCCCGATATGTCCAAAACCCCCTTTTCAAAACACATCATACGCACACTGCACATTGAGTTCGCATGACCAGTTTAACCCGTCAATCGGAGGTTCCCTCGATCCAAAGGTGATGGGTAATTAACGGCAGCTTAGTCCGCGGCTGCCGGAGATTCGGATCCCCACAATCATTAAACCTCCGCCTACCCTAGGCAGGGGGAATCTGTAGTACGCCTGACAAGCGCACGCGTATTCCCATCTCAATGGGGTGACGAAAAACACCCAACAGATTCTGGCACGCCCGGTGTGACCAATCTCTCCTCCCATATTTTGGGTTAAGCGTTCATTCGAACTCAATCAATATACATATCGATTGCCTATACTGAAATGATGTTTTCTTTTCGTGCAGCAATCAACTTTCAACGACAATGTATCTCAAGACGAATTCAACTTCCAAAGCGACCCCGATTCCGTACGTGGTCAAGATCAACGCTCGTGTGGTTCTCCCCGCAAGCCTCAGTCGACAGTGGGAGGAACCGCCTCGCCAGTTTGGCTCCGTCTGTTGGAGATAGTGCCCTCATAGTCAATTATTGGATCGCAGGTACGTGATTGCAATGATTGCGGAGGACCTATACCGGTAGGACAGTCTTACTCGAGATGATAGTATGCTATCTGGTTTGCCTTTATCAGTCGTGTACATGTTCAGGTGACTGATTACATGTTACACTTTGATAGAGCCCTTAGGATCTTGCTTTACCACCAACAGTATGATGGCGATCATATACGTGAGAGTTGGGTGGTTTATACGCATATCCTTAATTGTGGTCCCTAGTTGTGGGAGTTTCGAGACAGGGCATCGATACTCCGGAGTAGACTAGTGTGTACAGTCGAGACCCCGACGAGGGGCGGTGGCCGGTCTCACAAGCCACTGGTGTCAGTTGGATCACCTAAGATGTATACAGGTGCTCATTAGGTTATGAGTACACCGGACAGGACTCGCCGGGAACCTGCTAGTTGGTATTATACATATCGTTAGATAGCAGTTCCCTGGTGACATGTGTACAGGTTAGTTCATCGACCTGAGGTCGTCATTTGTCTCGTGTGAGTTCCCACTGTGCTTTGATTTCTACCCTACCACGACTCAAAGGAGTCGTACAAACAGGTAGTTTTTGGGTACAGTCCCGAGCCATATGGAGGCACGTGAGCGGATCGGCAGGAGATTCGTCTCTCCCGGTATTGGGGCCGAGGTCGTGCTGTGTCTAGGAGAGCCATT
Source organism: Agapanthus africanus (assembly GCA_030015575.1). Lineage (NCBI taxonomy): Eukaryota > Viridiplantae > Streptophyta > Magnoliopsida > Asparagales > Amaryllidaceae > Agapanthus > Agapanthus africanus. The sequence goes on along the minus strand of CM057340.1, from coordinate 131,891,868 downwards.
ACACAAAGTCCATGGCCATGGCAGGAGATTTACTGGTAGGTACTCCAGTAGTATCTCAGGGTGTTATTGGGCTACACTCCGACACGACTTATACTGCTATTGGGGGTCTGACGTTACTAGCCCCCTAGGCAGATATGCGATACTCATAGACGAACGGACCGGACTGTATATACATTGTCACTGTTAGGCTTAGTAGGGTTTCCGGATGAGTTCGCTCATCGGCCTCCCTTGAGGTCAGTCCATGGGCAGCCGTTACGCATAGCTAGTGCCGCTGACGGTTTATGGTTAAACCCACTGCCAGGGTACTGACGAGTCATTAGAGTCCCCCACAGACAGTTTCCCAAGTTCGGGCGAAACGTTGTAGAGGCCGTATGGTTTTATGGCAGGGTTCGGAAAATGCACGTGCGTTTACGCACGTGTTATTTTTCGGGCAGATGATACTGGTCGGCTTTGGTTTAAGCCGGATCCGAGTATAATATTGAGTGGATATAATATCTTTGTCTCAGTTGCATTTGTATTCGGTCGTAATACAAATACGGGTATATTTATACAGTTACGGGGTTATCCTGAAATTCGTTTCAGGATCACTTTTGGAAGTTGCCAGTTTCCAGTTTTCTATCAGCCGTCTTTTAACATTCGGTTAAAGACGGATTTATCTTTTCTTGGATGAGGTGAGTCGTACTTCTAGAAGCTTCTAGATTGGTGACTAGATTCATGCATCTTTCTTTGCATTTATTAAATGGTGACTAGGTTTTTGCGACTCATGGTTTTAATTAATGTCTTTTGGATTGCTTAAGATCTTTTGTTATGATAAGGATCATTTCTTATGGTCACTCTCCCCTCTCCTACACTCACCTCCCTCCTTGTTATAAGTGGCCGGCCCTCTCTCTCCTCCTCCACTCACTCACTTGAAAAGATTATGGTTGTTAAAAAGAAAAGACTAAAGTTATGGATGCATGGAAATTTCATAGTTCATTTCTTGTTCCATTTCATTTCCATCGGCAACTTCATTAACCGATCGTCCACGGTTTTGGGCGAAGTGAGACAAAGTCATCTACTCATTCTCTACATCATTCTTGGTCATCTCTTTTAGCAAACTTGACGACCGAGTTGCCTTGAGTCAGAGGCGGGAGCCCGTTTAAAGAATCGTTGATGTGGTGCCACCAGGACAAGCAGATCGGAGATCGAAGAGATCGTAGCAGCCGCAACGGAGCGTGGGATGATGGTTAAAGAACGAAGGACTCGGATCGTTCGGTATAACCTTTCTACACTCTTTACAGTTTGTTAGTTTAGCAATAATGGCAGATCCGGGTTAAAGTATACGATAGCGCCAGTTAAAAAGTTTTTGTTCCGCATTTGGCGTCTGTAGACGGCCGGGGCGCTACCGTAGACTTACAGTGGTATCAGAGCCTCACCATTTTGCTATACTAACTTGTGCTAACGCGTTTAAAATATCGATCGAACCGGAAATCAAAAACCGCAAAATTACATTTTCACAGTTTCTGTCGATTTTAAATTGTGTCCTAAAAATATTCCACATATCACAGAAAGTTGTGCAGGGTTTCAGAAGTACAACGACCAAATTTGAGCACGTGAACCCACCAAACCGCCGCGGAGTCGCGGCCAAACCTATGGTTTGGCCACGCATCCGCGGCCATTCTATGGGATCAGTACACCAAATTTTTTCTGTGTCTTCTCTGTTGGAATTTGGGGTTTTTGGTATATATCTTTTGGGCCCAGATTTTGTTACTGTTCACCAGTTGTTTGTGGGGCCCACTTTGTGATATTTAGTCGATCGAAATTTAAACATGTTAGTTTACAGTGCTTACATTATATCTCCGATCGGGAATGTCATTTGATCGGTAAACCGCGTCTGATTGCTATAGTTCTTTTAGACGGGTTTGCGAACGTGACATTCGCTTTGATGTTCTGTGTTGTGCTGTGATGTTGCGGATTTGTCGTGGTGGATAGCAGTGTGCAATGATAGTGCAGTTTGAATTTATTTGTACATTTGATATTGCGGGGCGAGCGTCCAACTTATGGACTGCCGTCACTGCCTGTTGTATAAAATTCTTTTGGGGCACGACCAGGTTGCGGTCGATGTACCTGTTGTACTATTTTTCATTACTGTACTAGGTTTTGCCCCGCGACGGAGTGCACGGATAGTCGGGTTCTGGGGGGCAACGGGTCCGTATCTCATGGCTTTGAGAGGCAGAGGGGTCCCACTCTAGAATTGGCAGACTATTCGCCGCACTCGTAGGGGGTACAGGTTGACCCAAGGAGGGGTGCTCAAGCTACCGGATTCCGTGAAGTGCCGGGTGGTCCATTCACTATGCTGTAGGGGGCTGCCTCGCTTCAGGTTTTGGCGGGTAATTTGCCGCACCCGTAGGGGTCTAGGTTTCATTGCACAGGCTATCCACACGACAGGGGAACGTCGGGTTTCAGCAGCGGCTCTGTGAAACCCGGGGATCCCGGATTATCTGTATTGTTCTGTGATGCTTATTACTTTTCTGTAATGTTGCATATTATCACGCCTGGAGCGATTATTGTATATTGGTTTATATACTATTAGATGTTGTATATGTTTTACACCCACGCTAGTCCAGTCCCCGCTCTGTCGTTAGTTAAGTAACCTAACGGGTGATGACGGGACCCAGTGACGAATGCGGATAGCATATACATACATTTTATTTTCGTTTTTTTCTGGTGTGATTATTGATGGGACTGCGTTGATTCTGATCAATGCAAAGGAAAACAAACCTGTTTTCAGTTGTTGGAACAAATTTAAAAGTGTTATTGCAAAGACGTTTCCTTTTGTTTTGCATCGCGGTATTCAGTGGAATATCCTGCACCTCATTCGACGGGGCAAGGGCCGATATCCCTTCACCGGGACTGACCTCTTGGGCAGAAGTTTTCGTCAGGGTAATAACTTCACTATAGTCGATTACAAGTTGCTTTGCATCGCGGTATTCAGTGGAATATCCTGCACCTCATTCCACGAGGAAAGAGCCGAGATCCCTTCACCGGGAGTGACCTCTTTAGCAAAGGTTTTCGCCACTATATTTTAAAAAGCTATCAGGTTCCTTCAGCGATATCAAGTTCGTTACGTTAAAGGTTTTTTCGCCAAAAACCAGCCGTAGCCCTCTGTCACTTCTTTTGGGTATTCAGTAGTATTCAAGCTATGCATTTTAGCCAAAGTTAAGGCATAGTGTTTGGTAGCTGCTGGGTATTCATTTGTTACAAAGATAGATGAGTTAGTTTGGGACAGTGGTTCTGCCGATTGGCCAAAGTCAGGGGCATGTGTGGGTGGGTTCAAATTGACAAGATAGTGACGGGTAGAACTTGGCATGTGACTTATGACATTTTGACCAAAGCCAAGGTTATAAGAGAATGGGGCAAAAATCATATCGGGAGTTTCTAAAGAAACTGAAACTTGCCAAGTATGCGCATACCTTCTGGAGTATGAGTAACGTGGATGCATTCCATCACGTTATCATGCGATGAGAGTTGGATCCCGATTCCCACCGATGAGTTGGTTTACTCTTCGGGTGATCCCGATTGATTCTTCTTTCAGGTTTGGAGGAGAATTTGACAGGACAGTGGGAGGTTTCCGGATTAGATAAAGTGATAACCATTCTGATCTAGGTTAGAGTGCACGCAGAGTGCTTCTTTTCTCTCTCTCTTTGGCAGCGACCTTTGACCGACCCTAGACTATGACTCAGTGACCAAGTTGACCGAACCTTCTTAAATACTGGCTTTTGATTGTCTGAGTTGCATAAGTCATTGCCACTCCTTCTTCTACCCTTTGCATTTCTCAGAACACCCGTAATACTACGGACATCCATTTCCATTGGATAGATCCATCGTATGGTTATATACGAACTCGAAGGGACTTCTTCGAGGATGGATCCAGGTTCAGGAGAAATAGAATTGGTTTATTCAGTTGTCTTTTATTATCACCTTCTCTCAGGTTGCGAGGGCTCCTTGGTTTAGGAGAGTACACCTATTACGCTTATTGGATAGTCTTATTCCAAACCATAGGCAGGTGCCGAAAGGTAGGGAATGAAGCAAACCAATTAGCCTAAGTAGGGTGTGCAGAAGGTAATATGTAAAGACAAAATAAAGGGATTAGAAAGAGGGCAAAGTAAATTGCGACTGTTATCATTCACGACCAAACCGCGTACTTCATCGCCACTCCTATTTCACCTTTAAAAGAGTAAGGTATTATTCAGTTGTCTTTTATCATTACCTTCTCTCGAGATGCGAGTACTCCTTGGTTTAGGAGGGTACACCTATTATGCTTACTGGATAGTCTTCTTCCAAACCATAGGCTAGTGCCGAACGGTAGGGAAGGAAGAAAACCATTTAGCCTAACGATGGTGTACAGAAGGTAACGACTAAAGACAAATAAAGGGATTTGGAGAGATGGCAATAAAATATACGGTTGAAGTCATGAATTGGATTATGGAAGAGGCATTGCTATGAATACCAGGATACCCCTACGAAACATTTTCATGTTTCAGTGCATTGTTAAAAGAAAACTGTTTTCCTGATTAGATACTTACTCCAAGGGTATGTATTTACCAGGTTTCATTCTCATATCTGTATGATTTACAGATGATGAGTAGGAGTAAGTTATTGGGAACTAGGTGATTATCCTCATTATATCGGAATTCGTTGTAATTGGTGATATTTGAGGAAATCGCCAGGGGACAGTTTTCAACCTACGACGCACAGGTTTTGAGTTGTTTAACTCAGCGGGCTTATACAGAGTATTGTATGTTGTCCAGTGTCCATCAGGACAAAGGGGTAGGTCCTCGTACTATGTTCTGTTTACTTATAACTTCTCTAGTATTTAGACAAGTGTTTCGTAGAAATACAAGGTCTAAGTTTTGAGAAGTTATGGGTATAAGAATAAAGTAGAGAACCAGGTGTCACAAGTATCGGGATTCTTCAAAGAGATCGAAGATGTAGATTCTTGTTATTGGTATTCAGATGATAGTGATGGTTTTGAGAAACGTGTTTCTCTTTCAGGTTACTCATAATTGGATGGATGCCTAAGTTGAGTAATGCTGATTAGCCTCTTTCCATTAAGTTGATATGCACTGGAGACAGCTGCATGATTTGAATAAGGTACCAATTAAATAAGTGCCAAAGTTTCTATATTGGATATAGAATGGATCGTACCTTAAAAGATGTTAAGGTACGGGGAGTTGTCCAGCTTATGCTTAAAACCAGACTCTGGATAACTCAGGGCACGTTTCTGTAATGGCTGTTTGTGGGTTGACCCTGGCTATGACGAGGGTTGATATTCTACCATTTGGAAGATCAATAGTGATATTGTTCTTGACTCGCCACAGTTTTAGTAAAATGGACTTTTTCAGAAAACAGTAGTAGGAGTATGGTAGAACTGGAAGTGATTCCAGAACCGCGAACGATTACAGAAAATTTAATAGGACCTATATATTCAATCAGGTTTGACATTCCAATAGCCACTCCGCAGATATGGTGGGTTACCTCAGACACCCGAGAGGTACTTCGGTAGCCTCAAGGACGGTGACAGGGAGGTTCTAATCTACACAGACTTGACACTACTGTTGTTCCAGGTTATGAGACCCAGTAGGAGGGTTGTCGTAGTCAGTGGGAGCAGCAGAAGCATAGTGGGCAAGTAGCTTATGTCTATTTATAGACTTGAGCAGTTATAGCGGAGATAGATCATCTAGTTTTGATGTGACAGTTATGGGTTTGACTTCAATCAGAATAGGGGATGGATCTGTTAAGAAGGTAGTAGGGTGTGATGTCATGGTATTTGGATGACATACACAAAGTAGGAAGTAAAATTTCTATACTACGATCGGTTGTACTATGGTCGTCACACAGTTATTTCTCCAGACAGGATATGGATATAATATTTGACATTCTGGTTTCTAGATCTATGGTTTTAGATCTGGATTTGGGTAGTTTCCCAATGTGGGTACTTTGACAGATATTCTAATGGTTTTTAGAATAGTTGACTCCTAGCATGGTGGTGTACCTGCAGGTGATGGAGTCACCCTCTCTAAAGGTGTCGTATAGACTGAAGGGGAGAGGGATGTGCATGATTGACAGATCACTTGCTTAGGCAATTGAGTCAATCGTGAGATGTCAAGTACCACACCAGATGTTGTTTTTGCACTAGATGCAATAAGTTTGTATTAATCCAATCCTGGAGAAACATAAGGAAGCAGTTTTAGAACATAAGTACATGTTCTATGGATTTGATAACGGCGGCCTCCTTCGGGAGACGATTATCATTCCAGGCTTCAAAGGTGACATGGTTGACAGAGTGATTGTCAGAGTTATAGTTTTCCCTCTGACGAAGAGGGACAGTATTATGGACAGATGGTCCAAGAGGATACTGTGGGAGGCATGGTGCCGGATACTGATTAGGTTCAGTGATTGATACAGTCTAAGAAGTTTGGATTTGGAGTTCATTTATGAACTAGGTCCCATCAGATATCCAGACATATTCTAAGACAGGTATTACTCAATTCGGGAGATGGCTTTCTCCGCGAACTTGAGATTTAGAGAGATATAGAAAGAAACATCTAGGCGGATCCACTCACTGAGGCTATTTCTCGAACAAAATAGTTTTACAAACGGGCTTTGTGAAACTGATTAGTAGAGGAGTTGGATGTTCGGTTTCATACGGGCTGTGAGTAGTCGACATCGCAATAATTAGCCTTGAGTGCAAGTGGGAGATTGTTGGAGATAGTGCCCTCATAGTCAATTATTGGATCGCAGGTACATGATTGCAATGATTGCGGAGGACCTATACCGGTAGGACAGTCTTACTCGAGATGATAGTATGCTATCTGGTTTGCCTTTATCAGTCGTGTACATGTTCAGGTGACTGATTACATGTTACACTTTGATAGAGCCCTTAGGATCTTGCGTTACCACCAACAGTATGATGGTGATCATATACGTGAGAGTTGGGTGGTTTATACGCATATCCTTAATTGTGGTCCCTAGTCGTGGGAGTTTCGAGACAGGGCATCGATACTCCGGAGTAGACTAGTGTGTACAGTCGAGACCCCGACGAGGGGCGGTGGCCGGTCTCACAAGCCACTGGTGTCAGTTGGATCACCTAAGATGTATACAGGTGCTCATTAGATTATGAGTACACCGGACAGGACTCGCCGGGAACCTGCTAGTTGGTATTATACATATCGTCAGATAGCAGTTCTCTGGTGACATGTGTACAGGTTAGTTCATCGACCTGAGGTCGTCATTTGTCTCGTGTGAGTTCCCACTGTACTTTGATTTCTACCCTACCACGACTCAAAGGAGTCGTGCAAACAGGTAGTTTTTGGGTACAGTCCCGAGCCATATGGAGGCACGTGAGCGGATCGGCAGGGGATTCGTCTCTCCCGATATTGGGGGCGAGGTCGTGCTGTGTCTAGGAGAGCCATTACACAAAGTCCATGGCCATGGCAGGAGATTTACTGGTAGGTACTCCAGTAGTATCTCAGGGTGTTATTGGGCTACACTCCGACACGACTTATACTGCTATTGGGGGTCTGACGTTACTAGCCCCCTAGGCAGATATGCGATACTCATAGACGAACGGACCGGACTGTATATACATTGTCACTGTTAGGCTCAGTAGGGTTTCCGGATGAGTTCGCTCATCGGCCTCCCTTGAGGTCAATCCATGGGCAGCCGTTACGCATAGCTAGTGCCGCTGACGGTTTGTGGTTAAACCCACTGCCAGGGTACTGACGAGTCATTAGAGTCCCCCACAGACAGTTTCCCAAGTTCGGGCGAAACGTTGTAGAGGCCGTATGGTTTTATGGCAGGGTTCGGAAAATGCACGTGCGTTTACGCACGTGTTATTTTTCGGGCAGATGATACTGGTCGGCTTTGGTATAAGCCGGATCCGAGTATAATATTGAGTGGATATAATATCTTTGTCTCAGTTGCATTTGTATTCGGTCGTAATACAAATACGGGTATATTTATACAGTTACGGGGTTGTCCTGAAATTCGTTTCAGGATCACTTTTGGAAGTTGCCAGTTTCCAGTTTTCTATCAGCCGTCTTTTAACATTCGGTTAAAGACGGATTTATCTTTTCTTGGATGAGGTGAGTCGTACTTCTAGAAGCTTCTAGATTGGTGACTAGATTCATGCATCTTTCTTTGCATTTATTAAATGGTGACTAGGTTTTTGTGACTCATGGTTTTAATTAATGTCTTTTGGATTGCTTAAGATCTTTTGTTATGATAAGGATCATTTCTTATGGTCACTCTCCCCTTTCCTACACTCACCTCCCTCCTTGTTATAAGTGGCCGGCCCTCTCTCTCCTCCTCCACTCACTCACTTGAAAAGATTATGGTTGTTAAAAAGAAAAGACTAAAGTTATGGATGCATGGAAATTTCATAGTTCATTTCTTGTTCCATTTCATTTCCATCGGCAACTTCATTAACCGATCGTCCACGGCTTTGGGCGAAGTGAGACAAAGTCATCTACTCATTCTCTACATCATTCTTAGTCGTCTCTTTTAGCAAACTTGACGACCGAGTTGCCTCGAGTCAGAGGCGGGAGCCTGTTTAAAGAATCGTTGATGTGGTGCCACCAGGACGAGCAGATCGGAGATCGAAGAGATCGTAGCAGCCACAACGGAGCGTGGGATGATGGTTAAAGAACGAAAGACTCGGATCGTTCGGTATAACCTTTCTACACTCTTTACAGTTTGTTAGTTTAGCAATAATGGCAGATCCGGGTTAAAGTATACGATAGCGCCAGTTAAAAAGTTTTTGTTCCGCATTTGGCGTCTGTAGACGGCCGGGGCGCTACCGTAGACTTACATCGTCATCATCTACCCTGCCGGAAGCGCTCATCTGGCGGAGATCCCGGCGGAACAAGTGGCCAAGCCGGTCTCAAGGGGTAAGAGGCCGAATGTCGTGATCGCCAAGGCACCACAACCCAAACTTAAGATGGTATCTGAACGACTCCCTGGCGCTCTAGCTGGGTGCAAGACTTCCGATGCGAAGGGCAACATTAAATATTGTGGACGAGCTCAGGCGATGAATCCAACAAATGCACAATCGGGCGTATCTCCAAGGCCCTCCATCAACCGGTCTGCGGCGTCTGCCCAAAGAGCCGAAGTCTGCCAGGTGCTTAGAACAGAAAAGTTAAGGCAGAAGCGGCTCAGGTATCGAGCCAACAAAAGGGACAAGGCTTCGGCCAAATGGAATCGTATGAAGTTCCAAGTGCAGGGTTGCCCCGCGACGACGGCTGAGTCGGACGTAAGAATCAGCAATCCCTTCGAGCCTCTGAAGTGGGTTCAGAAAAATGCCATGACCGCCAGAATCAAGAAGACAGCGGTCCGAACAGTGCCACAAAGAGACGTGTCCTGGCCCCAACAGAAAAAGTATGACACTGTCTCTTCAAGAGTCTATCAAGCACTCTGTGCCGCACGAAAGTAGTGGGGTAAACCCAGAAAAGAAGCGCCAGCACCATTCAAGAACCTGGTTAGGCCAGCCGCCTTCAATCGACTACCAGCAACCGAAACAAGGGGGTCAAGACAGCGATCCGTGAAATCAGCTGCCAATGATAGAAAGACGATCGGATATATCATACATATGGTCTATATGGCGGGCGGGCGCCCCAGCGACAACCTTCGCAGCAAAAGCAAGGATGGGGCCACCACATCCCAAGCCCAATCTAGCCTGAATGTGGTTGCCGCTGCCCAAGAACAGCCGCCCTCGCTGGATGAAGAAAACCCTCTCGATGAGGATGATAGGCAGAAGGACCCCTCGGTCCATGCAGAATCAAGCTCGGACAGCGAGGAAGAGCCGACTTTCCGCCCCAGGACTGCGGAGCAAGAGCTGCTTCAAGAGCTTCGAAAACAGCTCAGGAGCAAAGATAAAGAGATGGCTAAGCTCTATTCGAAGATTGACGACTTAATAAATGTGGTGATGCAGCTTACGGCTCAAATTACTCGAGTGCCTCCCAATCAGACACAAGCCGCTACTAATCAGCCCGGTGATGATAATCCGAGGCAGCCAATACCTGTTCCTTTGGGACCAAGACTGGTCGAGCCGAATGAAAGCCGGCCACATTCTGCTTCTGGGGACGCCTTGGCCCCAGATAGCACTATCCCGCTAACACAGGATCGGATAATGGATTTGGTCACCAGCAAGGTTAAAACATTGGTGGCCGAAGCTGAAGCTTAGAAAGAAATCGGCAGTAGTGGGCGGCCATATCCCGCACAGTACGATCTGATTGAGTTCCCAAGCGGCTACGTCATTCCTAAGTTCGGAAGATTTGATGGAACGGGGAATGCAAACCAGCACGTCGCCCACTTCAAAGCATCGTGCGGAAATACAGGGGGCAATGACGCGCTCCTTCTTCGTCAGTTTGTCAACAGCCTGACCGGCGTCGCCTTCGACTGGTATGCGAGTATACCGGACGGGTCTGTCATTACCTTTGCCCAAATGGAGTCCCTGTTTCGTCAAAGGTTCATGAGTGTCAGTGATAAAATCTCCATTGCCGACCTTATGAGGACCAAGCCGGGGAAGAATGAAAGAAACACCGACTTTATCGCTCGATGGCGTAATCTCACAGTCAAGTGCGAACCGCCGCTGGAGCAGGACCAGTCCGTCAGCCTTCTCATTGGGAACCTCAGCAATTGGATGGTCCCATTCTTGTGTACGGCGGGCCTCAAGACATTTCAGGAGCTAACCAAGAAAGTCCAAATGCTGGAACGCTCGAAGCAAGAGTCCCCGCCGGATTCTCAGAGAGACAAAACTTGGAAAAGCAAGCGGGACGACAACCGTAAAAGCGGGAGTTCCAGCAGTACCAATGTCTTCAATGGATCCGACAGTGAAGAAAAGCGAAGGGCGGGCGAATCCAAAACCAACCGGTCTAGAAAGCCATTGCTGGGAGGAGATGGGCCTTCCCTAGAGGAGAAAAAGAACAAGGTTTACTCTTTCAGTAGGGACAAGGTCCGCAAGATATTTAAAGATGCCTTGAACAACGGCCTACAATTGCCAGAGTCGAAAAGACCCCAAGAAGCAAAAATGACCGACAATCCTCTGTATTGCCCGTACCACCGAGTAGTGAGCCATGCGATCGAGGATTGCTATATCTTCAAAGATTGGGTCGAGAAGCAGTACAAGGCTGGAGAGATCGAGCTGTCCAAAAGTGTACTGGTGAACAATCAAGTTGCAACCACCAACTTTATACAGACAGAAACTGAAGCCTTCTGGGAGCAAACAGCCGAACCCGCTGCCATGAGAAATGAAACGGACTCATCGCGGCCTCCGTGGAGTACGCACATATCTAATAAGACAAAGAAGATGATAAAGCTACTTCGGAAAGAACCCAGGACGGAATGGGAAGGGCAGAAGAAGCCTACCAGTCCAGCTGCCAATGCGGCTCCATCAGGCTTAAAATCCAAGAAGCTCAAGAAGAAGAAAAGTGTAGCTCGGCGCGAAAAAGAGTCTGCAGGGAGATCGACCATTCAAAAATATATCGATTCCCTCAAAGAATATGAACAAAAGGAAAGAACATTGATTCAATTGAAGGAGTTCTTCCCTGTACAAGCGGCTGAAATTCTGGAGGAGTTAGAAGAAGAATCCAATGAAGGGATCCCAGTAGTGACCTGCTACGCTATCCATCTTGGCAGCGATTCCGAGGATGAGCTCTGTTTTCCCGAAGAGGACGAGGAGCTCACCACAAAGGCCAATCAAATCCAGCTCAGAAGCGGCAGGGCTCTACCACAAAATCAGAGCAACACCCCAAAAGGGAAGGAAAAACAAGTCGCTAATGAAGAAGTTGGCAGAGAACCGGCTGATGAAAACATAAGTCCTTCCTCGGTGGACTATAATGTCTTGGCACATCTCCGGAAGCTTCCGTCTCTCCTGAGAATCTACGACGCCTTGGTCCTATCTAAGGAGCTTAGAGATGTTCTCATTCACGCTCTACAAAACCCCGAGCGGTACCAGGCTCACTTTGCAGAAATTAATATGAAAGAAGCCCAACACGCTTTGTATGCCGCCGCAGTCACATTTAAGGATGAAGACTTGCTACTGGGAACGGCTGAGCATAATCGGCCGCTTTACGTGACCGGGTACAGCGACGGAGATCGAATTAATCGCATATTGATTGATCCGGGGTCATCAGTGAACATCATGAACTTGCGAACTCTGAAGAGTTTGTCAATGGACGTCCGACACCTGTCAAGGGAAAGGATTGTCATCCAAGGCTTCAACCAAAATTGCCAGCAAGTTCTGGGGTCTATAGCTTTGCCAATCAAATTCGGGGATCTGCAAACTGAAGCTAAGATATACGTGATCGACGCCGACACGTCTTATAAGATTCTCTTGGGTGGCCGTGGCTCCACGATCACGGCATCATTCTGTCAACTCTCCATCAATGCATGAAGTATACTAAACATGGCGAAGAAAGACGCATTGACGGAGACATCCAGCCGTTCGGTGTGCATGAAGTCCGATATGAAGATTCTCGGTACTTTACGAACCACCAAAATGCTAAGCCACAACTGACTGAGGATAGAAAGGCCCCAAGACTCAAAAGAAAATCTGTGCCGGCTATCACTTTCAAAAGCAAAAATACCCAAGTGCGCCCAAATTTCGGCAGCGACACTGATGAGTCCGACGCTGGAAGCCCGTCCTTCCGCCAAACTCGCCCTCATTTCGGCAGCGATACGGACGAATCTGTTACTGAAGGCCCATCTAGCAGCAAAGTCTGCTCTCATCTTGGCAGTGACACTGAAGAGTCAGAAGAAGAGGACCTGCCGTGCAACAGCTGTGCAGATCGGCCCCCCATGCAGCAAGCGAAACTACGAGAGACCTTCGAAGTCGCTGAAGGGTCCCTGGCCATCACTAGGGTGCCGGAACGGATGTGCAAAGAGCTCGACGCATTGTCAGTCTCTACCGTGGACCAGCTGGAAACTTTCTACGTTCCCGGGAGGAAAAATGGACAGAAGGGCATCCTGTTTTACAGGTCAAACCCCGTTGTGCACCCGGACGACCTTTCTGTCACGTGCCTTCCCTATGAGAGAGGCATAAGAGCCGTCCTCAATCCTAGATACTATGCGCCCGAGATGCAGGAATACTTTAAGAAGTGCGGATGCCGGTTATATCAAACGGAGTCCGAAGCCAAGTTTTACGAAGGGCTATGGTATCCGCCCCAGGTCCGAGCACTCATCGATGGACGAACTCCAAATAGACGGGGCATAGGCTACATTCAACCTGATTCCAAAGCATGCTACATGATCCATGTTGGTGAGGCCAGCGAAAGATCGAATGATGATGATGAGATAGCCGAGCCAGAGGAAGCTCCTCAAGAGCTCGAAGATGGCGGACAAGCAACCTTTGACGAGCTAACCGAGATTGACTTAGGAATGCCCGATAATCCAAGGCCGACCTACATAAGCTCGCTCTTATCAGAGGAAATGAAAGAGCAGATAATTGCCCTGCTGCGTGAGTTCGTCGACTGCTTCGCGTAGACGTACAAAGAAATGCCTGGCCTTTCCCCTGAGGTAGCCGTGCATAAGATGGCTATATCTCCTGATGCTAAGCCAGTCAAACAAGCTCCTCGAAGAATGAGAAGGGAGTTGGAAGAAAAAGTCATCGAGGAAACCAAGAAACTCATCGATGCCGGCTTCATCAGGGAAGAGAAATATGTGGACTGGATCGCATGCATAGTCCCAGTGAAGAAGAAAAATGGGCAGATCCGAGTTTGTGTCGATTTCAGGGACCTCAACAAGGCATGTCCTAAAGACGACTTCCCTCTACCGGTCATGGAAATGATGGTCGATGACACCTCAAATTACGAGTTGTTCACCTTTATGGATGGCTCGTCTGGATATAATCAGATCAAGATGTCGCCTGAGGATGAGAAGCACACAGCATTTCAAACCCCGATCGGAATATATTGCTACAAGGTAATGCCATTCGGACTGAAGAACGCAGGTGCTACATATCAAAGGGCAATGACTAATATCTTTGATGACCTAATCCATAAAGTCGTCGAATGCTATGTTGATGATCTGGTCGTCAAGACTAAAGCCAAGGCCGATCATATCCAAGATCTCAGGACCGTTCTCACTAGACTGAGGGAATACGATCTGAGGATGAATCCTCTGAAGTGCGCTTTTGGCGTGTCATCGGGAAGATTCCTCGGCTTCATAGTCCGACATCGAGGGATCGAAGTTGACCCATCAAAGATAAAGGCCATCATGGAGATGCCCCCTCCGAAGAGTCTGACGCAGCTAAGATCTTTTCAAGGCAAGCTTGCTTATATACGGAGGTTTATCTCAAATTTATCGGGGAGATGTAGGCCCTTCTCAAAGCTCATGAAGAAAGAAGCTCCTTTTATCTGGGATGCCGAATGTCAAGTAGCGTTCGAAAGCATCAAACAATACTTGTTGCACCCTCCAGTGCTGGCCGCTCCCATTCCAAATAAACTGCTGATTCTCTACACTGCCGCGCTGGACGAGTCACTCGGTGCGCTCCTTGCCCAGAGTAACGAGGAGGGAAAAGAAAATGCCCTCTACTACCTCAGTCGAACTCTAGTCGGGGCGGAACACAACTACTCCCCAATCGAAAAGCAATGCCTGGCTCTAATATTTGCTGTGAAGAAGCTGAGGCACTAGTTGCTCGCTCATCGGGTTATGCTGATCTCCAAGGTCGACCCGCTCAAACACTTGATGACCAAAGCGAGCCTAGCCGGCAGAATGGCAAGATGGGCTGTTATGCTACTTGAGTTTGACATAGTTTACACTCCTCAGAAAGCAGTAAAAGGGCAAGCTCTTGCAGAATTTCTCGCTGCTCATCCCATACCAGAAGGGTCGCTGCTAAATTGTGAGTTACCCGATGAACAAGTGCTGCACCTCGAGGAAGATGAGCCATGTTGGGAGCTCTACTTCGATGGAGCCTCGTCAATAAGGACCTCCAGTAAATCAAGCGTCCCGGAGGTAAAAGCAGGGATAGGATTGGTGTTCATTACGCCATCAATGGGAACCCTACGGCGTTCTTTCGCTCTCACCGAGCCTCGGACAAACAATGAAGCTGAGTATGAAGCTCTGATAGCTGGTTTGGAGCTCGCCGTAGAAATGGAAATCCGTCGACTACGAGTCTACGGTGACTCCCAGCTTGTCGTCAACCAAGTAAGCGGCGACTATAAGATATACAAACCCGAGTTAGCTCGGTACAGAGGTCGAGTGGTGGAACTCATGAAACGGTTCACTCATATTGAACTAACGAGAGTCCCTATAGCATTGAACGGAAAGGCTGATGTACTCGCTCGCTTAGCCAAGGAGCTGGCTGATCCTGACATTGACAAAATTCTGATCACAGTCAGGAGCCGGCAAATTCTACCCCCAGTCTCTCTACGAGAAGAGGAAAGCGCGGAACAGAAGAGAAGTCCCGCTGAAGAAGCTTCGATCATCCAAGACGAGCCCGATTGGAGAGAACCCTTCATAGAGTACCTCCGATACGACAAGCTGCCCGAAGAAAAATCTGCGAGGATTCAGCCGAAGAAAAGAGCTCTCCGATACGTGTTTGTAAATGACACGTTATACCGCAGGTCATATGACCAACTCTGGCTCAGGTGTCTGTCATTGGCCGAAGCCCAAAAGGTCATGAAAGATGTTCACTCGGGCGTTTGCGGTGCTCACCAATCTGGCCCCAAGATGCGACTTCAAATCAAACGGCTTGGGTATTACTGGCCCACTATGATACGGGATTCCGGAGAACATGCAAAGAAATGTCAGATCTGCCAAATCCATGGTGATTTCATTCACAAGCATCCCAATACGTTGCATCCTACGGTGGCGTCGTGGCCCTTCGAAGTCTGGGGCACCGACATTGTCGGCCTAATTGATCCTCCATCATCCAAAGGCCACCGGTTCATACTGGCCACAACTGACTACTTCTCCAGATGGGCAGAAGCTGTCCCGCTAAAAGAAGTCAAGACAAAAGATATTCTGACATTCTTCCAGCATAATATTCTATACCGCTTCGGTACACCAAGAAGAATCATTTCTGACAACGGGCCTTCTTTCAAGAGCTTCAATGTCTCGAGGTTCGCTACTCGGCACAAGATAGACTGGAGATATTCCTCCATCTATAATTCAAGAGCCAATGGGCTAGCCGAAGCCTTCAATAAGACCCTATGCAAGCTCCTGAGGAAAAATGCTTCAGCCAACAAGAGAGACTGGAATCTCAAACTTCACGAGGCATTGTGGGCATATCGTACCACGCACCGTACTCCAACTCAGTCCACTCCATACTCATTGCTCTTCAGAGTGGAGGCGGTCCTCCCCCTCGAAGTCGAAGTTCCAAGCTTAAGAATGGCCGTTCAGCATGAGTTGACGGAGGAGGAAAACGTGCTCCTTCGACTTGAAGAACTCGATGCCCTCGAAGAAAAGAGGCTCGCGGTGCAGCAAAGTCTGGAGCTATACCGAGCCCAAATGTCACGGGCCTATGACAAGATAACCCGTCTCCGCGCTTTCAAGAAAGGTGAATTGGTGTTGGTCCTCAAAAGACCGATCATCCCCAATCGACATGCCAAAGGAAAATTCGAACCAAACTTGGAAGGACCATACATCATTGAGAAAGTGTTTGACGGAAGATCCTACCAACTAATAAGTGCCGAGGGAGAAAGGCCCATCAATGGCCGATATCTCAAGAAATACTACACGTGAATGCTCCAAGTCGCAGGCGAATTGAGCACATCAGCCCTACGGTCTGGATCAGACATCCTGCAAAACCGTATACAATCCACGGGCGTAAATGACCCCTATTTCTCCCAAATCCTGCCGGTGAGACTACTTTTAAAGTCCCACCAGCGGCAAAAAAAGAAAGAAAAAGAAAGAAAAAGAAAAAAAAGAAGAAATAAACGGTATGTCCACAAGCAAAACGGGCACGGATGAAAACCCGAAAGGGCTCCGTGAGTAAAAACAGCAGGACTACCGGCGAGTCTGTAAAAACCCGAAAGGGCGCAAACTCATGAAAAGAGATGAAATACACTCGCAAAGTCCTCTCGACCTTGTAAGGAGAAACCCCCTGCGTGAGATCCTTACGACTCACAAAGGAGCAACACACTTAGGAATCATCACGATTCCTAAGGAGAAAATACACCTACGGGATCCTTACGACTCGTGGGGAGAAAATGCTTTTATGGGACCCTCATGGCCCATAAAATTGAAAAGCCTTAGGTGATAGGGACCCAAACCTGTCTCCTAAGTCATCGTTCCCCAACGGGCAACGGCAAATGATGAGTCGCTCCTGACATTTCGCTTCAGTGTTAGCGGTGCTGATGCCGACCAAAAACCCAAATCCCAAGTCGTCCCAAGGCAAATGATGAGTTGCTCCTGGCATTATTCCAGTGCAGCAATGCTGATGCCAAACAAGATCCAAATTCCAAGTCCCTAAATGGCGAATGATGAGTCGCTCCTGGTACCACATTCCAGTGCAGCGATGCAGACGCCAACCAAAATCCAATTTCTCAAAATTCTCCCAGCCCTACGGTTAGTCCCCAAATTGACTACCGTATATAATCCACGGGCTCAAATAATTCTCGTCATACCCATGCCCCACCACAATTACCAGTTACGCGACTGGTCTCCGCCTTTGGAATTATGCTCCATTGAGAAGACCCACTCATGTGTCCTCACGATACATGAGGAGAACAAACTTTTGTGGGATCCTTACGACTGATAAAGGAAAAACACACTTAGGAGTCCTCACGACTCCTAAGGAGAAAATACACCTGCGGGATCCTTACGACTCGTAGGGAGAAAATGCTTTTATGGGACCCTCATGGCCCATAAAATTGAAAAGTCTTAGGTGACAGGGATCTAAACCTGTCTCCTAAGCCATTGCTCCCCAACCCCAAAGTGGCGAATGATCAGTCGCTCCCGGTACCATATTCCAGTGTAGCGATGCAGATGCCAGCCAAATTCCAAATCTCATACCCCAACGGCGAATGATGAGTCGCTCCTGGTACCGCATTCCAGTGCAGCGATGCAGACGCCAACAAAGCCCTGAAATCTTTCCGGCCCTACGGTCTGGATCATACATCCTGCAAAACCGTATACAATCCACGGGCGTAAAACAATCCCGATCTCTCAAAAAAAAAGAAAAAAAAGAAGAAGAAGAAAAACAAAAAGAACGGTATGTCCACAAGCAAAATGGGCACGGATGAAAACCCGAAAGGGCTCCGTGAGTAAAAACAGCGGGACTGCCGGCGAGTTTGTGAAAACCCGAAAGGGCGCAAAGTCGTAAAAAAGAAAAGAAATGAAATGCACTCGCAAAGTCCTCTCGACTTTGTGGGGAGAAAATTCCCGCGTAAGATCCCAACGACTCACAAAGGAGCAACACACTTAGGGGTCCCCACGACTCTTAAGGAGAAAATACACCTACGAGATCCTTTCGACTCGTAGGGAGAAAATTCTTTTATGGGACCCTCACGGCCCATAAAATTGAAAAGTCATAGGTGATAGTGATCTAAACCTGCCTCCTAAGCCATCAATTCCCAAATCCTCTCGGGGCAAATGATGAGTCGCTCCTGCCATTATTCCAGTGCAACAATGCAGATGCCAAACAAAAACCAATTCCCAAACCCTGTCATGACAAATGATGATTCGCACCTGGTACCATATTCCAGCGTAGCGATACTGATGTCAACCCAAATCAAAATCAACAAGTCAACTTCCACTCCGACACCGCAGAAAGCGGAGCAAGTCAGAATCCAATCTCGACACCGCAAGAAGCGGAGCAAGTCAAGTCTACCCCTGACACTGCAAGAAGCAGAGCAAGTCAAATCAAGAACCGACCGTCCAAGTCGCTAAAAGGGCAGTACCGACCGTCCAAGTCGCAAAAATGGCAGAACCGACCGTCCACGTCGCTAAAATGGCAGCACCGACCGTCCACGTCGTAAAAAAGGGCAGCATTGACCGTCCACGTCGCTAAAATGGCAGCACCGACCGTCCACGTCGCAAAAAGGGCAGAACCGACCGTCCAAATCGCTAAAATGGCAGCACCGACCGTCCAAGTCGCAAAAAGGGCAGTACCGACCGGCCAAGTCGCAAAAAGGGCAGCATCAACCGTCCACGTCGCTAAAATGGCAGCACCGACCGTCCACGTCGCAAAAAGGGCAGAACCGACCGTCCACGTCGCAAAAAGGGCAGCATCGACCGTCCACGTCGCTAAAAGGGCAGCACTGACCCTCCAAGTCGCTAAAATGGAAGCATCGACCGTCCAAGTCGCAAAAAGGGCAACATCGACCGTCCACGTCGCTAAAAGGGCAGCACCGACCGCCCAAGTCGCAAAAAGGGCAGAACCGACCGTCCACGTCGCAAAAAGGGCAGAACCGACCGTCCACGTCGCAAAAAGGGCAGCATCGACCGTCCACGTCGCTAAAAGGGCAGCACCGACCGTCCAAGTCGCAAAAAGGGTAGAACCGACCGTCCAAGTCGCAAAAAGGGCAGAACCGACCGTCCAAGTCGCAAAAAGGGCTGCATCGACCGTCCATGTCGCAAAAAGGGCAGTGCCAGCTTCCCAAAAGGTGGGAACCGAATCAAGTCGCCTCCACGTGAAAGAAGATCCATCAATTTCATGCACACGACCTACATATGTGGTGTGCATTTATTGATGGGGGGCAATTTGTTGGGGTAAAAATTTACACCCCGGTTGACCAAGTCAAAATCAAAGTCAACCCCAAGCCAAGTGGGCCCAAGCCCAGATCCAGTGGGCCCATGCCCGGGTCAAGCCAGAACATGAAGCGGCCGGCCTCCCCCATGCCAAGATAAAAAATTTTGTAATAAATAATTTTTTTGCATTTATTTTATTTTATTTTATGGATAAATGTAAGAAAAATAGGCATAAAGCCAAATTTTTGTAAAGCCCATGACTTATGTGCAAAAAGAAATGGCACATGAGCCATGGGATAGGCAAAATGCCATTTTGTGATGCCCAAGGGGCTATGTGTAAAGTGTATAGCCTATAAAGGCAAGGATAATGAAATATCCCAACAACTTTTTCTCTCTCCAAAAAAATTTTTCCAGATCTGAGATTTTTCTCCTTCTTCAAGGTTCCAAAACCTTCTTCTTTCTCTTGAATTAAATCAAGAGTTTTACTCTTCTTTTTATAAAACAAAATAGTTTTTCACCACAAAACTCATAAAGGGGAACTCAGATCTTCCATTAGATCTCAAAAAGAAGAGATTTTTAAAGATCCCACATCTCTTGAGCTTCAAGATCCAGCTAACAGAGGAGTAGGAAGAAGAACATCTTTCACTAAACCCCCCTAAAAAAAGAAGAAGAAAAACACATTCAGGAGTCCAACTCCTCTCTGATTTCTCTTCTGAGAAATTTTTTTTAGGCTAAAAGCCTCCTTTTCTCGCCGGCACTCAAGCGCAGAGCGCCCGCGTATCGACACATGGCGCGCTTGCGCTCCAGCGCACAGCGCTCGAGCGCAAAGCGCCCGTGTGTCGACACGTGGCGCGCTTGCGCTCCAGCGCAAGCGCTCGAGCGCAAGTCGTCCCCGTGCCGACACGTGGCGCTCTAGCGCTCCAGCGCAAGCGCTCCAGCGCAAGTCGCCCCCGTGCCGACACGTGGCGCTCTTACGCTCCAGCGCAAGCGCTCGAGCGCAAGTTGCCCCGGTGCTGACACGTGGCGCTCTTGCGCTCCAGCGCAAACGCTCGAGCGCAAGTTGCCCCCGTGCCGACACGTGGCGCTCTTACACTCCAGTGCAAGCGCTCGAGCGCAAGTCACCCCGGTGCTGACACGTGGCGCTCTTGCGCTCGAGCGCAAGTCGCCCCCATGCTGACACGTGGCGCTCTTGCGCTCAAGCGCAAGCACTCGAGCGCAAGTCGCCCACGTGCCGACACGTGGCGCGCTTGCGCCCAAGTGCTCAGCGTCCGAGCGCAAAGCGCCCACGTGGCGACACGTGGCGCGTTGCGCTCCAGCACTCTACGCTCGAGCGCAAAGCGCCCACGTGCCAACATGTGGCGCGCTTGCGCTCAAGCGCCTAGGCGCTGGCCCCACGCATCCTTTGGATGTCTTTTTCCCCTTTATCTATATATGCATGTATATATATACATACGTATACATATGTACACATAAACATACTCCACGACACTGCCTCTGTTAGAAAAAAATTTCTAACGGGGCGCTGCCTCTGCGTGGCTCCCGATATGTCCAAAACCCCTTTTTCAAAACACATCATACGCACACTGCACATTGAGTTCGCATGACCAGTTTAACCCGTCAATCGGAGGTTCCCTCGCTCCAAAGGAGATGGGTAATTAATGGCAGCTTAGTCCGCGGCTGCCGGAGATTCGGATCCCCACATTCATTAAACCTCCGCCTACCCTAGGCAGGGGGAATCTGTAGTACGCCTGACAAGCTCGCGCGTATTCCCATCTCCATAGGGTGACGAAAAACACCCAAAAACTGTATGTCAGTTAACCCTACTTCCTGGGTATTGGATACCGGATCAGGATCTCATATCTGTAATTCGTTACAGGCTCTGAGAAATCGTAGGGTTATCAGGAAAGGTGATATGACTCTCAGGGTTGCTAATAGAATGAGCATGTATGCTGAATCCGTAGGGGAATATCATCTAGGACTGACAACTGGGCAGATATTAATTCTGCGTAACTGTTTTTATGTACCAGGTGCGACTTGTAATATCATATCTGTATCCTTAATTTCTAAGGAAGGATATGATTTTACTTTTGTAAGCGATGTAGTAAACATCCACCTAAATCAAGTCCTGATTGGGTCAAGTACATTACAAAACGGAATATACGTACTGAATCAAGCTCAGGTGTTCAGTGTCCAGAACACACTTAAAAGAAAGTCTCCGGAAACAAATCAGGCTTTCTTATGGCATTGTAGACTGGGTCACATAAATGAGACACGGTTAACAAAGTTACATAGAGAGGGATACTTGAATCCGTTCGAGTATCAGTCTTATGCCACTTGTGAATCTTGTCTCATGGGAAAGATGACAAAGACTCCGTTCACTGGACACGGAGAGAGAGCAAGTGAGCTCTTGGGACTCATACACAGTGATGTGTGTGGTCCAATGTCTACACATGCGCGAAGTGGTTATTCATACTTCATTACTTTCACAGATGATTTCTCTAGGTATGGGCATGTCTTCCTGATGAAGCACAAATCCGAGGCCTTTGAGAAATTTCAAGAATACAAAAATGAAGTTGAAAAACAAACAGGCAAAAGTATCAAGACACTAAGATCTGATCGAGGTGGTGAATACTTGAGTGCCGAGTTTCTGGGCTACTTAAAAGAGAATGGAATTCTCTCTCAGCTTACTCCTCCATACACACCACAACACAACGGTGTATCGGAAAGGCGGAATCGAACCCTATTAGATATGGTTCGTTCCATGATGAGTAAGGCTGAGTTACCGCGATCCTTCTGGGGTTATGCGCTAGAAACAGCAGCATATCTCTTGAACAAGGCTCCAACCAAGATTATGCCTACCACCCCATATCAGATGTGGAGTGGGAAGAAACCCTGTCTCAAGTACCTTAAGACATGGGGATGTCCAGCTTTTGTAAAAAAGCAGCATGCGGACAAGCTCGAGGCACGCTCAGTACTGTGTAAGTTTGTGGGATACCCAAAGAACTCCAGAGGGTATCTTTTCTATTCCGCAGAGGAACAAAAGGTTTTTGTTTCTCAGCATGCCCACTTCTTGAAAACTGAATTTTTAGAAAATCAGATAAGTGGGAGCGCAATAGAACTGGAAGAAATTCCAGAACCACAAGCTGTTACTGAAACCTTGGTAGAACCAGAAGGTTCGGGAAAACCGGACATTCTAGCGCCACTCCGCAGGAGTAGTAGGCAGTCTCATCCGCCCGAGAGATACTACGGTTTTCTCATAGACGGGGATAGAGAGGATTGCACCATGGATTATGGTGAGCCTAGTAGCTTCCAGCAAGCCATTCAGAGCGGCGACTCGGTAAAATGGCTGGATGCAATGCAGGCCGAGATGGAGTCCATGTACACCAACAAAGTTTGGACTTTGGACTTTGCTCCAGAAGGGGTAAAACCCGTAGGCTGCAAATGGATCTTCAGAAAGAAGATTGGTGTAGATGGGCAGGTTGAGACCTATAAAGCTAGACTTGTTGCAAAGGGTTTTCGTCAAACACCTGGTTTGGACTATGACGAGACCTTTTCGCCAGTGGCTATGCTGAAATCCATTCGGATCCTTCTTGCCATTGCTGCCTTCCACGATTATGAAATCTAGCAGATGGACGTAAAGACGGCTTTCCTAAAAGGAAATTTGGAAGAGTGCGTCTATATGGATCAGCCGGAGGGATTCATTCAGAGTGGGAGCAGCGGTAGAGTGTGCAAGTTGCTCATGTCCATTTATGGACTTAAGCAGGCATCGCGGAGTTGGAACATCTGCTTTGATCATACTGTCAAAGAATTCGACTTTATCAAAAACCCAGATGAACCATGCATTTACAGTAAGATTGTAGGGAGAACTGTGGTATTCCTCGTCTTGTACGTGGATGACATTCTCCTAATAGGAAATAATATTCCTATACTACAGTCGGTCAAAGGATTCTTGTCGCAGAGGTTCTCCATGAAGGACCTGGGCGATAGCAACTACATTCTGGGAATCCATATCTATCGTGATAGATCTGAAAGGATGTTGGGACTTTCAC
Organism: Agapanthus africanus; assembly: GCA_030015575.1. Taxonomy (NCBI): domain Eukaryota; kingdom Viridiplantae; phylum Streptophyta; class Magnoliopsida; order Asparagales; family Amaryllidaceae; genus Agapanthus; species Agapanthus africanus. The sequence continues at coordinate 131,868,148 of CM057340.1, read as the reverse complement.
AGTCAAGGTACATCGACACCATACTGAAAAGATTCAGTATGGAAGATTCCAAGCATGGTAATTTACCGGCTTGTCACGGGATCACCCTCTCCAAAGAGATGTCTCCCAAGATTGATTTGGAAAGGGATCGCATGTCTATTATACCCTACGCTTCTGCGGTAGGCTCTATAATATATGCGATGTTGTGTACCAGACCAGATGTAGCATACGCATTGAGCGTTGTTGTAAGTGCACGGCGGCGCCCCGGTCGTCAATCCGACGGCCAAATGCGGAAACGGTGATAAACTTTAATTTTGCGAACTTAGCAAACCGGCACCACCGCGCACTAAACCCCGGATCGGGCCATTAAACTAGATCTAGCTAACAACAAGACGGGTTAGAGATGTACCGAGTGATCCGAGTCCTCCGGTCTTCTCGTCATCGTCCCGATCTCCTGCGGAAACTCCGGTTGTCGCCTCCTTGCCGGAAGGGCACCACATCGCCTGCATCTTTTACGGGCTCCCACCTCAATACCGAGGCAACTCGGGCATGAAGCTGGCAAGTCGACATGTCCAAGACTTGCTGTAGGATGTGTAGAGTCAATGTCTCATTGGAGTAATGAAGTTGCCATTGGATGGAGGGAATTGATGAACAAAATGGAGATGAACTTTGGTGTATCAAAATGAGATGATAATTTTCCCACTTCACAAAATGAAATTCCCTCTCTCTTCTCACTCAAGTGGCTGGCCAATTTTATTAGGAAAATGGTGGAGGGAAAACCAAAACATAAGAGGGAGGTGATGGTAGGATAAAGTAAGGAGGTGTCCATATACAAACATCATCATAACAAAACCCATACCCAAATCAAATCCATTCACTTCACAATAAATGCAAGAATGGTGCAAAAGAAAAGATGCTCTCATAATAAATCCTTTTGCAATAAACCCCTCCACAAAATGTTATTTGCAAACTTGCAAATAACCCTCTCCATCGGAAAAGTCCGGCCGGGAAAGAACAAACGAAAACCGGCCGGAACAGAATGCAAACTGGCAACTCCAGAAAACTGGTCCCGTAATAAATTACAGGAAAACCCCGATACTGTGCATACACACCCGCATCTGTATTCCGTCCGGATACAAATGCAAAGAGACAAAATCTACACTGTACTAAACTAGGATCCGGCTTAAACCAAAGCCGGCTAGTAATATCCGTTCGATCCCGATCCGTGCAATACCGCACGTATCTGACCGAACCCTGCCATATATCCATACGGCCACTAGTACAAACCGTCCGATCCTGATCCGTGCAATACCGCACGTATCTGATCGGACCCTGCCATATCTCCATACGGCCTCTACAGCGTTTCGCCCGAAAGCTGAGTAACTGAAGGTGTGGTAGACTCTAAAGACTCGTCAATACTATGGCTATGGATTTAACCACTAGCACGTCAGAGGTATAAGCCAATACGTGACGGGCCACCAGCTATTGACTAAAAGGGACGTCGATGAGCGAACTCTTCCTGACACCCTACTGAGCCTGTCAGTGACAATATCCGTACAGTCCGGTCCGTTCGTCTATGAGCATCGCATGTCGGGCCTAGGGGGTGGGTAAAAGTCAGACCCCCAAAAGCGGTACAAGTCGTGTCGGAGTGTAGCCCAGAACACCCTGAGATACTACTGGAATACCTACCAGTAAATCTCCTGCCTTGGCCAAGGACTTCGTGTAATGGCTCTCGTAGACACAGCGCGACCTCACCCCCAATACCGGGAGAGACGAACCCCCGAAGATCCGCTCACTGCCTCCATGTGGCTCGGGACTGTACCCAACTAAAACCTGTTTGCACGACTCCTTTGAGCCGTGGTAGGGTAGTAATCAAAGCACAGTGGGAACTCACACGAGACAAATGACGATCCCCAGGTCGATGAACTAACCTGTACACATGTCACCTGGGAACTACTATCTGACGTCAGGTATAAGACCAACTAGCATGTTCCCGGCGAGTCCTGTCCGGTGTACTCATAACCCAATGAGCACCTGTATACATCTTAGGTGAACCAACTGACACCAGTGGCTTGTGAGACCGGCCACCGCCCCTCGTCGGGGTCTCGACTGTATACACTAGTCTACTCTGGAGAATCGATGCCCTGTCTCGAAACTCCCACGACTAGGGACTTTTTAAGGATATGCTTGTAGACCCCAGCTCTCACGTATATGATCGTCCTCATACTGCCGGCAGTCAAGCAAGAATCCTAGGGGCTCTATCAACGTGCAATAGCGACCTGTCAGGTCACCTAAAGCAGTACACGATGATAAAGGTAAACCAGATAGCATACTATCATCTCGAGTAAGACTGTCGTACCGGGATAGGTCCTCCCTGAATCATTGCAATCACGTGCCTCTGATCCAATAATTGACTCTGAGGGCACTATCTCCAACAATCTCCCACTTGCACTCAAGGCTAATTATTGCGATGTCGCATACTCACAGCCCGTGTGATACCGAACACCCAACTCCTCTACTAGTCAGTCTCACAAAGCTCGTTTGCGAGACCATTGCGTTCGAGGAATAGCCTCAGCGAGTGGATCCGCTCTGACGTTTCTTTCTATGTCTCTCTATATCTCAAGTTCGCAGAGAAATCCATCTCCCAAAATGAGCAATACCTGTCTTAGAATGTCTGGATGTCTGATGGGACCGAGCTCATAAATGAACTCCAAATCCAAACTTCTTAGACTGTATCGTCAACTGAACTTAATCAGTATCCTGCGCCATGCCACCCTCAGTATTTCCTTGGACCACCTGTCCAAAATACTGCCCCTCGTCAGAAGGAAAACTATAACTCTGACAACCTCCTTGTCGTCCATGTCACATTGGAAGCCTGGAATGATAACTGTCTCCCAAATGAGGCTGTCATTATCATATCCCTAGAACATTCACTTAAGTTCTAAAACTGCTTCCGACTGTTTCTCCAGGATTGGATCAATGTCAACTTATTGCATCTAGTGCAAGAACAACATCTGGTGTGGTACTTGACATCTCATGATTGACTCAATTGCCTAAGCAAGTGATCTGCCAATCATGCACATCCCTCTTTACTTTAGTCTAAAAGACACCTTTAGAGAGGGTGACTCCATCACCTGCAGGTTCACTACCGTGCCAGGAGTCGTCCATTCTAAATACTCTTAGAATGCTGTCAAAGTACCCTGATTGGGAAACCATCCAAATCTAGATCTAAAACCATAGATCTACTAACCAGTATGTCTGATATAATGTCCAAGTCCCATGTGGAGAAACCACTGTGTGAAGACCAAAGTATAACCGATCGTAGTATAGGAATGTCACTTCCTACCTTGTGTATGTCATCCAAAACCCGGATATCACACCCTACTACCTTCTCAACTGATCCATCCCTTATTCTGATAACGTCAAAACCCATGACTGTCTCATCAGAAATAGATGATCTATCTCCGCTATATCTGCTTTAGTCTATAAATAGACATAAGCCCGATGTCCACCAATGCTTCCGCTGCTCCCACTGACTACGATAACCCTCTGGCAGAGTCATATAGACGTGCACTTCTAAAGATAGTTTAGAACGACGCTATACTCATCCTCCTGCCGGGTCTCGCAGCCTGGAACAACAACAATGGCAAGTGTGGGTAAACAAGAACTTCCCTGTCACCGTCCTTGAGGCTACCGGAGTACCTCTCGGGTGCTTGAAGTTACCCACCTTATCTGCGGAGTGGCCAATGGAATGTCAAACCAGATTGAATCTTTAGGTTCCTTATCAAATCTTCAGTAATCGTTTGCGGTTCTGGAATCACTTCCAGTTCTACCATACTCCCACTACTGTTTTTGAAAAACAACCATTTCTTTTAAAATGTGGCGAGTTAAGAACAATATCACTATTGATCTTCCAGATGGTAGAAAGTCAACCCTCGTCATAGCCTGGGTCAACCCACAAACAGCCATTACAGAAACGTGCCTTGAGCTGTCCAGAGTCTGGTTTTAATCATAAGCCGGACAACTCCCCGTACCTTAACAACGTTAAGATATGAACTGTACTATATCCAATATAGAACCAGAGGCACTGATTTAGTTGAACCAGATTCAAATCATGCAACTGTCCCCAGTGCATGCCAACTAAATGGAAGGGGGCCGATCAGCGTTACTCAACTTAGGAATGCTTCCAATTATGAGTAACCTGAAAGAGAAGCAATTTCTCTTTATCATTACTATCAACTGAATACCATACACAAGTATCTACATCTTCGATCACTTTGAAGAATCCCGATACTTGCTACACCTGGTTCTCTACTCTATTCAAATACCTATAACTCCTCAAAACTTAGACCCTGTGTTTCTATGAAACACATGTCTAAGAACTAGAGAAGTTAAAAGTAAACAGAATATAGTATGAGGACCAACCCCTCTGTCCTAATGGACACTGGACAACATACAATACTCTGTATAAGTCCGCTGAGTCTAACAACTCTTTCACTGTGTGTCGTAGGTTGAAAACTGTACTTATGGTTAAGAAGAATTACACCGCTGTTTAATGCTCCTTACCTAACCATCCACTGATATAGGTAAATGTCATCGACATAATATCAAAAGGTATATCTCACTCTATGAAAATAGACGTACAGATATATCAATTTGAAATTGGTGCACAATAGCGGATATTCAAAACCAAACATTTGCCGTCCGGCAAACAACCCAGGTGATTTCCTCAAATATCACTGATTACAACGAATCCTGATATAATGAGGATGATTACCTAATTCCCAATAACTTACTCCCACTCATCATCTGTAAAACCATACAGATGTGAGAATCATCCTGGTAAATACATACCCTGGAGCAAGTGTCTAATCGGGAAATCAGTTTTCTTTTAACAGTACACAGTTGAACTGAAACATTGAAATGTTTCGATGGGGTATCCTGGTATTCCTAGTAATGCCTCTACCATTATCCACATTCACAACTATAACCGTATAATTCTTTGCCACCTCTCCAAATCCCTTTATATGTCTTTAGTCATTACCTTCTGCACACCCCTTTGGGCCAATTGGTTTTCTTCCTTACCTACCGTTCGGCACCAGCCTATGGTTTGGAAGAAGACTATCCAATAAGCATAATGGGTGTACTGTCCTAGTCCTAGGAGCACTCGCAATGCGAGAGAAGGTGAAGATAAAAGACACCCGAATAAACCTTATTCCTATTTCTCCTGGACCAGAATCCATCCCCGAACTGGAACAAGTTCCTTTCGAGTTCGTATATAACCATACGATGGAGTATCCAATAAACTGTGGATCTTCGTAGTGATACGGAGTGTCCTGGAGAAATATAAAGGTGATTTAGGGTTGGCGAAGAAATACTTGGTTTGGTCGTGAATATCAGTCGCAATTTACTTTGCCCTCTTACTAATCCCTTGCTTTGTCTTAATCTTAATACCTTCTGCACACCATCGTTATGCTAATTGGTTTTCTTCATTCCCTACCGGTCGGCACCAGCCTAAGGTTTGGAAGAAGACTATCCAATTTGCGTAATAGGTGTACTATCTCCTAAACTAAGGAGTACTCGTAACTTGAGAGAAGGTAAAAGGGAAAAGACAACTGAATAATCCTATCCGTTTTCTCCAAAACCGGAAACCATCCTCGAATCCCTTCGAGTTCGTATCTAACCATACGATGGTTTTGTCCAATGGAAGTGGACGTTCGTAGTAATACGGGGTGTCCTGGAGAAAAAGGGTAAAAGTAGGAGTGGCAATGAAGTCTGCAACTCTGACAATCCAAAAACCAGTGTTAAGAAGGTTCGGTCAACTTGGTCACTGAGTCATAGTCTAGGGTCGGGTCAATGGTCGCTGCCAGAGAGAGAGAAAAGAAACACTCAGCGTACACTCTAACCTAGATCAGAATGGTTATCCCTTTATCTAATCTGGAAACCTCCCACTGTACCTCAAATTCTCCTCCAAACCTGAAAGAAGAATTAGTCGGGGTCACCCGAGGAGTAAACTAACTCATCAGTGGGAATCGGGATCCAACTCTCATCGCATGATGACGTGTCGGAATCCGCTCACGGTATCACACTCCAGAAGGTATGCGCATATCTGGCAAGTTTTAGTTCTTTTGAAACTCCCGATGTGATTTCTACCCCATGCTCTTATGACCTTGGCGTGAGGTCAAAATATCATAAGTCACATGTCAAGTTCTACCCATCATTGTCCAGGTTGATTTGAACCCACCCGCACATACCCTTGACGTAGGCCAAAATAGTAGTACGACTGTCCCAAACCAACGCATCTATCTATGCAACAGATAAATACCCGGCAACTACCAAACACTATGCCTTGGCGTGAGGTCAAAATACATAGCTTGAATACTACCGAATATTTAACTGAAATGATAGAGGGCTACGAATGGTTTCTGGCGAAAAACTTTAACGTAATGAACTTGATATCGTTGAAGGAACGGATAGCTTTTTAGAAAATATAGTGACGAAAACCTTTACTAAAGAGGTCACTCCCGGTGAAGGGATCTCGGCTCTTTCCCCGTAGAATGGGGTGCAGGATATTCCAAATGAATACCACGATGCAAAGCAAAAGTAATCGGCTATAGTGAAGTTAGTGCCCTGACGCAAACTTCTGTCCAAGGGGTCACTCCCGGTGAAGGGATCTCGGCCCTTGCCTCGTCGACTGAGGAGCAGGATATTCTAAATGAATACCACGATGCAAAACAAAAGTGAACGTCCTTGCAATAACAGCTTTTTGAAAAGTGTTCCAACAACATCAGATTAGGTTTGTTTATCTTGCATTGATCCGAATCAATGCAGTCCCATCAATTGATCACACCACAAAGAACGAAAATATACTGACGTACGTATATGCCATCCGCATTCGCCACTGGGTCCCGTCATCACCCGTTAGGTTAGCTAACTAACGGCAGAGCGGGGACTGGACTAGCGCGGATGAAAAATATATACAACATCTACTAATATATATACCAATATATTATATTTCGCTCAAGGCGTGAATAAAATGCAACATCACAGAAATGTACAGCATCACAGAACAATACAGATATCTGGGATCCCCGGGTTTCACAGAGCCACTACCGAAACTCGACGTTCCCCTGGTCGTGTGGATAGCCTGTGCAATGAAATCCTAGACCCCTACGGGCGCGGCAAGTCACCCGCCAAAACCTGAAGCGAGGCAGCCCCTTTCAGCACCGTGAATGGACCACCCAGCACTTCACGGAATCCGGTAACTTGGGCACCCCTCCTGGGTCAACCTGTACCCCCTACGAGTGCGTCGAATAGCCTGCCAATCCTGGAGTGAAGCCCCTCCGTCTCAATGCCCTGAGATGCGGGCCCGTTGCCCTCTAGAACCCGGCTATCCGTGCACCCCTCCGCGGGGTAACCCTAGTACAGAAAGTAAAATATACATACAACGGGTACATCGACCGCAACCAGGTCGTGCCCCAAAAGAATAATACAATCAGGCAGTGACGGCAGTCCACATGTCGGACGCTCGCCCCGCAAATATCAAATGTACATAATACAACAAAACTGTACTAGCATTGCATCCAGGCTATCCCCCACGACCGATCCGCAACATCATAGCAAAATCACAGAACATCAACGTGAAAGTCACGTTCGCAAATCCGTCTAACCGGGCTATAGCAGTTAGACAGGATTTACCGATCGAGTGACATTCACGGTCGCAGATATAATGTAAATACTGTGAAATAATGTGTTTAATATATCCGATCGATCAAAAATTAACAAGTGGGCCCCCAAGCAATACTGTAGCACTCACAGAAATTCTGGGCCCAATTTTAATATTCCAAATCCCCTATTTTTAGCCCACAAGCCCACTGCAAAAAAACGATCAAATGATCTCTCATTACTGCGGCGGATCCGCGGCCTAAGACAGGTTAATGGCCGCGGATCCGCGCTCTTACTGAGTGATCATCTTGTCGAATTTTTCCAGTGTTCTTATAACTCCCTGCACCTCATTCTGAGACAACCTGAAAAATTTTTCGAGACCAAAAATTTTCAACAGAAACTGATGCTAACAAAAAATGTAGATTTTGGAATTTCGGTCGATCGGAAATGCAAAACACATCAAACGAAGCTAGACGAAGTTAATGGCGAGGCTCTGATACCACTGTAAGTGCACGGCGGCGCCCCGGTCGTCAATCCGATGGCCAAATGCGGAAACGGTGATAAACTTTAATTTTGCGAACTTAGCAAACCGGCACCACCGCGCACTAAACCCCGGATCGGGCCATTAAACTAGATCTAGCTAACAACAAGACGGGTTAGAGATGTACCAAGTGATCCGAGTCCTCCGGTCTTCTCGTCATCGTCCCGATCTCCTGCGGAAACTCCGGTTGTCGCCTCCTTGCCGGAAGGGCACCACATCGCCTGCATCTTTTACGGGCTCCCACCTCAATACCGAGGCAACTCGGGCATGAAGCTGGCAAGTCGACATGTCCAAGACTTGCTGTAGGATGTGTAGAGTCAATGTCTCATTGGAGTAATGAAGTTGCCATTGGATGGAGGGAATTGATGAACAAAATGGAGATGAACTTTGGTGTATCAAAATGAGATGATAATTTTCCCACTTCACAAAATGAAATTCCCTCTCTCTTCTCACTCAAGTGGCCGGCCAATTTTATTAGGAAAATGGTGGAGGGAAAACCAAAACATAAGAGGGAGGTGATGGTAGGATAAAGTAAGGAGGTGTCCATATACAAACATCATCATAACAAAACCCATACCCAAATCAAATCCATTCACTTCACAATAAATGCAAGAATGGTGCAAAAGAAAAGATGCTCTCATAATAAATCCTTTTGCAATAAACCCCTCCACAAAATGTTATTTGCAAACTTGCAAATAACCCCCTCCATCGGAAAAGTCCGGCCGGGAAAGAACAAACGAAAACCGGCCGGAACGGAATGCAAACTGGCAACTCCAGAAAACTGGTCCCGTAATAAATTACAGGAAAACCCCGATACTGTGCATACACACCCGCATCTGTATTCCGTCCGGATACAAATGCAAAGAGACAAAATCTACACTGTACTAAACTAGGATCCGGCTTAAACCAAAGCCGGCTAGTAATATCCGTTCGATCCCGATCCGTGCAATACCGCACGTATCTGACCGAACCCTGCCATATATCCATACGGCCACTAGTACAAACCGTCCGATCCTGATCCGTGCAATACCGCACGTATCTGATCGGACCCTGCCATATCTCCATACGGCCTCTACAGCGTTTCGCCCGAAAGCTGAGTAACTGAAGGTGTGGTAGACTCTAAAGACTCGTCAATACTATGGCTATGGATTTAACCACTAGCACGTCAGAGGTATAAGCCAATACGTGACGGGCCACCAGCTATTGACTAAAAGGGACGTCGATGAGCGAACTCTTCCTGACACCCTACCGAGCCTGTCAGTGACAATATCCATACAGTCCGGTCCGTTCGTCTATGAGCATCGCATGTCGGGCCTAGTGGGTGGGTAAAAGTCAGACCCCCAAAAGCGGTACAAGTCGTGTCGGAGTGTAGCCCAGAACACCCTGAGATACTACTGGAATACCTACCAGTAAATCTCCTGCCTTGGCCAAGGACTTCGTGTAATGGCTCTCGTAGACACAGCGCGACCTCACCCCCAATACCGGGAGAGACGAACCCCCGAAGATCCGCTCACTGCCTCCATGTGGCTCGGGACTGTACCCAAATAAAACCTGTTTGCACGACTCCTTTGAGCCGTGGTAGGGTAGTAATCATAGCACAGTGGGAACTCACACGAGACAAATGACGATCCCCAGGTCGATGAACTAACCTGTACACATGTCACCTGGGAACTGCTATCTGACGTCAGGTATAAGACCAACTAGCATGTTCCCGGCGATTCCTGTCCGGTGTACTCATAACCCAATGAGCACCTGTATACATCTTAGGTGAACCAACTGACACCAGTGGCTTGTGAGACCGGCCACCGCCCCTCGTCGGGGTCTCGACTGTATACACTAGTCTACTCTGGAGAATCGATGCCCTGTCTCGAAACTCCCACGACTAGGGACTTTTTAAGGATATGCTTGTAGACCCCAGCTCTCACGTATATGATCGCCCTCATACTGCCGGTAGTCAAGCAAGAATCCTAGGGGCTCTATCAACGTGCAATAGCGACCTGTCAGGTCACCTAAAGCAGTACACGATGATAAAGGTAAACCAGATAGCATACTATCATCTCGAGTAAGACTGTCGTACCGGGATAGGTCCTCCCTCAATCATTGCAATCACGTGCCTGTGATCCAATAATTGACTCTGAGGGCACTATCTCCAACAGTTGTAAGCCGGTATCAGTCGAACCCAGGGGAGAAACACTAGATAGCGGTGAAGAACATTCTCAAGTACCTGAGAAGGACTAAGGAGATGTTCTTGGTGTATGGCGGAAAAGACCTCCAGCTCAAGGCCTTTGCTGACTCCAGCTTCCAGAGTGACAAGGATGACTCCAAGTCCATGTCGGGTTATGTCTTTACCCTCAATGGAGGGGCGGTTTGCTGGAAGAGTTCTAAGCAGGAGACCGTTGTAGACTCAACTATGGAAGCGGAGTACATAGCTGCTTGCGATGCCGCAAAGGAAGCTGTCTGGATGAAGAAGTTCCTCACGGAACTTCAGGTGGCTCCTACTATTGTTGATCCAATACCACTGTATTGCGACAACAACGATGCTATAGCTTTAGCGAAGGAACCCAGGTCCCATCAGAAGTCCAGGCACATTTTGAGGCGGTACCACCTGATCAGAGAGATCGTAGATCGCCGAGAGATCGAGGTGAAGAGAGTAAATACGGAGAACAACACTGCAGATCCACTCACGAAGGCCCTACCCCAGACTCAGTTCGAGTGGCTGATCGAGATGATAAGTCTTCGATACACCAGTACATGGCCTTAGTGCAAGTGGGAGATTGTTAGTGTATATGCCCTAGAGGCCATTACTGTATCATACCAGCTTGTATATTACTTGATGGAAGCTTGGGATATTCACAGTTGTATAGACAATCTTGCTCAAAATGGTAGTATGCTACTTGGTCTGTCTCTACTTCAATATGTGCATGTGTTTCTTTTAGCATATCGCTTATATACATATTAGTAGAGCCCTTAGGATCTTTGCTTGATTACCAGCGTTGTGATGGCGCTCACACTCGTGGGGGCTGGGTAATCCATAAGCACATCCTTATACAGGTCCATAGTCGTAGGACTATCGAGACATGGCATCGATACTCCGGAGTAGACTAGCGTATGCGCTTCTCATCCCAGCGGGTAGACGGTCTGTCCTACAGCCGTCAGTACGTCGTACTTGAGATAGTATGCGGGTGCTCGTTAGGTTACGAGTACACTGGACAGGACTCGTCAGGAACTGTTGGTTGGTATTATACCTATCGTCAGTTATCAGTTCCCAGGTGACATGAGTACAGCTTAATCCGCCGACTTGACACTGTCACTTCGCCTCGAGTGTGTTCCCACTGTACTTAGATTACTACCCTACCACGGCTCAAAGGAGTCGTGCAAACAGGTAGTAGTTGGGTGCAGTCCCGAAGCACTTGGAGGCAGTGACGGTTAGATAGGATTCGTCGCTCCCGGTATTGGGGGTTGACATCGAGCTGTGTCTAGGAGAGCCATTACACAAGTAGTCCCTGTCCAGGGCAAGCGAGATATACTGGTAGGTTTCCAGTGTTATCTCAGGGTGTTCTGGGCTTCACTCCGACACGACTTGTACCGCTATTAGGGGACTGACGTTTACTGCCCCCTAGGCCCGCCATGCGATGTATCAGACGAACAGACCGGACTGTCCGGAGATTGTCACATACAGGCTCAGTAGGAGTTCGGATGGGTTTACCTCATCGGCCTTCTTATCGACATCTACCTGAGGACCGTTACGCACAGCTAGTGCCGCTTGCGGTCTGTGGTTAAACACACTGCCAGCGTAGTGTCGAGTCTTTAGAGTCCCACACAGAGAGTTTCCCTGCACTGGGCGAAACGTGTAGAGGCCGTATGGTTTTACGGCAGGGCTATGATCACTTACGTGCACTTGTGTGCGTATGCTGTTTGGGCAGGCAGTGCTAGTGGACTTTGCTTTAAGCCAGATCCTAGTATTGCACAGATGGATTTGTTTTTTCTTCTGTGCATTCGCATTCCACGGAATGCAGATGCGGGTGTATATGCACAGTTTTGCGGAGTGGAGAAGGAGGAGGTGCCTCATTAGGGTTTTGACAGTTGGTTTGGTCGAAACCATTATGAGCGGGGACATTATTTACTAATCCTTTCATTGATAATTATGTTATAGCTAATTACATTGACCATTTGACCATCTTGACTTTGTTGACCGTTTGACCAAATTTGACTAGGATCTTCTTGAAAGATCTAAAGTATTCTTTGGTTTTCTTTTTCTTTTTGTTATGATAATGGTCATGTCATTTGTAGCCATCAACTTTTTCATGATAGGATTAGTAATGATGAAAATGAGTATTATTGCAACCATGGTTAGTTTTTCTCTTGGTTAAGCTTTTCATTTTTCATTCTCATTCTCTCTCTTGAAATGAGAAGCTCCATAGTTGCTAACCTTTCTCCTTCTTCTTCCTCCTCTTGATCTCATCTTTTGATCTCATGTGTTGAGAGAAAAAGAACCCACAAAGACAAATATATCCATACATCTCCTCTATACATTCTAGGGCTTCTTGACTAGCAATCACTTTGCCCTAGTTGCCTCGGCTTGAGGCGGAGCTTAGTGTACATCTCTCGGGTGGATCGTCTTCGACTCAAGAAGGCCGCGGAGGTGCCCAAGGTCCGGATCAACGCCTGGAGCTTGGATGGACGAGCGGGACAGCGGAATGAAGACCCGAAGGACCGGTTCCGTGAGGTATATTTTCTACAAGCATAGTAGTTAAACCTCTTAGTGTTTACTAGTCTCTAGTTTAGCAAAGATCCGACTTTTAGTCCATGTTGCCTTGCGCCAAAATTATTGTTTTTCGCCGTTTCTGCATCCCCGTAGGAACCGGGGTGAGCAACGTGGACTTACAGGTACCCCACCTTGCAAAACTCTTGCTGAACTTTGGTACCCACAACCAGACATTACTTCCTACTGTTCTTGTTTTGGTCGAATTTCGAACGAACCCTCCATGCCCAAAATTTCTTTGAAAGATCGGATAGACGAGTCTAGGACAACCAATTGGACTCTGCAAACCACCTATATCAACCATTTCAACCTTCACCACCTTCTTACGTTGATACTCCTTTTTTGAGTCCTGTTGTAACTCCGAAACCCATGTCTATTGCTGAACATATTGAACAATCTTGTAACCGATCTTTCACTCCTTTCACCACTGCGAATTCTTTGGATCAACAATTCCATTCACCTTCTTATCCGTATGTTGATCCTACCCCTGTTCAACCATTCAATTCCTACCAGTCCTATCCGACTTTTTCACCTTCCCTAGACATTGCTTCTACACAGCCATTTAGGATTTTCACGTATCCAAACAATTTTGAATCTTTTACTGAAATCCCGTCACAACCCATGTCTAGTCTAGAACAGTCGTTAGAAGAATTCCGGGTAGCGTCGTATCAACAGATGATGGATTTGAATGCGTTCTTGGCCGCCCTCATACAACCTAACGAACCGGCAACTAGTTTCCAACTAGCTTTACATTTTCCAATGTATGATGAGGCGGTAGGACAGGTTGAGAATTTGAGTGGAGAAAATGAGCTTTACATCCTTCCAAATCAAACCTACCAGTCCCCAATTGAATCCCACAACTCCGGTTTTAAATGTCTATTGAGTGTCCCACGTGATTCATCAATTGAAGATAGAATGATTAATGAGTTGTGCGACTTTGTAGTGTTTGATTTGCCTGATTATTAAGGGTCCCTTTCGAGTGAACCCACATCCAATCCTTTTGACCTCTATACCTCCACTCTAGAACATGAATTAATTGATACCCATGCTTTTGATGAGGTGTCTGAGAAACTTGATTTTCACTTGATCAAGGATATTGACACAGGGAATATTTTGGATGATGAACCATCAGTTTTGGATGAGTTTTTCTTTCCAATTCATCATCCCGAGACATTAAATGTTTCTCCCGAACATCATATGCGTCTTGATTTTGATGAGAATTGCATGGATAAGCTAAATTTTGAGGAGAGCATTGAGGAAATTATTGAGGATGAAGCAGTTTTACTTGAGGAGTCGGATTTTCCAATTCATTCTATCCTTTTCATTGAATGCGCACACCCTCCTGAATCTTTAACCGATACCCTTCCTCAATCACTTCCCTCCATCCTCGTTCCGACCATGCAAGAAACCGTTACACTTTCATTTTCAATGTCTGGTTTCTCAAGTTCGACGTACCTATGTTTTCTTATGAATCTTGAGGGATTTGACCGCATTTCTCAGTGGGTTGATAGATTAGCACAATCGATTTTTACACATCGGTCATTACAAATTATGCTAATTTATACACTCCATCTCCACGCTCAAGTTCGTATTCCACTTCTTTCTCCCACTTTCTCCGGTTCTTCTTCTAATCTTCCTTTAATGATAGCAAGTGTTAAGGAATCACAATCCGATATTTTGAGTTCGATAATTTTATAAAAACAACTTGATTTAGACTCTTTTGAGAATAATGTAGATGAGCTTTACGAGTCTCATACCTCCATAACTTTTGAAAAATCAAGTGTGTTGAATTCTGGCGGGACACTTATTGACATTGAAACGTTCAATCGGACCATCGATGAAAGTTTCGAAGATATTTTCGCCGACGAATTCGCATTCCTAAACGAAACGGATTTTTTGATTAATCAACCTCTACCTGAAGAATTCGGAGCACCACCATTTCTTCTTATCCCATATGAGAATGTGACCATTCTTCCAATTCCTAATCATCCACATTCTCGTTTCCGCTCACCATTATTTTTTTGTCTCTACAAATCGAGACGTAAACCTTTTCCATTACACCACTTATCTTTACCCCATTTCTTCCTGACTCTATACAACATGTTCTTCCACCAACCGATGCGCTTCACTGATAAATTCTTTGAATGGTTGGTGCTAACTTTTGGCCTGTGTAAAGCCTTGTATAGCTTGATACTGTGTTTTTCTCCTCCCTAACTTTGAACTTTAATGCTTAAACAGTGGAAACACTGTTTCACTTAAGTTTGGGGGGGGGGGCTTTTTGTGTATATATATTTTGTTTTCTTTTTCTGTTAATAATAAAAAAAATTAATAATAAATAAACAAACAGGGGAGTGCCGACAATTTTGACCCTCTTGGTGTAGCCTTACAGTGAGGGAACTGTCAAGTTTAAGTTGGGGGTGTGCTCGGTAAGCTTTTTTCCTTCGCATTCATATGTATATTTTTACATTTGCATACTTATTTTAAAACCCATAAAAATCAAAATTAAAAAAAATTGAAAATTTCAATTTTGGCCAAATTTGACTCATGTTCAACATGACTGTTGACTAGTTAGGAAAAACTAGATCATAAACTTAGTAAATTAAAAACCCTAAAAATAACCTTTCTTAAAATTTAACTGTAGAAAATATACGTCTTTGTAGTTTATTTAGAAATAGGCAAATTTTGAGTTCAGTTCTTGGGCTAAATCGAAAGAAGAGAAGAGTATTGAAAACTCTATTTGATGTATAAGTCTGAAAAATAATTCTGAACGTTAACTGCGAATTCTAAAAGTATATACCCTACTTTTCGCACTCACACACATCTTGAAACTTGGGATAATAGAGGATACATTGAAATGCTCTTGTCTAAAATCCTTAGTACGAAGGAAAATAAAATAAAAGTATAAGTGGTGAATAAAAAGATTAAAAAAAATGAACACTGGTTTTGTAATTACTTAAGGCAACATAAATAAAAAATATAGCGAGGGTGCTTTATCACCTAGTGCCTTAGACCAACCGGTTTGGGAGTCACTGCTAAGCCTTAGGTATTGCAAGACGAGGAATTACGCCTAAATGCACAAGCACATTTTGTAATCGGTCATTTAGTACATCAAGAAGTATTAACGGTCGCATGAAGGATGTGTGAGCAATTTCTTCTCAAATTCACCAACTAAAAGTATTTTGGAAGATGGACAAGAGTATGATAGCTTGAATTGAATTTCCAAGTGTAGGGGTGATAATTACACACACGTAGGGGTATATAATTGGAGTTTGGAGGAGAGATAGGAATAAAAGATAGGGCTTATATCTTCAGTAGAGATGATAAAAATTCCTGAGTTAAGACCGCGCCGTAGAAGGAAAACTTAGGAGATGCTGGAAGCATTATAAACTGGCAAAACGTATATGATCTTAAGATAAATGAAAAGGAAGTGTGAAAAATACGGGTTGATGACTTCTAAGTTGAAGATAATAGAATTTCTTGCTAGAATACCGAATTGAAGAATTAGAGTCAACGGCCAAATTGATCGGATTTTGTGGGTATTATCCCCTGAAAACCCTCAGGAGATAACACTCCTCCTACTAGGGACACTTAGAGGTTTAACGGCTTGTTGTACGAGCTCGGTGCAATCGCGTTCCCTGCGAAAGTGAGGTTAGGACTTTTGAAATAAATTGGCTTTGCTCGGGATGAGCAAAAGATAAGTTTGGGGGTATTTGTTCATATCAGATTTTTTGCATTTTTATATCGCCCATTCTTAATCACATTGCATATAAATAGGTGCTTTTGATTTATGTCTGCTAAATAGTTGCAGGTTATAGGCACTCAGCTCTTTACATTGAGATTCATGAAAAGTCGCAACAAATGTGGGACTACGACCAATAATAGATGAGTACTGATCCGCATGATACCGCATACCAGTTCAAGCGGAGTTCAAGGCAAAAGTCCACTGCTGAATATCTGGAAGAGAACAGAAGAGCTTTTGAGAAACCAAGTGTACCAAATAGAAGATAAAAGCAACTGGTAGAAGACCTGAAAAGATGGACCCAAGATTCCACCATATGGCTGCGGAACCGGGGCCATACAGGCACTTCTGCAGCGGCTCCGCGGCCATGCAATGTGTAAGTGCACGGCGGAGCCCCGGCTTCCATCCCGAGGCCGAAATGCGGAAGCGGTGATAAACTTTAAATTTTTCTTGAACTGGCAAACCGTCGCGCACTAATACCCGGATCGAACCATTAACTAGTCCTAGCTAACTACAAGATGGGGAAGAGAGATATACCGACTGATCCAAGTCCTCCGGTCTTCTCGACGTCGTCCCGATCTCCTGCGGAAGCTCCGGTCTCCACCTCGTCGCCGGAAGGGCACCACATCGCCTACTTCTTTTACGGGCTCCCACCTCAATGCCGAGGCAACTCGGGCACGAAGATGGCTAGTCGACGTGCCCAAGATTTGCTGTAGAATGTATAGTAGAACTTGTGTCTCATTTGGGGTTCATGGAGGTGCCATTTTGGTGGAGGGATGATACAAGAATTATGTGGAGGAACTTGGGGATTTTTCTAGCATCAAAAGAGCAAAAATCCCCACTACAAAAATGGGCAACCCCTCCTCCACGCTTGGCCGGCCATAACTAGAGGAGGAGAAGGGAGAGGGGTGTGTGAGAGTGGAGAGTATGTATCAAAAGATAATCAATCTCATAATCCAAGAGAGAGGGAAAAAGACTATCATGCACAAGCATGATAACAAGCTAAAACCAAACTCCACCTCAACCATCATCAAGCATGATGACTTCAAAAAGTCAAGCCATCATGAAGAAGTCAAGTCAAAAGGTCAAGTGATCATGACATGGCAATATGCAAAAGACCCCCTCCACAAATGCCTATTTACAACAATGCAAATAAGCCCTCCTCCACCAATCTTTGGCCAATGAACGATACAAAGGAAATTGGCCGAAACGGAAAGCAAATTGGCAACTCCAGAAAACTGGTCCCGTAATAAATTACAGGAAAACCCCGATACTGTGCATACACACCCGCATTTGTATTCCGACCGAAATACAAATGCAATGAGACAAAATCTACACTGTACTATACTAGGATCCGGCTTAAACCAAAGCCGGCTAGTAATATCCGTTCGATCCTGATCCGTGCAATACCGCATGTATCTGATCGAACCCTGCCATATATCCATACGGGCTGTAGTACAAACTGTCCGATCCTGATCCGTGCAATACCGCACGTATCTGATCGGACCTTGCCATATCTCCATACGGCCTCTACAACTTTTCGCCCGAAAGCTGAGTAACTGAATGTGGGGGACTCTAAGGGCTCGTCAACACCTTGGTTGTGGATTTAACCACTAGCACGTCAGAGGTATAAGCCAATACGTAACGGGCTACCTGGTATTGACTAAAAGGGACGTCTGTGAGCGAACTCAGCCTGACAACCCTACTGAGCCTGTCAGTGACAATATCCGTACAGTCCGGTCCGTTCGTCTATGAGCATCGCATGGCGGGCCTAGGGGGTTGGTAAAAGTCAGACCCCCAAAAGCGGTACAAGTCGTGTTGGAGTGTAGCCCAGAACACCCTGAGATACTACTGGAATACCTACCAGTAAATCTCCTTGCCTCGGCCGAGGGCTTCGTGTAATGGCTCTCTTAGACACAGCGCGACCTCACCCCCAATACCGGGAGAGACGAACCCCTGAAGATACGCTCACTGCCTCCATGTGGCTCGGGACTGTACCCAACTAAAACCTGTTTGCACGACTCCTTTGAGCCGTGGTAGGGTAGTAATCAAAGTACAGTGGGAACTCACACGAGATAAATGACGATCCCCAGGTCGATGAACTAACCTGTACACATGTCACTAGGGAACTGCCATCTGACGTCTGGTATATGACCAACTAGCATGTTCCCGGCGAGTCCTGTCCGGTGTACTCATAACCCAATGAGCACCTGTATACATCTTAGGTGATCCAACTGACACCAGTGGATTGTGAGACCGGCCACCGCCCCTCGTCGGGGTCTCGACTGTATACACTAGTCTACTCTGGAGTATCGATGCCCTGTCTCGAAACTCATACGACTAGGGACCATTTAAGGATATGCTTATAGACCCCAGCTCCCACTTATATGATCGCCCTCATACTGCTGGTGGTCAAGCAAGAATCCTAGGGGCTCTATCAACGTGTAATAGCGACTTTTCAGGTCACCTAAAGCAGTACACGATGATAAAGGTAAACCAGATAGCATACTATCATCTCGAGTAAGTCTGTCCTACCGGGATAGGTCCTCCATCAATCATTGCAATCACGTACCTGTGACCTAATAATTGACTCTGAGGGCACTATCTCCAACAATCTCCCACGTGCACTCGAGGCTTATTATTGCGATGTCGCATACTCACAGCCCGTATGATACCGAACACCCAACTCCTCTACTAATCAGTCCCACAAAGCTCGCTTGCGGAACTATTGCGTTCGAGGAATAGCCTCAGTGAGTGGATCCGCTTTGTTGTTTCTTTCTATGTCTCTCTATATCTCAAGTTCGCGGAGAAACCCATCTCCCGAAATGAGCAATACCTGTCTTAGAATATGTCTGGATGTCTGATGGGACATAGCTCATAAATGAACTCCAAATCCAAACTTCTTAGACTGTATCGTCAACTGAACTTAATCAGTATCTTGCGCCATGCCTCCCTCAGAATTGCCTCGGACCACCTGTCCAAAATACTGCCCCTCGTCAGAAGGAAAAACTATAACTCTGACAACCTCCTTGTCGTCCATGTCACCTTGGAAGCCTGGAATGACAACTGTCTCCCGAATAAGGCTGTCGTTATCATATCCCTAGAACATCCACTCATGTTCTATAACTGCTTCCGACTGCTTCTCCAGGATTGGATCAATGTCAACTTATTGCATCTAGTGCAAGAACAATATTTGGTGTGGTACTTGACATCTCATGATTGACTCAATTGCCTGAGCAAGTGATCTGCCAATCATGCACATCCCTCTCCCTTTAGTCTGTAAGACACCTTTAGAGAGGGTGACTCCATCACCTGCAGGTACACTACCGTGCCAGGAGTCGTCCATTCTAAATACTCTTAGAATGCTGTCTAAGTACCCTTAATTGGGAAACCACCCAAATCTAGATCCAGTAACCAGTATGTCTGATATAAAATCCATTTCCTTTGTGGAGAAAACACTGTGTGACGACCAAAACATAACCGATTGTAGTATAGGAGTTTCTTTTCCTACTCTGTGTATGTCATCCAAATACCAGGATATCACACCCTACTACCTTCTCAACAGATCCATCCCCTATTCTGATGAAGTCAAACCCATGACTGTCATGTCAGAAATAGATGATCTATTCCCGCTACCTCTGCTTTAGTCTATAAATAGACATAAGCTACCTGTCCACCAATGCTTCCGCTGCTCCCACTGACTACGACAACCCTCTGGCAGAGTCATATAGACGTACACTTCTAAATACTAGTTTAGAACGACGCTATACTCATCCTCCCGCCGGGTCTCGCAGCCTGGAACAACAGCAATGGTAAGTGTGGGTAAACAAGAACTTCCCTGTCACCGTCCTTGAGGCTACCGCAGTACCTCTCGGGTGCCTGAAGTTACCCACCTTATCTGCAGAGTGGCTAATGGAATGTCAAACTGGATTGAATCTTTAGGTTCCTTATCAAATCTTCAGTAAGCGTTTGTGGTTCTGGAATCACTTCCAGTTCTACCATACTCCCACCAATATTTTTCTGAAAAAATCCATTTTTTAATAAAACTGTTGCGAGTCTAGAACAATATTGCTATTGTTCATCCAGATGGTAGAAAGTCAACCCTCGTCATAGCCTGGGTCAACCCACAAACAGCCATTACAGAAACGTGCCTTGAGTTGTCCAGTGTCTGGTTTCATCATAAACCGGACAACTCCCCGTACCTTAACATCGTTAAGATATGAACTGTTCTATATCCCATATAGGACCAGAGGCACTGATTTAACTAAACCAGATCCAAATCATGCAACTGTCTCCAGTGCATGTCAACTAAATGGAAGGAGGCCGATCAGCGTTACTCAACTTAGGAATGCTTCCAATCATGAGTAACCTGAAAGAGAAGCAAGATCTCTTAAATCATTACTATCAACTGAATACCGTACACAAGTATCTACATCTTCGATCTCTTTGAAGAATCCCGATACTTGCTACACCTGGTTCTCTACTCTATTCAAATACCTATAACTTCTCAAAATTCGGACCCTGTGTTTCCACGAAACACCTGTCTGAAAACTAGAGAAGTCATAAGTAAACCGAATATAGTACGAGGACCAACCCCTCTGTCCTGATAGACCCTGGACAACATACAATACTCTGTATAAGTCCCTTGAGTTTGATAACTCATTCACTGTGTGTCGTAGGTTGAAAACTGTACTTATGGTTAAGAAGGGTTACACCGCTGTTTAATGCTCCTTACCTAACCATCCACCGATATAGGTAAATGTCGTAGACATAATTTCATAAAGGTATATCTCACTCTATGAAAATAGACGTACAGATATATCAATTTGAAATTGGTGCATAACGGATATTCAAAACCAAATATTTGCCGACCGGCAAACAGCCCAGATGATCTCCTCAAATATCACTGATTACGATGAGTCCCGATATAATGAGGATGATCACCCAATTCCCAATAACTTACTCCCACTCATCATCTGTAAAACCATACAGATGTGAGAATCATACCTGGTAAATACATACCCTGGAATAAGTGTCTAATCGGGAAATCAGTTTTCCTTTAACAGTACACAGTGAAGCTGAAACATTGAAATGTTTCGATGGGGTATCCCGGTATTCCTAGTAATGCCTCTTCCAGATTCACGACTGTAACCGTATAGTTCTTTGCCACCTCTCCAAATCCCTTTATATGTCTTTAGTCTTTACCTTCTGCACACCCCTTTAGGCCAAATGGTTTTCTTCCTTCCCTACCGTTCGGCACCAGCCTATGGTTTGGAAGAAGACTATCCAGTAAGCATAATGGGTGTACTGTCCTAATCCTAGGAGCACTCGCAATGAGAGAAGGTGAAGATAAAAGACAACCGAATAAACCTTATTCCTATTTCTCCTGGACCAGAATCCATCCCCGAACTGGAACAAGTTTCTTTCGAGTTCGTATATAACCATACGATGGAGTATCCAATAAACTGTGGATCTTCGTAGTGATACGGAGTGTCCTGGAGAAATACAAAGGTGATGTGGGAGTGGTAACGAAATAACTGGTTTGGTCGTGAATATCCGTTGCAATTTACTTTGCCCTCTTACTAATCCCTTGCTTTGTCTGAACTTAATACCTTCTGTACACCATCGTTAGGCTAATTGGTTTTCTTCATTCCCTACCGGTCGGCACCAGCCTAAGGTTTGGAAGAAGACTATCCAATTTGCGTAATAGGTGTACTATCTCCTAAACCAAGGAGTACTCGCAACCTGAGAGAAGGTAAAAGGAAAAGACAACTGAATAATCCTATCCGTTTTCTCCAGAACCTGAAACCATCCTCGAATAAATTCCTTCGAGTTCGTATCTAACCATACGATGGTTTTGTCCAATGGAAGTGGACGTTCGTAGTAATATGGGGTGTCCTGGAGAAAAGGGTAAAAGTAAGTGTGGCAATGAGGTTTGCAACTCTGACAATCCAAAAGCCGGTGTTAAGAAGGTTCGGTCAACTTGGTCACTGAGTCATAGTCTTAGGGTCGGGTCAATGGTCGCAGCCAGAGAGAGAGAAAAGAAACACTCAGCGTGCACTCTAACCTAGATCAGAATGGTTACCAATTTATCTAATCTGGAAACCTCCCACTGTACCTCAAATTCTCCTCCAAACCTGAAAGAAGAATTAGTCGGGGTTACCAGAGAAGTAAACCAACTCATCAGTGGGAATCGGGATCCAACTATCATCGCATGATAACGTGACGGAATCCGCTCACGGTGTCACACTCCAGAAGGTATGCGCATATCTGGCAAGTTTCAGTTCTTTTGAAACTCCCGATGTGATTTCTTCCCCATGCTCTTATGACCTTGACTTTGGCCAACATATCATAAGTCACATGTCAAGTTCTACCCGTCATTCTCCAGGTTAATTTGAACCCACCCGTACATACCCTTGACTTTGGCCAAAATGGCAGCACGACTGTCCCAAACCAACGCATCTATCTATGCTGCATATGAATAACCAACAGCTACCAAACACTGTGCCTTGACTTTGGCCAACATACACAGCTTGAATACTATTGACCACCCATATGAAACGACGGAGGGCTACGAATGGTTTCTGGCGAAAACCTTTAACGTAAAGAACTTGATATCGTCGAAGGAACGGATAGCTTTTTGAAAATATAGTGACGAAAACCGTTGCTAAAGAGGTCACTCCCGGTGAAGGGATCTCGGCTCTTTCCCCGTAGAATGGGGTGCAGGATATTCCAAATGAATACCGCGATGCAAAGCAAAAGTAATCGGCTATAGTGAAGTTAATGCCCTGACGCAAACTTCTGTCCAAGGGGTCACTCCCGGTGAAGGGATCTCGGCCCTTGCCTCGTCGACTGAGGAGCAGGATATTCCAAATGAATACCGCAATGCAAAACAAAAGTGAACGTCCTTGCAATAACAGCTTTTTTTTTTGAAAAGTGTTCCAACAACATCAGATTAGGTTTGTTTTAACTTGCATTGATTCGAATCAATGCAGTCCCATCAATTGATCACACCAAAAAGAACGAAAATATACTGATGTGCGTATATGCCATCCGCATTCGCCACTGGGTCCCGTCATTACCCGTTAGGTTAGCTAACTAACGACAGAGCGGGGACTGGACTAGCGCGGATGCAAAACATATACTACATCTACTAATATATATACCAATATATTATATTCGCTCAAGGCGTGATAAAAATGCAACATCACAGAAAATGTACAGCATCACAGAAACAATACAGATATCTGGGATCCCCGGGTTTCACAGAGCCACTACTGAAACCCGACGTTCCCCTGGTCGTGTGGATAGCCTGCGCAATGAAATCCTAGACCCCTACGGGCGCGGCAAGTTGCCCGCCAAAACCTGAAGCGAGGCAGCCCCCTTCAGCACCGTGAATGGACCACCCAGCACTTCACGGAATCCGGTAACTTAGGCACCCCTCCTGGGTCAACCTGTACCCCCTACGAGTGCGGCGAATAGCCCGCCAATTCTAGAGTGAAGCCCCCTCCGTCTCAATGCCATGAGATGCGGGCTTGTTGCCCTCTAGAACCCGGCTATCCGTGCACCCCTCCGCGGGGTAATCCTAGTACAGAAAGTAAAATATACATACAACGGGTACATCGACCGCAACCAGGTCATGCCGCAAAATAATAATACAAACAGGCAGTGACGGCAGTCCACATGTCGGACGCTCGCCCCGCAATATCAAATGTACATAATACAACCACAACTGTACTAGCATTGCATCCAGGCTATCCCCCACGACCGATCCGCAACATCACAGCAAAAACAGAACATCAACGTGAAAGTCACGTTCGCAAATCCGTCTAACCGGGCTATAGCAGTTAGACCGGATTTACCGATCGAGTGACATTCACGGTCGCAGATATAATGTAAATACTGTGAAATAATGTGTTTAAAATATCCGATCAATCAAAATTATAATAAGTGGGCCCCAAGTACTACTGTAGCAGATCAGGAAATTCTGGGCCCAATATTAATATTCCAAAACCCTAATTTTCACCCCAGAAAGCCTCTGTAAAAATCTGGTGCAGTGAACCCAATAGTGTGCGGCGGAACCGCGGCCCAAAGGGGTGTTTGGCCGCGGTTCCGCGCTCCTACAGTGGAGACACTTCATCGAATTTTCACAGAACTCTTATATTTTCCAGTACATCACTATTTTATAACCTGAAAAATTTTTGGACACCAGAAAATTTTAACAGAAAACTGATGCAAGCAAAAATGCGGATTTTGGAATTTTGATCGATCGGAAATGCAAAACACATTAAACTAAGCTAGACTAAGTTAATGGCGAGGCTCTGATACCACTGTAAGTGCACGGCGGCGCCCCGATCTCCATCCCGAGGCCGAAATGCGGAAGCGGTGATAAACTTTAAATTTTTCTTGAACTGGCAAACCGTCGCGCACTAATACCCGGATCGAACCATTAACTAGTCCTAGCTAACTACAAGATGGGGAAAAGAGATATACCGACTGATCCAAGTCCTCCGGTCTTCTCGACGTCGTCCCGATCTCCTGCGGAAGCTCCGGTCTCCACCTCGTCGCCGGAAGGGCACCACATCGCCTACTTCTTTTACGGGCTCCCACCTCAATGCCGAGGCAACTCGGGCACGAAGCTGGCTAGTCGACGTGCCCAAGATTTGCTGTAGAATGTATAGTAGAACTTGTGTCTCATTTGGGGTTCATGGAGGTGCCATTTTGGTAGAGGGATGATACAAGAATTATGTGGAGGAACTTGGGGATTTTTCTAGCATCAAGAGAGCAAAAATCCCCACTACAAAAATAGGCAACCCCTCCTCCACGCTTGGCCGGCCATAACTAGAGGAGGAGAAGGGAGAGGGGTGTGTGAGAGTGGAGAGTATGTATCAAAAGATAATCAATCTCATAATCCAAGAGAGAGAGGGAAAAAGACTATCATGCACAAGCATGATAACAAGCTAAAACCAACACTCCACCTCAACAATCATCAAGCATGATGACTTCAAAAAGTCAAGCCATCATGAAGAAGTCAAGTCAAAAGGTCAAGTGATCATGACATGGCAATATGCAAAAGACCCCCTCTACAAATGCCTATTTGCAACAATGCAAATAAGCCCTCCTCTACTAATCTTCGGCCAATGAACGATACAAAGGAAATTGGCCGAAACGGAAAGCAAACTGGCAACTCCAGAAAACTGGTCCCGTAATAAATTACAGGAAAACCCCGATACTGTGCATACACACCCGCATTTGTATTCCGACCGAAATACAAATGCAATGAGACAAAATCTACACTGTACTATACTAGGATCCGGCTTAAACCAAAGCCGGCTAGTAATATCTGTTCGATCCTGATCCGTGCAATACCGCATGTATCTGATCGAACCCTGCCATATATCCATACGGGCTGTAGTACAAACTGTCCAATCCTGATCCGTGCAATACCGCGCGTATCTAATCGGACCTTGCCATATCTCCATACGGCCTCTACAACTTTTCGCCCGAAAGCTGAGTAACAGAATGTGGGGGACTATAAGGACTCGTCAACACCTTGGTTGTGGATTTAACCACTAGCACGTCAGAGGTATAAGCCAATACGTAACGGGCTACCTGGTATTGACTAAAAGGGACGTCTGTGAGCGAACTCAGCCTGACAACCCTACTGAGCCTGTCAGTGACAATATCCGTACAGTCCGGTCCGTTCGTCTATGAGCATCGCATGGCGGGCCTAGGGGGTTGGTAAAAGTCAGACCCCCAAAAGCGGTACAAGTCGTGTTGGAGTGTAGCCCAGAACACCCTGAGATACTACTGGAATACCTACCAGTAAATCTCCTTGCCTCGGCCGAGGGCTTCGTGTAATGGCTCTCCTAGACACAGCGCGACCTCACCCCCAATACCGGGAGAGACGAACCCCTGAAGATACGCTCACTGCCTCCATGTGGCTCGGGACTGTACCCAACTAAAACCTGTTTGCACGACTCCTTTGAGCCGTGGTAGGGTAGTAATCAAAGTACAGTGGGATCTCACACGAGATAAATGACGATCCCCAGGTCGATGAACTAACCTGTACACATGTCACCAGGGAACTGCCATCTGACGTCTGGTATATGACCAACTAGCATGTTCCCGGCGAGTCCTGTCCGGTGTACTCATAACCCAATGAGCACCTGTATACATCTTAGGTGATCCAACTGACACCAGTGGCTTGTGAGACCGGCCACCGCCCCTCTTCGGGGTCTCGACTGTATACACTAGTCTACTCTGGAGTATCGATGCCCTGTCTCGAAACTCACACGACTAGGGACCATTTAAGGATATGCTTATAGACCCCAGCTCCCACTTATATGATCGCCCTCATACTGCTGGTGGTCAAGCAAGAATCCTAGGGGCTCTATCAACGTGTAATAGAGACTTTTCAGGTCACCTAAAGAAGTACACGATGATAAAGGTAAACCAGATAGCATACTATCATCTCGAGTAAGACTGTCCTACCGGGATAGGTCCTCCATCAATCATTGCAATCACGTACCTGTGACCTAATAATTGACTCTGAGGGCACTATCTCCAACACAATGCACGTGTCGGAGGCAGTGTCGGTGCTTTGACTCGGCTCTCTTGGGGTAGTTTTGTAATTTCGTATATGGATCAGAATGTAAACCTAAGGTTTTTCTATCTATAAATAGGAAAGCTCAAAGCCAAATTAAGGGTGCCTCTTTTAGGGTGCCTTTCTTAGGATGCCTCTTTTTATTTCTATTTCTAGATCTAGAATTTAATTCTCCATTATAATGACCTTTTAAGAGGTATCAATAAAAGTAAGTTCTTTTTATTTTTCTTGCATTCTTCTTATCGTATTTTTATATCTGCAATTATTATTTGTTAATCTAGTTGTAGAATTTAATCTGTATTTTTCTTATCTCGAATTTTATTTTTATCTTTTTAATGGATGGGTAATTCCTCACTTGTTAGGATTGGAGAACGAAGGTTTGAGAGAAGGAAATCTCTCTCGCTACTTTCTTTGCCCAACACCTTAAAATTCGGACTCCAATTAATTGAACCATAATCCGCTCACTACGGCATCCTATCCTACATAATAGCAGTGATTCCCTAGTTAGACAGGTTATGGTTGAATTAATTAGAGGTTAGGACTAAGAGACAAGAACGGACGGACAAGAACCAAAAGGGAGAAACTAAGCATGGAAAGCCTAGCTTATACTTGCATGTTTCTTCCTAGTCTTGCTAATCCCCGTTGTTGCCGATTACCTTAACACTTATAATCAGAAGGGCATTGAAAGAAGTAAGAATTTTCTAAACTCGAACTAACCTAATCCTAACCTTAGCAAGTCTTTTATCATCTTTTATCTCATTCGTAGATCTTAAAACAAAATCCGACTTAATCGGATTTAACTCGTTAAAACATAAAGAAAAAGATTCCATTTCCCTGTGGATCGACCCGTACTCAACCGGCTAGCTACTAAGCGACACCGTCTTGATTGCCGTAAATTTAAACACAGAAAATCTCTACCAATCATATATATATATATATATATATTAATGCTATATATGTTTTGCATCCGCGCTAGCCCTGCCCCCGCTCCGCCGTTAGTTAAGTAACCTAACGGTGCATGACAAGGCCCCATGGCGAATGCGGATGGAGTATATATGCATTATACTTTTCCTTTTCATACTTTTTTGTAATATTTATCTGAGAAGGATAATGCTAGATAATGAGATTGTCTAAATGATGGGATTGTATTAATTGCATTAATACAAAGTTAAATAAACCTATATATTGTAGGAACCACTCTTTCTAAAAAAGAAGAAAATTTTAGTCGATTCTTTTGCCTTGCATCTTGGCGTTCGGTTAGGAATGCCTGCACCTCATTCGATGAGGAAAGAGCCTTGATCGCATCACTGGGAGTTCACTCTTGGGTAAAAGTTTGTGTCATTAAAATTATTTTTGTAGCCGTATTCTTTTGCTTTGCGTCGTGATATTCGATTAGGAATATCCCGCACCTCATTTGATAAGGAAAAGAGTCTAGATCCCTTCACGGGTAGTTCACTATTAAGCAAAGGTCTACGCGACTATAAACTTTCATTAACATTCGGTTCCTTCAATGAGATCAAGTTCATTACCATAAGGGTTTTCTTCAAAACTAGCCGTAGTCCTCTATCATTTCAGTAAGTAGAGTACTTAGTATTCGTACTACGTTTGTTGACTGTGTCAAGGCGTAGTGTACAGTAGCTAAGTGATATCTCCCTGTTTGCATATTGATGCGATAGGTTAGGACAGTCGTGAAACCTTGTTGACTGTGTTAAGGGTTATGCGGGTGGGTCTAAATCAATTACAAAATGACGGGTTAAACTTGACTAATAGCTTATGGTTTGTTGACTGTGTTGTAGGGTTCCTAGGCACCCTAATGAGGTCTCACAAGGCATCGAACATGCCAATTTCAAAAATCTAGGTGCCGAGAGACCCGACTACGGATCGTTTGCTAGAAAACTAGGCGAAAAACTAACTAGTTAACACTTAACTAAAAGTTTAACGGAAATACAACCTTTGTAGATCCGGTGCTCCACCTCCATAGCTCCGCAACGAAGTCCCCTCCGCTGTCCATATCAATCCCGGGCTCTAACGTCGGCTTCGTCGGAGAATGGGCAAGCTAGGTCGTCGATGTCCATGCCGAAGATGATCTACGTCGAAGCATCGCAAGATCAAGCTCTAACTTCACCAAGTCAAGAAACTTGTGAAGGAAACACACTCTACTACTTGGCAAGAGGTAGAGGATGAAGAAATAGGAAGTGGGTAGACTTTAGATTTGGATTTCTCACTCATATCATCAATCCACCATTGATGTAGTCTAGGTTTTTCTTCTTGAGTTGAAGGAAGAAGAAGAAGAAATGATATGATAAGATATTAGAAAAGAAAAGAATAATAATTCTTATCATAAAGGTAACCATGGTAAAGTGTAGAGATTAAACTAGGGTTAGTGGAAATGGTTAGGGTTAAGGATGAGATAAGAATGGTTGACTTGATCAAAGCTTTAAGAAGCTTCAACATAAAACAAAAATAGCCACCATTCTTTTCTCTTGCCTTTTATTTTCCAAAAATCAATAAATAAATAAATAAGTGAATAAAACAAAACCCTAACCATAATCATGTAACCATGGTTTGATCTTTACACAAAAACCCTAGCATAACATGTATCATCAAACATGATACAATCAAGTGCACAAAAGTATATCACATATACAATGTGTACAATCCGAGTGAGAAAATCCATTTAAAAGTGAACCAATACTAGTTAACGCAAAGTAATATATCAAATATATAATTATGCATTAAATCATTAAATCAACACTTGATTTAACGATCCGGTCATATCGCATATAACCGACTAGTATCCAATGTATCGGCTTATCGAATCAACCCTCGATTCGATAACTAGGTTATATCGCATATAACCATACGACACATTCATCGCGAGAATGAAATACGGTATCACATACACGCATTATTCTCGGTCCCGCACATATCTCATATGCGCTCCTATTTCGTTTCGCTTGAGCCAGGAAACCTCTGTGTAGGACTCTAAAGACTCATCAATACGCCGGCAGCAGATGATGATCATATCAAGCACCCACAAGCCGCAAGCGGTCTGCTAAACGTAACGGCCACCCGGGTATTGAGCGATCTGAAGATCGACGAGCAAGCCCGCTCACACTCCAGTGAATCCAACAAGTAACACTACCGTACAGTCCGGTCTCTTCGTCTGATATGTCGCATATCTCGCCTAGGGGTGGTAAACGTCAGACCCCAATAGCTCGATAAGTCGTGTCGATATGAGGTCTATAACTATTCGAGAAACTACTGGTAACACTTACCAGTAAATCTCAGCAACCCTGGCCAGGGATTTCCTGTTATAGCCAATCGAACAAAGCGCAACATCAACCCCCCTATACCGGGAGAGACGAATCCCCTCCTATCGCTCATTGCCTCCATGTGACTCGGGACTGTACCCAAAAACCACCGTTTTGCACGCCCTCTTGGACGTGGTAAGATGGAAATCAAAGCACAGTGGGAACCACACAAGACTCTATGACGATCTCGGGTCAACAGACTACTCTGTACCAGTGTCACCAGAGAACTGCCATCTGACGTGAGGTATAATACCATCTGGGAGTTCTCGGCGAGTCCGTCCAGTGTACCCAGTCTCTACTGAGCACCCGTATATCATCTCCGATGTCAAACACCAATGGATATGGGATCATCCATCGCCCATCTGTATGGGTCGAGAAGGTACACGCTAGTCTACTCTGGTATATCGATGCCCCGTCTCGATATACCCACGACTAGGGACTGTGAAGGATGTACTTATGGACTACCATGTCCCCACTAGTATGATCCGCATCATAGTCCATGTAGTCAAGTACAGATCCTAAGGGCATTACCAACATGTAACAGAGAGACAATCAGCATACACGTTAAGGTAAATGGTAACCAGATAGCATACTATCATGTCGAGCAAGAAAGTCCTCCCTATATATGTCCCAGCATCCACTACAATATACATCCTATGTGTAGTAATGGCCTCTAGGGCATACATATAACTAACAATCTCCCACTTGCACTAGGGCCATCTGTAGCAGTGGTTGTAGTATCTCATACTCAACCATCCCATAAAAGTCTCTCTTTGGGAACAGACCTTTGTGAGTGGCTCCGCTGTGTTGTCCTCTGAGTCTACTCTCCAAACCTCGATCCCCTGGAGATCAACCATCTCCATGATCAGGTGATACTGCCTTAGAATATGTCTGGATCACTGATGGGACCGGCGTTCCTCGGCATAAGCCACAACTCCATTGTCTCACAATGGTAGAAACGTAGTTCATCTCATGAACTAATATACACCCAAACATCCTCTTTGGTAGCATCTTAAGTAGCGATGTATCCTGCCTTTATCGTCTAGTATGCCACGGTATCTAGCTTGGAACTTTTCCAACATACCGTCCCTCCACTGAGGGTAAAGACAATGCCTGTGACTGACATTCAGTCGTCTTTATCACCCTGGAACCCTTCCAGTGATTCTCCCCAGGATCGGTTGATACCGTCTCACTACAACTAGTGAGAGTCCTAATATCCAATTAGATCTATCTCATAGATCCAAAAAACCCAGGATTTAGGAGGTATTACTTTGATCCTATTGGAGAATCCTTGTGATAAGCGGAGATCGACCGAGCGTAGCATAGGAAAATCCTTCCCTATCAAGAGTATGTCATCCACGTACTCTACGAGGATCGTCACCATACTCCCTACTACCTTTTTGTTTATACAAGGTTCATCTACCATTTTGATGATGTCAAACTCTTTGACTAATCCATCAAAACAGATGTTCCAACTCCGCGATGCCTGCTTTAATCCTATAAAGCATCTTGCACATGTTTCCGCTGCTCCCACTGTCTACAAAGTCCTCTGGCTGTGTACTTATAGACGCACTCTTCTAAAACATCATTTAGAAAAGCAGTCATGACACCCAACCGCCAGATATCGTAGTCATGGTATGTAACCGTGGCAAGTAGGATTTGGATGGACTTAAGCATAGCTACTTGAAAAGGTTTCATCATTATCCATGCCTGGTCGATGACGAAAACCTTTAACAAGTCTAGCTTTGAAAGTTTTAACTTTTCCATGTACACCAAGTAATCTTCTCAAGATCTACTTGCTCCTGATGGGGATTTAACCCTTCAGATATAGCAACTAAAGTCCATACTTTGTCGGTGTATAAGGATTCCATCTCAGATCACTAAGCATCCAGTCATTCTTATAGAGTCTTACTCCTGATGGCCAGCTCGAAACTAGTTGGGTCATCATCTCATGATGCAGTCCTCGCTCCCACTGTCATAGAGAAACTGAAGTATCTCTCAGGTGGGTGAGGAACCCTACTAGATCGGCGGAGAGGCTGAGGTTCGTTGGTAACTATTGAATCATTTGGTTTTGCCAAATCATCTGCAGTAGTTTGTATAGCTGGAACCTTTCCAGTTCTACATTACAGACCTTGCCTTGAGCTTGTCCGGATTTTGCTTTTAGACATTAGCCGGACAACCCCAAATCTTAACTAGCTTAAGACATGGGCTCTTCCCTTTCCATATCACATATGAAATGGTAGGCAACTGATTTGATTGGAACCCTATTCAATAGGTATGCAACTTCTTAAGTGCACAACTCCCTTAAGGAAAAAGGTAACTCAGTAGTACTCATCATAGAGTACACCTTATCATATAGGGTGTGATTGCTCCGCCCCGATATACCATCGTGCTATGGTGTATTCGGAGGAGTAATGCTGAGAGAGAATCTCATTCTCCTTTAGAATAATCCAGGATTTCCGTGCACAAGTATTCTCCTCCTTGAGCTCATCATAGGACATAATACTTATACCCGTATTGGTTCTCTACTTCTAGCTTATATTCTGTGAATATCTCAAAAGGTTCGGACTTGTGTTTCAACAGGAACATAGGTCTGAATCTTGAGAGATTATCAGAGAATGTAATGAAGTATAAAGAACCAGTCCTGGCATATGTAGACAGGGGACCTTACATACATCAACATGTATCAATCCCAAGAGTTTACTAACTCTTTCTCTGTTTCCATTAAACGGAGCTATGGTCATCTTATCTTTGTGACATGACTGGCGAGTTTCACAAGATGTAAATTCAAACTAATTTAAACATACATCTATATATAACTCTAGCCAGTCGGGTCACATTGATCTGACCTAGTCTACAATACCTCAAGAAGGATTCGTTCATTTCTGAACTCTTCCTCTTGTGTGTGTTCCGTATACTAAGAACTGTAGTTTGATTTAGAACAGCAATGCTTTTAGATAACGTGCCTGAACCGATCAACTTTTGATATAGGAAATGTTCAAAACATTGTCCAACAATACAAAATTTTATCATTTCTTTACTAATAAAGAGATAGATATGATTTTGTATATCAGGTTCGGTATCTAACAACATTCGTTCAAAATCAATGTATTTGGAATACAGGGTGACAGTGACCAACAGACTTGGCTGCAACACTTGCCCCGTTTTCTGCCTTATGAAACTTATCACCCGTTCTCAGTTCTCTACCTTTCTGTAGCCCTATGTAACTGATTACATATCTGGGATCCTGATCTGGTATCACATACCCAGGACGTAGAGGATACAGAGAAACAACTCTTTGTAATGAACACACCCGAAGATGATGCATCAGCATGCACTCTCTTCGTTTGGGCGGCACGGGAATTCTGGTAATCCCCTATCTCCTGCTCTGTCTTATAACAATTATAAGTTGGAGCGGAACCAACGTTCCCCAGCTCAGTATAACAAGCGGGTTCGGTCAATATTCCGTATTATTATCTTGATTAAGGCGTGATATGGTCGCTACCTGGAGAGAGAGAGAGAAGAAAACACTCAGCGTGCGCTCTTGCAAGAATAGATTGGTTATTATTTTATCTAATCAGGATGGCTCCCACTGCTTTTTATCAAATCTTCCTTCAAACCCTAAAAGGAAAGACTAGCCGGGATTAATTACACACTACAAGTTCACCAATCTTTCAGCCAGGCCAGTGTCGGTACTTTGAGGGAGGTCCCCCGTGCTTTCGCACGAACCAAATTAATGTAAACCTCGTTTTCCCAGAGGCGTAACCCCGTTGACACCTTTCTAGACACCTACTTGATCGGCTAATTGTAATGTATAAAACTCTCCCAGGAGTAACTCTTACTCGCAGCGGGTATCGGGATCCAACTATCTCATAGAAGGTATGCAATCTCATTGCAAATTTCAACACTTGAAATTCCCGATAATGTTTTGCCCCCAGTACCCTATGACCTTGACGGAGGTCAACAAACCATAGGCTACTAGTCAAGTTCAACCCGTCATTTCTTGATCGAATTAAACCCACCCGCACGACCCTTGACGGAGGTCAACAAGGCCGCACGACTACCCTAATCCAATCTGCATCATATGCATAAGCAGATAAGTACTAATTAGCTACCGCACACTACGCCTTGACGGAGGTCAACAACCGTAGCACGAATACTAAATAGGACTTATCTGAAATGACGGAGGGCTACGACAGGTTTTTCTGAAAACCTATTGCGTAATGAACTTGATATCGTTGTAGAATCAAATGATTTTAAAATGGAGTGTTTTTGAGGCTTTTCTAGTTTTGCTAAAGGAGTCACTCCCGGTGAAGGGATCGTCGGTCCTTTCCTCGTCGAATGAGGTGCGGGATATATCATATATATCACTGTGCAAAGCAAAAACTCTTAAAAGCTATCAAAAGACAAACCGAGTGTGTAGCATCTGCCAGTTATTGCTAAAGGAGTCACTCCCGGTGAAGGGATCTCGGTCCTTTCCTCATCGAATAAGGTGCAGGATATATCACATATACCGCTGTGCAAAGCAAGAACTGTAGCTACCTGTTTTATTTTGAAATTCGATTCTACAACATCTTAGGTTTCTTTTAATTCATTAATCACATTAATGAAGTCCCATCATTTAAATACCTAAACAACACAGATAAATACGACGTACACTTATGCCATCCGCATTCGCCTCGATGTCCCCTTGTGCACCGTTAGGTTAGGTAACTAACGACAGAGCAGGGCAGGGCTAGCGCGGGTGTAAAACATAAGTAACGTCTATATAATATATCATATATACTATATACTGTATCTATCACAGAACATCACATGATCACATCACAGATATCGCAGCAGAAGAAACATATGAAATATTGGATATACTAGGACGTCCGTGTTTTCAATACGAGCCAGTATAAAACACGGATTCCACGGTCGTGATGAATAGCCAAACCCACACCCCTAGACCCCTACGAGAGCGGCAAGTAACCCTACCAATTCTGGAGTTAGGAGACCCGGACTCGACTCCTCGAGTTGGTCTCCCACTGGACTCCAGAACCCGGTTACTTGTGCCCTCCTCCTTGGGTCTATCCTAGTGCGGAAAAGTAAATAATATACAAACGGTGACAACTTCCGCTACCTGGAAGTGCCCCAATAAAAGAATATTACATACAACTTTTTACATGAATGAAAATGAAAAACACTCATCTCACATAAAAACCCCCGGCTATTCGAACACGACGATCCAATATAACATATCCAGCAACACATAACATCACATGTCACCATCGTAAGTAAATATGCGCATCCCAATTGTCGTTGACATATAGCAACGAAACCGGCGATATCACATGTTACACTTACGGTCACAGAAAAGAAAGTGTAAAACTACAACAGTTGGAATCCGCAACCACCTCAGACATCGCATGCCTGACCAAATGAATCA
Organism: Agapanthus africanus; assembly: GCA_030015575.1. Classification (NCBI taxonomy): domain Eukaryota; kingdom Viridiplantae; phylum Streptophyta; class Magnoliopsida; order Asparagales; family Amaryllidaceae; genus Agapanthus; species Agapanthus africanus. The sequence continues at coordinate 131,832,111 of CM057340.1, read as the reverse complement.
CTTAGACATCACATGCCTAACAATTATAAACCCCACATTTCAGTCTCATTATCGAAAACACATTTCAATATCGAGTCGGGCAATTCAACAAGATTCCCGACAATCTGATCGAATACTCGTCGCAAACTTTAGTAGGCGGCCGCACCCCCGATACCGTCGACGAAGTGCACCAAGGCGGAACACCGCTACCGCGAGCACCCGGACGGATGCTTTCGGCGACGGGGTTCTCCTGCTGTCACTTGGTCGGGGCTATGGAGTGAGGCTGTCTATTAAGTTTACCCGGCGAGTATCCGCGTACGCTACGTGATTGCGACGGACTTTTGATCACATCAAAATTCCGTGGCAACCGATCAAGTGAGACTAAAGTGCTATGTTTATAACATTCATTTAGTTATCTCATAACTTTTTGTGAATTCCAATTATTGTATCCCATTCCGGATAAATAGAAAATGTCAAACTTTCCGATCGAACAATCGAATACCCAAGTTTTCCCGATACAGATCAACACATGAAATAAGTCTAACAACATTCAGTTCGTGCCTCAGTACCAACGGTCCAGCCGTAGAAGGGTCAAGCCAACGCCTCACATGTGGCACGCCGTACTGCCCCAAACCCGAAGGTTTAAAGGGCAGTTCAAGACGGTCACATAATCGAGTTAAGGTTTGTTGTCTTCTAGAGGGACCATCGAGTTACTTGCACTACTTAGAACGTCGTTAAACTACGGAAAAATCCAACACTTGGAAATTTCCCGACAGGGGAAAAATTGGGTATTTATATCCGGTCGAACTTTTTAACATATTCTAAAATTTATCCAGAAAGCCACACAGACAAAATTTGATAATCCGATCGAAACACCGAATCCCCAAAACAACTGCAGAAAATTCAACTCTTGAAAAATTATTAAAAATACCCAGGAAAACCAGCACTGTTAAATAGGAGTTACTGTGCAAACATCACCTCACAAAACGACAAACAGGCCGCGGTTCCGCCGCACGAGCCAAGCTTGTGCCGCGGAAGCGCGGCGCTTTAATGGAATTAGGGTTACGAATTGCACAGTTACTCTTATATTTTCCTGCTGATATTTCTACATATTTTTAATACTGAAAAATCCCTGTTTTAAGAAAAAGTACAGAGAGCACATTTGAGTTGGGGTTTCGGGTTCGTTCGGGTTTCAAACTTCGTCTGGACTTCGCCTAAGGCTCTAGCTAGGCTCTGATACCACTGTAGGGTTTCTAGGCACCCTAATGAGGTCTCACAAGGCATCGAACATGCCAATTTCAAAAATCTAGGTGCCGAGAGACCCGACTACGGATCGTTTGCTAGAAAACTAGGCGAAAAACTAACTAGTTAACACTTAACTAAAAGTTTAACGGAAATACAACCTTTGTAGATCCGGTGCTCCACCTCCATAGCTCCGCAACGAAGTCCCCTCCGCTGTCCATATCAATCCCGGGCTCTAACGTCGGCTTCGTCGGAGAATGGGCAAGCTAGGTCGTCGATGTCCATGCCGAAGATGATCTACGTCGAAGCATCGCAAGATCAAGCTCTAACTTCACCAAGTCAAGAAACTTGTGAAGGAAACACACTCTACTACTTGGCAAGAGGTAGAGGATGAAGAAATAGGAAGTGGGTAGACTTTAGATTTGGATTTCTCACTCATATCATCAATCCACCATTGATGTAGTCTAGGTTTTTCTTCTTGAGTTGAAGGAAGAAGAAGAAGAAATGATATGATAAGATATTAGAAAAGAAAAGAATAATAATTCTTATCATAAAGGTAACCATGGTAAAGTGTAGAGATTAAACTAGGGTTAGTGGGAATGGTTAGGGTTAAGGATGAGATAAGAATGGTTGACTTGATCAAAGCTTCAAGAAGCTTCAACATAAAACAAAAATAGCCACCATTCTTTTCTCTTGCCTTTTATTTTCCAAAAATCAATAAATAAATAAATAAGTGAATAAAACAAAACCCTAACCATAATCATGTAACCATGGTTTGATCTTTACACAAAAACCCTAGCATAACATGTATCATCAAACATGATACAATCAAGTGCACAAAAGTATATCACATATACAATGTGTACAATCCGAGTGAGAAAATCCATTTAAAAGTGAACCAATACTAGTTAACGCAAAGTAATATATCAAATATATAATTATGCATTAAATCATTAAATCAACACTTGATTTAACGATCCGGTCATATCGCATATAACCGACTAGTATCCAATGTATCGGCTTATCGAATCAACCCTCGATTCGATAACTAGGTTATATCGCATATGACCATACGACACATTCATCGCGAGAATGAAATACGGTATCACATACACGCATTATTCTCGGTCCCGCACATATCTCATATGCGCTCCTATTTCGTTTCGCTTGAGCCAGGAAACCTCTGTGTAGGACTCTAAAGACTCGTCAATACGCCGGCAGCAGATGATGATCATATCAAGCACCCACAAGCCGCAAGCGGTCTGCTAAACGTAACGGCCACTCGGGTATTGAGCGATCTGAAGATCGACGAGCAAGCCCGCTCACACTCAAGTGAATCCAACCAGTAACACTACCGTACAGTCCGGTCTGATCGTCTGATATGTCGCATATCTCGCCTAGGGGTGGTAAACGTCAGACCCCAATAGCTCGATAAGTCGTGTCGATATGAGGTCTATAACTATTCGAGAAACTACTGGTAACACTTACCAGTAAATCTCAGCAACCCTGGCCAGGGATTTCCTGTTATAGCCAATCGAACACAGCGCAACATCAACCCCCCTATACCGGGAGAGACGAATCCCCTCCTATCGCTCATTGCCTCCATGTGACTCGGGACTGTACCCAAAAACCACCGTTTTGCACGCCCTCTTGGACGTGGTAAGATGGAAATCAAAGCACAGTGGGAACCACACAAGACTCTATGACGATCTCGGGTCAACAGACTACTCTGTACCAGTGTCACCAGAGAACTGCCATCTGACGTGAGGTATAATACCATCTGGGAGTTCTCGGCGAGTCCGTCCAGTGTACCCAGTCTCTACTGAGCACCCGTATATCATCTCCGATGTCAAACACCAATGGATATGGGATCATCCATCGCCCATCTGTATGGGTCGAGAAGGTACACGCTAGTCTACTCTGGTATATCGATGCCCCGTCTCGATATACCCACGACTAGGGACTGTGAAGGATGTACTTATGGACTACCATGTCCCCACTAGTATGATCCGCATCATAGTCCAGGTAGTCAAGTACAGATCCTAAGGGCTTTACCAACATGTAACAGAGAGACAATCAGCATGCACGTTAAGGTAAATGGTAACCAGATAGCATACTATCATGTCGAGCAAGAAAGTCCTCCCTATATATGTCCCAGCATCCACTACAATATACATCCTATGTATAGTAATGGCCTCTAGGGCATACATATAACTAACATGTGTCATGGTCATAAGCCGCTAGGGGTAAAAATTAATATCGGGAGTTTCAAGTATTGAAACTTGTAATGAGATTGTAGGGTTCCTATGAACGACAGCAAGGTTTCGGGAGGTATCGTCCATACCATTTTCAAAAATTCGCCCTTTTAAAGAACCCTAAACTAGAATCAATAACTAGAGAATCATACGAAACAAAAAGTAAACTACTTTACTTCTAAGTGAACTAGAAATACAACCTTTGTAGATCGGTCCTTCACTTCATAAGCTCCTTGTAGTAGTCCCTTCGCTGCGATGAAATGATCTTGCGGGCTCTTGAAAGGCTCCATGAGAAGAAAGCAACGATCTTGCTTGAAGTCTTCGAGGCCGAAGATGATCTACGTCGAGGAGACACTAACTCAGGTTACTACTTAACTAATTGGTGATTAGTGAAGCTAACACCCTATACTAAAGTGCTAATCTAGTAAAGGATGATGAAGTAGGAAGTGGGCTAACTTTAGTTTTATTTTTCTCACAATATTTTCTCTCTTTAGAAAACCGTAGCAAGCTTTTACTCAAGGAAGAAGAAGATGAGCTCAAGAGATGAGAATGAACTAATGAGGTAAGAGAATCAACCATGGGTGAGTTTGTATCATATAACTAACTCATGTAGAGACATAACCATGGCTAAATTATAATGGTTAGGTTAATAAATATCTTAAGTAAAACAAAACTAGTGGACTGAGTCAATGCATCCATAAGCTTCATGAAGCTTCATGCATGTGAGCTCATTATCCACTAATTTTGGAATTACTTTAAATACTAAAACCCAACATTATAATTAGTATGGTGTAAGTCTCATACACCCATGTAGTGTGTATCAACAACCATGATACAAAAAGAACACAATTAATATATATCACGTATATAATAAGTGTGCACATGTGAGAGTAAATAAATGCTTAAGTGAGCTAATATTAGTTAATGTAATCTAGTATATCACATATAGAATTATGCATTAAATTATCAAATCAACTCTTGATTTAATAATCCGGCTATATCACATACAACGGACTAATATTAAATGTACCAACTTATCGAATCAACACTTGATTCGATAACCCGGCTATATCACATATAACCGTCCGATACAAATATCGCGAGAATAGAATACGGCATCACATACTCGCATTATTCTCGGTCCCGCACATATCACATATGTGCTCCTACTTCGTTTTGCCTGAGCCAGTAAAACCTCTATGTAGGACTCTAAAGACTCGTCAATATGCCGGCAGTAGGTGATGATCACATCAAGCACACACAAGCCGTCAGTGGTACTAGCTGGACGTAATGGCTACCCGGGTATTGAGCGATCAGAAAATCAACAAGCAAGCCCGCTCTTGCTCCTGTAATGCCTGTCAGTAACACTACCGTACAGTCCGTTCTTCTCATCTGATATGTTGCATATCCAGTATAGGGGTGGTAAACGTCTGACCCCAATAACCGATAAGTCATGCCGATATAAGGCTCATAACGGGTCGAAAAACTACTGATAACACTTACCAGTAAATCTCTAAATCAGCCCTGGCCAGGGACTTCCCTGTTATGGCCAATCGAGCACAACACAACATCAACCCCCAATACCGGGAGAGATGAAACCCCTCCTATCGCTCATTGCCTCCATATGACTCGGGACTGTACCCAAAAACCACCGTTTTGCACGTCCTCTTGAACGTGGTAAGATGGAAATCAAAGCACAGTGGGAATCACACAAGACTCTATGACGATCTCGGGTCTACAGACTAACCTGTACCAGTGTCACCAGAGAACTGCAATCTGACGTGAGGCACAATACCATCTTGGAGTTCTCGGCGAGTCCGTCCAGTGTACCCAGTCTCCACTGAGCACCCGTATACCATCTCTGATGTCAAACACCAATGGATATGGGATCATCCATCGCCCATCTCATGGGTCGAGAAGCGTATACGTTAGTGTACACTGGTATATCGATGCCCTGTCTTGATACACCCACGACTAGGAACATTAAAGGATGAACTTATGGACTACCAAGGCCCTACTAGTATGATCTACATCACAATCCTGGTAGTCAAGTATACATCCTAAGGGCTTTACCAACATATAAATATAAGACAGTATCAAGAGACAAGTATACATGTTAAGATAAAAAGCAACCAGATAGCATAATATCAGGTCGAGCAAGAAAGTCCTCTCTATATATGTCCAAGCATGCAATATAATATACATCATATGTACAATAATGGCCTCTAGGGCATACATACAACTAACAATCTCCCACTTGCACTAGGGCTAGCTACTGTAGTATCGCATACCCAGCATCCCGAAGAGTTTCTCGAACTGTATCTGGGGAATGGCCTTCGTGAGTGGATCCGCAGTGTTGTTCTTCGTGTCAACTCTCCTGACCTCGATCTCCCGGCGATCAACTATCTCCCGGATCAGGTGATACCGTCTCAGAATATGCCTGGATCGCTGATGGGACCTGAGTTCCTTGTCCAAAGCCATCGCTCCATTGTTATCATAATACAAAAGTATTGGATACTCAATGGATGGAACCACTCCAAGTTCAGTTATGAACTTCTTCATCCAAACAGCCTCTTTGGCAGCATCGTTGGCAGCGATGTATTCAGCCTCCATCGTTGAGTCTGCCACGGTTTCTTGCTTGGAACTCTTCCAGCAAACCGCCCTTCCATTGAGGGTAAAGACAAATCCCGAGTGCGACTTAGAGTCGTCCTTATCACTCTGGAAGCTCGAATCGTTAAAGGACTCCACTTGGAGTTCTCCGTTACCATACACCAAGAACATCTCTTTAGTCCTTCTCAAGTACTTGAGAATGCTCTTCACAGTTGTCCAGTGACTTTCTCCAGGATCTACTTGATACCTACTCACCACACTTAGTGAGTGTGCTACATCGGGTCTGGTACATAGCATCGCGTACATGATAGAGCCTACTGCCGAAGCATAGGGTATCCTATGCATGCGAGCTCTCTCCAAATCAGTCTTGGGAGATATCTCTTTGGAGAGAGTGAGTCCTGAGATCGTGGGTAAAAACCCACGCTTGGATTCTTCCATACTAAACCTCTTTTGTATGGTGTCAATGTACCTGGATTGGGACAATCCCATTATCCGTTTAGATCTATCTCTATAGATCTTAATCCCCAAGATGTAGGAGGCATCCCTTAGATCTTTCATTGAGAATCTTTGTGATAAGAAGAGCTTGACCGATTGCAGCATAGGAATGTCATTTCCTATCAAGAGTATGTCATCCACGTACAATACGAGGAAGACAACCTTACTCTCTGCCACCTTCTTGTATATACAAGGTTCATCTACGTTTTTAACGAAATCAAACTCTTTGATAACGACATCAAAACAGATGTTCCAACTCCGTGATGCTTGCTTTAACCCATAGATGGATTTAAGAAGCTTACACACCTTCCCGCTGCTCCCACTGTCTACGAAGCCCTCTGGCTAAGTCATGTACACGCACTCTTCCAAATCACCATTCAGAAAGGCGGTCTTAACATCCATTTGCCAGATTTCATAGTCATGGTATGCAGCGATGGCAAGCATGATACAGATGGATTTAAGCATAGCCACTGGAGAAAATGTTTCGTCATAATCCATACCTGGTCGTTGAGGAAAACCCTTTGCAACAAGTCTAGCTTTGAAAGTCTCCACTTTCCCATCTACACCAAGTTTTTTCTTGAAGATCCACTTGCTCCCAATGGGTTTTACCCCTTCAGGAGCATCTTCCAAATTCCATACTTTGTTGGTGTACATGGATTCCATCTCGGACCGCATTGCATCAAGCCATTTCACAGAGTCCCCACTCATGATGGCCTGCTCGAAGCTAGTAGGGTCATCATCTTCCATGATGCAATCCTCGCTTCCACCATCAATGAGAAAACTATAGTATCTCTCAAGTGGATGAGGAACCCTACTAGATCGGTGGAGAGGCTGGGGTTCGTTGGGAACTATCGAATCCTCTGGTTTCACCAAATCTTCTGTCGTAGTCTGTATAGCTGGAACTTCTTCCAGTTCTACCTCCTTGCCATTAATTTCTTTCAAAAGATAACCATTTTCTAAATAGGTGGCATGTCGAGAAACAAACACCTTTTGTCCCTCGGAATGGTAGAAGATATAGCCTCGCGAATGTTTGGGATATCCTATGAACTTACACAGAACTGATCTTGCCTCAAGTTTGTCTGGATTTTGTGTTTTCACATAGGCCGGACAACCCCATATCTGAATAAAATTAAGATGTGGCCTCTTCCCATTCCATATCTCATATGGAATGGTAGGCACTGATTTGGTGGGAACTTGATTCAATAGGTATGCGGCCGTTTCCAGCGCATGACCCCAAAAGGAAATAGGTAACTCAGCGGTGCTCATCATAGAGCGCACCATATCTAATAGGGTGCAATTCCTCCGCTCCAATACACCGTTGTGCTGTGCTGTATATGGAGGAGTAAGCTGAGAAAGAATCCCATTCTCTTTTAGATAGTCTAAGAACTCCGTGCTCAAGTATTCACCTCCTCGATCAGATCGTAGGATTTTAATACTTTTACCCGTTTGGTTCTCGACTTCGGACTTATATTCTCTAGATTTCTCAAAAGCTTCAGACTTATGTTTCATCAGGAACACATATCCGAATCTAGAGAGATCGTCAGTGAATGTAATGAAGTATGAGGAACCATTCCTGGCATGAGTAGACATAGGACCACATACATCACTATGTATCAGTCCCAATAGCTCACTAGCTCTTTCTCCGTGTCCTGTAAATGGAGTTTTGGTCATCTTGCCCTTGAGACATGACTGGCAAGTGTCATAAGATGAAAATTCGAACGGATTCAAATATCCATCCTTATGCAGCTTAGCTAGTCATGTCGCATTGATATGACCTAGTCTACAATGCCACAAGAAGGATTCGTTCATTTCTGAACTCTTCCTCTTGTTTGTGTTTTGTACATTAAGAACCGTGGTTTGATCTAGAATGTATATGTCATTATTTAACAAGCCTGATCCAATCAACTTTTGATTCAGGAAGATATTCATAACATTATCCTGTACTACAAAATTATATCCTTCTTTACTCAGTAAAGAAACTGATATAAGATTGCATATCAGGGTCGGAATGTAATAGCATTCGTTCAGAATCAAGGTATTACTATTTGATAATACAAGGTGATATTCGCCAACTGCTTTGGCTGCAACATTTGCCCCATTCCCTACTCTTACGGAATGATCACCTACTCCTATTTTTCTACCTTTCCTTAGCCCATGTAACATATTACATATGTGGGATCCCGATCCGGTATCTAATACCCAGGACGTAGAGTGAACCGAGAAACAGTTTTTAACAACCAACACACCCGAAAAAGATGCATCAACATGCTTATTCTTCGTTTAAGGGAATCCGGATATGTCCTTATTCCCTGTTTAGTTTTATAACAATTATAAGAAAGAACGGAACCAACGTTCCCCAGCACAGTATAACATGCGGGTTCGGTCAATACATCCATATTATTATCTTGATTAAGACGTGACATGGTCGCTACCTGGAGAGAGAGAGAAGAAAACACTTTAGCGTATGTTGTTGCAAGATCAGATTGATTATTATTTTATCTAATCAGGATGGCTCCCACTGTTTTTATCAAATCTTCCTTCAAACCCAAAAAGGAAAGACTAGCCGGGATTAATTACACCCTACAATTTCGCCAATCTTTCAGCCAGGCCAGTGCCGGTACATTAAGGGAGGTTCCCCGTGCTTTCGCACGGACCTAATTAGAATAAATCTCGTCTTTCTAGAGGCATAACCCCGTTGACACTTTTCTAGACACCTACTTGATCGGCTAATTGTCTTGTGTAAAACTCTCCCAGGAGTAACTCTTACTCGTAGTTGGTATCGGGATCTAACTATCTCATAGAAGGTAAGCAATCTCATTGCAAATTTCAACACTTGAAATTCCCGATAATATTTTACCCATAGCGTCCTATAACCTTGACAGAGGCCAAACTACCCATAGTCTGCTAGTCAAGTTCAACCTGTCATTTCCTGATTAAATTAGACCCACCCGCAAGACCCTTGACGGACGCCAAAAAACGCCGTATGAATACCCTAATCCAATCGCATCATATTCTACAGATAAGTACTAATCAGCTACCGTACACTACGCCTTGACGGAGGCCAAACTACCGTAGCATGAATACTAAGTAATACTTATCTAAAATGACGGAGGGCTACGCAAGTTTTTCAGAAAACCTCCTGCGTAATGAACTTGATATCGTTGTAGAATCGAGTGAGTTGAAAAGGAGTGCTTCTGAGGCTTTTACTAGTTTCGCTAAAGAGGTCACTCCCGGTGAAGGGATCTTGGCTCTTTCCTTATCGAATAAGGGGCAGGATATTTCATAAATACCACTATGCAAAGTAAATACTTCAAAAGAAATCAAAAGACAATCCGTGTGTTGTAGCATCTACCAGTTATTGCTAAAGAGGTCACTCCCGGTGACGGGATCTCGGCTCTTTCCTTATGGAATAAGGTGCAGGATATATCATATATATCACTATGCAAAGCAAATACTGTAGCTACCCTTTTTAAAAATTTGATTCTACAACATCTTTTAGGTTTTTTTCTTTTCATTAATCTCATAAATGAACTCCCATCATTTAAGCTTCCTAAGCATCACAGAAGAAACGAAAATATAACGTACGCTTATGCCATCCGTATTCCCCACAATGTCCTGTTATGCACCGTTAGGTTACTTAACTAACAGCATACCGGAACGGGACTAGCGCGGGTGCAAAACATAAGCAACATCTACTATATATCTCATATATAATGTATATCCATTCATCTCAGAATCCACAGTGATCACATCACAGAGCAACAGAAGAAATATATGAAATATTAGATATACTAGGAGGTCCGTGTTTTATTTTGAGCCTGTATAAAACACGGATTCCACGGTCGCGATGAATAGCCAAACCCACATCCCTAGACCCCTATGAGAGCGGCAAGCAACCCTACCAATTCTAGAGTTAGGAGACCCGGACTCGACTCCTCGAGTTGGTCTCCCACTGGACTCTAGAACCCGGTTACTTGTGCTCCCCTCCTTGGGTCTATCCTAATGCGGAAAAGTAAATAATATATAATAATGGTGACATCATCCTCAACCCGGAAGTGCCCCAATAAAAGAATATTACATAAATTGAATTTTATATGAATGAAAATAAAAACTCTCATCTGACATAAAACCCCCGGCTATTCAAAACACAACGATCCAATATAACATATACAGCAACACATAACGTCACATGTCATCAACGTAAGTAAATATGCGTATCCTAATTGTCGTTGACATACAGCAACGAAAACGGCGATACACCATACATTACACTTACGGTCGCAGAAAAAACTAGACAATATTAAACATTCCGATCGAATCAACAAACACCCACAATTACCCAAAAAGCTCAACACTTGAGCTTAGTTTAAAATTATTCAGCACATGCCACAGTACCAATGAACCGGCCGTAGAAGGGTCAACCAAGGCCTCACATGTGGCACCGCTGAACCACCAAAAACCCTAGGGTTTAGTGGCGGTTCTGACGGCCACATAATCGAGTTAGGGTTTCGTTCTTCTAGAGGGTCCATCGAATAACTTGCATGATGTTTGAATGTTTTTTAACTACGGAAAAAAATCCAACACTTGGAAAATTTTCCGGCAAGGGTTAAAGCGGGTATTTGATATCCGATCGAACTTTTTAACACCGTCTAAAGTAACCGGAAAACAGTTAGAATTACGACCACGAAACACTCCGAGTTGCCATTTCAGTAAGTTAATCATCACATGAAAATGTAGAAAAACAAACAACACCTGAAACACAAAAACCCAGAGACCAGAACATGAAAAAAATTTGGGACCAAAATTCTACGCTGGGGCTGGCCACCTCGGAAAAACCCTTCACCTGCTCGGCCAAAATCCGAGCAGATGCCCCCAAATTTCTTCCATGTTCTTATTTTCTCTTAAATATGATTCTGCACTAGTTTGAAAAATTTTTAGAGCTCATATAAAAATCGACAGAAACATAGTTTTGATGTGTTAAGTTTCGGAGTTGTTTCGGTTTCGTAATCCTTCACAATCCGTCTAATTTTCTAGCTAGGCTCTGATACCACTATAGGGTTCCTGTAAATGACAGCAAGGTTTCGGGAGGCATCGTCGATGCTATTTTCAAAAATTTTCCATTTTAAAGAACCCTAAACTAGAATCGATAACTATAGAATCATACGAAACAAAAAGTAAACGACTTTACTTCTATGTGAACTAGAAATACAACCTTTGTAGATCGGTCCTTCACTTTATAAGCTCCTTGCAGTAGCCCCTTCGCTGCGATGAAATGATCTTGCAGGCTCTTGAAAGGCTCCATGAGAAGAAAGCAACGATCTTGCTTAAAGTCTTCGAGGCCGAAGATGATCTACGTACAAACTCATGCTACTACTTCACTAATTGGAGATTAGTGAAGCTAACACCCTATACTAAAGTGCTAATCTAGTAGAGGATGATGAAGAAGGAAGTGGGCACACTTTAGTTTTATTTTTCTCACAATATTTTCTCTGTTTAGAAAACCCTAGCAAGCTTTTGCTCAAGGAAGAAGAAGATGAGTTCAAGAGTTGAGAATGAACTAATGAGGTGAGAGAATCAACCATGGGTGAGTTTGTATCATATAGCTAACTCATGTAGAGACATAACCATGGCTAAATTATAATGGTTAGGTTAATAAATATTTTAAATAAAACAAAACTAATGGACTAAGTCAATGCATCCATAAGCTTCATGAAGCTTCATGCATGTGAGCTCATTATCCACTAATTTTGGAATTACTTTAAATACTAAAACCCAACATTATAATTAGTATGGTGTAAGTCTCATACACCTATGTAGTGTGTATCAACAACCATGATACAAAAAGAACACAATTAATATATATCACATATATAATAAGTGTGCACATGTGAGAATAAATAAATGCTTAAGTGAGCTAATATTAGTTAATGTAATCTAGTATATCACATATACAATTATACATTAAATTATCAAATCAACTGTTGATTTAATAATCCGGCTATATCACATACAACGGACTAATATTAAATGTACCAACTTATCGAATCAACACTTGATTCGATAACCCGGCTATATTACATATAACCGTCCGATACAAATATCGCGAGAATAGAATACGGTATCACATACTCGCATTATTCTCGGTCCCGTACATATCACATATATGCTCCTACTTCATTTTGCCTGAGCCAGTAAAACCTCTATGTAGGACTCTAAAGACTCGTCAATACCCCGGTAGTAGGTGACGATCATATCAAGCACCCATAAGCCGTCAGCGGTACTAGCTGGACGTAACGGCTACCCGGGTATTGAGCGATCAGAAGATCAACAAGCAAGCCCGCTCTAGCTCCTGTAAAGCCTGTCAGGAACACTACCGTACAGTCCGGTCTCCTCATCTGATATGTCGCATATCCAGTCTAGGGGTCGTAAACGTCAGACCCCAATAACCGATAAGTCATGCCAATATAAGGCTCATAACGGGTCGAGAAACTACTGATAACACTTACCAGTAAATCTCTAAATCAGCCCTGGCCAGGGACTTCCCTGTTATGGCCAATCGAGCACAGCGCAACATCAACCCCCAATACCGGGAGAGACGAAACCCCTCCTATCGCTCATTGCCTCCATGTGACTCGGAACTGTACCCAAAAAACACCGTTTTTCACGTCCTATTGAACGTGGTAACGTGGAAATCAAAGCACAATGGGAATCACACAAGACTCTATGACGATCTCGGGTCTACGGACTAACCTGTAAACTGCCATCTGACGTGAGGTACAATACCATCTGAGAGTTCTCGGTGAGTCCGTCCAGTGTACCCAGTCTCCATTGAGCACCCGTATACCATCTTTGATGTCAAACACTAATGGATATGGGATCATCCATCGCCCATCTCATGGGTCGAGAAGCGTATACGCTAGTCTACACTGGTATATCGATTCCCTGTCTCGATACACCCACGAATAGGAACATTAAAGGATGAACTTATGAACTACCAAGGCCCTACTAGTATGATCTACATCATAATCCTGGTAGTCAAGTACACATCCTAAGGGCTTTATCAATATGTAACCATAAGACAGTATCAAGAGATAAGTATACATGTTAAGATAAAGAGCAACCAGATAGCATACTATTATGTCAAGCAAGAAAGTCCTCTCTATATATGTCCAAGCATCCAATATAATATACATCATATGTACAATAATGGCCTCTAGGGCATACATACAACTAACAGAGATTGCATACCTTCTATGGTATGGAGTGACGTGTTGACCGTGTCAAGGTTACCACTGCATGATAGTTTGGATCCCGATTCCCACTATGAGTAATAGTTACTCTCGGGAGATTTTCTATATTAAATCCTAGATAGTTATCCTTTTTGGGTTTGAAGGAGAATTTGACGGAGCAGTGTTTCTTTCGGCAGCGACCCTGGACTGACCTTAAACTATGACTCATTAACTAAGTTGACCGACCTTTTTTCAAAATCGACAGCTTTGGAATGTCTGGATTGCCCTAATCCACAACATAGTCACATATGTCCTCACATATCCTACTTCCCCTTTTGCTAATTCCAGAACCCTCTGTATTCAGTACAGAGATCCATATTGTTTGGAAAGCCATCGTATAGTTAAATATGAACTTGATGAAACTGTTTCAGTTTGAGGATGGCCACTGGTTCTAGATTATATGAATTGTTCGTTTGTCTATCCCTTCTACCTTATCTCAAGCTCGAGAGCTCCTTAGATATAAGGAGTGTATACCAGTTATACTTATTGGATAGTCTTCTTCCAATCCTGATGCTGGTATTGAAGGAATGGAAAAGAGAAAATCAACTAGCATAAGTTCGGTGTACAGAAAGGTAAGATGGAGAGACATCAAATGGGGTTGAAGTTAGAAAAGGAAATTGCGACTACTGTCATAAACTTGGGAAACGAAAAAGGAAATACTGAGAATACACATTTAACCCTACTGAAACATTTTTGATGATTCGGATTTCCCGTGCGTCTATGTTTTGAGAAACTATTTCTCAATAAACTCTAACTCCTGGGTATATAGATACCGGATTAGAATCCCACATCTGTAGGGCATTACAGATGTTGAGAAGGAGCAGAGAATTGAGCATGGATGACTTTATCATCAATGTCGGTTTTTGGAGCAATTGTTGCTATTGATGAAAATCATTAGGTTTTGCTTAAACCTATTTGGTTTCTTTTAACCGAAAGAATATTTTTCAATTAACAACACAAAGAAATTGAGTTAGTGAACTCAAGAAACTCATACATATTAATGTATGTTGTCCGATATCCATATGGACATGGGGTTGGTACTAGGTACTCCGCATTGAGAATGTGATTCTCTCTCAGATTGCTCATCCGCGGGTGTGCTCCACGATGAGTAATGTTGAGTTGCCTTCTTCAATTTTGGGAATGCATTAGAAATAATGCATATCAATTGATATTGGTTCCACCTAAACAAGTGCCTCTTTTCTATCTGTGATATAGAATAGTGTTCATCTTAAAATTGTTATGATATGAGGTTATCCGGTTTGTGTTTAAAACCATAATCCGGACAAACTCGAGGTATATTTCGGTAATAGCCGTTTGTGGGTTATCCCAAACTTTAGCAAAGGATAGCTTCTACCATTTTCAAGTTCAAAAGTGTTTTGTTCTTGACTCGCCGCCACCTTGGTAAAGGAATATCTTTCCAAAGAAATTAGTGGGAGTATGACAGAACTGTAAATGGTTCCAGAACCACAAACGGTTACCGAAAGTTTAGTAGAACCAGATGATCCAATTGACCCTGACAGATCATAGCTACTCCGCAGATCTAGTAGGTGATCTCAGCCACCCGAGAGATACTTCGGTTTTCTCGCAAACGATGAGTAGGAAGCTTGCATCATATGATGATGACCCTACTAGTATCAGTAGGCCATAGGAAGTAGTGACTTCCGACTAATGGCTGGATGCCAAGATTATCCAAGATAGACTCCATGCACTACAACAAATTATAGACTTTGTTGTGTTCTTCTGAAAGGGGTAAAACCCATAAGAAGCAAGCAGATCTTTCGAGATTAGTGCAAATGGAATGGTATTAACCTAATAAGGCCAGACTTGTAGTTAACATGTATTCATCAAATACCCAGTGTGGATTGTGATGGTACTCTTATTTCAAAGTCTGTGCTAAATTCCATATGGATAAAATTTGCCAATGTTGTTTTCATGACTAGGATATCTGGTATGAGTATGATTATAACGTATTTCTAAATTAGATTTAGAAGTGTATGTGTATATGACTCTACCAGAGGATTGTCTTAGTCAGTCGGAGCAGCATATAGTGTGCAAATTACTTAAGTCTATTTGTAGACTAAAGCGGCATAGCGGAGGTGGATCATCTGTTTTTGATACAAAGGTCAAAGTGTTTGATTTCATCAAAATAAGAGATGAACCAGATATTTGTAAGAAAGCTATAGGGAGTACTGTCAGATTCTGCATATTGATGTGAATAACATACTCTTGATAGGAAGTGATGTTCCTATACTACGATTTGGTCAAAACATTGGTTGTCACTGTTTCTCCTTTATAGATTATATATGTTAGTGATATATGCCGTAGAGGCCATTATTGTATCATACTGGTTTGTATATAACATATTGGAAGCTTGGGATATACACGGATATAATAACAGTCTTGCTCGAAATGGTAGTATGCTACCCGGTTTGTTTCTACCTCAATATGTGCATGTGTTTCTTTTAGCATATCGCTTATACATATTGGTAGAGCCCTTAGGATCTTTGCTTGACTACCAGCGTTGTGATGGTAGTCACACTGGTGGGGGCTGGATAGTCTATAAGCACATCCTTATACAGGTCCTTAGTCGTAGGATTATCGAGACAGGGCATCGATACTCCAGAGTAGACTAGTGTATACACTTCTCATCCCAACAGGGGAGATGGTCTGTCCCACAGCCATTAATACGTCATACTGGAGATAGTATGCAGGTGCTCATTGGGTTATGAGTACACTAGACATGATTCGTGGGGAACTGCTGGTTGGTACTATACCTATCGTGAGGTAGTAGCTCCCATATGACATGAGTACAGCATAGTTTTTTGACTTGACACTGCTACTTCGCCTCGAGTGTGTTTCAACTATTCTTAGATTACTACCCTACCATGGCTCTACTGAGTCGTTCAAACAGGCAGTAGTTGGGTGCAGTTCCGAAGCACTTGGAGGCAGTGGCGGTTAGATAGGATTCTTCTCTCCCAGTATTGGGGGTTGATATCGCGCTGTGTTCGGAAAGCCATTACACAAAGTCCCTGGCTAGGGCAAGCGAGATTTACTGGTAGGTACTCCAGTAGTTTCTCAGGGTGTTTTGGGTTACACTCCGACACGACATATTGCTCTATTAGGGGTCTGATGGCTACCGCACCTAGGCCCGATATGCAATACTCTTAGACGAACAGACCGGACTGTACGGAGATTGTCACAGATAGGCTCAGTAGGAGTTCGGATGAGTTTGCTCATCGGCCTTCTTATCGAAAGATACCTGGGTAGACGTTACATGCAGCTAGTACCGCTGACGGCTTATGGTTAAATCCACTGCCAGCGTACTGTCGAGTCTTTAAAGTCCCACACAGAGGGTTTCCTTGCTTTAGGAAATTGATGTAGATGCTGTATGGTTTTACAGCAGGTCTTCGATCACATACGTGTACTTGTACACGGATGCTGATCGGACGGACGATACTAGTAGGCTTTGGTTTAAGCCTGATCCTAGTATTGTATTATTTGATTGTTATCGTCTTAGTGTATCCGTATTTTTCGGAATACGTATACGGGTATGTATATACGGTGAGAGGGGCATTCTTGTAATTTGTCAAGGCATACTTCTAGAAGGAGCCACCTCATTATTTGTATTATCCATTTTTTTAATGGGTTAATGAGGTGGAAATGGGGAAAATGGGAGAGATATTTGTAGCATGGTGCAAAGCATGCTAAGGGTTTATTATATTGGTCCCGACTCACTATTCAAGCATGGTGCTTTAATCTATTAGTTTTTTATTGCATGCTTGAATAATTGAGCTCATATACTTAGCCATTCTCTACACTTAGCTTTTGATGGTTGTTCATTTGTTATGTCCTCATTCTCTCTCTAGGTTTTCTCCATCTCCATCTTCCTCTAGATAAACCCTAATCCTTCACATGTGTTGTAAGCCATAAGGTTTAGTGAGACACTACAATCCATTAGCACTCTCTACATCTCCTAGGCTAGTTGGATTAGCGAACCATCTACCTTAGTTACCTTGATTAAAGGATGGAACTTGGAGCACATACTCATGGGTGGATCGTCTTTGACTCAAGGAGGCCGACGAGGAGGCATCGATCCAAACGATCCTTGGAGCTTATGACGAGGAGGAGGATAGCAAAGAAGACCCGAAGGACATGTAACGTGAGGTATAACATTCAATCCGAGTAGTTAAATCTCCGTAGTCTAGCTAATTAGGGTTTAGTATCGATCCTGGAGTTCAAATCGGTGTTGCGATGCATATAAAAATCTTTTTTTAAATATTCCGCCTACCCGCGAAACCACGGGGTGCGCGACATCGACTTACAGTGGTATTAGAGCCTACTAAACTTTTACTAGCTTGTTATCATGTTATTAGAACTTCGATCGTCGGAAAATTGAGAAAACAATACACCCACACCCTCAAGTTTCTGTCGATTTTAAACTGCTAAAAAAGATTATTTCAGAGCTATGAAAATTCAGTGCAGGGTATTATAAGAACACCCAAGAAAAACGAGCTAATGAATCACCAAGACGACCGCGGAAGCACGGCGGAATAGAGCGTTCCGCCCCGGTTCCGCGGCCGAGTCGAGGCCGATTCAACTCGTTCTTCTTCTGTTGTTCAAATTTTTGGGTGTATTGTTCTCTAGTATATTTGGTTTCTGCCCAGTATTTTTCTGTGTGCTGGTTTGCACTCGGGATAGATACGGAAAATAGTTTTTGATCGAAATTCTAAAGTTCTTGGCTAACCGGGTTTTATCTGTGTTGTGATATATGTGTTCGTAAACTTCAGCTAATTACTATATGTCGGTTAGTTTGGGGTTACACATATCTGTGATGTTGGTTTTTGTATATGAACTTATTGGATCGTCGTGGATGAATACCCGGGGATGTGAGATGAGAGTTTTCTTTCATTCGATGTAAATTGTAAAGTGATGTAATATTATTTTGCAGGGCACATCCGGGTTAAGGTTGTAGCCACCGTTGTATTATTTCTTTTACTATTTTCTGCTCTTAGAATAGACCCAAGGTAGGGTGCACAAACTACCGGGTTCCTTGAAGTGCCGAATGCCTACTCACTTTGCTGAGGGAGGTTGCTTCACTTCGAGAATTTGGCGGGTAGTTTTCCGCACACATAGGGGTCTATGGTGGGGTTTGGCTATTTATCATGACCGTGGAATTCGACTTTCGTTGCAGGCTTAAACGAAACGCGGAATTTCTAGCATATCTAATATGTTCATCTGTGATCTGGAATCCCTATTATTGCGTGAGACGAATGGTTATTATATATATATGCTATATAGTAGACGTTGTTTATGTTTTGTACCTGCGCTAGTCCAGCCCCCGCTCTGGCGTTAGTTAAGTAACCTAACGGTGTTAGACGGGACCCAGTGGCGAATGCGGATGGCATAAGCAGACGTGGTATTTTTTTTTCTTTCTGCAATAGTAGTTGTAAATGATGGTACTGTATTAGATTAATGCAAAGCAAACAAATCAAAGCTGAATCGTTAGAACACTTTTTAAACCACTCGGTTTTTTCAAAACGGAAACTTTTAAATGCGGAGCTTAAACCACTCCTTTAAAAGCTATCAGGTTCCTTCAATTAAATCAAGTTCATTACGTTCACGGTTTCTCCAAAACCAGCCGTAGCTCTCCGTCATTTCAGTTGAATATTCAATAGTATTCAAGCTATGTATTTTGACCTTCGCTAAGGCATAGTGAATGGTAGTTGCTGGATATTCATCTATAGCATAGATATATGCGTTGGTTTGGGACAGTCGTATTACTATTTTGTCCTTCGTCACGGGTATGTGTTAGTGGATGTTGCACACCCTCACAACACTTGTGAGGAGGCGGAAGTGGAAAACGAAAATTTTCTTGCATGCAACACCCACTTAAACCTAGATCTTCTGCTTAAATCTTAACTAGCAAACCTATCTAGAGATCTTATCTACTATGAAAAGGTTATACCTAAGGAACCGGTCCTTCGGCTCATCTTTTGGATGCAACTCCTAGGATCTTTGGATGCTGTTCATATCAGAATTTTGCATTCGTATATCGCACATTCTTAATCACATTACACATAAATAGGTGCTTTTGATCCATGTCTGCTAAATAGTTGCAGGTTACAGGTTCTCAGATCGTTATAGTGAAATTCATGAAAAATCGCTACAAATGTGAGATTACGACCAACAATAGATGAATCTGTATGATGTCGCCTACCAGTTCAAGGAACAAATGAAAATCATTATACAGTTCAATACACAAAGCATAAGGGCAGCACAAGATTCAAGACTTCAACGCGAAGCTCAAGGCAAAAGTCCACATCATTCCGCACTGTTGGAAATCTGGAAGGAAATAGAAGAAATTCTGATAAACCAAGTAAAGAAAACAGAAGATAAAAGCAACATAGAGAAACCCTGAAGAGATGCGCCCAAGAACCCACCAAATAGCCACAGAACTACGGCCAAACAAGCCTTTCTGCCGCGGTTCCGCGGCCATAATATGACGTGTCGATGGGGTGTCGGTGCTTTGACTCGGTTTTTGGGGTGGTTTTCTAATTTCATGTATGGATCAGAATTTAAACCTAGGGTTTTTCCTATCTATAAATAGGAGGGCTCAAAGACAAATAATGGTGTGCCTCTTTTTGGTGTGCCTCTTTGGAGGATGCCTCATTTTAATTCTTAGATTAAATTTTTATTTCCCTTGTAATCATTGAGAGTTCATCAATAAAGTAAGAGTTTTATTTTTATCTCGCATTCTTCTATTATCTGCAATTTAGTTCTTGCATTTTTTATCTGTTCTTTTATTATCTGCAATTTAGTTTTCTAATACAAAAATTATAAAAATGAATTGTATCGTCACTTTCCTAATGAGTGAGTAATTCCTCACTTGTTAGGGTTAGGATAGGGAAGGTTTGAGAGAAGGAAATCTCTCTCACTCCTTTCTTTGCCCATATAATTTTTATAATACGGACTCTATTTAATTCAACCACACACCGCTCACTACGGCACCCTATCCTAAATGATAGCGGTGATTCCCTAGTTAGACCGGTTGTGGTTGAATTAACTGGAGGTTAGAGCTAAGAGCCATGAAAGGACGGACAATGACCAAAAGGAAGAAACTCAGTTTCTTCCTAGTCGTGCTAATTCCCTTTGTTGACTATTACCCTAACACCTATATTCTTAACTAGGGCATTAAAAGCAGTGAGTAGAATCTCTATTCCAAACTAACCTAATCTTAACCCTAGCAAGCCTTTAAATCAATTTAATCTCATTGTTAGATCTTAAAACAAAACCTACCAAAAATAGGACTTAACTCGTTAGAACTTAAAGAAAGAACACCATTTCCCTGTGGACCGACCCGTACTCAACCGGCTAGCTACCAAGCGACACCGTCTTGATTGCGGTATTCTAAATTTTAAAACGCACGTACAAAACAGTTACCAATCAGATGCTTGAAAGGAACTCAGTCTCCGGTCACCTCTAGGTCGTAGATGATCCACCCGAGAGCTATATAATAAGTTTCAAACTCTTCACAAGAGTTAACTAAGAAATCAAGTGTGCAAGAAATGATTACTTAGATGATGCAGAGATTAAGTAGAGGATTAAAGTGATCCCTAAGTTTTTTATTTACAACTCATGTGAAGGGTAATGCTTGGAGGAGGAAGAAGGAGATAATTAGGAGAGAGAATGTGAGAGTGTTGAATGAAAAAATCAAGCATGGAAAAAATGATATGGTTCAATGAAAATAATTGAAGCATGCAATATTTTCCTCAAAAATAATGCACCATGCTTCAATAGTAATCCCAAATGAATATAAAATGAATTGAACAATGCCATCACCCATGCTTAGACTCTCTCAAAATTCCACCTCATAATTTCCATTTTCACAAAATGAAAACCATTTATGAGGTGTCCCCTTTTAGAATGTATTCTTGTACAATTACAAGAATACCCCTCACCGTATACCGCATAAGTATACCCGCATTCTTATTCCGAAAAATACGAATACAAAATAATCCAATAATATAATACCGGTATCTGGCTTAAACCAAAGCCTACCGGTATTATCCTTCCGATCATCATTCCTGTAACCATTACACGAACATGATCGAAACCCTGCCGCAACAACTTACGGCCTCTACATCTTTTGCCTGAACCAGGGAACCCTCTGTGTGGGACTCTAAAGACTCGACAGTACACTGGCAGTGGGTTTAACCATAGGCACATCAGCGGCACTAGCTATGCGTAATGGCTACCCAGGTACATGACGAAAAGGTGGCCGACGAGCGAACTCATCCCAACCCTAACAAGCCTGTAAGCAACACTTACCGTACAGTCCGGTCTCTTCGTCCGATACTTCGCATATGAAATCTAGGGGTGGTAAATGTCAGACCCCAGTAACTTTATAAGTCATGCTGATTTATGGCCTATAATGGTTCGAGAAACAACTGATAACTCTTATCAATAAATCTTGACAACCCTGGCCAGGTATTTCTGTTATGGCCGATCAAGCATAGTACGACATCAACTCCCTATACCGGGAGAGACGAAACCCCTCCTATCGCTCACTTCCTCCATGTGATTCGGGATTGTACCCAAAATCCACCTATTTGCATGACTCAGTAGAGCCGTGGTAGGGAGGAAATCAAAGCACAGTGGGAATCACAAAAGACATTATGAAGATCTCGGGTCTACAGACTAACCTGTATAAGTGTCACCAGAGAACTACTATCTGACAATAGGTATATATACCATCTTGGAGTTCTCAGCGAGTCATGTTCGGTGTACCCATTCTCCAATGAACACCTATGTACAATCTTTGATGTCAAACACCAATGGTTGTGGGATCAACCATCGCCCCAGGGTCATGAAACGTACACACTAGTCTACTCTGGTAATATCGATGCCCTGTCTCGATATACCCTTGACTAGAAACTATTAAAGTATACGCTTATAGACTGCCCAGGCCCCACTAGTATGATCTACATCATAATCCTGGCAGTCAAGCATAATCCTAAGGGATTCATCAACATGTATATAAAGATATAAAATACAACACATCATACGTTCAAATGAAGATAAACCAGATAACATAATATCATTTCGAGCAAAGATTGTTTCTGTACATATACATGCCTAACATCCTATACAATACAGGCCTCTAGGGCATACATATCTAACAATCTCCCACTTGCACTAAGGCCTGTAGTTGGTGCAATAAGTACCCACTGTCTACACTAGAATCAGTTGTCGGCATACCACATGCCCAACATCTCGAACAGTTTCTCAAACTGGACTTGAGGGATGGCCTTGGTGAATGGATCTGCTATGTTGCCTTTCGTGTCTACTCTCCGTACCTCGATGTCCTGGCGATCCACTATCTCCCTGATGGGGTGATACCGCCTCAAGATATGTTTGGATTTTTGATGGGACCGCGGTTCCATTGCCAAAGCCATGGCTCCATTATTATCGCAATACAGAGGTATTGGATTAGCAATGGATGGAACCACCAGAAGTTCAGAAATGAACTTCCTCAACCAGACTGCCTCTTTTGCGGCATCATTAGCAGCAATATACTCAGTTTCCATCATGGAGTCAGCGACGGTAGATGATCAGTCGAAAATATTGCATTTTTAACACATCAATTTCCCTACTCTTTGTAACCATCTAAAAGTGTTTGGTATAAATATAGCACATATTAGCAATTCGTCTGTAAAATACCAAATAACATGTGTTATACGTTATAACTGGAATTATGAGGGAAATTGTATGTTTATTACTACACGCATGATCTTTGTATATCGCAACACTTGTCTCGAGATTGTGTGCAGGAAATTCTCCAGGTAAAAGAGCCGGAAATGCTAAAAGTGCTGATAAAATACATCAAGTCCAAGACTTATGATCTGGCCGTAAACAAGAAAGTATAAAAATATTCCAGACATCAGGAAAGTGCCATAAAGCCAACACAAATCAGCACAGAGATTTTCATGCAGCAACTCCACCACTTGGCCGCGGATCCATGGCCGATTTGGCCGATCCACCGTGGATCCGCGGTCTACTTGATACGTCATCAAATCAGATTTTATCCAGAAGCTTTATCTAAAAACCCATGCTTCTAGAAGACCCTCAAAGACCACATGGCTTCTTCCAGAAGGCTGTGCATAACAAACTCACTCTAGAATATTCCTTGCAACAACCTTATTCTAGAAGGTTCTCTCTAACAACCTAGCTTTTGGGAGGGAAATTTGAATTTGAATTTAAAAAGGAGATCTAGATCTAGGGTGGAGGGGTTCAATAGTTTGTTAATTAGTGGTGAGTTAGTTACACATTTGGAGCCAAAATTCAAATTCAAGTTGAGTGACACAACTTGATACCAAAACCCTAGCCCAAATCCAATTCCAAAGCAAAATCAAGATCATTTTGATAAGCAAATCAAGCAAGCAACCATCGATCCTTTATCAAGCCAATCTTCATCCGAGCAAGAGATCCACGACGATCCGCGACTCACGGAGATCGAGCGGAGCGAAATTCGACGGATCTAGTTACCTCTTCAAAAGGAGCGATCGAGAGCAATATCTTGTAACTTCGAATTGAGGGAATGTGTAATTAGTCGTCGATTTAATAAAGGTGATAATTGAAATTCTTGTTTTCTTTACATTCTTGCGTTGTAAAATTTCTAGATCTTTGATTCATTTATTTTCATGATGCTTGAGTAAATTCTCCGCTTGTGGAGGATTCGAGAGAATTGATAGATCTAATGATGATCAAATCTTAATACTAGTCTTAATTCTTATGAGATTTGTGAACTTTAGCAAATAGAATCGTTGATGACCTAATTTAGAGCGAAATGACTTCTTGATTATTTCATTGCAAATCAGGGATCAAATGATTGATGATTTTGTTTGCTAGAGGCTAGATCTGAATGATCATGATTGAAAAGACAAGGGATAGAAGGAGAAACCCTAGTTTCTTCAATAGATTCCTAATCTTCAATCATCATCATCAATCTAGCTACAAATTATCAATTGATAAGATTAGGAATTATTAGATTCATCTTTAGCTATTAACTCAATCGGATTCTATAAGCTACTCTTCATATCTTGATAAGTCAAAGTGATTGGGATATTTCTTGATTCTTGATTCTAGATCTATATTCTTTAAGTTTTCTTAAAATCAAATCTCACAAATCTTGAATCAATTTTCTTGCAATTTCTTTTATCTTTTCATTTCGACTCATCTAAAACAAGATCGATCAAAACACACATCTCAGTGGACGATCTGTATTCATTAACATGCTACATCAACACCGTTAATTGATTGCGGTATAAATTTCTTTGGTTGTGATTAAAACTTTTCCATACACACGAAGATAAGATCAATCAAATGGCGCCGTTGCCGGGGATGTGTACTATTTGGTTCGTTTTTGTTATTTGAGTTGAAAAATTAATATTCCATCAGAATTTTTAGATCAAATTCGCATCAAGTGCTTAAGGATTAGTTGTGAATTTTTTGCGAGGGAATCTGGAATCATTGTAGCAGTGTGATCAAGATTCAGAGAAATTCTACAAATTCCAGAGAAGTACAGAAAGCTGCAGAAAATGTTTCATAGCCTAATCCCTCCTTCCTACCGCGGATCCGCGGCCAATGAGGCGTTTTTGCGGCGGTTCCGCCGCCTTTTAGGAGCATCACTTCTTCAGATTTCTGTGGTATACTCTCTGTTCTCTCTTCTTCTCTCTGATCTTCTTCAATAACTATTTTCTGCAGGATTCTTTGCAAAATTCGCAGCGCCGCAAAAAGAAAAATTGTTGCGTGTTTTGATCTTGGTTGTTTGCATATTTTAATACAGAAATTAAGGAGCAAAGACCAAATTCAGATTAGGTGGGGATTTCATTACCCTTCCTAAGCCCCGCAAATCACAAAACGAGCATCCATATTACCCTTCATTAACTAAAAAATATCTAGACAAGACTCTAAGGACCATCGAGCTCAATTAGGACAGAAGAAGGTCGTGGGTAATCTATTGCTTATCTGCGTTTCTTTTGTGGTGTCTAAGGTAAATGTGTCTAAGGCAAGTGGTTACTTAATTAGGCCCACTACTTACATAGTGGAAAACCTCCCACTTACATGGCACTTACCTGGCCACAGAAGGGATAAAGAGGCAGTAGAGGATTTATCTTGCGATTTGTCTTCTGCAAGTCTAGGAGCGGTCTAAAGACTTGACCTAGGTGACCATTAGATCTAGGGTGGTGTGTGCATTTTTTGTGAAAAATCAAATCACAAAAAATGCAAGCTAGGCTAAACACCAACCAACTTTTCTCTAATTATCACAACGCTGCCACTTGTGCTAAACCATTAGTGCAAGCTAGGCTGGACACGGGATTCTAGTGCCCGTCTTGTCCGCGTTTCCCCCATCAACCCCAAAGTCGGTATTTCTACATTTTCTTTTTCCCATCACCACCGCGATGGACGGATTTCCATCACACTTTAACACCACTCTGCCACCGCACGCAGGTGCGCAGAATCCTCCACACATTTCTCTCCAATAGAGATATTATCCAACACGTGTTCCCCTTCCTACCTGTCTTTCTTTACCACCTGCCAACGGGGAAAATTTTGAAATCAACCCCCAATTTATCAAACTGTTACCCAAATTTCACGGTCTTGAGTCTGAAGACGCATACGTTTTTATCTCCAAATTCGAAAACGTATGCGCAATGATTGGAACGTCACAACTGTCTTTGGATGCTCTGCGTTTACGTCTTCTCCCATTCACTTTGTGCGATTTAGCTGAGAAGTGGCTTTATAATACAACCGCACATTCTATTTCAAAATGGGATGAATTTATTGCAGCATTCCTTAAGAAATTTTATCCCAATCACAAGACCAGCCGTATTCGGAGCGAAATCTTCAAATTTACCCAACTTCCCAATGAACCATTTTGGAAATGCTTTGAACGGTTTAAGGATCTTCTTAATTAATGTCCTCATCACGGAATCCCTAGATGGGATCTGTGTCAAGTTATCTATGAGGGTATTGATTTCACGACAAACAGATGCTTGAACCCATGTGTCATTGCCAATTCCTATCTAAAGATGACGGTGAAGCTTGGAAATACCTAGAAGATTTAGCTCAAAACACATTACAATGGGAAAGTGTTAGACCATAATCACCTAGGGAAGATATCATTCAGCTCGATGTTTCCATCACAATGAGAGCCGAAATGGCCGCAATACAAAGGAAACTCGACGCTATAGAAAACAAAATCTCTTCAGCCTCCCTAAACCAACACACACTTCCCAAAACCGTTTGTGGTTGTTGTTCAAATCCATTACATTTGACGGAAGAATGTCCTTTGAATGTACCGTTTCAAGGTCACACTAATGCTGCATTTCAGCAAAGACCTGGAAACGATCCTTCTTCTTCCTCATATAATCAAGATTGGAGGAATCACCCTGATCTTTCTTGGATCCAACACCAAACTCAATACACAGATATAAACCAGAATAACTTTCAATGGGTCCCTCCACTACAACAGCAACCACCACAACTGAGTCAGCACCCCTTTCAATCACAAAATTTTCAAAACCCGGCCAACAACTTTGATCGTTCTTCTGCCGGTACTTCTACACCCTCTGCACTCGACATGTTCATTAGACAGTTCAAAAAAACAAATGACATTTTAACGTCTTCTATCCAAACGTTAGTGCAAAACACTTTCTCCCACGGTGAGAGTATCAAATCGATAGAAGAACAAATTGCACAACTGATTGCCAAAACGAGTGATGGAGAGAAAGGGAATCTTCGAGCTCAACTTTTACCTGATCCTGGACCTTCACATTACACTAATGTGAATGCACTTACCATGTTGAGATCTGAAAGAGTGCTAGACAGCCATGTGGGTGAATAGATTGATGTTGAGAAATCAATTGAACCCCAGGCTTCCACTTCCAATTCCATTCCCACTTCTACTTCTTACCCTATTTCGTCTAGTTTACCGTCTTCTTCCGAGCCTATTCTCCGTTTTCCCAAAGGCTTGAACCCTCCACCCACTTCATCCTTTCCACCCCCACAAACTTCTCCACAAATGTTGGACCCAACACTTATTGATAGAGCTCCATTTCCAAACAGATTGAGGGCCAACAAACCTAATGCCTAAATAGAGAAGCTTTTGGAAATGTTTAAGCAAGTTAACATCAACATCCCTCTCCTAGATGGTATACAACAAGTTCCGTCCTATGCGAAAATTCTTAAGAACGTGTGCACTAGGAAGAGGAAGACTCAAGTGCCGAAAAAAATATTCATGTCGAGTACTGTAGACACAGCTTTTCCCCAACAATTACCAAGGAAACGTAAGGACCCTGGCTGTCCTACTATTTCTATTTCTATTAGGGATAAACACATTAACCGTTCTTTACTTGACCTTGGCGCTAGTGTTAACTTGCTTCCATATTCAGTCTATGACCAACTAGGTATCGGAGTGTTAAAGCCCTCGAACATAACTCTCCAGATGGTCGACCGATCAATCACCAAACCTAGGGGTGAACTTGAGGATGTGTTGATAAAAATCGGGGAATTTGTATTCCATGTGGACTTTATTGTTCTTGATACACAGCCTGTAGTGAACCCACGGAATCAAATTCCGGTGATTCTAGGTCGTCCCTTTTTGGCTACTTCCAACGCTGTAATCGACTGTACGAATGGCTCTATGAACCAATCTTTCGGGAATAGGTCAATTGAGATCAACATTTACAAGTTGGGAAGTCAACCCTCCGATCCTCATGCTCGAGTATGTTCTGTCGAATTAATGGATGTCGACAGCGGCGAATTTGAACAGCTTCACGATACAGATCCAGACTTTCTTTATACGTTGTTGTTTAACCCAGATATGTATCATATACATACGGACCCTTCTTTCGAGTTGTCCGGGTCAACATCTAACGTCGATGATGAACCTTTTCTGGAGTCTGAGTATCATCCTATTCTTTCAAATGACATTATTCTTCGGGATATCGATGAAAGCTTCGCTAATGAACTCGCATTCTTAGCAAATACAGGTGCTGAGATGAATCATCTCCAAAACAAAGAAATTGAACCTCCGCTCCTTCTTCTTAACAATCATGAGAATGCAAGTAATCCATCACAATCATTGAGTCGTCTCTCCAAAACGAGACGCAAACACATTCTATCCCACCACTTAACCTTTCCCCACTTTTTCTTGGCTCTTTTTGTAGGGTTCCTAGGCACATATAGAGGTCTCACAAGGCATCAACCATGCCAATTTCAAATTTTATGGGTGCCGAGAAACCCTAATACGGATCGTTAACTAGAAATTTAGGCGAAAAAACAAATCTAGTTAACAACTTAACTAAAGGAGAGAGGCTACAACCTTTGTAGATCCGGTTCTCCACTTCCTTAGATCCACGTAGGCGTCCTCTCGCTGTCCATCTCGAATCTCGGACTCAATCGTCGGCTTGATCGGAGAAATGGGCGGACTAGGTCGTCGGCTTCGTGCCGAAGATGATCTACGTCGAGGCATCACAAGTTCAAGCTCCGACTACACAAAGTTGTGAAACTTGTGAAGAGAACACCCAAAACAACTTGGCAAGAGGTAGAGGGTGAAGAAATAGGAGGTGGGTTCACTTTAGAATTCGATTTCTCACTTTAGAACTCAAGTTGCCATTGATGGCATCAAGGTTTCTTTCTTGAAGATGAAGCTAGAATTATGATAAGTGTTGTTAAATGAATAATAAAAATCAATACTTATCATCTTCTAACCTTGGTTAAGTGTAGAGAATAGACCATGGTCAAGTGAGAATGGTTAGGGTTAAGGTTGATGACAAAATGGTCACTTTAGTCAAAGCTTCATGAAGCTTCATCAAGCTTCATGAAGCTTCATCAAGCTTCATGAAAGAAACCATTTTGTTATCTTTTATTTATTTATCAAAAAGGAATAGATAAATAAATAAGTAAATAAATCAAAACCCTAACTATTATCATAACCATGGTTTAAGTCTTAACACAAAACCAATTTACATGCATCATCAAACATGACACATTGTAGTGCACAAAAGTATATCGCATATACAACTTGTGAACTACAAGTGAGAAAATCCTATTAAAGTGAACCAATACTAGTTAATGCAAAGTAATATATCAAATATATAATTATACATTAAATCATTAAATCAACACTTGATTCAATGATCCGGACATGTCGCACATAACCGACTAGTATCCAATGTATCGACTTATCGAATCAATCTACGATTCGATAACTAGGTTATATCGCATATAACCAATCGAAACATTCATCGCGAGAATGAAATGCGGTATCACATACACGCATTATTCTCGGTCCCGCACATATCTCATATGCGCTCCTATTTCGTTTCGCTTGAGCCAGGAAACCTCTGTGTAGGACTCTAAAGACTCGTCAATACGCCGGTAGCAGATGATGATCATATCAAGCACCCACAAGCCGCAAGCGGTCTGCTAAACGTAACGGCCATCCGGGTATTGAGCGATCAGAAGATCGACGAGCTAGCCCGCTCACACTCCTGTGAATCCAACCAGTAACACTTACCGTACAGTCCGGTCTGTTCGTCTGATATGTGGCATATCAAGTCTAGGGGTGGTAAACGTCAGACCCCAATAACCGATAAGTCATGCCGATGTGAGGCTCATAACGGGTCGAGAAACTACTGGTTACACTTACCAGCAAATCTCTGATCAGCCCTGGCCAGGGACTTCCCTGTTACGGCCAATCGAGCACAGCGCAACATCAACCCCCAATACCGGGAGAGACGAAACCCCTCCTATCGCTCATTGTCTCCATGTGACTCGGGACTGTACCCAAAGACCACCGTTTTACACGCCCTCATAGACGTGGTAAGGTGGAGATCAAAGCACAGTGGGAATCACACAAGACTCTATGACGATCTCGGGTCTACAGACTAACCTGTACAAGTGTCACCTGAGAACTGCCATCTGACGTGAGGTATAATACCATCTGGGAGTTCTCGGCGAGTCCGTCCAGTGTACCCAGTCTCCACTGAGAACCCGTATACCATCTCTGATGTCAAACACCAATGGATATGGGATCATCCATCGCCCATCTCATGGGTCGAGAAGCGTATACGCTAGTCTACACTGGTATATCGATGCCCTGTATCGATACACCCACGACTAGGGACCTTGAAGGATGTACTTATAGACTACCATGTCCCCACTAGTATGATCTGCATCATAGTCCAGGTAGTCAAGTACACATCCTAAGGGCTTTACCAACATGTAACTTTAAGACAGTTTAAAAAGACAAGTGTACATGTTAAGATAAAGAGTAACCAGATAGCATACTATCATATCGAGCAAGAAAGTCATCTCTATATATGTCCAAGAATCCAATATAATATACATCATCTGTACAATACTGGCCTCTAGGGCATACATACAACTAACAATCTCCCACTTGCACTAGGGCCAGCTGCTGTAGTATCGCATACCGAGCATCCCGAAGAGTCTCTCAAACTGTATCTGGGGAATGGCCTTCGTGAGTGGATCTGCCGTGTTGTTCTTCGTGTCAACTCTCCTGACCTCGATCTCCCGGCGATCAACTATCTCCCGGATCAGGTGATACCGCCTCAGAATATGCCTGGATCGCTGATGGGACCTGGGTTCCTTGGCCAAAGCCACCGCTCCATTGTTATCGCAATACAAAGGTATTGGATGCTCAATGGATGGAACCACTCCAAGTTCAGTAATGAACTTCTTGATCCAAACAGCCTCTTTGGCAGCATCGTTGGCAGCGATGTATTCAGCCTCCATCGTCGAGTCTGCCACGGTTTCCTGCTTGGAACTCTTCCAGCTAACCGCCCCTCCGTAAAGGGTAAAGACAAAGCCCGACTGCGACTTAGAGTCGTCCTTATCACTCTGGAAGCTCAAATCGGTAAAGGACTCCACTTGGAGTTCTCCGTTACCATACACCAAGAGCATGTCTTTAGTCCTTCGTAAGTACTTGAGAATGCTCTTCACAGCTGTCCAGTGACTCTCTCCAGGATTAGCTTGATACCTGCTCACTACACTTAGTGAGTATGCAACATCAGGTCTGGTACATAGCATCGCGTACATGATAGAGCCTACAGCCGAAGCATAGGGTATCCCTTGCATGCGAGCTCTCTCCAAATCAGTCTTGGGAGACATCTTTTTGGAGAGAGTGACTCCAGAGATCGTGGGCAAGTTCCCACGCTTGGATTCTTCCATACTAAACCTCTTTAGTATGGTGTCAATGTACCTGGATTAGGACAATCCCAAAATACTTTTGGATCTATCTCTATAGATCCTGATCCCCAATATGCAGGAGGCATCACCAAGATCTTTCATTGAGAATCTTTGTGATAAGAAGAGCTTAACCGATTGCAGCATAGGAATATCATTTCCTATCAAGAGTATGTCGTCCACGTACAATACGAGGAAGAAAACCTTACTCTCTGCCACCTTCTTGTAAATACAAGGTTCATCTGGGTTTTTGACGAAATCAAACTCTTTGATAACGACGTCAAAGCAGATGTTCCAACTCCGCGATGCTTGCTTTAATCCATAAATGGATTTAAGCAGCTTGCACACCTTCCCGCTGCTCCCACTGTCTACGAAGCCCTCTGGCTGAGTCATGTACACGCACTCTTCTAAATCACCATTTAGAAAGGCTGTCTTAACATCCATTTGCCAGATTTCGTAGTCATGATATGCAGCGATGGCAAGCATGATTCGGATGGATTTAAGCATAGCCACTGGAGAAAAGGTTTCGTCATAGTCCACACCTGGTCTTTGACGAAAACCTTTTGCAACAAGTCTAGCTTTGAAAGTCTCCACTTTCCCATCTACACCAAGTTTCTTCTTAAAGATCCACTTGCTCCCGATGGGTTTTACCCCTTCAGGAGCAACATCCAAAGTCCATACTTTGTTGGTGTACATGGATTCCATCTCGGACCGCATAGCATCCAGCCATTTCACTGAGTCCCTACTTGTGATGGCCTGCTCGAAGCTAGTTGGGTCATCATCCTCCATGATGCAATCCTCGCTCCCACCGTCCATGAGAAAACCGTAGTATCTCTCAGGTTGGCGAGGAACCCTACTAGATCGGCGGAGAGGCTGAGGTTCATTGGGAGCTACTGAATCCTCTGGTTCCACTAAATCTTCAGTTACGGTTTGTGTATCTGGAACTTCTTCCAGCTCTACCACTTTGCCACTAATTTCTTTTTCAAGGAATTCTTTTTCTAAAAAGGTGGCATATTGAGAAACAAACACCTTTTGTTCTTCAGCATGGTAGAAAAGATACCCTTGTGAATTCTTAGGATATCCCACAAACTTGCAAAGAACTGACCGTGCCTCGAGTTTGTCTGGATTTTGCCTTTTGACATAGGCTGGACAACCCCATATCTTAACTCGTTTAAAATATGGTCTCTTCCCACTCCATATCTCATATGGTATGGTAGGTACAGATTTAGATGGAACTTGATTTAATAGGTATGTTGCTGTCTCCAGCGCATATCCCCAAAAGGAAATAGGTAACTCAGCTGTGCTCATCATAGAGCGCACCATATCTAATAGGGTGCGGTTTCTCCGTTCTGATACACCGTTGTGCCGTGGTGTATATGGAGGAGTCAGCTGAGAGAGAATCCCATTCTCTTTTAGGAAGTCCAGGAATTCATTGCTCAAGTATTCACCTTCTCGATCAGATCGAAGGATTTTAATACTTTTTCCGGTTTGGTTTTCGACTTCTTGTTTATATTCTCTAAATTTCTCAAAAGCTTCTGATTTGTGTTTCATCAGGAACACATATCCGAATCTAGAGAGATCATCAGTGAATGTAATGAAGTACGAAGAACCATCCCTGGTATGTATAGACATAGGACCGCATACATCACTATGTATCAGTCCCAAGAGTTCGGTAACTCTTTCTCCGTGTCCCGTAAACGGAGTTTTGGTCATCTTGCCTTTAAGACATGACTGGCAAGTGTCATAAGATGAAAATTCGAATGGTTTCAAATATCCATCCTTATGCAACTTAGCCAGTCGTGTCGCATTGATGTGACCCAGTCTACAATGCCACAAGAAGGATTCGTTCAGTTCAGAACTCTTCCTCTTGTGTGTGTTTGTTATGTTCAGAACTGTTGATTGATTTAGAACATAAATGCCATTGCACAATGTGCCTGATCCAACCAACTTTTGGTTACGGAAAATGTTCATAACATTGTCCTGTAATACAAAATTATATCCTTCTTTAGTTAATAAAGAAACCGATATAATGTTGCATATCAGGTTCGGCATGTAATAGCATTCGTTCAGAACCAATGTATTACCAGTAGGTAATACAAGGTGATATTCCCCGACAGTCTTAGCTGCAACAATTGCACCATTTCCAACTCTAATGTCTTTATCACCTTCTCTAAGTTCTTTACCTTTCTTTAGCCCATGTAACTGATTACATATATGGGATCCTGACCCGGTATCTAATACCCAGGACGTAGAGCAAATGGAGAAACAGTTCTCTGTAACGAACACACCCGAAGAAAATGCATCAACATGTACTTTCTTCTTTCGGGTGGCATGGGAATCCTGGTATTCCCCTATATCCTGTTCATTCCTATAACTCTTATAAGAAAGAACGGAACCAACGTTCCCCAGCACAGTATAACATGCGGGTTCGGTCAATACATCCATATTATTATCTTCATTAGGGCATGAAATGGTCGCTACCTGGAGAGAGAGAGAAGAAAACACTTTAGCGTATGCTCGTGCAAGATCAGATTGGTTATTATCTTATCTAATCAGGATGGCTCCCACTGCTTTTTATCAAATCTTCCTTCAAACCCTAAAAGGAAAGACTACCTGGGATTAATTACACACTACAAGTTCGCCAATCTTTCAGCCAGGCCAGTGTCGGTACTTTGAGGGAGTTCCCCCGTGCTTTCGCACGAACCTAATTAATGTAAACCTCGTTTTCCCAGAGGCGTAACCCCGTTGACACCTTTTTAGACACCTACTTGATCGGCTAATTGTAATGTGTAAAACTCTCCCAGGAGTAACTCTTACTCGCAGTGGGTATCGGGATCCAACTATCTCATAGAAGGTATGCAATCTCATTGCAAATTTCAACACTTGAAATTCCCGATAATATTTTGCCCCTAGCAGCTATATGACCTTAACATAGTCAACAAATCATAAGTGCTAGTCAAGTTCAACCCGTCATTTCCTGATTGAATTAAACCCACCCACACGACCCTTAACATAGTCAACAAAGTCGCACGACTACCCTAATCCAATCTGCATCATATGCATAAGCAGATAAATACTGGTCAGCTACCGCACACTACGCCTTAACATAGTCAACAAATGTAGCACGAATACTAACTAGTACTTATCTGAAATGACGGAGGGCTACGACAGGTTTTTCTGAAAACCTATTGTGTAATGAACTTGATATCGTTGTAGAATCAAATGAAGTTTTGAAATTGAATGATTTTTGAGGCTTTTCTAGTTTTGCTAAAGGGGTCACTCCCGGTGAAGGGATCGTCGGCCCTTTCCTCGTTGAATGAGGTGCTGGATATATCATATATATCACTGTGCAAAGCAGAAACTATAGAAGCTATCAAAAGTCAAACCGAGTGTGTAGCATCTGCCAGTTATTGCTAAAGGAGTCACTCCCGGTGAAGGGATCTCGGTCCTTTCCTCATCGAATAAGGTGCAGGGTATATCATATATGTAGGGTTCCTAGGCACCCTAATGAGGTCACACAAGGCATCGAACATGCCAAATTAAAATTTTAACGGTGCCGAGAGACCCGACTACGGATCGTTTGCTAGATGTTTAGGCGAAAAAGCTAACTAGTTAACACTTAACTAAGGGATACGGATATACAACCTTTGTAGATCCGTTTGTCCACCTCCATAGCTCCATGAAGAAGTCCTCTCCGCTGTCCAAAAATTGTCCAGGCTCTAGAGTCGGCTTCGTCGGAGAAAAAGCGAGCTAGGTCGTCGATGTCCATGCCGAAGATGATCTACGTCGAGGCATCGATAGATCAAGCTCCACCTTCACCTAGCTTTGAAAACTTGTGAAGGAAACACACTCTACTACTTGGCAAGAGGTAGAGGATGAAGAAATAGGAAGTGGGTAGACTTTAGAATTGGATTTCTCACTCAAAAACATCAATCACCATTGATGAGGTAAGCTTTTCTTCACTTGAAGCAAGGAAGAAGAAGAAGAATAATATGATAAGATTAATTAGAAAAGAAAAGAAAAACCAATCCTTATCATATAATGAACCATGGTTAGATGTAGAGAGTTAACTAAGGTTTAAGTGAGTGGTTAGGGTTAAGCATGAGACAAAATGGTCATTTGATCAAAGTCTTCATGAAGGTTCATGAATGAACAAAAGAAAGCAACCATTTTCCTCTT
Organism: Agapanthus africanus; assembly: GCA_030015575.1. Lineage (NCBI taxonomy): Eukaryota > Viridiplantae > Streptophyta > Magnoliopsida > Asparagales > Amaryllidaceae > Agapanthus > Agapanthus africanus. The sequence continues at coordinate 131,795,789 of CM057340.1, read as the reverse complement.
TTTGCCTTTTCTTTTTCCAAAAAGTTAAATGAATAAAATGAAATCAAAAACCCTAATCACCCACTTAACTATAGTTTAATTCTTAACACTTAACCATAATGCATGTATCATCAAACATGATACAAGCAAGTGCACAAAACTATATCGAATATACAATGTGCACACCCGAGTGAGAAAATCCATTTTAAAGTGAACCGATACTAGTTAATGCAAAGTAATATATCAAATATATTATTATGCATTAAATCATTAAATCAACACTTGATTTAACGATCCGGTCATATCGCATATAACCGACTAATATCAACAGTAACAACTTATCGAATCAACACTTGATCCGATAACCCGGCTATATCGCATATAACCGATCAATGTCACAAATCGCGAGAATCGAATACAGTATCACATACTGGTATCATTCTCGGTCCCGCACATATCTCATATGCGCTCCTATTTCGTTTCGCTTGAGCCAGGAAACCTCTGTGTAGGACTCTAAAGACTCGTCAATACGCCGGCAGCGGATGATGATCATATCAAACATCCACAAGCCGCAAGCGGTCTGCTAAACGTAACGGCCACCCGGGTATTGAGCGATCTGAAGATCGACGAGCAAGCCCGCTCTCACTCCAGTGAATCCGACCAGTAACACTACCGTACAGTCCGGTCTGTTCGTCTGATATGTCGCATATCTCGCCTAGGGGTGGTAAACGTCAGACCCCAATAGCTCGATAAGTCGTGTCGATATGAGGTCCATAACTATTCGAGAAACTACTGGTAACACTTACCAGTAAATCTCAGCAACCCTGGCCAGGGATTTCCTGTTATAGCCAATCGAACACAGCGCAACATCAACCCCCTATACCGGGAGAGACGAATCCCCTCCTATCGCTCATTGCCTCCATGTGACTCGGGACTGTACCCAAAAACCACCGTTTTGCACGCCCTCTTGGACGTGGTAAGATGGAAATCAAAGCACAGTGGGAACCACACAAGACTCTATGACGATCTCGGGTCAACAGACTACTCTGTACCAGTGTCACCAGAGAACTGCCATCTGACGTGAGGTATAATACCATCTGGGAGTTCTCGGCGAGTCCGTCCAGTGTACCCAGTCTCTACTGAGCACCCGTATATCATCTCTGATGTCAAACACCAATGGATATGGGATCATCCATCGCCCATCTGTATGGGTCGAGAAGGTATGCGCTAGTCTACACTGGTATATCGATGCCCCGTCTCGATATACCCACGACTAGGGACTTTGAAGGATGTACTTATGGACTACCATGTCCCCACTAGTATGATCCGTATCATAGTCCAGGTAGTCAAGTACAGATCCTAAGGGCTTTACCAACATGTAACAGAGAGACAATCAGCATACACGTTAAGGTAAAGGGTAACCAGATAGCATACTATCATGTCGAGCAAGAAAGTCCTCCCTATATATGTCCCAGTATCCACTACAATATACATCCAATGTACAGTAATGGCCTCTAGGGCATACATATAACTAACAATATATACCGCTATGCAAAGCAAGAACTGTAGCTACCTGTTTTATTTGAAATTTGATTCTACAACATCTTAGGTTTCTTTTCATTCATTAATCACATTAATGAAGTCCCATCATTTAAATACCTAAACATCACAGATAAATACGACGTATACATATGCCATCCGCATTCGCCTCGATGTCCCCTCGTGCACCGTTAGGTTAGGTAACTAACGACAGAGCAGGGCAGGGCTAGTGCGGATGCAAAACATAAGTAACGTCTATATAATATATCATATATACTATATACTGTATCTATCACAGAACATCACATGATCACATCACAGATATCGCAGCAGAAAATATCATATGAAATATTGGATATACTAGGACGTCCGTGTTTTCAATACGAGCCAGTATAAAACACGGATTCCACGGTCGTGATGAATAGCCAATCCCATACCCCTAGACCCCTACGAGAGCGGCAAGCAACCCTGCCAATTCTAGGGTTAGGAGACCCGGACTCGACTCCTCGAGATGGTCTCCCACTGGACCCTAGAACCCGGTTACTTGTGCTCCCCTCCTTGGGTCTATCCTAATGCGGAAAAGTAAATAATATACAAAGGGTGACAGCTTCCGCAACCTGGAAGTGCCCCAATAAAAGAATATTACATACAAGTTTTTACATGAATGAAAATGAAAAACACTCATCTCACATAAAAACCCCCGGCTATTCAAACATGACAATCCAATATAACATATCCAGCAACACATAACATCACATGTCATCAACGTAAGTAAATATGCGCATCCCAATTGTCGTTGACATATAGCAACGAAACCGGCGATATCACATATTACACTTACGGTCACAGAAAAGAAAGTGTAAAACTACAACAGTTGGAATCCGCAATCTCTTTAGACATCACATGCCTAATCAAATGAAATACTTAGACATCACATGCCTAACAGTTATAAACCCCGCATTTTAGTCTCATTATCGAAAACTCTTTTCAATATCAAATGAAACTAAACCGCTAGATTTATAACATTCATTCAGTTATCTCATAACTGTTTGTGAATTCCAATTATTGTATCACATTCCAGATAAACTGAAAATGTTAAACTTTCCGATCGAACAGTCGAACACCCAAGTTTTCCCGATACAGCTCAACACATGAAATAAGTCTAACAACATTCAGTTCGTGCCTCAGTACCAACGGTCCAGCCGTAGAAGGGTCAAGCCAATGCCTCACATGTGGCACGCCGTACTGCCCCAAACCCGAAGGTTCAAAGGGCAGTTCAAGACGGTCACATAATCGAGTTAAGGTTTGTTGTCTTCTAGAGGGTCCATTGCGCTACTTGCACTACTTAGAACGTCGTTAAACCATGAAAAAATCCAACTCTTGGAAATTTCCCGACAGGGGAAAAATTGGGTATTTATATCCGGTCGAACTTTTTAACATATTCTAAAAATTATCCGGAAAGCCACAAAGACAAAATCTGATACTCCGATCGAAACACCGAATCCCCAAAACAACCCCAGAAAATTCAACTCTTGAATAAAATTTAAAAATACCCAGAGAACTCAGCACTGTTAAATAGGAATTACTGTGCAAATTGGTAGGGCTGACGTCATACTTTAGCCGCGGAACCGCCGCATAAGCTAGGCTTATGCCGCGGTTCCGCCGCACATGTGAGGGATCATGAAATAAATTTTGCGCCGTAATTCTTAGAATTCCCTGCTGAGTTTTCTGCATATTTTTAATTTGGAAAAAACCCATTTTTTAAAAAATGTACAGAGAGCCATTTTCAGGTTAGGGTTTTGGTTCAATCGGACTTCAAACATCGTCTAGACTTCGCCTAAGGCTCTAGCTAGGCTCTGATACCACTGTAGGGTTCCTAGGCACATATAGAGGTCTCACAAGGTATCAACCATGCCAATTTCAAATTTTATGGGTGCCGAGAAACCCTAATACGGATCGTTAACTAGAAATTTAGGCGAAAAAACGAATCTAGTTAACAACTTAACTAAAGGAGAGAGGCTACAACCTTTGTAGATCCGGTTCTCCACTTCCTTAGCTCCACGTAGGCGTCCTCTCGCTGTCCATCTCGAATCCCGGACTCAATCGTCGGCTTGATCGGAGAAATGGGCGGACTAGGTCGTCGGCTTCGTACCGAAGATGATCTACGTCGAGGCATCACAAGTTCAAGCTCCGACTTCATAAAGTTGTGAAACTTGTGAAGAGAACACCCAAAACAACTTGGCAAGAGGTAGAGGGTGAAGAAATAGGAGGTAGGTTCACTTTAGAATTGGATTTCTCACTTTAGAACTCAAGTTGCCATTGATGGCATCAAGGTTTCTTTCTTGAAGATGAAGAAGAAGATGAAGCTAGAATTATGATAAGTGTTGTTAAATGAATAATAAAAATCAATACATATCATCTTCTAACCTTGGTTAAGTGTAGAGAATAGACCATGGTCAAGTGAGAATGGTTAGGGTTAAGGATGATGACAAAATGGTCACTTTAGTCAAAGCTTCATGAAGCTTCATCAAGCTTCATGAAAGAAACCATTTTGTTATCTTTTATTTATTTATCAAAAAGGAATAGATAAATAAATAAGTAAATAAATCAAAACCCTAACTATTATCATAACCATGGTTTAAGTCTTAACACAAAACCAATTTACATGCATCATCAAACATGACACATTGTAGTGCACAAAAGTATATCACATATACAACTTGTGAACTACAAGTGAGAAAATCATATTAAAGTGAACCAATACTAGTTAATGCAAAGTAATATATCAAATATATAATTATACATTAAATCATTAAATCAACACTTGATTCAATGATCCGGTCATATCGCACATAACCGACTAGTATCCAATGTATCGACTTATCGAATCAATCTACGATTTGATAACTAGGTTATATCGCATATAACCAATCGAAACATTCATCGCAAGAATGAAATGCGGTATCACATACACGCATTATTCTCGGTCCCGCACATATCTCATATGCGCTCCTATTTCGTTTCGCTTGAGCCAGGAAACCTCTGTGTAGGACTCTAAAGACTCGTCAATACGCCGGTAGAAGATGATGATCATATCAAGCACCCACAAGCCGCAAGCGGTCTGCTAAACGTAACGGCCATCCGGGTATTGAGCGATCAGAAGATCGACGAGCTAGCCCGCTCACACTCCTGTGAATCCAACCAGTAACACTTACCGTACAGTCCGGCCTGTTCGTCTGATATGTCGCATATCAAGTCTAGGGGTGGTAAACGTCAGACCCCAATAACCGATAAGTCGTGCCAATGTGAGGCTCATAACGGGTCGAGAAACTACTGGTAACACTTACCAGCAAATCTCTGATCAGCCCTGGCCAGGGACTTCCCTGTTACGGCCAATCGAGCACAGCGCAACATCAACCCCCAATACCGGGAGAGACGAAACCCCTCCTATCGCTCATTGTCTCCATGTGACTCGGGACTGTACCCAAAGACCACCGTTTTGCACGCCCTCATGGACGTGGTAAGGTGGAGATCAAAGCACAGTGGGAATCACACAAGACTCTATGATGATCTCAGGTCTACAGACTAACCTGTACAAGTGTCACCTGAGAACTGCCATCTGACGTGAGGTATAATACCATCTGGGAGTTCTCGGCGAGTCCGTCCAGTGTACCCAGTCTCCACTGAGCACCCGTATACCATCTCTGATGTCAAACACCAATGGATATGGGATCATCCATCGCCCATCTCATGGGTCGAGAAGCGTATTCGCTAGTCTACACTGGTATATCGATGCCCTATCTCGATACACCCACGACTAGGGACCTTGAAGGATGTACTTATAGACTACCATGTCCCCACTAGTATGATCTGCATCATAGTCCAGGTAGTCAAGTACACATCCTAAGGGCTTTACCAACATGTAACTTTAAGACAGTTTAAAAAGACAAGTGTACATGTTAAGATAAAAAGTAACCAGATAGCATACTATCATATCGAGCAAGAAAGTCATCTCTATATATGTCCAAGCATCCAATATAATATACATCATCTATACAATACTGGCCTCTAGGGCATACATACAACTAACACTTTTCAACTTGTTCTTCCACCAACCGATGCACTACACTGATAAAATCTTCGAATGGTTAGTGTTGACTTTCGGTCTTTGTAAGGCTTTGTGTAACATTTTGAAAATTTAGAAATAAATAAAATTAACCAATTAAATAATAAATTGATAAATTAAAAAGGTTATTAAAACTAAATCAGACAATTTCATAAAATGTATGTAAAACAAATTAAATTACAATTTTAGTATGCAAAAAAAAAAAATTATAAGGGTTTTAATATGAATTTTAGCTTTATTTTAATAAAAAGGGTGTTTTATAATAAGATAAGTTGTGAAGGGTTTCTATGTAAAGTTTAGGAAATTGTGCAAATGGGAATTTGTTTAGGGTGTAAGTGAAAAAGAGGTAAATTAGGTTTTTGTTCAGAAATTTTATCTTAAGATAAATCAAAATGGAAGGATAATGCATTACCACCGCCTTCTTACTTGCACAACCCATACCCCACACCTCCTCCTTGCATGAGGATAGCACATCTAGGTCATTGACACCTCCTCCTACCACCTCCCTCTTCCCATCACCATATATATTAAGTGTTCAGATCATTAATCCAATTAAACTTCTAAATATTCCCAACCAAAGTGAAAGAAAATACTTAAAATTCAAAAAGAGAAATAAATGAGAAATAAAGTGAAGAAGAAGAACTAGATAAGGAGTTCATCATCAAGCTAGGACTAGAAGCTTGTGCATCTTGGAGAGTGTTATTCCAACAAGTTATTATAGGTAAAATCCTCTTTCACAGTAGAGATTTAAATTCTAGAATTGGTTTAAGTTTGAAATAAAAAGTCTATAATATCGTATTTTAGGTACAACTATATTCTGTTTGAATCTGCTATTGTTTAGATAAAAGTTAACTTAACCAAACAGTGCCAACTTGTTGTATAATTGATCTAGAACAAAACATAGGAATACGAGCAGGGGAGCTCGGATTTTGGCCGGCGACCATAAGAGTAATTCCGGCGTCGCCGAATTTGTAGGGAGCTAGAGTGTTTTGGGTTGTTGGGTAGGTTTCTGTGTAGAATTTTGGTTATTTTGGTATTGTTTAATCAAGTTAGTTTAACTATATATAAAATCTGGGAACTAATATCAGAAAAGAGATCAAAATTCTAAAATACGACATGGGTAAAACATAACGCGTTCTGTTTTCTGTCGCGATGCAGCGCTGGGTTAAATTTTAGTGAGGTTGAGTATTAGATCGTTTGCAATAGTCGTACGTAGTGTAGTTAGCACGTACAACTTGTGTGTTCTTGATTTTTTCCGTATCGGAATGTTGCCGTTTTCTTATACAGGTTAATTCAATGTTAGATTTGAGTGCGGGAACTTCGGAGGCCGCAAGGAAAGAAAAAGGATTGGCGATTCCTTAGTAGTTACGACGTATTCCGGTGAGTCGACTAAACATCTACCCGGGGATTGTGTAAAGATGGCGTGATACGCCCGTATTTTGTTAATTTGAATGATTGACTTTATATGCGAAGTTAATAACATGCATTCATATATACCTATACATCACCATGTTAATAGTTGTTAGAACACTACACAATAATGACGAGTTATGTCACACGTGCACATTTTTACATGTTACACTACACCTCGTCGATATTAACATGTCACTTTTACACTTAGTAATTATCCTGTTAACTATGATTCTATCATACTTTAAACATTATTAACAGTAGTACTTTGCATAAATGACATCATGTTTCGTATTTAAATGTTCGGAGTTGATATAAGAGGAAATTGCATTATTGAGGATTTATAATTTTGAGTTTTCCTATACTATTGCATAAATCCAGTGATTTTCATGATTGATGTGACATGTCCACCATGAGATGTTTTTATGATTTGGTTTTTATTCCGAACCAAGTCGGTGGGTAAACGGTTACGGATTTACAGTTTTATCCAGACTGAGTCGGTGGGGATACAGTTGGATACATGGTGGACCCGGTCGAGACCGAGGGGTAGGATAGCCACATGATAAGCGGGGAGCCTAATGAGGATACTCGATACCGGAGATAGTTGTGAAACACGGCGGATATCTAGATGATATCGACCGGTGTTATTGATTACAGGATCATTCGAGAAATGATGCCTGAGAGAATGGAAGATTTGTGTCGATGATGGACACGGAAAGATGAAATTTATTTGGAAATAAATGATGAGATTTCAGTTTTGGTTATGTGATTAGTAGTACGGATTCATGTTTTACACATGTTTCATGCATCATAATTATCCTCATCGCAGTTAGATATAGTTTGTCATATTTACATTATCAGCCGTTATATGTTAGTTTTATTCACTAAGTTGGTAACCCACCCCCGTTGTGCCACAGTTCCTTGCATGGGTAGAGTGGACAGTTAGCAGCAGTGCAGATCCACTTTTCAGTTTTTATCGCAACTTTTGATAGGTGGGTTACATATGTAGTAACCTTCTCTTTTGGTATTGTATTTTGAATCTAGAAAATCTCCATTAGACCCTGTATAATGACTTAGAACGATATATGGTTATATGTATATTATTTCGACAGATGAGATCGTTTAGTTGTATTAAATGATATTTCTTTTAATTATGTCTGAGAATCTTCTTTGATGTCGTATCATGAGTATGTATTGATCTCCACTGTTGGCATCGTTGTTCCCAACTAGGGATGCAACCAAATTAAACACTTTATAACTGTTTTTGTTATAACCGCAATAGGAAATTACTGTTAAGATCTTAAATACTTAAAATCTGTGATTTTTACTTAAACAAATAAAAAAATTCCTCAAATTCCGCAAAAAGGGTTTTTGATCTTTGTTTTTTTTGCTTACTCTGGTTGTGTAAATATCTTTAGATACTATACTATCTAAGTGCCGGTCACATCCAAATTTTGGGGTCATGACAAAGTTGGTATCAGAGTTTAGGATTAACCTTACGGAATCGAGTAGTGAGTTAACATAGTTGACGTGAGTCCGTAATTTAGGATGACCTTTGGTTTGATGGAATAGGTGATTTAGGATGAGTGCAGTACTGTATGTATGTTCCGCAGCATATTTACGTTACCATACTCAGCCTAACTAACCTTAGGAGATAATTGTTCGTACTTCTTTCCTTGATTCCATGTATCTTGTGATTCGGTTGCAATATCCTTATCAATCCTTTTTCTTACTCCAGCCGTTATGTCATCAACGACTACGGGGACTAAGAGTACCGCTGTTCGAGATGAGATTGGAGCGGGCTCGTTTGAAACAGGGACAGACCTGGGCAGTATGCTTATCTTTCATGAACTGATTGATCCACCCTATATTAATCGTATAGCTAGGATGGAGACAAGTGTTCAAGAGATGCGCCGAATGATCGGATCCTTGTTAGAGATTAGTCGAGCACGGAGATCTACCATTACTCCACGTACGGTTGTTCGGAGACCAAGGCGAATTCGTACTAATACATCAGCACTTAGACGTGTTTGTAGAGGCCGTGGCAGATTTTGTATAGATCAGTTCTATCATTTATACCCATATGTTCAGCAGCCCGTGCAAAGATGTTTCGGGTGTGGGTGCCCGTATCACTTTTTTTGGAATTGCCCCGTAATGCGACAGGGTGAGGCATCGGTCTCATATATGACTTCACCACCTCCTCCAAGCATATTACCTACTACACCTGTTGTTTTTCTACACCAGATCAACGCCCATAGAGGCCGTGGTCGTGACGGTCGTAATTCGAGAGGACGAGGAGGTCGAGGCAGATTTATTCCAAGCCGCGGTTTTGGTCGAGATAAGACTCAGGGCCAGATGTTCAGTTAGTATCCCGTTGAGCAGAGGCCCACATCTATCTGTTTTAGTTGTGGACGTCCAGGGCATTTCGCTAGGAATTGTAAACTCTTAGGAAGGACGTCAGGATGCTAGTAGAGGCCAGGCATCCAATGCAGTCGTAATAAGTATCCTTTCAGTATGTTCCTTAAATGCGCATATTTTTATTTATCCCAGTTCTACGCATTCATACATAGTTGCATACTTGCACTTTCTTTAGGAAGAGAGTCGGCATTGTTAGGGTTACCGCTAGTTGTGATTACTCCTATAGGAGATTCTTTTATAGCTCAACACGTATTCAGGTTATGTTTAGTACGTGTTGGTGATATGTATTTATTAGTGGATCTGATTCTCCTGGAGATATTAGATTTGATATACTTCTTGGTATGGATTGGTTGGCCGTTTGTTATGCCTATGTAGATTGCCGGGGGAAAGCGATTAGATTTTGTTTTCCAGGTGAACCGATTTTTGTTGTGCAGGGGGACTGTAAAATAACTCCTGCCAACATGATTTCTGCTCTTTGTGCGGAACGACTCTTGAAGAAGAGTTGTCATAGGTTCTTAGTTTGTTCAGGACTTAGGAGCCACTGAGATTCCGTTAGACCAAGTTCCGATCGCACGAGAATTTCCGGATGCGTTTCCTGCTGAATTACCAGGATTGCCAACCGATCGTGATATCGAATTTTGTATTGACTTGATTCTTGGTACGGGACCTATTTCTATACCACCCTATCGGATGGCCCCGACGGAGTTGAAGGAACTCAAAAGCCAGTTGCAAGAGTTATTAGATAGAGGACTTGTTCGTCCCAGTGTGTCGCCGTGGGGAGCTCCTATCTTATTTATAAAAAAGAAGGACAGTTGAATCGAGTTACTGTGCAAAATAGGTATCCACTACCACATATCGATGACTTGTTCGATCGGTTGCAGGGAGCTGGCTACTTCTCAAAGATTGATTTGCGGTCAGGGTATCACCAGTTGAGAGTTCGGAAGGATGACATTCCGAAGACTACTTTTTATACCCGATATGGGGACTATGAATTTCTGGTGATGTCGTTCGGACTCACCAATGCCCCAGCAGTGTTTATGGATATGATGAACCGCATTTTCAGGCCTTTCCTTGATCAGTTTATCATTGTATTCATAGATGATATCCTTGTTTATTCCTGAAGTCGGGAGGAGCAGGAACAATATTTGCGTATCACGTTGCAGACCTTGAAGGAGCATCAGCTGTTTGCCAAATTCTCCAAGTGTGCTTTCTGGCTAGATAGTGTGGAATTCTTGGGTCACGTGGTTACGAGAGAGGGTATACGTGTGGACCCAAATAAGATCGATGTAGGGTTGCTAGGCACGCGCACAAGGGTCTACGAGGCATCAACCATGCCCGAATAAAAATTTAGCCGTGCCGAACAACCCGAATATGGAACTTTAAACTAGAGATTAGGCAAAAACAAGCATGTTAACAACTTTAACACTAAGTGAGAGGGATTACAACCTTTGTAGATCCGGTCCTTCACTTCATATGCTCCGTGTTGTGGTCCCTTCGCTGCGATCATCGGGATCCGGACTCTCAAGAGGTTCCACGAAGAGAAAGACGCAACCTTTGCTTCCGATCTTCGATACTAAGATGATCTACCTTGAAGTTTCTTTAACACAAGATAACACTCATAAAATGATGTGAACACCCTCATCTAAATGGCAAGGGAAGATGAGGATGATGAAGTAGGATTTTTGCTCTCTTTATTTATCTTTTTCTCATATTTATTCATCACTTTTGAAAAACAAGCAAGGTTTTTCATGAAAGAATCAAGGAGGAAGAAGATGAATAATGTTTTGTAATGAATAAATAATGTTATCATAATTATTTATGCAACCATGGTTGTAGTAACCATTGTAGAGAGTTTACTAGGGTTAGGGTTTGGGTTAGGTCAAAGGGTGAGTCACTTACAAATATCTATCATAATATCTTAACAAAGACAAAGTAAAGCTTCTAGAATCAACTAGAAGGTTTAACCCTAATCCAAACCCTAATCATGTTTAAACTCCTCTAAACATGTTGCATTAATAATTATAATATGTTACAATATTATATATCACATATACAATATTTATTGTAACAAAATAAAATAATACATTTAACATATATCGCATATATATCAATGTATTACCCGAGTGAGAAAAAGAATCTTTTAGTGAGCAAATATTAGTTAATGTAATTTAATATATCATATATATTATTATACATTAAATTATCGAATCAACACTTGATCCGACAATCCGGCTATATCGGATATAACCGACTAATATTTATCCGTACCGATTCATCGAATCAACACTTGATCCGATGACCCGGCTGATATCAAATATCGCGAGAATATAATACGGTATCACATATCGCATTATCCTCGGTCTCGCACATATCACATATGTGCTCCTACTCCGTTTTGCCTGAGCCAAGAAACCTCTGTGTTGGACTCTAAAGAATCGTCAATACGCCGGCAGTAGGTGATGATCATATCAAACACCCACAAGCTGCAAGCGGTCAGCTAAACGTAACAGCTACCCAGGTATTGAGCGCTCAGAAGATCAACAAGCAAGCCTGTAACTTCTCCTGTGAATCCAAACAGCAACACTCCCATACAGTCCGGTCTCGTCGTCTGATATGTCGCATATCTCGCCTAGGGGTGGTAAACGTCAGACCCAAGTAGCTCGATAAGTCGTGTCGATATGAGGTCTATAACAGTTCGAGAAACTACTGATAACACTTACCAGTAAATCTCAGCAACCCTGGCCAGGGATTTCCGGTTATAGCCAATCGAACACAGCACAACATCAACTCCCTATACCGGGAGAGACGAATCCCCTCCTATCGCTCATTGCCTCCATATGATTCGGGACTGCACCCAAAAGCCACCTTTTTGCACGCCCTCTTGGACGTGGTATGATGGAAATCAAAGCACAGTGGGAATCACACAAGACTCTATGACGATCTCGGGTCGACAGACTACTCTGTACCAGTGTCACCAGAGAACTGCCATCTGACGTATGGTATAATACCATCTGGGAGTTCTCGGCGAGTCCGTCCAGTGTACCCAGTCTCCACTGAGCACCCGTACACCATCCTTGATGTCAAACACCGATGGATATGGGATCATCCATCGCCCATCATATGGGTCAAGATGCGTATACGCTAGTCTACTCTGGTGTATCGATGCCCTGTCTCGATACACCCTCGACTAGGAACAGTTATAGGATGTACTCGTCGACTACCGTGGCCCCACTAGTATGATCTCATCATAGTCCCAGTAGTCGAGTACATATCCTAAGGGCTTTATCAACATGTAATATAGAGACAATCAGAGTACATGTTAAGATAAAGTACAACCAGATAGCATACTATCATGTCGAGCAAGAAAGTCCTCCCTATATATGTCCTAGCATCCACTACAATATACATCGTATGTACAGTAATGGCCTCTAGGGCATACATATAACTAACAATCTCCCACTTGCACTAGAGCCATCTATTATGGTATCGCATACCCAACAATTAGCTATGGTTGAAGTATCTCATACTCAACCGTCCCATAAAAAGTCTCTACCGGGAAAAAGGCCTTTGTGAGTGGATTCGCGCTGTTGTCCTCTGTGTCTGCTCTCCTAACCTTGATCTCCCTGGAGATCAACCATCTCCATGATCAGGTGATACTGCCTAAGAATTATATCTGGATTTCTGATGGGACGGTAGTTCCTTGGCTAAAACCACAACTCCATTGTCACACAATGGTAGGAACGAAGTTCATCTTATGAAATTATAAATATCCAGACTGCCTCTTTTGGTAGCATCCTTGGTAACGATGTATCTTGCCTTTAATCATCTAGTATGTCACGGTATCTTAGCTTGAAACTCTTCCAACATACCGTCCCTCCACTGAGGGTAAAGACAATGCCTTCGACTGACATTCAGTCGTCCTTATCAGTCTGGAACCTTTCCAGTGATTCTCCCCAGGATCGATTGATACCATCTCACTACAACTAGTGAGTATCCTAACATCCAATTAGATCTATCTCATAGATCCAAAAACCCAGGATTTAGGAGGTATCACCTTGATCCTATATGGAGAATCCTTGTGATAAGCGGAGATTGACCGTGCGTAGCATAGGAAACTTCTTCCCTATCAAGAGTATGTCATCCACGTACTCTACGAGGATCTCCACCATACTCTCTACTACCTTTTTGTATATACAAGGTTCATCTACCATTTTGATGAAGTCAAACTCTTTGACTACCACATCAAAACAGATGTTCCAAATCCGCGATGCCTGTTTTATTATATAAAACATCTTGCACACGTTTCCGCTGCTCCCACTGTCTACGAAGCCCTCTGGCTGTGTACTTATAGACGTTCTCTTCTAAAACATCACTTAGAAAAGCAGTCATGACACCCAACCACCAGATATCGTAGTCATGGTATGTAGCCGTGGCAAGTAGGATCTGGATGGACTTAAGCATAGATCCTTAGAAAAGGTTTCAACATAATCCTTACCTGGTCTATGATGCAAACCTTTAACAAGTCTAGCTTTGAAAGTCTCAACTTTTCCATGTACACCAAGTAATCTTCTCAAGATATACTTGCTCCTGATGGGGATTTAACCCTTCAGATAAGGCAACCAAAGTCCATACTTTGTTGGTGTATAAGGATTCCATCTCAGATCGATAAGCATCCAGCCATTCTTACAGAGTTCCACTCCTGATGGCCAGCTCGAAACTAGTTGGGTCATCATCTCATGATGCAATCCTCACTCCCACTGTCATAGAGAAACCAAAGTATCTCTCAGGTGGGTGAGGAACCCTGCTAGATCGGCGGAGAGGCTGAGGTTCGTTGGAAACTATTGAATCCTATGGTTCTACCAAATCATCAGCTGCATTTTGTATAGCTGGAACCTTTCCAGTTCTACATAACAGATCTTGCCTCGAGCTTGTCCGGATTTTGCTTTCAGACATAGGCCGGACAACCCCAAATCTTAGCAAGCTTAAGATACAGGCTCTTCCCTTTCCATATCACATATGAAGTGGTAGGCAACTGATTTGATTTGAACCCTTATTCAATAGGTATGCAGCTTCTCAAGTGCATAACTCCCTAAAGGAAATAGGAAACTCAGTAGTACTCATCATAGAGCACACCATATCACATAGGGTGCTATGGCTCCACCCCGATACACCATCGTGCTATGGTGTATAGGAGGAGTAATGCTGAGAGAGAATCTCATTCTCCTTTAGAATAGTCCAGGAATTCCGTGCTCAAGTATTCTCCTCCTTGATCACATCAAAGGACATAATACTTTTACCCGTATTTGTTGGTTCTCTACTTCTAACTTATATTCTGTGAATATCTCAAAAGCTTCGGACCTGTGTTTCAACAGAAAAATATGTCTGAATCTTGAGAGATTATCAGAGAATGTAATGAAGTAGAAAGAACCGATCTTGGCATGTGTAGACAGGGGACCTTACATACATCAACATGTATCAATCCCAAGAGTTCACTAACTCTTTCTCTGTTTCCAATAAACAGAGCTATGGTCATCTTATCTTTGTGACATGACTGGCAAGTTTCATAAGATGTAAATTCAAACTAATTTAAATATGCATCTAAATGTAACTTTAGCCAGTCGGGTCGCATTGATATGACCTAGTCTACAATGCCTCAAGAAGGATTCGTTCATATCTGAACTCTTCCTCTTGTGTGTGTTCTGTATACTAAGAACCGTAGTTTGATTTAGAACGTCTGTGCTTTTAGATAACGTGCCTGAACCGGTCAACTCTTGATATAGGAAATGTTCAAAACATTATCCAACAATACAAAATTATATCACTTCTTTACTAATAAAGAAACTGATATGATGTTGTTTATCAGGTTCGGTATCTAATAACATTCGTTCAGAATCAATGTATTCTGGTAATACAAGGTGAAAGTGACCAACAGACTTGGCTGCAACACTTGCGCCGTTTTCTGTCTCATGAAACTTATCACCCGTTCTCAGTTCTCTACCTATCTGTAGCCTATGTAACAGATTACATATGCGGGATCCTGATCTGGTATCTCATACCTAGGACGTAAAGAATACTGAGAAACAGTTCTTTGTAATGAACACACCCGAAGATGATGCATCAACATGCACTTTCTTCGTTTGGGCGGCACGGGAATTCTGGCAATCCCCAATTTCCTGCTCTGTCCTATAACAATTATAAGTTGGAGCGGGACCAACGTTCCCCAGCTCAGTATAACAAGCGGGTTCGGTCAATATATCCGTTTTATTATCTTGATTAAGGCGTGATATGGTCGCTACCTGGAGAGAGAGAGAAGAAAACACTCAGCGTTTGCTCTTGCAAGATTAGATTGGTTATATAATATATCTAATCAGGATGACTCCCACTGTTTTAATCAAATCTTCCTTCAAACCCTAAAAGGAAAGACTAGCCGGGATTAATTACACGCTACAAGTTCGCCAATCTTTCAGCCAGGCCAGTGTCAGTACTTTGAGGGAGGTCCCCCGTGCTTTCGCACGAACCTAATTAATGTAAACCTCGTTTTCCCAGAGGCGTAACCCCGTTGACACCTTTCTAGACACCTACTTGATCGGCTAATTGTAATGTGTAAAACTCTCCCAGGAGTAACAATTACTCGCAGCGGGTATCGGGATCCAACTATCTTATAGAAGGTATGCAATCTCATTGCAAATTTCAACACTTGAAATTCCCAATAATATTTTGCCCCAAGCCTCCTATGACCTTGACAAAGGCCAACAAACCATAGGCTGCTAGTCAAGTTCAACCCGTCATTTCTTGATTGAAGTAAACCCACCCGCACGGCCTTTGACAAAGGCCAACAAGGTCGCACGACTACCCTAATCCAATCTGCATCATATGCATAAGCAGATAAGTACTATTCAGCTGCCGCACACTACGCCTTGACAAAGGCCAACAAACGCAGCACGAATACTAAATAGTCCTTATCTGAAATGACGGAGGGCTACGACAGGTTTTTAAGAAAACCCTTTGCGTAATGAACTTGATATCGTCGTAGAATCGAGTGATTTTAAATGGAGTGTTTTTGAGGCTTTTCTAGTTTTGCTAAAGGGGTCACTCCCGGTGAAGGGATCGTCGGCCCTTTCCTCATCGAATAAGGTGCAGGATATTTCACAAATACCACTATGCAAAGCAAGAACTATAGAAGCAATCAAAAGACAAACCGAGTTTGTAGTATCTGCCAGTTATTGCTAAAGGAGTCACTCCCGGTGAAGAGATCTCGGTCCTTTCCTTATCGAATAAGGTGCTGGATGTTCTACAAGGAACACCGCTATGCAAAGCAAGAACTAGAGCTACCAGTTTTTGTAAACAAGTTTCTACAACATCTTAGGTTTCTTTTATTTCATTAATCTCATTAATGAAGTCCCATTTTAATATGCTTCACAAGCATCTCTTTTGAAACGAAATCTGCAATATAACATATATCTCATATCTATAATATAAACATTCGTCACATGCAGTAATATAATCTCATCACAGAACATTGCAGCAGAAGAACATATATGAAATATTGGATATACTAGGACGTCCGTGTTTTCAATACGAGACTGTATAAAACATGGATTCCACGGTCGCGATGAATAGCCAAACCCACATCCCTAGACCCCTACGAGAGCGGCAAGTAACACTGCCAATTCTAGGGTTAGGAGACCCGGTCTCGACTCCTCGAGATGGTCTCCCACTGGACCCTAGAACCCGGTTACTTGTGCTCCCCTCCTTGGGTCTACCTAATGCGGAAAAGTAAATAATATACAACGGTGACAGCTTCCGCTACCTGGAAGTGCCCCAATAAAAGAATATTACATACAAATGAATTTTACATGAATGAAAAAGAAAAAACTCTCATCTCACATAAAACCCCCGGCTATTCAAATACGACGATCCAATACAACATATCACAGCAACACATAATATCTCATATCATCAACGTAAGCAAGTATGCGTATCCCGATTGTCGTTGATGTATAGCAACGAAGCCGGCGATACACCACATACTACGCTTACGGTCACAGAAAAGAAAGTGTAAAACTACAACAGTTGGAATCCGCAACTTCCTTAGACATCGCATGCCTATCCAAATGAATTCCTTAGACATCGCATGCCTAACAATTATAAATCCGCATTTTAGTCTCATTTATCGAAAACTCTTTTCAATATCAAGTCGGGCAATTCAACAAGATTCCCGACGTCCTGATCGAATGCTCGTCGCAAACTTTAGTAGACGGCCGCACCCCCAGATGCCGTCGACGAAGTGTACTAAGGCGGAACACCGCTGCCGCGAGCACCCGAACGGATGCTTTCGACGACGGGGTTCTCCTACAGTCACTTGGTCGGGGCTATAGGGCGTAGCTGTCTATTAAGTTTACCCGGCGAGTATCCGCGTACTCTACGTGATTGCGACGGACTTTTGATCACATCAAAATCCCGTGGCAACCGATCATCTGAGACTAAACTGCTATGTTTATAATATTCAAATCAGTTATCTCATAACTGCCTGTGGATTCCAAATATTGTATCACATTCCAGATAAATAGAAAAAGTTAAACTTTCCGATCGAATCATCAAGCACCCAAGATTTCCCCAATATATCTCAACACTTGAAATCAGTTTAAAAACATTCATCACATGCCACAGTACCAATGGTCCAGCCGTAGAAGGGTTAAGCCAACGCCTCACATGTGGCACGCCGTATTGCCCCAAACCCTAAGGTTCAAAAGGCAGTTCAAGACGGTCACATAATCGAGTTAAGGTTTGTTGTCTTCTAGAGGGTCCACCGCGTTACTTGCACGACTTAGAACGTTCTTAAACACGAGGAAAAATCCAACTTTTGAAAAATTTTCCGACAGGGGAAAAAGTGAGTTATTGATATCCGTTCGAACTTTTTAACAGTTTCTAAAAATTATCCGGACAAAACTAAACAAAGTTAAAATATCCGATCGAATCTTTATGTCCACAATACAACCCAGATAATTCAACAGTTGAATAAAAAAAATAAAAATTTCCAGAAGACTCAGCACTTGAAGACAAGAATTACTGTGCAAGCCACGTGGTGTAACTCACCAAAGTGGCCGCGGAACCGCCGCGAAACCCAGGGTTGGGCCGCGGTTCCGTGCCTCCTTTGTCGAGTTAGCATCACGTGCTTCATAGTAACTCATAGAATTCCCTGCTGAATTTTTTGGCAATTTTTAATTCACAAAAATCCAAAGTTTCAGAAACTTTCCAGAGAAGGGGTTAATTCGGGTTTTCCGGGTTCGATCGGACTTCAAACTTCGTCTAGACTTCGCCTAAAACTCTAGCTTGGCTCTGATACCACTGTAGGGTTGCTAGGCACGCGCACAAGGGTCTACGAGGCATCAACCATGCCCGAATAAAAATTTAGCCGTGCCGAACAACCCGAATACGGAACTTTAAACTAGAGATTAGGCGAAAACAAGCATGTTAACAACTTTAACACTAAGTGAGAGGGATTACAACCTTTGTAGATTCGGTCCTTCACTTCATATGCTCCGTGTTGTGGTCCCTTCGCTGCGATCATCGGGATCCGGACTCTCGAGAGGTTCCACGAAGAGAAAGACGCAACCTTTGCTTCCGATCTTCGATACTAAGATGATCTACCTTGAAGTTTCTTTAACACAAGCTAACACTCATGAAATGATGTGAACACCCTCATCTAAATGGCAAGGGAAGATGAGGATGATGAAATTGGATTTTTGCTCTCTTTATTTATCTTTTTCTCATATTTATTCATCACTTTTGAAAAACAAGCAAGGTTTTTCATGAAAGAATCAAGGAGGAAAAAGATGAATAATGTTTTGTGATGAATAAATAATGTTATCATAATTATTTATGCAACCATGGTTGTAGTAACCATTGTAGAGAGTTTACTAGGGTTAGGGTTTGGGTTAGGTCAAAGGGTGAGTCACTTACAAATATCTATCATAATATCTTAACAAAGACAAAGTAAAGCTTCTAGAATCAACTAGAAGGTTTAACCCTAATCCAAACCCTAATCATGTTTAAACTCCTCTAAACATGTTGCATTAATAATTATAATATGTTACAATATTATATATCACATATACAATATTTATTGTAACAAAATAAAATAATACATTTAACATATATCGCATATATATCAATGTATTACCCGAGTGAGAAAAAGAATCTTTTAGTGAGCAAATATTAGTTAATGTAATTTAATATATCATATATATTATTATACATTAAATTATCGAATCAACACTTGATCCGACAATCCGGCTATATCGGATATAACCGACTAATATTTATCCGTACCGATTCATCGAATCAACACTTGATCCGATGACCCGGCTGATATCAAATATCGCGAGAATATAATACGGTATCACATATCGCATTATCCTCGGTCCCGCACATATCACATATGTGCTCCTACTCCGTTTTTCCTGAGCCAAGAAACCTCTGTGTAGGACTCTAAAGAATCGTCAATACGCCGGCAGTAGGTGATGATCATATCAAACACCCACAAGCTGCAAGCGGTCAGCTAAACGTAACAGCTACCCAGGTATTGAGCGCTCAGAAGATCAACAAGCAAGCCTGTAACTTCTCCTGTGAATCCAAACAGTAACACTCCCGTACAGTCCGGTCTCGTCGTCTGATATGTCGCATATCTCGCCTAGGGGTGCTAAACGTCAGACCCCAGTAGCTCGATAAGTCGTGTCGATATGAGGTCTATAACAGTTCGAGAAACTACTGATAACACTTACCAGTAAATCTCAGCAACCCTGGCCAGGGATTTCCGGTTATAGCCAATCGAACACAGCACAACATCAACTCCCTATACCGGGAGAGACGAATCCCCTCCTATCGCTCATTGCCTCCATATGATTCGGGACTGCACCCAAAAGCCACCTTTTTGCACGCCCTCTTGGACGTGGTATGATGGAAATCAAAGCACAGTGGGAATCACACAAGACTCTATGACGATCTCGGGTCGACAGACTACTCTGTACCAGTGTCACCGGAGAACTGCCATCTGACGTATGGTATAATACCATCTGGGAGTTCTCGGCGAGTCCGTCCAGTGTACCCAGTCTCCACTGAGCACCCGTACACCATCCTTGATGTCAAACACCGATGGATATGGGATCATCCATCGCCCATCATATGGGTCAAGATGCGTATACGCTAGTCTACTCTGGTGTATCGATGCCCTGTCTCGATACACCCTCGACTAGGAACAGTTATAGGATGTACTCGTCGACTACCGTGGCCCCACTAGTATGATCTCATCATAGTCTCAGTAGTCGAGTACATATCCTAAGGGCTTTATCAACATGTAATATAGAGACAATCAGAGTACATGTTAAGATAAAGTACAACCAGATAGCATACTATCATGTCGAGCAAGAAAGTCCTCCCTATATATGTCCTAGCATCCACTACAATATACATCGTATGTACAGTAATGGCCTCTAGGGCATACATATAACTAACAATCGAAGCAGTGCAGCACTGGTCCAGACCTGTGTCAGTTACAGAGAATCGCAGTTTCTTAGGTATGGCAGGTTATTACCGACGCTTTGTGCAGGATTTCTCTCGGATCGCTGCACCGCTGACCGGGTTGACTGGGCTGACTAGGAAGGAGGTTCCATTTCTGTGGACAGATGCATGTGAGCAGAGTTTCCAGCAGTTGAAGACCCGCTTGACGACTGCACCTGTATTATTGTTACCTTCTGGGTCAGGTGGCTTTGTTGTGTATTGTGATGCCTCTAGAGTGGGTTTAGGCTGTGTGTTGATGTAGCACGGAAGAGTTGTAGCTTATGCTTCTCGACAGTTGAAGTGGCACGAGCAGAACTACCCCACTCATGATTTGAAGATGGCCGCTGTAGTTTTCGCACTGAAGATTTGTAGACATTACTTGTATGGAGAGTCGTGCCAAATCTTCACAGATCATAAGAGCTTAAACTATATTTTTCAGCAGAGGGATCTGAACCTAAGGCAGCGTAGATGGATGGAACTGGTGAAAGATTACGCTTGTGAGATCTTGTATCATCCAGGCAAAGCAAATGTTGTAGCAGATGCTTTGAGTCGGAAGCCTGGAGGTAGCTTATCTCTTGTGCGCACCTTGCATAGACAGTCTTCTACAGACTAGCAGATTTTATGTGATAGTCGTATAAAGTTTGAGATCACCCCGACAGGAGGACAGCTAGCACATGTTTGCACCCGACCTCAATTATTGGATCGTATTCGAGAGACACAGCCCGCAGATGCTCGTATATCGGAGATTATGGATCAGGTTAGGCAGGGCAGAGGGTCGGAGTTCGTGATAGATGACCGTGGAGTATTGCGTTTTGGGACTCTTCTTTGTGTACCAGATTCGGATGGACTGAGACGCAAGATCTTAGAGGAGGCTCATCTTTCAGCATACAGTATTCATCCTGGTTCCACCAAGATGTATCATGACTTGAGGGATGTTTATTGGTGGGAAGGAATGAAGAGGGATGTTGCGGAGTTTGTTTCGAGATGCTTGACTTGTCAGCAAGTCAAGGCCGAGCACCAGAGGCCGGCAGGAGAGTTGCAGCCCTTGCCCATTCCGGAGTGGAAATGGGATCAGATTTCTATGGATTTCGTTGTGGGTCTACCCAGAACTAGCAGAGGGTATGATTCCATTTGGGTGATTGTAGATAGATTAACAAAGGCAGCTCACTTTCTTCCGATGAAGACAATATATGGGTTTGCACAGTATGCTCATATTTATATCGATGAGATTGTACGATTGCATGGAGTTCTGACGTGCATAGTATCAGATAGGGGTACCCAGGTTACCAGCAGTCTATGGCAGAAACTTCAAGAAGCTCTTGGCACACGATTTAGTTTTAGCACGGCTTTTCACCCACAGGCAGATGGTCAGTCGGAGCGGACCATTCAGACACTAGAGGATATGCTTCGGGCTTGTAGCCTTGATTTCGGTGGTAGTTAGGATCGTCACTTACCTTTGATAGAATTCTCGTACAACAACAGTTTTCAGGAGATGATCCAAATGGCACCCTTTAAAGCTTTGTATGGGAGGAAATGTCGATCACCCATTTGCTGGACGGAACTGAGCGAGAGTAGCATCTTGGGACTGCAGATAGTACAGGAGACTACAGAAAAGATTCAATTGATACGGGATAGAATGAGGGCGGCCCAGTGCAGACAGAAATCATATGCAGATCGACGACGTCATAGACTCGAGTTTCAGGTAGGAGATCATGTATTCCTTCGTGTGTCTCCGTTGAAAGGTGTGATGCGTTTTGGGAAAAAGGGGAAGCTCAGCCCTAGATATGTCGGACCTTACGAGATTCTAGAAAGAGTGGGTGCTATAGCTTATCGTTTAGCACTTCCACCAAGTTTTCCCGATGTGCATCGAGTGTTTCACGTGTTGATACTTCACAAGTATCTTCACGATCCTTCTCACATGATCCAGCATCATACCTTACAGCTTGAGCCGGATTTATCCTACACAGTGCAGCCTGTAGTTATTCTAGATAGGTAGGCAAAGAAACTGAGATCAATGGTACTTCCATCTATAAAGGTTCTTTGGCGAGGGGCGAATCGCGAAGAGATCACTTGGGAGACCGAGGATGCGATGCGAAAGAAATTTCCACATCTTTTTGGAAGGTACGTTTAGTTAAGTTTTAAATTCGGGGACCGAATTTTCTTAAGGGAGGAATATTGTAACATTTTGAAAATTTAGAAATAAATAAAAATAACCAATTAAATAATAAAATGATAAATTAAAAAGGTTATTAAAACCAAATCAGACAATTTCATAAAATGTATGAAAAACAAATTAAATTACAATTTTAGTATGCAAAATAAATAAATTATAAGGGTTTTAATGTGAATTTTAGATTCATTTTAATAAAAAGGGTGTTTTATAATAACATAAGTTGTGAAGGGTTTCTATGTAAAGTTTAGGAAATTGTGCAAATGGGAATTTGTTTAGGGTGTAAGTGAAAAGAGGTAAATTAGGATTTTGTTCAGAAATTTTATCTTAAGATAAATCAAAATGGAAGGATAATGCATTGCCACCACCTTCTTACTTGCACAACCCACACCCCACACCTCCTCCTTGCATGAGGATGGCACATCTAGGTCATTGACACCTCCTCCTACCACCTTCCTCTTCCTATCACCATATATATTAAGTGTTCAGTTCATTAATCCAATTAAACTTCTGAAAATTCCCAACCAAAGTGAAAGAAAATACTTAAAATTCAAAAAGAGAAATAAAGGAGAAATGAAGTGAAGAAGAAGAACTAGACAAGGAGTTCATCATCAAGCTAGGACTTGGAGCCTGTGCATCTTGGAGAGTGTTATTCCAACAAGTTATTGTAGGTAAAAATCCTCATTCACAGTAGAGATTTAAATTCTGGAATTGGTTTAAGTTTGAAATCAAAAGTCTATAATATCGTATTTTAGGTACAACTAAGTTATGTTTGAATCTGCTATTGTTTAGATAAAAGTTAACTTAACCAAACAGTGCCAACTTGTTGTATAATGGATCTAGAACAAAACATAAGAATACGAGCAGGGGAGATCGGATTTTGGCCGGCGACCATAAGAGTAATTCCGGCGTCGCCGGATTTGTAGGGAGCTAGGGTGTTTTGGGTTGTTGGGTAGGTTTCTGTGTAGAATTTTGGTTATTTTGGTATTGTTTAATCAAGTTAGTTTAACTGTATATAAAATCTGGGAACTAATATCGGAAAAGAGATCAAAATTCTAAAATACGACACGGGTAAAACGTAACGCGTTCTGTTTTCTATCGCGATGCAGCGCTGGGTTAAATTTCAGTGAGATTGAGTGTTAGATCGTTTGCAATAGTCGTACGTAGTGTAGTTAGCATATATAACTTGTGTGTTCTTGATTTTTTCCGTATCGGAATGTAGCAGTTTTCTTATACAAGTTAATTCAATGTTAGATTTGAGTGCGGGAACTTCGGAGGCCACAAGGAAAGGAAAAGGATTGGCAATTCCTTAGTAGTTACGACGTATTCCGTTGAGTAGACTAAATATCTACCGGGGGATTGTGTAAAGATGGCGTGATACACCCGTATTTGATAATTTGAAAGATTGACTTTATATGCGAAGTTAATAACATGCATTCATATATACCTATACATCACCATGTTAATAGTTGTTAGAACACTCCACAATTATTGATGAGTTATTGCGGCATGTGCACATTTTTACATGTTACACTACACCTCGTCGATATTAACATGTCAATTTTACAATTAGTAATTATCCTGTTAACTATAATTCTATCATACTTTAAACATTATTAACAGTAGTATTTTGCATAAATGACATCATGTTTCGTATTTAAATGTTCGGAGTTGATATAAGAGGAAATTGCATTATTGAGGATTTATGATTTTGAGTTTTCCTATACTATTGCATAAATCCAGTGATTTTCATGATTGATGTGACCTGTCCACCATGAGATGTTTTTGATGATTTGGTTTTTATTCCGAACCGAGTCGGTGGGTATACGGTTAAGGATTTACAGTTTTATCCAGACTGAGTCGGTGGGGATACAGTTGGATACATGGTGGACCCGGTCGAGACCGAGGGGCAGGATAGCCGCATGATAGGCAGGGAGCCTAACGAGGATACTCGATACTGGAGATAGTTATGCAACACGGCGGATATCTAGATGATATCGACCGATGTTATTGATTACAGGATTATTTGAGGAATGATGCGTGAGAGAATGGAAGATTTGTGTCGATGATAGACACGGAAAGATGAAATTTATTTGGAAATAAATGATGAGATTTCAGTTTTGGTTATGTGATTAGTAGTACGAATTCATGTTTTACACATGTTTCATGCATCATAATTATCCTCATTACAGTTAGATATAGTGCGTCATATTTACATTATCAGCCATTATATGTTAGTTTTATTCACTAAGTTGGCAACTCACCCCCGTTGTGCCACAGTTCCTTGCACGGGTAGAGTGGACGGTTAGCAGCAGTGCAGATCCACTTTTTAACTTTTATCGCATCGTTTGATAGGTGGGTTACATATGTAGTAACATTCTATTTTAGTAATGTATTTTGAATCTAGAAAATCTCCATCAGACCCTGTATAATGACTTAGAACGATATATGATTATATGTATATTATTTCGACAGATGAGATCGTTTAGTTGTATTAAATGATATTTCTTTTAATTATGTCTGAGAATCTTCTTTGATGTCGTATCATGAGTATGTATTGCTTTCCATTGTTAGCATCGTTGTTCCCAACTAGGGATGCAATAAAATTAAACACTTTATAACTGTTTTTATTATAACTGCAATGGGAAATTACTGTTAAGATCTTAAATACATAAAATCTGTGATTTTTACTTAAACAAATAAAAAATTTCCTAAAATTCCGCAAAAAGAGTTTTTGATCTTGGTTTTTTTGGCTTACTCGGGTTGTGTAAATATCTTTAGATACTATACAATCTAAGTGACGGTCACATCTAAACTTTGGGGTCGTGACACTTTGCATTGACCTGTAATTTTGACCCCCTCTTGTGATTTTTAAAAGATTAACATTGTTTAACTCAAGTTTGGGGGGGTGTATTTTTTGCTCTTGAAAATAAAAGTTGTCCTCAAAATTGTGAGCCAAAAATAAGGTTGGGGGGGGGGATTTATTGCCCCCGTTAATAAATTTCCTCCCAAGTTTACAGGTTTTTGAGATTTAACAGATGGCAACAGTGAGGACACTGTTCTTAACAAGTTTGGGGGAAGTTTGTGCTTATTTGCGTATCACTTTGCATAAGCACAAAACATATAATAAATAAAAAAAAATTGTACATAAATAAGACAATAAAAGATTAGATAATGAAAAATTACATCCAAAAGATTGGAAAAATTTAAGAAAACCTAGAAAATTAGAAGTTTTCTTAAACGAACTAGTAATAAATAGTTATGAGCTGTTGTCCCAAGGGTTAGTAGGATGAAAGAAGTCACTAATCTAAGGATAAAAATAAGTCTGAAAAATAGTTCATATTTTTGAAGCCAAACATTTGAATGTTGATACCCTACTATACGCACTTACACACGTCTTGAAACTCAGGATAGTAGAGGATACGTTGAAATGCTCTTGTCTAAAAGCCAAAATATGAAGGAAATAATAAATGAAGAAAATATAAAATGGTGAAGAAAAATGAACACCGGTTTTGTTATCACCAAGGCAGCAATAAAAAAATATAGCGAGGGTGCTTCATCACCTTGTGCCTTAGACCAACTGGTTTGGAAGTCACTGCTCAGCCTTAGGTGTTGCAAAACGAGGAAAATACTAATACGCCTAATAAGCAAGCACATGAGTAATCGGTCGGTTAGTACCTCAAGAAGTATTAACGGTCGCATGAAAAATATGTGAGCAAATCCATCTAAATATTCATCAATTAAAAAGTACCGAGGTCGATGGACAAGAGTATGATAGCTTGAATTGAATTCTCCGAGTGTAGGGATGTCTTTTACACACACGTAGGGGTATATGATCGATATTTGGAAGAAAGATAGGAATGATGAATAAAGACGATGTTTTATTAAGTGATGATGTGATTTCTAATATATTTTCATGACTATTAAGATAGGGCTCATGACAACCGAAAAGCTAGTATTAGTTGGAAACTCTGATTTTCAAAGTCTTATCTTTACATGTAACTTTCACGGTCTTCCTTTTATTATGAGATTTTGTTGGTGCAATCCGCTGAAAACCCTCAGGAGACAACACTCCTCCTACAAGGGATACCTAGTGGTTTAAAGGCTTGTTGCACGTGCTCAGTGCAATCGTGTTACCTACGAAAGTGTGCTAGTTAGTTTTTTTCTTTCTTTCTATTTTCTCCTTCTCTTAAATAAAAGATGTTTGCTCGAGATGATCAAAATTAAGTTTGGGGGAATTTGATCAGTCGAAAATATTGCATTTTTAACACATCAATTTTCCTACTCTTTATAACCATCTAAAGTTGTTTGGAATAAATATAGCACATATTAGCAATTCGTCTGTAAAATACCAAATAACATGTGTTATACGTTATAACCGGCATTATGAGGGAAATTGTGTATTTATTACTACACGCATGATCTTTGTATATCGCAACACTTGTCTCGAGATTGTGTGCAGGAAATTCTCCAGGTAAAAGAGCCGGAAATGCTAAAAGTGCTGATAAAATACAT
This sequence comes from Agapanthus africanus, assembly GCA_030015575.1. Classification (NCBI taxonomy): domain Eukaryota; kingdom Viridiplantae; phylum Streptophyta; class Magnoliopsida; order Asparagales; family Amaryllidaceae; genus Agapanthus; species Agapanthus africanus. The sequence continues at coordinate 131,768,073 of CM057340.1, read as the reverse complement.
CAAGTCCAAGACTTATAATCTGGCAGTAAACAAGAAAGTATAAAAATATTCCAGATATCAGGAAAGTGCCATAAAACCAACACAAATCAGCACAGAGATTTTCATGCAGCAACTCCACCACTCGGCCGCGGATCCGCGGCCGAGTTGGCCGATCCGCCGCGGATCCGGGGTCTACTTTACACGTCATCAAATCAGATTCTACCCAGAAGCTTCATCTAAAAACCCTTGCTTCTAAAAGACTCTCAAAGACCACGTGGCTTCTTCCAGAAGGCTCTGCATAACAAATTCACTCTAGAATATTCCTTGTAACAACCTTATTGTAGAAGGCTCTCTCCAATAACCTTATTCTAACAACCTAGTTTTTGGGAGGGAAATTTGAATTTGAATTTAAAAAGGAGATCTAGATCTAGGGTGGAGGGGTTCAATAGTTTGTTAATTAGTGGTGAGTTAGTTACACATTTGGAGCCAAAATTCAAGTTCAAGTTGAGTGACACAACTTGATACCAAAACCCTAGCCCAAATCCAATTCCAAAGCCAAATCAAGATCATTTTGGGAAGCAAATCAGGCAAGCAACCATCGATCCTTTATCTGCGAATCCAATCATCGTCCGAGCAAGAGATCCACGACGATACGCGACTTACGGAGATCGAGTGGAGCGAAATTCGACGGATCTAGTTACCTCTTCAAAAGAAGCGATCGAGAGCAACATCTTGTAATCTCGAATTGAGGGAATGTGTAATTAGTCGTCGATTTAATAAAGGTGATAATTGAAATTCTTGGTTTCTTACATTCTTGAATTGTGAAATTTCTTGATCTTTGATTCATTTATTTTCATAATGAGTAAATTCTCCGCTTGTGGAGGATTCGAGAGAATTGATAGATCTAATGATGATCAAATCTTAATACTAGTCTTAATTCTTATGAGATTTGTGAACTTCAGCAAAAAGAATCGTTGATGACCTAATTTGGATTGAAATGACTTCTTGATTATTTCATTGCAAATTAGGAATCAAATGATTGATGATTTTGTTTGCTAGAGGCTAGATCCGAATGATCATGATTGAAAAGACAAGGGATAGAAGGAGAAACCCTAGTTTCTTCAATAGATTCCTAATCTTCAATCACCATCAATCTAGCTTCAAATTATCAATAGATAAGATGAGGAATTATTAGATTCATCATTAGCTATTTACTCAATCGGATCCTACAAGCCACTCTTCATATCTTGATAAATCAAAGTGATTGGGACATTTCTTGATTCTTTATTCTAGATCTATATTCTTTATGTTTTCTTAAAATCAAATCTCACAAATCTTGAATCAATTTTCTTGCAATTTCTTTTATCTTTTCATTTTGACTCATCTAAAACAAGTTCAATCAAAACACACATCTCAGTGGATGATCCGTATTCATTAACGCGCTACATCGACACCGTTCATTGATTGCGGTATAAATTTCATTGGTTGTGATTAAAACTTTTCCATACACACGAAGATAAGATCAATCAGTATCTTACTTGGAACTCTTCCAACATACCGCCTCTCCATTTATGATAAATACAAACCCCGAGATGGACTTATTATCATCCTTATCACTCTGGAAGTTGGAGTCGGTAAAGGCCTCCATTTAGAGGTCTCCGTTACCATACACCAAGAACATTTCTTTAGTTCTTCGCAAGTACTTCAGAATGTTCTTCATAGAAGTTCAGTGTTTCTCCCCTGGATTGGATTGATACCTGCTTACTGCACTCAGCGCATAAGCTATATTTGGGCGAGTACACAGCATCACATACATTATAGATCGTACCGCCGAAGCGTAGGGTATAATGCTCATGTGAGCCCTCTCCTCATCAGTCTTTGGAGAGGGTGATACCGTGACAAGAGGGTAAATTACCCCGCTTGGAATATTCCATACTAAACCTCTTTAGTATGGTGTCTATGTATCTCGATTGGGATAATCCCAATAATTTCTTAGATCTATCTCTATAGATCTTAATTCCCAGAATGTACGAGGCATCACACAGGTCTTTCATAGAGAACCTCTGCGATAAGAATAGTTTGACCTATTGTAGCATAGGAACACCATTTCCTATCAAGAGAATGTCGTCCACGTACAATACAAGGAATGTAACAGTACTCTCTACAATCCTTTTATAAATATATGGTTCATCTACATTTTTGATAAAACCAAACTCTTTGATTGTATCATCAAAGCAGATGTTCCAACTCCGTGATGCCTGCTTTAATCTATTGATGGATTTAAGCAAGCTGTATGCTTTTCTGCTGCTCGCACTGTCAATGAACCCTTCTGGCTGATCCATAAAAACGCATTCTTCTAAATCACTATTTAGAAATTCTGTTTTAATATCCATCTGCCAGATTTCATAGTCATAGTGAGCAGATATAGCAAGCAGGATCCGAATGGCTTTAAGCATCGTGACTGGTGAAAAGGTCTCATCATAGTCCAAGCCTGGTCTTTGACGAAATCTTTTTGCTACCAGCCTAGCTTTATAAGTCTCCACCGACCATCCACACCAATCTTTCTCTTAAAGATCCATTTGCACCCTATCGGTTTTACTTCAGAAGGTGCAACCTCCAAAGTCCATACATTGTTGGTGTGCATGGATTCCATTTCGAATCTCATGGCATCCAGCCACTTCACTGAGTCACCACTCGTGATAGCTTGCTGAAAACTAGTAGGGTCATCATCATCCATGATGCAATCTTCTCTATCACCATCAATTAAAAAATCGTAGTATCTACCAGGTGGGCGAGAAGTCCTACTAGATCTACGGAGTGGCTGAGGTTCGTCAGGTTCTATTGAAACCTCAGGTTCAACTAAATCATCGGTATTTGTTTATGGTTCTGGAATTTCTTCCAGTTCTACCACATTGCCAACAGTGCCATTTGTAAAAAAACTCATTTTCTAAAAATGTGGCATACTGTGAAACAAACACCCTTTGTTCCTCCTTGTGGTAGAAAAGATATCCATACGAATGTTTTGGATATCCCATAAATTTACACAAAACCGATCGTGTCTTAAGTTTGTCCGGATTCAGGTTTCTCACATAAGCCGGACAACCCCATATCCTAACTCGTTAAGAGATGGTCTTTTCCCATACCATATCTCATATTTAGTGGTAAACATGGTTTTGGTCGGAACCCTATTCAATAGATATATCGCAGTCTCCAATGCATGCCCCCATAATGAAAGTGGTAACTCGGCATCACCCATCATTGATCGTACCATATCTAATAAGGTACGATTCCTCCGTTTTGACTCACAGTTGTGCTGTGGTGTGTACGGAGGAGTGAGCTGAGAGTGAATCCCATTCTCTTTTAGGAAATCTAGAAACTCTAAGCTTAGATACTCACCTCCTCGATCCGATCGAAGTTTCTTGATACTCAAGCCTGTTTGTTTTTCTACTTCAGATTTATACTCCTTGAATTTTTCGAAGGCTTTGGACTTATGTTTCAATAAGAACACGTGTCCGAATCTCGAGAAATCATCAGTAAAAGTTATGAAGTACGAAAAACCACCTTTCGCATGTGTAGACATTGGTCCACATACATCACTATGTATGAGGCTAAGAGTTCATTAGCTCTCTCTCCGTGTCTAGTAAACTGAATTTTGGTTATTTTACCTTTGATACAAGACTAGCAAGTCGCATAAGATTTATATTCAATCGGGTTTAAATATCCATCTTTATGTAGCTTGGTTAGTCTTGTTTCATTAATATGACCAAGTCTACAATGCCAAATGAAAGCTTCATTTATGTCTGAAATCTTCCTTTTTTGTATGTTGTATATTGAAAACTGTATGTTGATTTAGGACATATATCCCGTTATTTAATGTACCAGACCCAATCAACTCTTGATTAAGGTTAATGTTCATAACATTAGATTGTAACACAAAATTATATCCTTCATTGTCCAACAATGATATTGATATAATATTACATAACATCGAAGGTACAAAATAACATGGGTTCAAAACCAATATACAACCCGACGGCAAACCAAGTTGATACTCTCCCACTGCTACAGCATGTACAGAGGAACCATTCCTAACTCGGAGAGTGTGATTACCTTTCTTCAAAAACCTGCTATTTCTCAGCCCCTGCACACAATTGCAAATGTGAAATCCTGACCCGGTATCTAATACCCAGGAAGCAGAGTTAATTGAAAACAGTTTTTTGTTACAAACACACCTGAAGTGGAAGCATCACCATGCTTTTTCTTCTTGAGGTCGGCAAGGTATCCAAAGCAGTTTCTCTTCCAGTTCCCAATTTTGTGGCAGTGGAAGCATTCCGCTCTTCCTGACGCAGCAGCCTCTATCTTGTCCCTTCCCGGTGCCTTCACTCCTCCTCTCGGCTTGATGGGATTCTTCTTCTTCTTTCTCTTGGCCTTAACTTTTGGGACGGAAGAGGAAGATGGCCCAGCAATTAGAGTGGGAGATCTCGCTACCTTTAGCGTGCTCTCTGCACTCCTCAACATATTGAGGAGTTCAGGAAGTGACTTCTCCATGTTGTGTATGTTGAAGTTTATAATAAACTGAGCAAAGGCAGGGGGGACTGAAGAACAATATCAACATACTGTTCGTTCTCCATGATCCATCCCAGGTCCTCTAGTTCTTTAATAAGTCCTATTAACTTCAATACGTGTTCACCTACACATGTGCCAACAGCCATCTGCATCTGAAACAACTTTCGAGATGCCTCGTATCGGAGAGTGCGAAATTGCTCTCCATACAACTCTTTGTATGGAGAAAGACGGATTGTACATCCATCTTCTCATGCTGCTTCTGATGTTCATTGTTCATATAAGCAAGCATGATGCATTTGGCTGTTGCACGGTCTATATCCCATGTCTTGCGGATTTCTTTATCCGCAACTGAAGAATCAGGGCCTGGGCTAGGAGGGGCTGGAGTAGTCAGGACGTATCTGACCTTATCATAGGTCAGGGCAATATTTACGTTCCATAGCTAATCTTTGTAATTCGGTCCCGTGACTTTATTCTTGTCTAATAAAAGCTTAAGTCCAGTCATAGGTATCTACCATTAAGAGAGAGAAAAGAATACACTCAGCGATTTCTCTTGCGTGATTAGATTGGTTATTAATCTTATCTAATCGATATCTTCCACTGCTTTTTATCAAATTTTCCTTCAAAGCTTAAAAAGAGAATTAGCCAGGATTAATTGGAATCTACAAGTTCGCTAACCGGTCAGCCAGGCTTAATTGGAATCTACTCTGAGGGAGGTTCCCCGTGCTTTCACACGGACCTAATTAAAATGAACCTCGTTTTTCTAGAGGCATAACCCCATTGACACCTTTCTAGACACCTACTGGATTAGCTAATTGTAAAGTACAAAACTCTCCCGGGAGTAACTTTTACTCACAGTGGGATCGGGATCCAACTATCAAATAGAAGGTATTCAATCTCATCGCAAATTTCAACTCTTGAAATTCCCGATATTGTTTTTACCCCTAGTGTCTTTTGACCTTAACTATGGTCAATAAATCATAAGCACTAGTCAAGGTCTACCCGCCATTTCATGATTGATTTAGACCCACCCGCATAACCCTTAACTATGGTCAACAAGGTCATACGAATGTCCTAATCGATCGCATCATATGCTTTGTAGGAAGACATCACTTAGCTACCGTACACCACGCCTTAACTATAGTCAACAAACGTGGTACAAATACTAAGTACTCTGCTTCCTAAAATGGCGGAGGGCAACGGATGGTTTTGATGAAAACCTATGACGTTTTGAACTTGATATCATTGTAGAATCTAGTGAAAGGAGTGGTTTAGGCTCCAGTTTTAAAAGTCGAATGGTTTTGTAGTATCTTTCTAATTTTGCTAAAGAGGTCACTCCCGGTGAAGGGATCTCGGCTCTTTCCTCATCAAATGAGGTGCTTGATATTCATGAATACCATGATGCAAAGCAAAAATTAGATCAACTATAAAAACAAATCGAGTGCTTTGTCACATTTGCTAGTTTCGCTAAATGGGTCACTCCCGGTGAAGGGATCTCGGCCCGTTCCTCATCGAATGAGGTGCTGGATATTCATCACGGAATACCACTATGCAAAGCAAAAACTAGAGTTACCCATTTTAAAAAGTTTGATTCTACAACATCTTTAAGTTTCTTTTTCTTAACATTAATCACATTAATTTTGTCCCATCATTTACGTTTCCTAAATATCACAGAAAAGAAACGAAAATAGAACGTACGCTTATGCCATCCGCATTCGCCACGGGGCCCCATCATGTACCATTAGATTACTTAACTAACAGCAGAGCGGGGGCTGGACTAGCGCGGGTGCCAAACATAAGCAACGTTTATTATATATCTCCTATATAAATAGCCATACGTCGCACGCATTTATAAACATTCCAGATCACAGATGAACACATTGGATATACTAGGAATTCCGTATTTTATTTAAGCCCTTAACGAAAGACGGGTTCCACGGTCGTGATGAATAGCCAAACCCTACCCTAGACCCCTACGGGTGGCGAACTACCCGCCAAATTCCCGAAATGAACCAACCTCCCTCAACAAAGTGAATAGGCCACTCGGCACTTCGAGAACCCGGTAGTTTGTGCACCCCACCTTAGGTCTATCCTAGGAGCAAAAACGTTAAAAAGAAATTATACAACGGTGGCTACAACCTCAACCCGGATGTGCCCCACAAAATAATATTACATCGCTTTTTACAAATTACATGAATAAAAGAAAAGAAAAACGCTCTTATCACATCTCCCGGCTATTCATCCACGACTATCCAACATATTCATATACACATACCATCACATGATATCATTACAGATATGTGCAACCCCGACTAATCGATGTATAGCAATTAGTCGACGTTTCCAAACATATATACACATCACAAAGCTTGTAAAGTAACCGTGACATTAGAATCCCGCATGTAATTAGAAAACTAAACCAATTTTTCCATGACATGAAAAAATCCATTGAGCTAAAGTTCCAAAACCGACCGTTTTAAGCCAATCCGGGAGTCAAAACGAACTCGAAACCCACCCGAATCTTCGCGGAGGCGAATATCCCAAAATTAACTATTGAATGGGGGGCCTCAGGTGGGGTACCTACCCTAGGAGTCCATTCGAAGTTGCACCCAGGGGAAGGCAGACCCGAGAGCATCGAGTTGGGGTGCTCTCGGGTCACCCACCCTCAAGGCCACCTTGTGGTGGTCTTGGGGTGTGGGTCCGGCCTTTGGTCCCCCCCGAGGTGTCCCTGGGGTGTGCACACTCTACCCTGCGGCTTCTTGATTCAAACCGTGAGCTCGCGGAGTGTGCAAACAACTCAACACTTCAATTTTGGAAACTTTTTTTATCGGCAGTTTTTGCGCGACAAAAACGGTGGATTTCTAACGTCGCTATAAGCTATTTAAGGTTTAAGAGAGGCTCTGATTCCATGTTAGTGGATGTTGCACACCCTCACAACACTTTTGATGAGGAGGAAGTGGCAAACGAAAATTTTCTTGCATGCAACATCCACTTAAACCTAGATCTTGTGCTTAAACCTTAACTACCAAACCTATCTAGAGATTTTATCTGCTATGATTGGGTTATACCTAAGGAACCGGTCCTTCGGGTCTTCTTTTGGATGTAACTCCTAGGCTCTTTGGATGCTTGAAAGAAACTCGGTCTCCGGTCAGCTCTAGGTCGTAGATGATCCACCCGAGAGCTATAGAACAAGCTTCAAACTCTTCACAAGAGTTAACTAAGAAATCAAGTGTGCTAGAAATGATTACTTAGATAATGTAGGGATTAAGTAGAGGATTAAAGTGATCCCTAAGCTTTTGATTCACAACTCATGTAAAGGGTAAAGCTTGGAGGAGGAAGAATGAGATAGTTAGGAGAGAGAATGTGAGGGTGATTAATGAAAAAATCAAGCATGGAAAAAATGATATTGCTCAATGAAAATAATTGAAGCATGCAATATTTTTCTCAAAAATAATGCACCATGCTTTAATAGTAATCCCAAATGAATATAAAATGAATTGAGCCATGCCATCACCCATGCTTAGACTCTCTCCAAATTCCACCTCATAATTTCTATTTTCACAAAATGAAAACCATTTATGAGGTGTCCCCGTCTAGAAGGTATTCTTGTACAATTACTAGAATACCCCTCACCGTATACCGTATAAGTATACCCGCATTCGTATTTCGAAAAATACGAATACAAAATAATCCAATAATATAATACCGGTATCCGGCTTAAACCAAAGTCTACCAGTATTATCCTTCCGATCAACATTCCTGTAACCATTACACGAACATGATCGAAACTCTGCCGTAACAACTTACAGCCTCTACATCTTTTGCCTGAACCAGGGAACCCTCTGTATGGGACTCTAAAGACTTGACAGTACGCTGACAGTGGGTTTAACCATAAGTACATCAGTGGCACTAGCTGTGCGTAACGGCTACCCAGGTACATGACGAAAAGGTGGCCGACGAGCGAACTCATCCTAACCCTAACGAGCCTATAAGCAACTCTTACCGTACAGTCTGGTCACTTCATCTGATACATCATATATGAAGTCTAGGGGTGGTAAATGTCAGACCCCGGTAACTTTATAAGTCACGCTGATTTATGGCCCATAACGGTTCGAGAAACTACTGATAACTCTTATCAGTAAATCTCGACAACCCTGACCAGGGATTTGCTGTTATGGCCGATAAGGCATAGCGCGATATCAACTCCCTATACCGGGAGAGACGAAACCCCTCCTATAGCTCACTGCCTCCATGTGATTCGGGACTGTACCCAAAATCCACCTGTTTGCACGACTCTAGAGCCGTGGTAGGGAGGAAATCAAAGCACAGTAGGAATCACATAAGACACTATGACGATCTCGGGTCTATAGACTAACCTGTACAAGTGTCACCAGAGAACTGCTATCTAACAATAGGTATATATACCATCTAGGAGTTCTCGGCGAGTCCTGTTCGGTGTACCCATTCTCCAATGAGCACCTATGTACAATCTTTGATTTTAAACACCAATGGTTGTAGGATCAACCATCGCCCCCAGGGTCAAGAAACGTACAAATTAGTCTACTCTGGTAATATCGATGCCCTGTCTCTATATACTCTCGACTAGGAACTATTAAAGGATATGCTTATAGACTGCCCAGGCCCCACTAGTATGATCTACATCATAATCCTGGCAGTCAAGCATAATCCTAAGGGATTCATCAACATGTATATAAATATATGAAATACAACACATCACACGTTAAGATGAAGATAAACCAGATAGCATACTATCATTTCGAGCAAAGATTGTTTCTGTACATATACATGTCTAGCATCCTATACAATACATGCCTCTAGGGCATACATATCTAACAGTATGTACGGGTGGGTTCAAATTAACCTGGACAATGACGGGTAGAACTTGACTTGCAGCTTATGATATGTTGGTCTTCGTCAAGGTCATAAGAGCTTGGGGCAAAAATCCACATCAGGAGTTTCTAAAGAAACTGAAACTTACTAGTGTTGCATACGATTTGGAGTGTGATAATTTTGGTATGATTCCTTCAGGATTATCACACAATGATATTTGGATCCCGATCCTACTGTGAGTATCCGCTACTCCTCGGGAGATTTTTTCACTAGACGATCAATACTATAAACCAAGTAGGTGTCTAGAACGGTGTTGGCGGGGCTACGCTTCCAAGGAAAAGTGGTTATGTAATTGAGGAACTTCGCGAAAGAGTTGGAAAACCTCCCTCGATGTACTAACACCAGCCTTGTCGAAAGGTTAAGTATTGTAAGAGTGAGATTAATCCTGACTAATTCTTCTTTTATGGTTTGTGGAAGGATTCGAGATACAGTGTGAGCCATCCTGTTTAGATAAACTAAAAACCAATTTAAACTTGCAAGAGCATCATGCTAAGTGTTCTCTCTCTCTCTAAATTGCAGCGACTAGGTGGCCAGACTTAGGTTATAGCTAGATAATAAATTGACTGAGCCAAACTATATTTATTGGCAAAGGTTTGTCCAGATGTCTATTACCTATGACAAGATGGACCACCTCATTACTACTCAAGCCCCCACCGTCCCAGGTCCAGATTCCACCATTACGGATAATGATATCCATAAGACATCGGAAAACGAAAGTGTGAATGCCAAGTGCCTCTTGTTGGCCTCAGTTGATAGTGTAAACAAGATGCAGCACGAGAAGATGGACTTAGTTTCCATCTTCCTCCATAACAAAAATTTATATGGAGAGTAATCTCGTATCGCAAGGTATGAGACCTCGAAGGAATTGCTTCAAGTGAGTTTGGCTATCGGGTCATCTGTAGGGGACCACGTCCCTACAATGATCAGCTGTATTTAACAGCTCATAGACGTGGAGACCACGTTAGAGAACGAGTCATATGCTGACTTGATTCTACAGTCCCTACCTTCTGCTTACGCACAGGAGAAGAAAATTATACTTCTAGTTTAGGGCACCCTGAAGGAAACCAGGGAGACACCTGCTCTACTTATTGGGAAATCATCCTCTTCTAGTTCAAGGCGAAATCCAAGGGTGAGAAGAAGAAGTCCTCCACAAAGCTGATAGACGGTGTCAGTAAGGTAGAAGGAAAGGGCAAGGCAAAAGTTTCGGGGCTAACAGTAGGGAAGGAGGTTGTTCCTATTGTCACGGGAAAGGGCATTGGCAGAAGGAATGCAGGGCTTGGAAAGCCAGAATCCAAGATCTGAAGCACGTTGTGGCTTCGATTTCGGGTGTGTTTGTGATTGAAAACTGTCTGTCAATTATATCTACTTCCTGGGTACTAGATACCGGATCAGGATCTCATATCTGTAACTCATTACAGGCTTTGAGAAACCGTAGAGTTATTAGGGTAGGTGATATGACTCTTAGGGTTGCTAACGTAATGAGCATGGACGCTGTATCCGTAGGGGAATATCACCTAGGATTGACAAGTGGGCAGATATTGATTCTACGTAACTGTTTGTATGTACCTAGTCTGGCTTGTAATATCATATCTGTATCTTTACTTTCTAAAGAAGGATATGATTTTAGATTTGTAAGCGATGTGGTCCACATCCACCTAAATCAAGCTCTGATTGGGTTAGGTACATTAGATAATGGAATATACGTATTAAATCAAGCTCATGTTTTCAACGTCCAGAACACACTTAAAAGAAAGTATCTAGAATTAAATAAGGCTTTCTTATGGCATTGTAGACTTGGTCATATCAATGAAACACGCTTGACAAAGTTATATAGAGAGGGATATTTGGATCCGTTCAAATATCATTCTTATGCAACTTGTCAATCTTGTCTCATAGGAAAGATGACAAACACTCCGTTCACTGAACACGGAGTAAGAGCGAGCGAGCTCTTAGGACTCATACACAGTGACGTGTGTGGTCCAATGTCTACATATGCGCGAAGTGGTTATTCTTATTTCATTACTTTTACGGATGATTTCTCTAGGTATAGACATGTCTTCTTGATGAAACATAAATCTGAGGCCTTTGAGAAATTCCGAGAATATAAGAATGAAGTGGAAAAAAACTGGCAAAAGTATCAAGACACTGAGATCTGATCGAGGTGGTGAATACTTAAATGCCGAGTTCCTGGATTACCTAAAAGAGAATGGAATTCTCTCTCAGCTTACTCCTCCATACACACCACAACACAATGGTGTATCGGAAAGGAGGAAAAGAACCCTATTGGATATGGTACGTTCTATGATGAATAACGCTGAGTTACAGTGATCCTTCTGGGGTTATGCACGAGAATCAGCTGCATATCTTTTGAACAAGCTTCCTACCAAGACTGTGCCTACCACACCATATCAGATGTGGAGTGGGAAGAAACCCTATCTTCAGTATCTGAAGATATGGGTATGTTCATCTTTTTTTAAAAAGAAGCATGCGGACAAGCTCGAGGCACGCTCAGTACTGTGTAAGTTTATGGGATACCCAAAGAACACTAGGGGGTATCTTTTCTATTACGCAGAGGAACTAAAGGTTTTTGTTTCTCGTCATGCCCACTTTTTGGAAAATCAATTTTTAGAAAAAGAAATTAGTGGGAGCGCAATAGAACCGGAAGAAATTCTAGAACCACAAGCTATTACTGAAAGTATGGTAGAACTAGAGGTTTCGAAAGAACATGACATCCCCACGCCACTCCGCAGGACTAGTAGGCAGTCTCATCCGCCTAAGAGATACTACGGTTTTCTCATAGATGGGGATAGAGTGGATTGCATCATTAAAAATGATGAGCCAACTAGTTTCCAGCAAGCCGTTCAGAGCAGAGACTCGGTAAAATGGCTGAATGCAATGCGGACCGAGATGGAGTCTATGTATACTAACAAAGTACAGACTTTGGACATTGCTCCAGAAGGGGTAAAACGCGTAGGCTGCAAATGGATCTTCGGAAAGAAGATTGGTGTAGATGGACAGGTTGAAACCTATAAGGCTAGACTTGTTGCAAAAGGTTTTCGTCAAAGACCTGGTTTGGACTATGATGAAACCTTTTCTCCAGTAGCTATGCTCAAATCCATTCGGATCCTTCTTGCTATTGCTGCCTTCCACGATTATGAGATTTGGCAGATGGACGTAACGACCGCTTTTCTAAATGGAAATTTGGAAGAGTGCGTCTATATGGATCAGCCAGAAGGTTTCATTCAGAGTGGGAGCAGCGGGAAAGTGTGCAAGTTTCTTAAGTCTATTTATAGACTAAAGCAGGCATCGCGGAGTTGGAACATCTGTTTTGATGAGACGGTCAAAGAATTCGACTTTATCAAAAATCCAAATGAACCATGCATCTATAGGAAGATTGTAGCAAGAACTGTTGTATTCCTCGTCTTGTACGTGAATGACATTCTCTTGATAGGAAATGGCATTCCTATGCTACAATCAGTCAAAAGATTTTTGTCGCAGAGGTTCTCCATGAAAGACCTGGGTGATGCCTCCTACATTCTAGGGATCCAGATCTATCGTTATAGATCTAAGAGGATGTTGGGACTTTCGCAGTCCAGGTATATCGACACCATACTGAAAAGATTGAGTATAAGAAATTCTAAGCGCGGTAATCTACCGGCTTGTCACGGAATCACCATATCCAAAGAGATGTCTCCCAAGACTGATTTGGAAAGGGCTCGCATATCGATTATACCTTACGTTTCTGCGGTAAGAACTATAATGTATGCGATATTGTGTACCTGACCAGATGTTGCTTACGCACTTAGCGTGGTAAGCCGGTATCAGTCAAAACAGGGAGAACCACTGGATAAAAGTAAAGAATATTCTCAAGTACCTGAGGTGGACTAAGGAGTTGTTCTTGGTGTATGGCGGAAAAGACCTCCAGATGGAGGCTTTTGCTCACTCCAGCTTCCAGAGTGACAAAGATGACTCCAAGTCCATGTCGGGTTATGTCTTTACCCTCAATGGAGGGGCGGTCTGTTGAAAGAGCTCCAAGCAGGACACCGTTGCTGACTCGACGATGGAAGCGGAGTATATAGCTGCTTGTGACGCCGCGAAAAAAGCAGTCTGGATGAGGAAGTTTCTAACAGAACTTCAGGTGGTTCCATCCATTGTAGATCCAATACCTCCGTATTGTGACAACAATGGCGCTATAGGTCTAGTGAAGGAACCCAGATCCCATCAGAAGTCCAGACATATCTTGAGGCGGTACCACCTGATCAGGGAGATCATTGATCGCCGGAAGATCGAGGTGCGGAGAGTTGATTCGGAGAACAACACTATAGATCCACTCATATAGGCCATCCCTCAGACACAGTTCGAGAGGCTATTCGAGATGATAGGTCTGCGATATGCTGATACATAGCCTTAGTGCAAGCGGGAGATTGTTAGTGATATATGCCCTAGAAGCCATTATTCTATCATACTATTTTTTATATTACATATTGGAAGCTTGGGATATACACGGATATAGTAACAGTCTTGCTCGAAATGATAGTATGCTACCTGGTTTGTTTCTACCTCAATATGTGCATGTATTTCTTTTAGCATATCGCTTATATATATTAGTAGAGCCCTTAGGATCTTTGCTTAACTACCAGCGTTGTGATGGCAGTCACACTAGTGTGGGCTGAGTAGTCTATAAGCACTTCCTTATATAGGTCCCTAGTCGAAGGATTATCGAGAAAGGTCATCGATACTCCAGAGTAGACTAGTGTATACGCTTCTCATCCCAGCAGGGGAGATAGTCTGTCCCACAGCCATTAGTACGTCGTACTGGAGATAGTATGCAGGTGTTCATTAGGCTATGAGTACACTGGACAGGACTCATGGGAAACTGCTGGTTGGTACTATACCTATCGTCAGGTAGCAGTTTCCAGGTGACATGAATACAACATAGTCCGTTGACTTGACAATGCTACTTCGCCTCGAGTGTGTTCCCACTATTCTTAGATTACTACCCTACCACGGATCTAATGAGTCGTGCAAACAGGTAGTAGTTGGGTGCAGTCCCAAAGAACTTGGAGGCAGTGGCGGTTAGATAGGATTCGTCTCTCCCGGTATTGGGGGTTGATATCGTGTTGTGTTCAGAAAGTCATTACACAAAGTCCCTGGCCAGGGCAAGCGAGATTTACCGGTAGGTACTCCAGTAGTTTCTCAGGGTGTTTTGGGCTACACTCCGACATGACTTATTGCGCTATTAGGGGTCTAACGGCTACCGCCCCTGGGCCCGATATGCGATACTCCTAGAAGAACAGACCGGACTGTATGGAGATTATTACAGATAGGCTCAGTAGAAGTTCGGATGAGTTTGCTCATCGGCCTTCTTATCGAAAGATACATGGGTAGCCATTACGTGCAGCTAGTACCGCTGATAGCTTGTGGTTAAACCCACTGCCAGCGTACTGTCGAGTCTTCAGAGTCTTACACAGAGGGTTTCCCTGCTTCAGGCAATTGATGTAAACGCTGTATGGTTTTACAGCTGGGCTTCGATCACATACATGTACTTCTACACGGATGCTGATCGGGCGGACGATACTAGTGGGCTTTAGTTTAAGCCGGATCCTAGTATTATATTATTGGATTGTTATCGTCTCAGTGTATCCGTATTTTTCGGAATACGGATACGGGTATGTATATACGGTGAGAGGGGCATTCTTGTAATTTGTCAAGGCATGCTTCTAGAAGGAGCCACCTCCTCATTAATTTTATTATCCATTTTGTTTAATGGGTTAATGGGTGGAAATGGGTGGAAATGGGGAAAATGGGAGAGATATTTGTAGCATGGTGCAAAGCATGCTAAGGGTTTATTATATTGGTCTTGACTCACTATTCAAGCATGGTGCTTTATTCTATTAGTTTTTTATTGCACGCTTGAATAATTGAGCTCATATACTTAGCTATTCTCTATACTTAGCTATTCTCTATACTTAGCTTTTGATGGTTGTTCATTTGTTATCTCCTCATTCTCTCTTTAGGTTTTCTCCATATTCTTCTTCCTCTAGCTAAACCCTAATCCTTCACATGTGTTATGAGCCATAGGGTTTAGTGAGACACTACAATCTATTAGCACTCTCTACATCTCTTAGGTTAGTTGGATTAGCAAACCATCTACCTTAGTTACCTCGATTAGAGGTTAGAGCTTGGAGCACATACTCTCGAGTGGATCGTCTTTGACTCGAGGAGGCCGACGAGGAAGCATCGATCCAAAAGATCCTTGGAGCTTATGAAGAGGAGGAGGACAGCAAAGAAGACCCGAAGGACATGTAACGTGACGTATAACATTCGATCCGAGTAGTTAAACCTCCATAGTCTATCTAGTTAGGGTTTAGTATCGATCCTTGAGTTCAATTCGGTGTTGCGATGCATATAAAAATCGTTTTTTAAATATTCCGCCTCCCCGCGAACCCGCGGGGTGCGCGACATCGACTTACAATATATACATCATTGATTCTGGGGTCAAGGTCTATAGATTTAGATATAGTAAAGGATTTGGGATTATCCCATTTCACGTATAAAGACACCATTCTAAAGTGGTTTAGAATGGAGGACTCCTAGTGATGTCAATCATGTGATGTCATATACTAGACCAGTTATTGCTTTCACACTTGGTGTAGTAAGCAGACATTAATCCAATTGTCACAACCCAAAATTTGACACGTGACGGCCTTTAAACCACGTAACGTCTACAGGCGTAACGCAATCTAAGTAAGCCGAAAACACAGCAATTCTAAACCATCAAAAGTAGTAAGTGATAAGAACATTGTCAAAAGATTTTGGGAATCTCAAGTAAAAATTCTTTAAAGTCCAAATTTACTTTCTTAAAAATTTCGGCAGCATCTTCTTTGTAAAAACTAGCCCCGAAAATATGTACAACATAGAATATAAGTAAAGCATTCCCAAATGGGAACAAATCTACGCCCAAAGACGGAAACAACCACCACAACAGATATACGATGCCGTAGCGAGGAAATGGACGATATAAAGTGACAACAGCATAAAAAACATCAAGAGTCACAAAATAAAACAACATCAATCTTCACAACTCGTCTCTAAGTCAAATACATGAAGGTGGTAGATGGAGAGTACTAGATCCAACAAAAGATATACAAGGTACATAAACGGATAACCGTGAAACCCACCTATAGCAAAGGGCTCACAGCCAACTATAGCGGTATCCACAAAAGTAGAGATAATATGAAGCCCTGCCGCGACTACTCTGAGGGTCGACCTTGCAAAACACTGTGGCACAACGGGGGTGAGTTGCCAACTCATGAATAGTAAATAACATAAGCAGGTAATCATAGGTATGCACGTACTGCGATAATCTATTACATGCAAGCTGATAGCAATAAATGGTAATATGTATATGCAACAGTCATGAAAGGTACTCTATCATGTACTACTAATACATGAAGCAATGCATATCAAATAAATGCTGTGTATGGGATAAAATATGTCATCCTCACGGAATCCTCATCGTGGCAGGACCAGTGTCCATCAAGACAATCTAAATCCCAAAACCAGAGGCACCGCATCCTTAGATTGGCCCTCATATCCTGTATGTCATATGGAACCTGAGTGTCCAACATTGACACCCGAAAACATCATGAAAACTAGTGTCCAGTATCGACACGTAAATCCTCATATAAAAGGCTCCGTCTGCGGGATCGGCCCGCGGGCTCCGGTAGAACGGGTCGGCCTATATCCATCTCATAACTCCGGTCGGTATCCTCCAGATAACCGCCGAGTCCAAATACTATCACCGGTAGGCAGTGCACCTCCCCTGCCAGGCTCATCGGCTAAATCCATCGACATACCTTTCTTTCCCCGGGGTACCATACCGGGTCCACCATGTACTCGCACACGGCCTCGTCCACTTCTCGCATCGGGTTTCTAACACAAGTCTCAGAACCGAGAAAACTCATGGTGGACGCACTGAAATATCATATCTAGAGAAACCGGGTTTTCAAACAATACATAAATTCTTGAAATACCCTCACGGTTCTCAAATCCATAAAACACATGAAATCCATATCTCAATGCGTAAATCCATGAAATCTGATGTATGCAACATAAAACAACAATATGAGAATATTAAAAGAAAACCACTCTTTAAATGAATCCAGTTTTAAAATATACCATGCGGTTCCCAATTCCTCCGAAATCAAGTGCAGCATCATATGAGGTGTACATGTAACTATAGCAAGATATGTGTTTCTACATCTAAGCAGGTATGTATAATGCATTTTATAAGCGCAATAGCACAATAATCAACGTCTCAATGTCAAATGACAATACAACACCACTTAGGGGTATATGTAGCTATATCAAGGTATGTGGGTGTACTTGTAAATATGTATGCATGATGTACATGTAGCTGTAGCAAGGTATGTGGGTGTACATGTAAGTATGTATGCATGATGTGTAGCTGTAGCAAGGTATGTGGGTGTACATGTAAGTATGTATGCATGATATACAAGTAGCTATATCTCATATGTGTATATACCTATCAATAATGATGTAATACCCTATAGGTATATGTGTGGCTACAACATGTAGGCATAGCAAGGCATATGTGTATGCTGTCTTTCTTATACACAATGGAATTAAAGATCATGTCTCAATGTCCCTAACCATATAACATCACATATGTATGTGGATTGTGCGTGTCATGGCAATTATCGACGGAGTGTGTGTCATACAATTAGTGCTCGTGTAACATGAACCGTCAATAATAGTGCAGTGTCCAATGGGTACAAGTCCAAGCACAACAAGTAATAATATGAAATGAAGTTCATGCACAATCTCTATATGTGCAATACTTAAAACTAATAATCATGTCATATAATCCATCCCAGACGCATAACGTCATGCGGGCGATTCCCCTGTAGATGTTAAATCTACTCACCGATGACCTTGAGCTAAGTAAATCCGACCACCTGCATCCCTTTCTTCGCAGCGTCCGAAGTCACTGCTCGTGATCCTAAATTTCACAAACACAACACATAAGACTAAATATCCTGCGCCGACACAAAGACAACGAAACGCAAGGATAACGTCCACAAGATAAACACACTGTGCACTTAGTACACAAAACGCGTACAATATCGGCACAACCTCAGCTAGGATCGCTAAACTACGCAACAACCAAGCCTAGACCCCGATCGTACCGATCGCGCATTCACAACACAATATAAATCATGGAATCTAATATATATAACATCGCAACGTCAATTAGAACCTACGTCCAATTTTTACCGAAAACCTAGTAAACAACTTTTAATCAAATTAGCTCAAGTCTAGAAGTTTACACAATTCTAGCGATCACAATCATCGCAAAGTAGCTTAACTAAGTCACCCAAACCTTTACTACAATTTTAATCTCATCCATATAAGATTTATTAAAAGCTAGTTTGCATTTAAGCTTAATTAGACAATTAGGAAAAATAACAAATAGCATTCTCATAACTAGGTTAAGATTTCCTTATCTAAACAACTCACTTAACCTTAACAATTAATCAAAACCGTAACTTGATCTTCAAAACCTTTTCTTGAATTTCTAAACATGCAAATTAAAGCCATATTTAAACATCTAATAAGCTAGATTAATGTATTGAAACAGCAACTAGATTTTAGGGTTAGGATTTTATAGCTCCACTTGATTCAAAAACTTGCAACAAGATCATCAAAATAGCCTCCAAAATGCTAACTTTCATGAAGATCCAAGCTAGACTTAGGCTAAAGAATAATGGGTATTGATTTATTTTTGAGTTTGTGGGATTATTTGATGATTTTTGAGGAATTTTAGAAGCTTGAAGGAGTGGAAATGGAGTGGGAAAAATAAAAGGCAGCCAGGGGGGTCGGCCATCATGAAGGAAAAGGAAATTATATGGAAATTTCTAGCTAAGTTCACAATTAATGCTCAATTAAAGTCTCTCCCATCCATGCCACCTCTTAAACCTTTTCTTTTCTAATTAAGTTTTCTTTTAATTCAACAAATATCTAGATATTTTAGAGAGAAGGTTAAATGCTTAATCTTGTGATTAAATTAGTATAGATTCACTTTAGCATAACTAACCCAATCAAAATTGTAATTACCACTAATTAAGTGCATAATTAAAAAATTATAATAATATTTTAATTAAGGAAAAATATTAAAGTGAACTAAAATTTTCAAGTGACAACTAAAAACCGCAAACTAGCAATTTCCTAGTTAAACTAGGTGCAGTTAAGTCTACACAGATAAATGATCACTTCTGGGTTTTTACGGAAAAACACCGCCTATTTTACTTTTTAACGGAAAATTCGCATAATGATTTCTAAAACGTTACAATCTTCCAGCCTTAAAGAAATTCATCCCTGAATTTAAAATTCTTACTATGCATACCTTCAAAGAGATGAGTGCAAATCATCCACATCTCACTCGCAGCCTCCCAAGTGATCTCCTCACTAGACGGGCTACGCCAAAGAACCTCCACAGATGGCAAGACCCTTGACCGAAGTTTCTCCACCTGCCGATCCACTATCACTATCGGTTGCTGGTGAACGTAAAATCGCGTCAATGCTAAATGGTCTGGTGCTGAATCATGTGAGAAAGGTCATGAAAGTATTTGCGAAGTATCGACACAAGGAATACGAGGTGAATACTCAGAAATCTGGCGGAAGTGCCAACGAAAGGCAACGGTACTAACTCGCTCAAGGATCTCAAAAGGACCTACATTATGGGACTATGTTTCCCAAAACTCAACACGCTATTCACCGGAAAAAATCCGTTGGAATACATGATCTCCTACCGCGAACTCAAGTCTGCGACAACTATGGTCGTTATAAGACTTCTGTCTGCACTGGGTTGCTCTCATCCTGACCTGAACAACTGGATCTTCTCCGTAGTCTTATGACTAGCTGGTGTCCAAAAATCCTGCTCTTGTGGAGTCGGTAAAACAGACTGACGATCGACACAATCTAACATACAAGTCTAAAAAGGTGCCATCTGAGTCGTCTCCTGATAACCGTTATCGTATAAGAAACCCATCAATGGTAAGTGACGATCCCATAGCCAAAAAACAATTAGTACGCACGCATAAGCATATCCTCCAGAGTCTGTATAGTCCTCTCTATCTAACCATCGGCCTACGGATGGAAGCGGACCTAAAGCTCAACCTGTACCCAAGGCTTCCTGAAACTTCTGCCAACGATGGCTAGTGAACTGGATTACTTTATTGGATACAACGCATGAAGGAACTCCATGCAAACGCACAACTTATCGAAGAACATCTGAGCAAACTGAGCATGCTGAGCATAACCGAACAACAATCACCCAAATAGAGTCATACCCCCGACTAGATCTGTGTAGACTCACAATGAAATTCATGGAGATCTGCTCCCATTCCCACTCTAGAACGGTCATAAGTCGCAACTCTCCTGCTTGTCTTAAATGCTCAACTTTAGCTCGCTAACAAGCCAAACACTTCAAAACGAAATCCGAAACTTCACTCTTCAACCTTGCCCACCCGTAACCATCTCTCAAGTCACGTTACATCTTGGTGGCACTTCGGTGAACACTAAAAGCTGACTGATGTGCATGCTCTAGGACCTCACGTCTCTACCCATCAGTATCAGGTACACACCAACGAGTCCCTAAACGTAGTACACCGTGGTCATTAATCAAGAACTCCGAAACTTTACCCTGCCGAACATGCTCAAGAATCTCAGACACATGGGCATCGGCGGGCTGTGCCTCACAAAGACGTTTAAGTAAAAGTGGACGGGCGCGGACATGAGCAAGCTGTCCTCTCAGTAGAGGCAAACTTAAGTTGTACTCAACGGTCGCACAAGAACAGCAAATCTGCAAAAAAAACTGTCTCTGAACTGCGCACAACTGGAACAAGCTACACCTAGGCCTACGACTCAAAGCATCAGCTACCACAATCGCCTTGCCATGGGTAATAAAAGATCTCACAAATCATAATCCTTCACAAGCTCCATCCAACGGTGTTGTCTCAACTCAGATCCCGCTGCAGGAAGATTAAGCTCTAGTGGTCTGTGAAAATCTGACACGACTCTCTGTATAAGTAGTTTCCCCAAATCTCCAGCGCAAGACCACCGCGTCGATCTCAGATCATGGGTAGGATAATGTTAGTGTATATGCCCTAGAGGCCATTACTGTATCATACTAGTTTGTATATTACTTAATGGAAGCTTGGGATATTGACAGTTGTATAGACAATCTTGCTCAAAATAGTAGTATGCTACTTGGTTTGTTTCTACTTTAATGCGTACATGTGTTTATTTTAGTATATCACCTATACACATTAGTGGAGCCCTTAGGATCTTTACTTGATTACCAGCGTTGTGATGGCAGTCACACTCGTGGGGGCTGGGTAATCCACAAGCACATCCTTTTGCAGGTCCCTAGTCGTAGGACTATCGAGACAGGGCATCGATACTCCGAAGTAGACTAGCGTATGCGCTTCTCATCCTAGCAGGGGAGACAGTCTGTCCCACAGTTGTCAGTACGTCGTACTTGAGATAGTATGAGGGTGCTCGTTAGGTTACGAGTACACCGGACAGGACTCGTCGAGAACTGTTGGTTGGTACTATACCTATCGTCAGTTATCAGTTCCCAGGCGACATGAGTACAGCTTAGTCCACTGACTTGACATTGTCACTTCACCTCGAGTGTGTTCCCACTGTACTTAGATTACTACCCTACCACGGCTCAAAGGAGTCGTGCAAACAGGTAGTAGTTGGGTACAGTCCCGAAGCACTTGGAGGCAGTGACGGTTAGACAGGATTCATCTCTCCCGGTAATAGGGGTTGATATCGCGCTGTGTCTAGGAGAGCCATTACACAAAGTCCCTGGCCAGGGCAAGCGAGATATACTGGTAGGATTCCATTGTTATCTCAGGGTGTTCTGGGCTACACTCCGACACGACTTGTACCGCTATTAGGGGGACTGACGTTTACTGCCCCTAGGCCCGCCATGCGATATTCTCAGACGAACAGACCGGACTGTACGTAGATTGTCACATTTAGGCTCAGTAGGAGTTCAGATGGGTTTCACCTCGTCCGTCTTCTTATCGGCATCTACCTGGGGGCCGTTACGCACAGCTAGTGCCACTTGCGGTCTATGGTTAAACCCACTACCAGCGTAGTGTCGAGTCTTTAGAGTCCCACACAGAGAGCTATTCGCCTTTAGGCAAAAGAGTAGAGGTCGCATGGTTTTGCGACAGGGTTCGGTCACATCCGTGCACTTGTGCACGTTTAGTGTCCGGGCAGTTATCACTAGCGGGCTTTGGTTTAAGCCAGATCCTAGTGTACGTTTTGGGATTGGTTTTATCTCGTTTGTATTCGTGTTCCTCGGAACGCGGATGAGGGTGTGTATGCACGGTTGACAGAGACAGAGGCAGAGGATTCTCATTAAGGTTGTTGACTGTTGACTTTTGCTAAACCCTAATGAGAATAAGAAATATGATTAATGATAATATTAATTAAGTATTATTGTGCCATGGTTGGGTTGAATGGTTGACTTTGTTGACTTAGTTGACCAGTTGACTAGGTTGGACTTGTTGACCATCATCATGACAATGGCTATCATTTCTTGGCATTGGCATTGGCCTTGGCTTGCTTGTTTGTTCAAAAATTGCATTTAATGCATGAAATGATATGGCCATTTGATATGATAACAACCATCACATAATACTCAATTATTATTATGAGTTATGATTATTTTGGATTATGAGAGCAAGGGTGAGAAAAGTCTTGCTCATTTTCTATCATTCTCATTCTCTCTCATCCTCAAGCTCTCCCTCTTCCTCTTGCTCTCTCTCTAGTTCATGGTTCTATTGTCTCATGTGTTGAGAAGCAAGAACCATAGAGATAAAGCCCAACACACTTCTCTACTCATCCTAGTATACAAGGTTTAGCAAACCAAGTGTTCTAGTTTCCTCAAGATTGAGGTTGAAGACAAAGGTAGAAGCTTTCAGGTGGGTCCATCTTCGGCACAAAGAGACGACGAGGAGAGAACCATCCAACCACCACAAGGAGTCCAAGAGAAGGAGTTCAAGTTAAGGTATAACCCCTAACCAAGTAGGTAAAACTCCTAGTTAGGTTGTTAGATAGTTGTTTAACAATGATCCGTATTTTGAGTCCATGTTACCACCAAAAGAAAAATCGTTTTTCACCATTTCCGCAAGCCTGAAAGAACCGGGAGAGGTAACATGGACTTACAGTGGTATCAGAGCCTAGTTAAACACTATCTAACATGTTAGCAAAGTAACTAGAAGTTCGATCGGAGAAAAAGTCACCAAACATGCCCGGAACATGAACTTTCTGTCGATTTTTAAACTGATGTAAAAATTATTTGACATATACCAAAAATCGGCTCAGGGTTTTTAGTGAACAGTGCAGAAAAATGATCTACTGAACCGACCAACTCACCGCGGAACCGCGGCCGAGTTGACTCGGCCGTGGATCGGTTTTGCTGCAGTGTATTTCTGGGGGTGTTTTGGGATTTTTGGAATATGATTTTTCTGCCCAGATTTTCCACAAAGCAAAATTTGTTTTTGGGGTTTAAAAATCCGTATTTTGATCGAACTTCTAAAGACTTAAGCTAATGGGTTATATCTGTGATGTGATATATGTATTGAACATCTGCTAATCGCTATACGTCGATTAGTGGGGGTTATACATATCTGTGATCTGTAATGTTGATGGTATGTGTATATGAATTCATTGGATTGTCGCAGATGAATAGCCGGGGGGGTTGTGAGATGAGAGTTTTCTTTTTCTTTCAATTCATGTAATTTGTAATTGATGTAATATTATTTATATGGCCGCACAACCGGGATGGGGTTGTAGCCGTCATTGTATAATTTCTTTTACTGTTTTTGCTCCTAGGATAGACCCAAGGTGGGGTGCACAAACTACCGGGTATCTCGAAGTGCCGAGTGGCCTACTCACGGTGTTGAGGGAGGTTGCTTCGCTTCGGGTACATGGCGGGTACTTTGCCGCACCCGTAGGGGTCTAGGGTGGGGTCTTGGCTATTCATCGCGACCGAGTAATCCGCTCTTCATTACAGGCTCGTACGAAATGCAGATTCCTAGTATATCCAATGTGTTCATCTGTGATCTGGAATGGCTATCATTGCATGTGACGAATGTGTATATCTATATATGATATCTATTTAGGCGTTGCTTATGTTTTGCATCCGCGCTAGTCCAGCCCCCGCTCTGTTGTTAGTTAAGTAACCTAACGGGTAATGACGGGGCCCCGTGGCGAATGCGGATGGCATAAGCGTACGTCATATTTTCGTTGTTTTCTGCAATGGTAGGATTAAATGATGGGATGCATTAAATTAATGCATGAAAATAAACCAAAGTTGAGTCGTTGGAACACTTTCAAAACCACTCAGTTTCTTTTCAAAAACAACTTTTAAAAACGGAGCTTAAGCCACTCCTTTTAAAAGCTATCTCGTTCCATCGATTATATCAAGTTCACTACGTTCACGGTTTCGCCAAAACCATTCGTAGCCCTCCGTCGTTTCACATGGATAGTCAATAGTATTCAAGCTATGTTTGTTGGCCAAAGTCAAGGCATAGTGATTGGTAGCTATTGGGTATTCATGTGCAGCATAGATAGATGTGTTGGTTTGGGACAGCCGTACTGCCTTGTTGTCCAAAGTCAAGGGTAGGTACGGGTGGGTTCAAATTAACCTAGAGAATGACGGGTAGAACTTGACATGTGACTTATGATTTGTTGGCCAAAGCCAAGGTCATAAGAGCATAGGGCAAAAATCCACATCGGGAGTTTCAAAAGAAATTGAAACTTGCTAGCGCTGCATACCATTTGGAGTGTGATGGTTCTGGTAGGATTCCTTCAGTTTTGTCACGCGATGATATTTGGATCCCGATCCTACTGTGAGTATATGCTACTCCTCCGGAACTTTCTCACTTAACGATCAATGCTATAAACCAAGTAGGTGTCTAGAAAGGTGTTAGCGGGGCTACGCCCACAGGGAAAAGAGGTTATTTAATTAAGGAACTTCGCGAAAGCGTTGGAAAACCTCCTTCGAAGTACCAACACTGGCCTGGCTGAATGGTTAAGCAAGTATTGTACGGTGAGATTGATCCCGACTAATTCTTCCTTTTTGGTTTGAGGAGGGATTCGAGAGATAGTGGGAGCCATCCTGTTTAGACAAATTAAAAACCACTCTAAACTTGCAAGAGCATCATGCTAAAGTGTTTCTTCTCTCTCTCCTAATTGCAGCGACCAAACATCATGACTAGACTTAAGTTACTACTAGATAAAAACATACTGACAGGGCCAAACTACAAAGATTGGCTCAGGAATGTCAAAATGGCAATCACTTATGACAAGTTGGGGTATCTCCTCACCACCAAAGCTCCCCCTGTCACAGGTCCCAAAACCAGCGTCACGGATAGGGAAATTCGTAAGACCTGGGAAATCGACTGCGCGAAGGCCAAGTGCCTCGTGCTTGCCTCTATGGACAATGAACATCAAAGGAGACACGAGAATATGGACCTTGAATCCATATTTCTCCATACAAAAGAACTGTATGGAGAGCAATCCCGTATCGCCAAATAGTGATGTCTCGAAAAAGCTGTTTTCGGCGAGATTGGCCGTCGGATCATCGGTAGCGGAACACGTGCTTAAGATGATTGGCTTCATTGAGGAGCTCGCAGACCTTGGGACCACGTTAAAGAACGAGCTCTACACGGACTTGATTCTCCAGTCCCTTCCTTCCACTTACGCCCAGTTTATCCTGAACTTCAACTTGCAAGAAAAAGAAGTTGAACTTTCAGAACTCCTCAACATGCTGAGGAGTGCAGAGGACACCCTACAAAAAGGTAGGGAAACATCCACTTTGTTTGTAGGAGGATCTTCCTCTTCTAGGTCCAAGGCGAAAGCCAAGGGAAAGAAGAAGAAAGCCCCCGCCAAACCAAGGGGCGGTGTTAGTAAAGTGGATACGAAGGGAAAGACAAAAGCAACAAAGGTAGCGGGAAAGCTTGTGGGAAAGGAAGAATGCTTTTACTGTCACAAGAGTGGACACTGGAAAAAGGTATGTATGTGATTGAAAACTGTCTATCAATAAACTCTACGTCCTGGGTATTGGATACCGGATCAGGATCTCATATCTGTAATTCTTTACAAGCACTAAGAAGGCGTAGGGTTTTGAAGGCAGGTGATATGACCGTCAGAGTTGCAAACGGAGCTGGCATGGATGCTGAGTCCGTGGGGGACTATCACCTGGGGTTGTCAGATGGACACGTTTTTGTTTTGCGTGATTGTTATTTTGTACCCAATGCAACCTGGAATATCATATCTGTATCTTTATTATCTAAAGAAGTTTATGAATTTGCATTTGTAAGTAATGTTATGAACATTCACCTTAATCAAGTTTTGATTGGGTCAGGTACATTAAGCAATGGTATATACGTATTAAACCAACCACAGATTTTCAATGTCCATTATACACACAAAAGAAAGTCTCCGGAAACAAATCAGGCTTTCTTATGGCATTGTAAACTGGGTCACATCAATGAGAGAAGGTTGACGAAGTTACATACAGAAAGATATTTGGATCCGTTCGAATATCAATCATATGCAACTTGTCAATCCTGTCTTAAAGGAAAGATGACAAAGACTCCGTTCACTGGACACGGAGTAAGAGCGAGCGAGCTCTTGGGACTCATACACAGCGACGTGTGTGATCCAATGTCTACGCATGCGCGAAGCGGTTATTCTTACTTCATTACTTTTACGGATGACTTTTCAAGGTACGGATATGTTTTCTTAATGAAACATAAATCCGAAGCCTTTGGAAAATTCCAGGAATATAAGAATGAAGTAGAAAAACAAACAGGCAAAGGTATCAAGACAATGAAATCTGATTGAGGTGGCGAATACTTAAGTGCCGAGTTTCTGGATTACTTAAAAGAGAATGGAATTCTCTCTCAGCTTACTCCTCCGTACACTCCGCATAACGGTGTATCGAAGAGACGGAACCGGACCCTATTGGATATGGTACGTTCCATGATGAGTAACGCTGAGTTACCGCGATCATTCTGGGGATATGCACTAGAATCAGCTGCATACCTTTTGAACCGAGTTCCAACTAAGACTATGCCTACCACGCCATATCAGATGTGGTGTGGGAAGAAACCCTATCTTAAGCACATTAAGACATGGGGATGTCCAGCTTTTGTCAAAAAGCAGCATGCGGACAAACTCAAGGCACGCTCAGTACAGTGCAAGGTTGTGGGATATCCAAAGAACTCCAAGGGATATTTCTTCTATTGCGAAGAGGAACAAAAGTTTTTCGTTTCTCGTCATGCCCACTTCTTGGAAACTGAGTTTTTGGAAAATCAGATAAGTGGGAGCGCAATAGAACTGGAAGAAATTTCAGAACCACGAGCTATTACTGAAAGCTTAGTAGAACCAGAGGGTTCGAATGATCAGGACATTCCTGCGCCACTCCGCAGGAGTAGTAGGCAGTCTCATCCGCCCGAGAGATACTACGGTTTTCTCATAGACAGGGATAGAGAGGATTGCATCATTGATAGTGATGAGCCGACTAGCTTCCAGCATGCCATTCAGAGCGTCAACTTGGTAAAATGGCTGGATGCAATTCGAACCGAAATGGAGTCCATGTACACCAACAAAGTATGGACGCTGGACGTTGCTCTAGATGGTGTAAAACCCGTAGGATGCAAGTAGATCTTCAAAAGAAAGATTGGTGTAGATGGACAGGTTGAGACCTATAAGGCTAGACTTGTTGCAAAGGGTTTTCGTCAAAGACCTGGTTTGGACTATGATGAAACCTTTTCTCCACTGGCTATGCTGAAATCCATTCGGATCCTTCTTGCCATTGCTGCCTTCCACGATTATGAGATTTGGCAGATGGACGTAAAGACCGCTTTTCTAAATAGAAATTTAGAGGAGTGTGTCTATATGGACCAGCCAGAGGGTTTCATTCAGAGTGGGAGCAGCGAAAAGGTGTGCAAGTTGCTTAAGTCCATCTATGGACTAAAGCAGGTATCGCAGAGTTGGAACATCTGTTTTGATGAGACGGTCAAAGAATTTGGTTTTATCAAAAATACAGATGAACCATGCATCTATAGTATATTTGTAGCAATAACTGTCGTATTCCTCGTTTTATACGTGGATGATATTCTTTTGATAGGAAATGGCATTCCTATGCTACAATCTGTCAAAGAGTTCTTGTCACACAAGTTCTCCATGAAAGACCTGGGTGATGCCTCTTACATTCTGTGGATCCGGATCTATCATGACAGATCCAAGAGGATATTAGGACTTTCACAGTCCAGGTACATCGACACCATACTGAGAAGATTCAGTATGGAAGATTCCAAGCGCGGTAATCTACCGGCTTGTCACGGGATCACCCTCTCCAAAGAGATGTCTCCCAAGACTGATTTGGAAAGGGATCGCATGTCTATTAGACCCTACGCTTCTGCGGTAGGCTCTATAATGTATGCGATGTTGTGTACCAGACCAGATGTAGCTTATGCACTTAGTGTGGTAAGCCGGTATCAGTCAAACCCTGGGGAGAAGCACTGGATAGCGGTAAAGAACATTCTCAAGTACCTGAGAACGACTAAGGAGATGTTCTTGGTGTATGGCGGAAAAGACCTCCAGATCGAGGCCTTTGCTGACTCCAGCTTCCAGAGTGACAAGGATGATTCCAAGTCCATGTCGGGTTATGTCTTTACCCTTAATGGAGGGGCGGTGTGTTGGAAGAGTTCCAAACAGGAAACCGTTGCTGACTCGACGATGGAAGCGGAATATATCGCTGCTGCAGATGCAGCAAAAGAAGCCGTCTGGATATGGAAGTTCTTGACAGAACTTCAGGTGGTTCCGTCCATTGTTGATCCAATACCTCTGTATTGCGACAACAATGGGGCTATAGCTTTAGCGAAGCAACCCAGGTCCCATCAGAAGTCCAGACACATCTTGAGGCGGTATCACCTGATCAGGGAGATCGTGGATCGCCAGGAGATCGACGTTCGGAGAGTTGCTACGGAAGATAACACTGCTGATCCATTCACGAAGGCCTTACCCCAGACTCAGTTCGAGCGGCTGATCGAGATGATAGGTCTTCGATACGCCAGTACATGGCCTTAGTGTATGTGGGAGATTGTTAGTGTATATGCCCTAGAGTCCATTACTGTATCATACTAGTTTGTATATTACTTAATGGAAGCTTGGGATATTCATAGTTGTATAGACAATCTTGCTCAAAATAGTAGTATGCTACTTGGTTTGTTTCTACTTTAATGTGTACATGTGTTTATTTTAGTATATCACCTATACACATTAGTGGAGCCCTTAGGATCTTAGCTTTATTACTAGCGTTGTGATGGCAGTCACACTCGTGGGGGCTGGGTAATCCAAAAGCACATCCTTATGCAGGTCCCTAGTCTTAGGACTATCGAGACAGGGCATCGATACTCCGGAGTAGACTAGCGTATGCGCTTCTCATCCCAGCAGGGGAGACGGTCTGTCCTACAGCCGTCAGTACGTCGTACTTGAGATAGTATGCGGGTGCTCGTTAGGTTACGAGTACACTGGACAGGACTCGTCGGGAACTGTTGGTTGGTACTATACCTATCGTCAGTTATCAGTTCCCAGGTGACATGAGTACAGCTTAGTCCGCTGACTTGACACTGTTACTTCGCCTCGAGTGTGTTCCCACTGTACTTAGATTACAACCCTACCACGGCTCAAAGGAGTCGTGCAAACAGGTAGTAGTTGGGTGCAGTCCCGAAGCACTTGGAAGCAGTGACGGTTAGACAGGATTCGTCTCTCCCGGTATTGGGAGTTGATATCGCGCTGTGTCTAGGAGAGCCATTACACAATGTCCCTGGCAAGGGCAAGCGAGATATACTGGTAGGTTTCCAGTGTTATCTCAGGGTGTTCTGGGCTACACTCCGAAACGACTTGTACCACTATTAGGGGACCGACGTTTACCGCCCCCCTAGGCCCGCCATGCGATATTCTCATATGAACAGACCAGACTGTACGCAGATTGTCACATTCAGGCTCAGTAGGAGTTCAGATGGGTTTCACCTCGTCCGTCTTCTTATCGGCATCTACCTGGGGGCCGTTACGCACAGCTAGTGCCGCTTGCAGTCTGTGGTTAAACCCACTGCCAGCGTAATGTCGAGTCTTTAGAGTCCCACACAGAGAGATATTCGCCTTTAGGCAAAAGAGTAGAGGTCGCATGGTTTTGCGACAGGGTTCGGTCACATCCGTGCACTTGTGCACGTTTAGTGTCCGGGCAGTTATCACTAGCGGGCTTTGGTTTAAGCCAGATCCTAGTGTAAGTTTTGGGATTGGTTTTATCTCATTTGTATTCGTGTTCCTCGGAACGCGGATGCGGGTATGTATGCACGGTTGACAGAGACAGAGGCAGAGGATTCTCATTAGGGTTGTTAACTGTTGACTTTTGCTAAACCCTAATTGGAATAAAAAATATGATTAATGATAATATTAATTAAGTATTATTGTGCCATGGTTGAGTTGAATGGTTGACTTTGTTGACTTGTTGACTTAGTTGACCGGTTGACTAGGTTGGACTTGTTGACCATCATCATGACAATGGCTATCATTTCTTGGCATTGACCTTGGCTTGCTTGTTTGTTCACAAATTGCATTTAATGCATGAAATGATATGGCCATTTGATATGATAACAACCATCACATAATACTCAATTATTATTATGAGTTATGATTATTTTGGATTATGAGAGTAAGGGTGAGAAAAGTCTTGCTCATTTTCTATCATTCTCATTCTCTCTCATCCTCAAGTTCTCCCTCTTCCTCTTGCTCTCTCTAGTTCATGTTTCTATTGTCTCATATGTTGAGAAGCAAGAACCATAGAGATAAAGCCTAACACACTTCTCTACTCATCCTAGTATACAAGGTTTAGCAAACCAAGTGTTCTAGTTTCCTCAAGATTGAGGTTGAAGCCAAAGGTAGAAGATTTCAGGTGGATCCATCTTCGGCACAAAGAGACGACGAGGAGAGAACCATCCGACCACCACAAGGAGTCCAAGAGAAGGAGTTCATGTTAAGGTATAACCCCTAACCGAGTAGGTAAAAATCCTAGTTAGGTTGTTAGATAGTTGTTTAACAAAGATCCGTATTTTTAGTCCATGTTACCACCAAAAGAAAAATCGTTTTTCATCATTTTCGCAAGCCCGAAAGAACCGGGAGAGGTAACGCGGACTTACAGATTATCCTGCCCGTACTTCTTCCAACTGTTGGGAAGAATAAGCGATAACTCTATCATGCTATATCAGTACACAATCGATCCCCACTCGCGAAACATCACAATAAACAACAACGTCGCCCGATCCAAAAAGCAAAGATAGAACTGGTGCAGTCGTCAACCAAGTCTTCAACCGCTGAAAACTCCGCACGCATGCCTCTGTCTAAATAAAAAGGAACTCCTTTCCTTGTCAGTCCGGTCAGCGGTGCAGCGATACTCAAGAAATCCTGCACAAAATGGCGATAAAAACCTGCTAAGCCCAAAAAGCTGCGGACCTCTGTCACTAATACAGGTCTGGGCCAAAGCTGTACGACCACGATCTTCCTCAGGTCCATACGAATACCATCTCCCGTAACCCCATGACCTAGGAAGTCAACACTATCAAGCCTGAAGGAACACTCCATGAATTTAGCAAACAGCTGGTACTCTCCCAATGTCTACAAAGAAATCCTCAAGTGCTGCTCATGTTCCTCACAATTCTTGGAATAGACCAGAATGTCATCAATAACACAATAATAAACTGATCAAGGAACAGCCTGAAAAATTTGGTTCATCACATCCATGAATGCTGCTAGGGAATTAGTGAGTCCAACGACACCACCAAAATCTCATAATGCACGAAGCGCGTACAAAAGCAGTCTTCGGAATGCCATCACTCCGAACCTGCAACTAATGATGACCTGATCCCAAATCAAACTTAGAAAAATGTCCCACACCCTGGAGCTAATCAAAAAAATTGTCAATGTGAGGTAAAAGATGCCTATTCCGCACCGTAACTCGGTTCAATTGACTAAAATCAATGCACAACCTCAAACTGCCGTCCTTCTCCTTGACGAACAGAATAGGAGCTCCCCAAAGCGAAACACTTGGACGTACAAGTCTCCCTATCTAGTAACTCTGCAGCTGGCCCTTAAGCTCCCTAAGCTCTGCCGGCTCATCTGGAACAACGTCGGAAAACTCTTGCACGATAGGAACCCAGTCCAACGAATCCACTGTGGCTCTGGTATCATGAATGAAAGCCAATAATCCTCGACATCTTCTCCTCAAAAGCCGACTAGCGTAAAAGGCTGAAATCAAGCTGTGAGGGGCGGCACCACTGTCCCCCTGCGCAACAAGAACTGACTCGCTGGGAAAACAAAACCTGACTGTTTTCTCACGGCAGTCCACAGACTCATAGCACATAGCTAACCAGTCCGTGCCTAGGAGAACGTCAAATCCAACATCTCTAGAAGGATCACATCGACGGACGAATCTCTATCTCCTATCCGATTGGCACATGACCGAAACACGTGTCTCGCAACAAAAGAATCGCTAACAGAAGTAAACACAACAAACGCCCGATCTAGCATACACGACTCTCGGCCCAACCATGGAACAAAGTGTGTAGAACAAACGAGTGCATAGATCCCGAATTGAAAATAACATGCGCATCAGAAGATCATGCGAAAAGATTACCTGAAAACTCTTCATTGGACGCACGTGCATCCCGATGAGTAGAAGAAAACGCTCGTACTTGCCCTCTACCTACAACTGGCTGTCCTCCTCCTCTGCCTTCCTGTACTCTCGAAGCAAACCCTTCGCGACCACGACCTCTCTGAACAAAAGTCTAACGCGGATCCACAAAAGACGCAAAAGATGACTCTCCCTGAGGTGAAGGTGATAAGATAACATATGGTACTGCTGCCCTCCTCTGGCGTACCAAGGTACAATTCCTGACGACGTGATGGAAACTCCCGCACCGGAAACATCCATACGATGGCTACTGATCATCCTGGGGATAAGAGCTAAACGACTGTCCTCGTCCCTGTAGGGTGTTTTTCGTCACCCCATTGAGATGAGAATATGCGCGCGCTTATCAGGCTCATTACAGATTCCTCCTGCCTAGGGTAGGCGGGGGTTTATTGATGTGGGGATCCGAATCTCCGACAGCCGCTGACTAAGCTGCCATTAATTACCCCTCGCCTTTGGAGCGAGAGAACATTCGATTGACAGGTAAACTATTCATGCGAACTCAATGTGCAGTGTTCTGTTTTGAAGGGGTTTTGGATATATCGGGGGGGCCCGCAGTGTTTTCACGGGGTCCCGCTACCCGGATAGCAGGCTGGGGTCAAGGGGGCAAGCAGCCCCCTTGCGGAGTGCAGGGAAGCACCCCGTTAGAAATTTTTTCTAACGGGGGAGGTATATTTAGTGTGTAATATGTGTACACACACACACACACACACACACATATATATATATAAAAGGAAAAGGGCATCCAAAGGATGCGTGGGAGAAGGCGTCAGCTCCCTAAGTGCTGGGCACACGGGCGCTGTGCGCCAGAGCGCCAGCGCCCTACGTACACGGCACGATGGCGCTGTAAGCCAGAGCGCCAGCGCACTACGTGTCTGGCACACAGGCGCTGTGCGCCAGAGCACCAGCGCGCCACGTGCATGACACGAGGGTGCTATGCGCCATAGCGCCAGTGCACCACGTGCCTGGCATGCGGGCGCTGTGCGCTACGGCGCCAGCGGCACACGTGCCTTGCATGCGGGCGCTAGGCGTTAGCAGCAAAAGGGACTTGGTCCCTGCACTAGGAGCTGTGCTCCCGATTTCACTTATGGAGTTAAACTCCTGACAGAGATTAATTTAGGGAGTTAAACTCCAATGGATCTTGAATGGAGTTAGACTCCTAAAAAATTAAAAATGATCAAAGGAGGCTGCTTTGTTTCTCTCCCTTTGGCTCTGGATCTTCCCAAGATGGGATTTCTGGAGATGGGTCTCCTTCTTCTTCCTGTCGGTTGGCCGGATCTTAGAGAAAGGGGGTGAGATTCAAAAATCTCCCCTTTTGAGATCTAATGGAAGATCTGAGCTCCCTTTTGTGGGTTTTGTGGTGAAAAACTATTTAGTTCTGGAAAAGGAAGAGTAAAACTCTTGATTTAATTCAAAAGAAAGGAGAAGGTTTAGAACCATGAGGAAGGAGAAGGAAGCACAAAAACCCTAGAATTTTAGAGAATGAAAAGTATATATATTATTCATCACCATGTTGCCTTATATAGGCTTATATATTTACATATAGCCCCTTGGGCTTTACAAAATGGCATTTTGCCCATCCCATGGCTCATGTGCCATTTTTTTGCACATAAGCCATGGGCTTTACAAAAATTTGGCTTTATGCCTATTTCTCTTACATTCATGCATAAAAAATTACATCAAAATTATTTATTGCATGATTTTTATTTTGGCATGGAGGAGGGCCGGCCGCTTCATGTTCGGACTCGACCTGGGCATGGGCCTACTTGACCTGGGCTTGGGCCCACTTTGCTTGGGGTTGACCTTGACTTTAACTTGGTCAACCGGGGTGCAATTTTCGACCCCAACAAAGTGCCCCCAATCAATAAATGCACACCATATATGTAGGTTGTGTGCATGAAATTGATGGATCTTCTTTCGCTTGGAGGCGACTTGCTTTGGTTCCCACTTTTTGGGATGCACTGCCCTTTTTACGACATGAACGGTCGACGCTTGACGCGTCTCCGAGACGGAGTGTCCGTAGTAGACGTTTCGTCGGCATGGAGTGGTTTGGTTCCTGCTTTGTAGGAAGCCTGCACTAAACTTTTTACGACATGGACGGTCGACGCTTGACGCATCTCCGAGATCGAGTGTCCGTGGTAGACTTTTTCCTGGCTCGAAGCGATTTGGTTCCCGATTTGTGGGAAGCCTGCACTGCCCTTTTTACGACATGGACGGTCGACGCTTGACGCTTTGTCACAACCCGAAATGGCACACGACTGGCACTTTGTTGGATATAGTGCCCTCAGAGTCAATTATTGGATCGCAGGTACGTGATTGCAATGATTGAGGGAGAACCTATGCCGGTAGGAAAATCTTACTCAAGATGATTGTATACTATCTGGTTTGTCTTTATCATCGTGTACATGCTTTAGGTGACATTGTGGTTCACTATTACACGTTGATGGAAAATAGTATGCTACCATGGTTTATCTTTATCATCGTGTACTGCTTTAGGTGACCTTACAGGTCGCTATTACACGTTGATAGAGCCCTTAGGATTCTTTCTTGACTACCAGCAGTATGATGGCGATCATATACTTGAGAGTTGGGTAGTCTATAAGCACATCCTTAAAGTGGTCCCTAGTCATGGGAGTTTCGAGACTGGGCATCGATACTCAGTTAGTAGACTAGTGTATACAGTCGAGACCCCGACAAGGGGCGGTGGCCGGTCTCACAAGCCATTGGTGTCAGTTGGTTCACCTAAGATATATACAGGTGCTCATTGGGTTATGAGTACACCGGACAGGACTCGCCGGGAACATGCTAGTTGGTATTATACCTGACGTCAGATAGCAGTTCCCTGGTGACATGTGTATAGGTTAGTTCATCGACCTGAGATCGTCATTTGTCTCATGTGAGTTCCCACTGTGCTTTGATTACTACCCTACCACGGCTCAAAGGAGTCGTGCAAACAGGTTTTAGATGGGTACAGTCCCGAGCCACATGGAGGCAGTGAGCGGATCGGCAGGGGTTCGTCTCTCCCGGTATTGGGGGTGATGTCGCGCTGTGTCTAGGAGAGCCATTACATGAAGTCCTTGGCCAAGGCAGGAGATTTACTGGTAGGTATTCCAGCAGTATCTCATGGTGTTCTGGGCTACACTCCGACACGACTTGTACCACTTTTGGGGGTCTGACTTTTACCAACCCCCTAGGCCCGACATATGATGCTCATAGACGAACGGACCGGACTGTACGGATATTGTCACTGACAGGCTCAGTAGGGTGTCAGGATGAGTTCGCTCATCGACATCCCTTTTGGTCAATACCTGGTAGCCCGTTACGTACGGCTAATACCTCTGACGTGCTAGTGGTTAAATCCACAGCCAAAGTATTAACGAGTCTTTAGAGTCCCCCACAAATAGTTTCTCAAGTTTCGGGCGAAACGCTGTAGAGGCCGTATGGATTTATGGCAGGGTTCGAACATACGCGTGCACTTATACACGTGTCATGGTTCGGAAGGATAATACTAGCGGGCTTTAGTTTAAGCCGAATTCTAGTATTATACTGTGTAGATTTTGTCTCATTGCATTTGTATTCGGTCGGAATACAAATGCGGGTATGTCTCATTGCATTCTGTTTCGGCCATTTTCCTTTCTTTCTTTTCATGGCTGAATTTTCTTTTGAGGGCGGTCTTTTTGTAAAAGTTGCTTTTACAAAATGGAGGGGTTTTTTTGTGGTGGCTTGGGCTCCAACAGATTTCTAGAATCCTCTTGATGAGAATGATTCATTTTGTGCTCATGGCTTCATTTATTATGAAAGGATTGAGGTGGATATTGTTGTGAACATTTTTCCTCATTATCACCACCTTTTCTTATGCTCACCCCATGCTTTTCCTTATGCTCACCCCCTTGACATTTCCACTGCCAATTTGGCCGAGAGCAATATAGGGACAGCCATCATCATTTGGTGAAAAAAAGATTGATACATTTTTGCTAAGAAAAATCCTTGAGCTCATTTTCCCTTCTATCTCCCTTTGAGGCAACTTCAATTTACCATAGAGACAAAGCGTTCTATACATATTCTACAGCAATCTTGGACACGTCGGCTAGCAACCTTCGTGTTCGAGTTGACTCGGTTCAGAAGTGGGAGCCCGTAAAAAGACTTCTCGATGTAGTGCCTTTCCGACGAGGAGACCGAGGATCGATCGAGATCGGAGATACCGCGAGGAGGTAGAGACGATGGCTAAAGACCGAAGGACACGGATCGATCGGTATAGCTTTCTAACCCTTCTCTAGTTTGCTAGTTGTAGGTTAAAGGTTCGATCCAGAAAAAAGTTTATGATAGCGCCAGTTTCAAATTTATGAAAAAGGTTCTTTTCCGCATTTTGGCCTCGAACAGATGGCCGGGGCGCTACCTTACACTTACACACTTGAATCATATGAAGTCTATAGGACCCCATCTAATTCAAGTAAGCCAAGAAATCCCAGAAATCTAAGCCATTTTTAAAAAAAGAAGTGAAGAAAACATTTTTTTTAAAACAAGGGGTTTTTAAATAACATAAGCCGAATATGCATTTTAAAATCTCAAGTCTTTTCAGAAAATTTCGACAGAGTTTCCTTTGTAAATGCTGGCCCCAAAAGGGGTACAACATTCATAATATGAATAAAGGCATCCCCAAACGGGAGTTAGCTCTTCGTCAATTGATGGTTACAACCACGGAATCAATATAATATACAACGCCGAAGGGCAAGGATCCAAAGTCAAAAAGGAAACTCAAAACATCAAGAAAACCATAATAATACAATGTGCGACTCTTAGGTCGAAAGAATAGCAACTGGTTTTCTAAGTCTGAAATAATATACAAGTCTGGTTGATGGAATTTTACTAGATACAACTGAAAATAAATAAGTATAATGGTAGTCATGATGCGAGTGAACACACCTACCAAAGCAATCACCCTGAAAGGAAGCAGTGTGCCAGAAAGCCGCAATGAAACCTGTACGACAAAAATCTGTAAGAACTGTAGCACAACGGGGGTGAGTTGCCAACTCATGAATTGAAAACATCATAGAGCAGAAATCGTATGTATGACTCAATCCTAGGTCAAACGATCAGCAATAATATATATATCCTCAATATGATAAGTCTGAAGCATGATAAGGTGGCAAGGGTAAACATCTATACATAAGTGTAGTACCAAGTGCTCGTGTCAGTGCCTCAGGTAGAAACATATCATAAGCATGAGGTATCATCAATGAAATCAGTGTCAACTATAGCATGAAGTCTATGAGTATGTAGATATCATCCAACTATTGAATCAATGCCTGTATGCATGTGGATCTCATCCACGTGTCAACCAATGACATAACAACATCATGCATATAAAAGTCATAAAAGCATATGCATGAAAGTATGAGGATATAAATCAACGTGTGTCCCTCGCGACACATGAAAATCATGGAACCTGAGTATCCAGCATCAACACTCAAAAACATCATGAAACCTGTGCCTAGCATCGGCACGTAAATCCTCACATATCGGACTCCGTCGGTATGGATCGGCCCAAGGACTCCGTCAGTCCGGATCAGCCCATATCGTCTCTCGACTTCGGTCGTTATCCTCCGGATATCCGCCGAGCCCAAATACAATCACCGGTAGGTAGTAGTCCCTCTGCCAGGCTCACCGTCTATATACACAGCATCCCTTTCTTGCCCTGGGGTACCATACCAGGCCCCACCATGTACCCGCACATGACCCACAACGCTCCTCGCATGTATGTATATATATATATATATATCAGAACCGATAAAACTCATGGTGGCTGCTGAAATATCATATTAAGATAAACCGCGTTTATAAAACAGTACATACTTTATTTTGAAATACCCACGGTTCTCAAATCCAGAAATATCATGGAAACAACATATCTCAATGCGTATAATCATAAAGCATGATGTATGCGACATATAACAGAATGTAAGCATATCCATATATCATGCAACCTGGAACAGTAATATGCACATATCGAGGGAAAACCGCTCTTTTAAAATGAATCCAGTTTTAAAATATATCGTGCGGTTCCTAAATCTTCAAAATCAAGCCAGAATCATTTATGTACGTGCAAATACGTATGTATGCAAGTATGGGTGTACAATATGTGTGTACGCAAGTATGGGTATACAATATGTATGTATGCAAGTATGTCATGCAAGGAGTCATATCATGATGCAACAATCCTACTGTATAGTGACATGGCAATTATCGACGATGAAGTGTGTGAGCCGACAAGCAGGTGTATGTGGAACATACGCATCATCGATAATGGTGCTGGTGTCCTGACAGCATGGGTTTAATATAACAATAAACACATTTAAACATGCAACGCGATGCGAATATCAAGAATATGTGGAAAATGAATAATAAACACAACAGTGAAGAATCTACATCAATATATATATATATATATATATATATATGTCATACAGTTTTTCCATTTGAAATAAGACGAATCATGGTGTTTAGAAAAATAAGGGCTACGGTGTTTTTAAGAAAAGATGCGTCTTTTGAAAATATCCGTAGAATCTCTTAACCTGTCTTTAAAATACTCACGATTCGTTAGTTTTGAAATAGGTATGACTCGAGTCTAGTCTAAGATCTATAAGTACTACAGGACTAAACGAACAGTCTAACCGGAAGGGTAAGGGAAACCATATAAATC
The DNA here is from genome assembly GCA_030015575.1 of Agapanthus africanus. Classification (NCBI taxonomy): domain Eukaryota; kingdom Viridiplantae; phylum Streptophyta; class Magnoliopsida; order Asparagales; family Amaryllidaceae; genus Agapanthus; species Agapanthus africanus. Next base: position 131,728,054 of record CM057340.1, on the reverse strand, counting down.
TGAGTCGATATATATATAAATAGAATAGTCGGTAATCCCGCCTCAATAGTATCACATACGATACAATATACAATATGACATTCTCGAGTCAAGAGTGCGGATCTATCATCAATATAGCTCGTACGGTAAATCCATCGTACGGCATCCCAAATCTGGGTATGGGTCAAATATCACATTTATCTCAGTATTCATCTTGTATCCTTATCATCACATATCGTGAACTGGGGGTACTGATCTAATGTCTAGTACTAACCGATACCGTCAATGTATATATATGCGTGTATGAAAAAACACGCCTAAAGGCCCGCTATAATCTCATGTCGTATCTCCTAATACGAATCAAAACATATCACCGATCTCGTTGCATCATGCCCAATCTCATCGACTCATCTCCAAATATCATCCACTATCCTCATTATCCATGTATTGGTGTACATATATATATATATATATATATATATATATGTTTACCTAGTCCCATACCTGTGTGTGTGCGTGTGTATACGTATCCCCATATACGCACAAGTAATAATAATAATGCATGCAAGGGTCTATGTGTGCGTGTGTGCAAACATATTCTATGGTTCGCGACTAAGAAATCAATCACTACACTATCTTCCAAATTCACAACACATATGTAAATGTATAACATAACCTAAGCTACACTACGAACTGCGGGGGTGCTATACGCCATCCACCCGACTTCCCCCATAGATATAATCTACTCACATTGCTCTTCACTTGCCGATGCCGATGTCGCCACGTGCTTTCATGTCGTCTCGAAGTCCTCACGGGGGTACCTACACATCATAACGTATCGTGCCGCATTAAAACCCAATTCAAAACCAAAACGACACGATAAAAGCCTATAGGTTAGAACCTATGGACTACGCCTTCAAAACCATCAAATAACCCTCGATATCGACGTACAAACGTCAAGTGATTGAGATAAAACACAAATACTAAAATCCAGAATCCAAAATACGAAAAATATAACCCCGAATCAAAACAGCAACTCATGAATTTAGTCCTAGATTTTACCCTGGGTGAAATTAGCCAATTTTGCACATATGGAGCGTCTAGTTTACTGGAGATGGAGCTACAGACGAAGCACGTAGCAAAATAAACCAGGTCTGGCCGCAAATTGCGGCCAGAAGGAATATTTCTATGGCCATGGTGAGGGATTAGGGGCAAGGGTTTCAGTGGGGGGTTCTAGGTTGCCTGCACACTCCCCTGTGTTTGCTAAAAAATTTTCAGGTCACCCGAGTGTTAGCAGATTTCATTATACCCTCACAGAATCCACAATTCTCCGATATCGGGTTTTCTAAGTTCGTATTCCGGGGTTTAAGTCTTAGATTCAGTCCACTATATCATCACAACAGGGGTTTAAGGTCACTATAAGCCTCAATTACACATCACAACTCAAGAATTCCCCAAACCCTAACTAGAAATTTCCAAACCTCACTAAATGACACTAAATAGGTTCTAATCAAACATGGATGCAAAAGCAATGGAAATACAATGCTAATGGTTCATAAATTACCTCACTTGGAAACTCAAGAATTTTCTTGAGTTGCCCCATGTGTCCAAAATCCTTGCTTTCTAGGTCCAAAGTGAAACTTGTGGGCTTGTGCACATTTTTTGTGAAATAGAGATGATGTTTTGAAGTTGTTTTGAGGGTGTTTGTGAGGATGAAGTGGAGGGGAATGGAGGAGGCAGCAGCTCTTGAGAGAATGAAGGGAGGAAATGATGAAGGAATGAAGTAGGAATAGGAGCCTTGGTCCAAGGTTTAACCCCTCACCCTCTCTCTCTTGCCCATCCCTCATTATTCTATCATTTTCTTTTCTTTTGTTTTCTTTTCTTTTCTCTTCTCACATAAAACCCAAAACCATGAATGAAAATGAAGAGAAAGCCATGTAGGAAAATGTAGCATAAGTGTATAAATGATATGGTGCATGTTTTGCATAAAACAAGCTTAATGCGCGATTAGCGATATTTAACCGCGATTAGCATTAAAATAGTGTATAATTAATCATAAAAACTTAAAATTTGCATAACTCACATAAAACATCCTCTTCTTAGAAATTTCTATAATTTTCCAAATTTTTCCCAAATTTATCGGTATTTAATTATACCGCAATATAAAAATATTCAATATATTTATTATTTAATTATAAAAATTCCCAAAAACGACTTGGACTTTTTCTGAAATGTTACAATCTTTTCTCCTTAAAGAAATTCGGTCCCCGAATTTAAATTTAAACCCCTCAAATACTAAAACATTTCAGTAAAAAGTCCTAGTCGTCGGGGCTCCGAAATCATCAATACACAAGACGCATCATAGCGCAATGCAGGCGCATAAACAATGAGCAGATAACTCCAAATCAAAACTCCTTCAAGCACCTCGCAATCATCGGAGTCATGGTGAAGACACAAATGTCAAATCCAATACGAAACCAATATGATATAAATCAAAACTATACATGTAAACATCTGAAGGAAAAGCATGTCAAACCTTTCGTGTTGCTGTGCGATGCGCATAACACTGCACAGTGGCGGACGTCTATTGTAAGAAAATAACCATATATGTATATACCATTGGTTTAATATGTACGTCCCGCCGTTTTGAAAACAATTTAGAAGGGTTTCCTTGTTTTTAAACGTTTCGTGTCATATCAGACACGTAGCTAAATACTGAGACTATAGCTCCCTTTTTGGAAATCCCTTCGATAACTATCAATGCATGCAAAATATATCCAGGTACTGTCCTCTGACTAGTCCTGCTCAGTATGAGAACAAATAGCAGATATCATAAAAACGTACTGCTCCATAAAAAATAAATCCCAAAATGTGCATATGAATGCTACGTGCGTCTGGTGCGCACGGATATCGAAATCAATAAATATGCCCTACGTGTGCACATAAACAAAAATCTAAGTGCAACAGGTGTGCACTAAACACCTGTCAAGGGCAACGGGTGTGCCTGACAGCAATATCAAGTGCATCTGATGTGCATGAAGAATCTCGATTTAGTGCATCTGGTGTGCACCAAAATCGCATCAAGCGTCCAAGCATGCGTAAGAATCCAAATCAAGTGTACGAAAACAAATATCGAATATCAAAATCGAAATCGACGGTATACGACACATTCAATCCAAATCCAAATCAGGTATACCGTGGTACATAATCTCACAACCATGTGCATCAGCGTGCATAAAATCAAATAAAATACTAAAACTACATGAAAACTATGCCGAAAATACAAGTCAAATCATATGAATATCATAGGCATGAAATCAAAATCAATATCTCGAATGACATCAAATCGAAGTCAAGTGCAACCGTAGTGTACAAAATCTCAATCATGCAAACAAATCGTCCAAAAAACCGAAATCCAAAAATGTCGGATGCGTGATATTCGAATCACCAAATCCAAGATCGTAAACACTGTCGTCGATATGTCCTTCCTTCACAGTTGAGAAGGTGTCGGTGCATCCAAAGCTAGCAGAGAATGATATCTACTTGCCTACTGTTCGTGGTCTATCGTCTGGTGCCCTTAGGCTCTCGTCTCTCACTGCAGATTGCTAGATATATAGCTCCTCGGCTTAACGGCCCAATATGGAATGACGGCGATAACAGTCCCGCTCTGGCACATCCTCTAAAGATCTCTGACCAACCATCTCGTCGACGATGCCGAACTCTGGCCTACTGGGCGTGCGCAATATGACCGCTTCTGGGTCCAAGTCTTCTCGTATAATATTCCAGAAAGGTCCTGTCGAGGTCTCTCTCAAATCTCGTTTCTGCCAAACTTCCCAGAAGTCGTCGTCCTTTAGTAATTCTATTTTCTTATTCCGGAATGGTTGCATATTAATCGCGACTCCTTCTCGAAGATATATCCATATATAACGCCTCTGCATGCGTATCACATCTCTGATGTCGGCGGAGTGGAAGGTCAGCTCATCAAGATCTCGTACGAATCTCTTACTCCACTTTTCTCTAATGTCGACTGCTTCGGACTCGTCTCCTCGTGGCTGTATGGACTGCGCTCCAATGGCTATACTCGTATCTGGAGTCTCCCAAGCAATGTATCCCATCACATGATATCCGATTGAAGTCGAACCTTCCGATCGATTCGTCAAAACCTCATAATCCCCCAAGAGATCAACATCTTGAGTACAGTTTAATAATATCGAGTACATGCCACAGCACCTATGGACCAACCGTAGAAGGGCAAACCCAAGCCTCACTAATGGCACCGCTGAACTGCCGTAAATCCTAAGGTTTCAAAGCATTCGCATGGTCATTATGTCGAGTTAGGATTTCATTCTTCTAGAGGGTCCATAGCATTACTTGCATTTGTCTCTGAATACTTTAAATATGGAAAATGGGCTTATGACATTCGATCATCTCTATCGACTCCCAACGTACCTGCGTGAGGTCATCTCTAGTTAGAATCAATCAATCTGATGACCTTGCATCAGGGTAACCGAACGAACCGCATGTCCTAGTCATTCATCCTCGGGTGACTAGCGACCTTCTATCATATCTCAAGTACAACTCGTACTGCAATAGCTCCAACATCTAGGGCGATATCTCGTCGTTCGCAGCAACAACTGGCTCATCCGTCTGCACGCTAAACAGTGCCTCAATCATCAAATAATCGGTGCATCGACGGTCATCACATTCTGGCTGGCCTCTGGCCTCTATCAGTAGCCTGATCCTCTGGTGCTGATCTGCACGTCCGAGAAATCTCGTAAAAGCGATCCATCAAACACTCCTGGCATGAAAACACAAAAAAAACGGCGCCTCTATGCAATCGTATATCCCTGGAATCATGCCCTGGTCAGTCCTCGTCCGTGACGAGCTCGTGCTGGCGTAACTCTAGCAGTAGCTCTCTCTGCCCGTGTAATCGTGGCAGCAAAATCATAACCAAAATCGATGAGGATAGATCATAGGAATGAATATAATACTGTGCAAGGAAATGTACATCCTAAGGTTTCTTAAGCGGAGTAGCGTATCGTAAGTATGTCGCGGAACATACACACGGTACGTCACTCTACTGAAGTCACCTACTCCATCAACCAAGGTCAACCTACGCAACGAAAGTTCGGGTGTAATACCCCCTCGACTAAGTCTAAGTTTCGTAAGGTCAAGCCTAAGTTCCGAATATATACAAACTATCTAGGCTCCGCATAGTCAAACATAGACTCGAACCAAGGTTAACATAGCGCTCTGATACCAACTTTGTCACGACCCGAAATGGCACACGACTGGCACATGAATCATATGAAGCCTATAGGACCCCATCTAATTTAAGTAAGCCAAGAAATCCCAGAAATCTAAACCATTTTTAAAAAAAGAAGTGAAGAAAACATTTTTTTAAAACAAGGGGTTTTTAAATAACATAAGCCGAATATGCATTTTAAAATCTCAAGTCTTTTCAGAAATTTTCGGCAGAGTTTCCTATGTAAATACTGGCCCCAAAAGGGGTACAACATGCATAATATGAATGAAGGCATCCCCAAACGGGAGCTAGCTCTTCGTCAATTGACGGTCACAACCACGCAAGCAATATAATATACAACGCCGAAGGGCAAGGATCCAAACTCAAAAAGGAAACTCAAAACATCAAGAAAACCATAATAATACAATGCGCGACTCTAAGGTCGAAAGAATAGCAACTGGTTTTCTAAGTCTGAAATAATATACAAGTCTGGTTCATGGAATTTTACTAGATACAACTAAAATAAATAAGTACAATGGTGGTCACGATGCGAGTAAACCCACCTACCAAAGCAATCACCCAGAAAGGAAGCAGTGTGCCAGAAAACCGCAATGAAACTTGTACGGCAAAAACCTGTAAGAACTGTGGCACAATGGGGGTGAGTTGCCAACTCGTGAGTAGAAAACATCACAGACCAGAAATCGTATGTATAATTCAATCCTAGGTCAAACGATCGGTAATAATATATATATATCCTCAATATGATAAAGTCTGAAGAATGATAAGGTGGCAAAGGTAAACATCTATACATAAGTGTAGTACCAAGTGCTCGTGTCAGTGCCTCAGGTAGAAACATATCATAAAAATGAGGTATCATCAATGAAATTAGTGTCAACTATAGCATGAAGTCTATGAGTATGTGGATATCATCCAACTATGTAATCAATGCATGTATACATGTGGATCTTGTCCACATGTCAACCAATGACATAACAATATCATGCATGTAAAAGTCATAAAAGCATATGCATGAAAGTATGAGGATATAAATCAACGTGTGTCCCTCGCGACACATCAAAATCATAGAACCTGAGTGTCCAGCAACGACACTCAAAAACATCATGAAACCTGTGTCCAGCATCGGCACGTAAATCCTCACATATCGGGCTCCGTCAGTCCGGATCAGCCCACGGGCTCCGTTAGTCCGGATCAGCCCATATCATCTCTCGACTTCGGTCGGTATCCTCCGGATATCCGGCGAGCCCAAATACAATCACCGGTAGGTAGTAGTCCTTCTGCCAGGCTCACCGTCTATATACACAGCATCCCTTTCTTGCCCCGAGGTACCATACCGGGCCCCACCATGTACCCGCACATGGCCCACGACGCTCCTCGCATAGGGTATATATATATCAGAACCGATAAAACTCATGGTGGCTGCTGAAATATCATATTAAGAGAAACCGCGTTTTTAAAACTGTACATACTTTCTTTTGAAATACCCACGGTTCTCAAATCCAAAAATATCATGGAAACAACATATTTCAATGTGTATAATCATAAAGCATGATGTATGCGACATATAACAGAATGTAAGCATATCTGTATATCATGCAACCTGGAACAGTAATATGAACATATCGAGAGTAAACCGCTCTTTTAAAATGAATCTAGTTTTAAAATATATCTTGCGGTTCCCAAATATTCAAAATCAAGCCAGAATCATCTATGTACGTGCAAATACGTATGTATGCAAGTATGGGTGTACAATATGTGTGCACACAAGTATGGGTGTACAAAATATATGTATGCAAGTATGTCATGAAAGGAGTCATATCCTGATGCAACAATCTTACTGTGTAGTGACATGGCAATTATTGATGATGAAGTGTGTGAGCCAGCAAGCAGGTGTATGTAGAATATATGCATCATCGATAATGGTGCTGGTGTCCTGACAGCATGGGTTTAATATAACAATAAACACATTTAAACATGCAACGCGATGCGAATAGCAAGAATATGCGGAAAATGAATAATAAACACAATAGTGAAGAATCTACATCAATATATATATGTCATACAGTTTTACCATTTGAAATAAGACTAATCGTGGTGTTTAGAAAAATAAGGGCTACGATGTTTTTAAGAAAGGATGCGTCTATTGAAAATATCCGTAGAATCCCTTGGCCTGTTTTTAAAATACTCACGATTCGTTAGTTTTGAAATAGGTATGACTCGAGTCTAGTCTAACATCTATAAGTACTACAAGACTAAACGAACTGTCTAACCGAAAGGGTAAGGGAAACCACCTAAATCGAAGTCGATATATATAAATATAATAGTCGGTAATCCCGCCTCAATAGTATCACATACGATACAAGATACAATATGACATTCTCGAGTCAAGAGTGTGGATCTATAATCAATATAGCTCGTACGGTAAATCCATTGTACGACATCCCAAATCTAGGCACGGGTCAAATATCACATTTATCTCATTATTCATCTAGTATCCTTATCATCACATATCGTGAACTGGGAGTACTGATGTAATGTCTAGTACTAACTGATACCGTCAACGTATATATATGCGTATATGAAAAAACACGTCTAAAGGCCCGCTATAATCTCATGTCATATCTCCTAATATGAATTAAAACATATCACCGATCTCGTGGCATCATGCCCAATCTCATTGACTCATGTCCAAATATCATCCATTATCCTCAATATCCATGTGTGTGTGTGTGTGTATATATATATATATATATATATATATTCCTAGTCCCATACCTGTGTGTGTTTGTATACGTATCCCTATATACGCATAAGTAATAATAATAATGCATGCAAGGGTGTATTTGTGCATGTGTGCAAACCTATTCTATGGTTCGCGACTAAGAAATCAATCACTACACTATCTTCCATATTCACAACACATATGTAAATGTATAACATAACCTAAGCTACACTACGAACTGCGGGGGTACTATACGCCATCCACCCGACTTCCCCCGTAGATATAATCTATTCACATTGCTCTTCGCTTGCCGTTGCCGATATCGCCACGCGCTTTCTTGTCGTCTCGAAGTCCTCGCAGGGGTACCTATACATCATAATATATCGTGCCGCATTAAAACCCAATTCAAAACCAAAACGACACGCTAAAAGCCTATAGGTTAGAACCTATGGACTACGCCTTCAAAACCACCAAATAACCCTTGATATCATCGTACAAACGTCAAGTGATCGAGGTAAAACATAAATACTAAAATCCAGAATCCAAAATACGAAAAATATAACCCCGAATCAAAACAGCAACTCATGAATTTAGTCCCAGATTTTACCCTAGGTGAAATTAGCTAATTTTGCACATATGGAGGGTCCAATTTACTGGAGATGGAGCTACAGACGAAGCACGAAGCAAAATGAACCAGGTCTGGCTGCAAATTTCAGCCAGAGGGAATATTTCTGCGGCCATGGTGAGGGATTAGGGGCTAGGGTTTCAGTGGGGGGTCCTAGGTTGCCTGCACACTCCCCTGTGTTTGCTAAAAAAATTTCAGGTCACCCGGGTGTTAGCAGATTTCATTATACCCTCACAGAATTCACAAATCTCCGGTATCAGGTTTTCTAAGTTCATATTCTGGGGTTTAAGTCTTAGGTTCAGTCCACTATATCATCATAACAGGAGTTTAAGGTCACTATAAGCCTCAATTACACATCACAACTCAAGAATTCCCCAAACCCTAACTAGAAATTTCCAAACCTCACTAAACGACACTAAATCAGTTCTAATCAAGCATGGATGTAAAATCAATGGAAATACTATGCCAATGGTTCAGAAATTACTTCACTTGGCAACTCAAGAATTTTCTTGAGTTGCCCCATGTGTCCAAAATCTTTGCTTTCTAGGTCCAAAGTGAAGTTTGTGAGCTTGTGCACATTTTTTGTGAAATGGAGATGATATTTTGAAGTTGTTTTGAGGGTGTTTGTGAGGATGAAGTGGAGGGGAATGGAGGAGGCAGCAGCTCTTGAGAGAATGAGGGGAGGAAATGATGAAGGAATGAAGAAGGAATGTGAGCCTTGGTCCAAGGTTTGACCCCTCACCCTCTCTCTCTTGCCCATCCCTCATTATTCTATCATTTTCTTTTCTTTTCTCTTCTCACATAAAACCCAAAACCATTAATGAAAATGAAGAGAAAGCCATGTAGGAAAATGTAACACAAGTGTAAAAATGATATGGTGCATGTTTTGCACAAAACAAGCTTAATGCGCGATTAGCGATATTTAACCGCGATTAGCATTAAAATAGTGTATAATTAATCATAAAAACTTAAAATTTGCATAATTCACATAAATCATCATCTTCTTAGAAATTTCTATAATTTTCCAAATTTTTCCCAAATTTATCGGTATTTAATTATACCGCAATATAAAAATATTCAATATATTTATTATTTAATTATAAAAATTCCCAAAAATAATATTTTATTTTTCTGAAATGTTATAGGTGTCTCCGAGACGGAGTGTCCGTAGTAGACGTTTCCCCGGCACGGAGTGATTTGGTTCCCGCTTAGTAGGAAGGCTGCACTGCCCATTTTACAACATGGATGGTCGACGCTTGACGCGTCTCCGAGACGGAGTGTCCGTGGTAGACTTTTCCTTGGCCTGGAGCGATTTGGTTCCCGATTTTTGGGAAGTCTACACTGCCCTTTTTACGACATGGACGGTCGAAGATTAACGCGTCTCTGAGACGGAGTGTCCGTGGTAAACTTTTCCCTGACCCAGAGCAATTTGGTTCCCGATTTGCGAGAAGCCTGCACTGCCCTTTTTACGACATGGACGGTCGACGGTACTGAGTGTCGCTGTTCGACTTGTCCCCGGCACGGAGTGTCGTTGTTCGACTTGTCCCCGGCACGGAGTGTCACTGATGTTCGACGTGTCCCCAGCACGGAGTGTCGCTGATCGACTTGTCCACGACACGGAGTGTCGCTGATCGACTTGTCCCCGGCACGGAGTGTCGCTGGCTGTTTGACTTATCCCCGGCATGGAGTGTCGTTGATCGACTTGTCCCCACATGGAGTGTCGCTGATCGACTTGTCCCCAGCACGGAGTGTCGCTGGTTGTTCGACTTGTCCCTAGCACGGAGTATCGTTGGTTGTTCGACTTGTCCCCGACACGGAGTGTCGCTGATCGACTTGTCCCCGGCATGGAGTGTCGCTGATCGACTTGTCCCCGGCATGGAGTGTCGCTGGTTATTTAACTTGTCCCCGGCACGGAGTGTCACTGATCGACTTGTCCCTGGCACGGAGTGTCGCTAATCAACTTATCCCCGGCACGGAATGTCGCTGGTTGATCGACTTATCCCGGGAACAGAGTTTCGCTGATCGACTTGTCCCCGGAACGGAGTGTCTCTGATCGACTTATCCTCGGCACGGTGTATCGTTGGTTGTTCGACTTGTCCGTGGCACGGAGTGTCGCTGATCGACTTGATCCCGAGGCGGAGCATAATTCCGGCAGGGAAGGTAGATATCCCGAGGCGAAGCATGATTTCGACATGGGGGAAATTCTGGGACGAAGCATGATTCCGCCGCAGAGGTTGTTGGTTTGACTTGATTTGGGTTGACATCAGCATCGCTACACTGGAATATGGTATCGGGAGCGAATCATCATTTGCCATGAGAGGATTTGAGGATTTTGGTTTTTGTTTAGCATCAGCACCGCTATACTGGAATATGGTACCAAGAGCGGATCATCATTTGCCTTTTCTTATTGGGAAGCAATGGCTTAGGGGACAGGTTTAGATCCATATCACCTAAGGCTTTTCAATTTTATGGGCCGTAAGGGTCCCATAAAAAGAATTTTATCCCTAAGAGTCGTATGGATCCCGTAGGTGCATTTTCTCCTTAGGAGTCGTGAGGACCCTCAAGTGTGTTTTTCCTTTGTGAGTCGTAAGGATCCCACAAAGGCGTTTTCTTACGAGTCGTAAGGATCTCGCAAGTTTTGTTCTCTTCATGCATCGTGAGGACACATGAGTAGACTTCCCTCGTTCCCAGTTTAATGACTTAGGGGTCATCTGTTTCCAGTTTAACGACTTAGAGGTCACATGATTCCAGTTTAACGACTTAGAGGTCATCTGTTTTCCATTTTAAAGACTTAGAGGTCTTCTGTTCCCAGTTTAAAGACTTAGAGGTCATCTGTTCCCAGTTTAAAGACGTAGTGGTCAATTGTTTCCAGTTTAATGACATGGTGGTCAGCTGTTTCCAGTTTAACGACGTGGTGGTCATTTGTTTCCAGTTTAATGAATTAGAGGTCATCTGTTTCCAGTTTAAAGACTTACAGGTCTAATATTTCCAGTTTAACGACTTAGAGGTCATCTGTTTTCCAGTTTAAAGACTTAGAGGTCTTCTGTTTCCAGTTTAAAGATTTAGAGATCTAATGTTTCCAGTTTAACGACTTAGAGGTCATCTGTTTCCAGTTTAACGACTTAGAGGTCTACTGTTTCCAGTTTAACGACTTAGAGGTCCTCTGTTTGCAGTTTAAAGACTTAGAGGTCTATTGAATCGAAAGTTTGGAATTTTGCGGTAGGGTAGGCATCAGCGTTGCTAACACTGAAGCACATGGCCAGGAGCAATTCATCATTTGCCTTTCCCTGTTGGGGAGCGATGGCTTAAGAGACAGGTTTAGGTCCTTATCACCTAAGACTTTTCAATTTTATGAGCCGTAAAGGTCCCATAAAAGTACTTTCTCCCTACGAGTCGAAAGGATCTCGTAGGTGTAATTTCTTCTTAGGAATCGTGGGGACTCCCAAGTGTGTTTTTCCTCTCTGAGTCGTAGGGATCCCACGAAGGTGTTTTCTTACGAGTCATAAGGATCTCGTTCTCCTCATGCATCGTGAGGATACACGACTGGGTCTTCCCAATGGAGCATAATTCCAAGGGCGGAGACGGCCGCATGACTGGTGATTGCGGTGGGGCATGGGTGTGATGAGAATTTTTTGAGCCCATGGATTGTATACGGTAGTCAGTTTGGGGGAACAACCGTAGGGCTGGAAGAATTTTGGGAAATTGGATTTTGGTTGGCGTCTGCATCGCTGCACTAGAATATGGTACCATGAGCGACTCATCATTCGACGTTTGAGAGTTTGGATTTTGGTTGGCGTCTGCATCGCTGCACTGGAATATGGTACCAGGAGTGACTCATCATTCGCCGTTGGGACATTCAGAGTTTTGTTGGCATATGCATCGCTGCACTGGAATATGGTACCAGGAGTGACTCATCATCCGCCGTTTTTTCTTTTTCTTTTTCTTATTTTTTATTTTTTTACCGCGATTGCTCTATCATTTCATCTTTTCTTATCGCGAAGGTCGCGATTGCCCTATCATTTCGGCTTTATTCATTCGCGGTTGCCCCATCATTTTGGCTTTTTATTTTATTTTATATTTTTATATCCTTTTTTTTGTTTTATTTACACATTTTTATATCCCCAGTTTAACGACTTAGAGGTCGATTATTCTCAGTTTAATGACATGGTGGTCAGCTGTTTCCAGTTTAAAGACGTGGAGGTCTATTGTCCCCCAGTTTAATGACGTGGTGGTCGACGGTTCCCAGTTTAAAGACTTAGAGGTCTACTGTTTCCAGTTTAACGACTTAGAGGTCATCTGTTTCCTATTTAACGACCTGGTGGTCAGCGGTTCCCAGTTTAAAGACTTAGAGGTCTACTGTTTCCAGTTTAACGACTTAGAGGTCATCTGTTTCCAGTATAACGACGTGGCGGTCAACGGTTCTCAGTTTAAAGATTTAGAGGTCTACTGTTTCCAGTTTAACGACTTAGAGGTCATCTGTTTCCAGTTTAACGACTTAGAGGTCGTTTGTTTCCAGTTTAAAGACTTAGAAGTCTACTGTTTCCAGTTTAACGACTTAGAGGTCATCTGTTTCCAGTTTAAAGACTTAGAGGTCTAATGTTTCCAGTTTAACGACTTAGACGTCATCTGTTTCCAATTTAACGACTTAGTAGTCAATTGTTCCCAATTTAACGACGTGGTGGTCATCTGTTTCGAGTTTAACGAAGTGGTGGTCAGCTGTTTCCAGTTTAACGACTTCGTGGTCATCTGTTTCCAGTTTAACGACTTCGTGGTCATCTGTTTCCAATTTAACGACTTAGAGGTCGTTTGTTTCCAGTTTAAAGACTTAGAGGTCTACTGTTTCCAGTTTAACGACTCAGAGGTCATCTGTTTCCAGTTTAAAGACTTAGAGGTCTAATGTTTCCAGTTTAACGACTTAGAGGTCATCTGTTTCCAGTTTAATGACTTGGTGGTCAATTGTTCCCAGTTTAACGACGTGGTGGTCACCTGTTTCCAGTTTAACGACGTGGTGGTAATCTATTTCCAGTTTAACGACTTGGTGGTCATCTGTTTCCAGTTTAACGACTTAGAGGTTATCTTTTTCCATTTTAAAGACTTAAAGGTCTACGATTTCCAGTTTAACGACTTAGAAGTCATCTGTTTCCAGTTTAAAGACCTAGAGGTCTAATATTTCCAGTTTAAGGACTTAGAGGTCATCTGTTTCCAGTTTAATGACTTGGTGGTCAATTGTTCCCAGTTTAACGACGCGGTGTCATCTGTTTCCAGTTTAACGACATAGAGGTCATCTGTTTCCAGTTTAACGACTTATAGGTCATCGGTTTCCAGTTTAACGATTTGGTGGTCATCTGACAGGGAGCTTAAATAAGATACCCGATTGAGCAGTTGTCAGGGGCACCGCTGGAGCTTGCCCGAGATACCTTATTACTTTGTCGGTGTCGATGGCCTTGCCCCCAGCTGGGGCCAAGGAAAGTCGTTCAAATACTGACTTGCGTTCGAAGATGGCAATTGAAAATTGTTAACCCCTGCACAAAAAAGCATGATTTTAGTACAGGCAAACGATATGTATATTGATTGAGTTTGCATGAACGTTTAACCCGAAATATGGGAAGAGAGATAAGTCCCACCGGGCGTACCAGAATCTGTAGGCTATTTTTCGTCACCCCATTAAGATGGGAATACGCGCACGCTTGTCAGGCACATTACAGATTCCCCCTGCCTAAGGTAGGCGGGGGTTTATTGATTGTGGGGATCCGAATCTCCGGCAACCGTAGACTAAGCTGCTATTAATTACCCCTCGCCATTGGAGCGAGAGAACCTCCGATTGATGGGTCAACCACTCATACGAACTCAATATGCAGTGTTGTGTTTTGAAGGGGTTTTGGATATATCAGGAGGGCCGCTGCAGAGTTTTCACGGGGGTCCCACTACCCGGATAGCGGGCTGGGGGTCAGGGGGCTAGTAGCCCCCTTACGGGGTGCGGGGCAGCGCCCCGTTAGAAATTTTTTTCTAACGGGGGAGGTATATTTAGTGTGGAGTATGTGTGTGTATATACATACATACATATATATATATATATATATATGGGAAAGGGAATCCAAAGGATGCGTGGAAGAAGGCGCCGGCGCCCCACGTGCCGGGCATGCGGGCGCCGGCGCCCCACGTGCCGGGCACGCGGGCGCCGGCGCCCCACGTACCGGCACGCGGGCGCTGTGCGCCAGAGCGCCAGCGCCCCACGTGCATGGCACGCGGGCACTGTGCGCCAGAGTGCCAGCGCACCACGTGCCTGGAACGCGGGCGCAGAGCGCCAGCGCACCACGTGCCTGGAACGCGGGCGCAGAGCGCCAGCGCACCACATGCCTGGCATGAGGGCGCTGTGCGCCAGAGCGCCAGCGCACCACGTGCATGGCACGAGGGCGCTGTGCGCTAGATCGCCAGCGCACGACGTGCCTGGCACGAGGGCGGTGTGTGACCGAGCGCTAGCGCACCACATGCCTGGCACGCGGGTACTGTGCGCCCGAGCGCCTGCGCACCATGTGCGTGGCACACGAGCACGGTGTGCCATAGCGCCAGCGCCCCACATGCCTAGCACGCGGGCACTGTGCGCCAGCAACAAAAGGGACTTGGTCCTTACACAAGGAGCTGTGCTCCCGATTTGACTTATGGAGTTAAATTCCTGACAGAGATTAATTTAGGGAGTTAAACTTCAATGGATCTTGAATGGAGTTAAACTCCTAAAAAAGATTAGAAATGATCAAAGGGGGCTGCTTTGTTTCTCACTTTGGCTCTGGATCTTCCCAAGATGGGATTTCTTGAGATGGGTCTCCTTCTTCTTCCTGTCGGTTGGTCGGATCTAGGAGAAATGGGGTGAGATTCAAAAATCTCCCCTTTTGAGATCTAATGGAAGATCTGAGCTCCCTTTTGTGGGTTTTGTGGTGAAAAACTATTTAGTTTTGGAAAAGGAAGAGTAAAACTCTTGATTTAATTCAAAAGAATGGAGAAGGTTTAGAACCTTGAGGAAGGAGAAAGAGGCACAAAAACCCTAGAGTTTTAGAGAATGAAAAAGTGTATATATTATTCATCACCATGTTGCCTTATATAGGCTTACATATTTACATATAGCCCTTTGGGCTTTACAAAATGGCATTTTGCCAATCCCATGGCTCATGTGCCATTTCATTTTGCACATAAGCCATGGGCTTTACAAAAATTTGGCTTTATGCCCATTTCTCTTACATTCATGCATAAAAAATTACATCAAAATTATTTATTACATGATTTTTATTTTGGCATGGAGGAGGGCCGGCCGCTTCATGTTCGGACTCGACCTGGGCATGGGCCCACTTGATCTAGTCTTGGACCCACATGGCTTTAGGTTGACCTTGATTTGACTTGGTCAACCTGGGTGCAATTTTCGACCCCAACAGTCCCAAGGCTCTGCTACTCCCGCGACGTGCACGAAAACTGTCGCGGCGACTAAGCATCTTTCTCTGGGCTGATACACCTGTACGAGTCTTCCTTGGTTCCAGAACTCCCAAGGTCTCAAGAAGATGCTTCTCATCTAGCAGGGCTGCGTCCACTGCTGCTGTATACGTGACACAATATTGTGTGCTGATAGCAAGGAATAACTGGGTAACAAGGGTGGCAACCTCCTGTCACTGCGCTCGACCGACCTCAACCAACGATCCCATCATCTGGCGCAACTCCTGCATATCTGCCTCAAGCCTAGCGATACGATCTATCGAAGGTGGATCAAACTGCTCCTGAACAACGAGCATACCGTCCTGGTCAGTCCTCGTCCCAAACGAGTCAACTTTGACCTCGGCTCTCGCTGTCTCTCTCTGTGCCCTCGTAGTCTTCGGCGGCACAATGGCTAGAAATGGAAACAGGATCCGATATGAACACGGAAATCGAATCACAAGGATAGATAAAATCATGAAAATAATTTCAAGCAATAAGTACTTAGGTCACTTTAGGCGGAGTACCGTGTCGTAAGTATGCTGCGGACATACACACGCTACGTCACTCTGCTTAAGCTGCCTGCTCCATCATACCAAGGTCAACCTATAATCCGAAAGGTAAAACCTAGCGCTCTGATACCAACTTTGGCACGACCCGAAATTTGACACGTGACGGCCCTTAAACCACGTAACGTCCACAGGCGTAATGCAATCTAAGTAAGCCGAAAACCCAGCAAATCTAAACCATCAAAAGTAGTAAGTGATAAGAACATTGTCAAAAACTTTTGGGAATCTCAAGTAAAAATTCTTTAAAGTCCAAATTTGCTTTCTTAAAAATTTTGACAGCACCTCCTTTGTAAAAACTAGCCCCGAAAATGGGTACAACATAGAATATAAGTAAACCATCCCTAAACGGGAGCAAATCCATGCCCAAAGGAGGAAACAACCACCACAACAGATATACGACGCCGTAGCGAAGAAATGGACGATATAAAGTGACAACAGCATAAAAGACATCCAGAGTCACAAAATAAAACAACATCGATCCTCACAACTCGTCTCTAAATCAAATACATGAAGGTGGTAGATGGAGAGTACTAGATCCAACAAAATATATACAAGGTACATAAACGATAACCGCGAAACCCACCTATAGCAAAAGGCCTCACAGCCAACTATAGCGATATCCGTAAAAGTAGAGATAATATGAAGCCCTGCCGCGACTATTGTGAGGGTCAATCCTGCAAAACACTGTGGCACAACGGGGGTGAGTTGCCAACTCATGAATAGTAAATAACATAAACAGGTAATCGCAGGTATACACGTACTGCAATAATCTATCACATGCAAGCTGATAGCAATAAATGGCAATATGTATAAGCAACAGTCATGAAAGGTACTCTATCGTGTACTACTAATACATGAAGCAATGCATATCAAATAAATGCTGAGTATGGGATAAAATATGTCATCCTCACGGAATCCTCATCGTGGCAGGATCAGTGTCCATCAAGACAATCTAAATCCCAAAACCAAAGGCACCGCATCCTCAGATCGGCCCTCATATCCTGTAAGTCTCATGGAACCTGAGTGTCCAACATCGACACCCGAAAACATCATGAAAACTAGTGTCCAGTATCAACACGTAAATCCTCATATAAAAGGCTCCGTCTGCGGGATCGACCCGCGGGCTCCGGCAAAACGGGTCGGCCTATATCCATCTCATAACTCCGGTCGGTATCCTCCAGATAACCGCCGAGTCCAAATACTATCACCGGTAGGCAGTGCACCTCCCTTACCAGGCTCATCAGCTAAATCCATCGACATACTTTTCTTGCCCCGGGGTACCATACCGGGTCCACCATGTACCCGAACATGGCCTCGTCCACTCCTCGCATCGGGTTTCTAACACAAGTCTCAGAACCGAGAAAACTCATGGTGGACGCACTGAAATATCATATCAAGAGAAACTGGTTTTCAAACAATACATAAATTCTTGAAATACCCCTACGGTTCTCAAATCCATAAAACACATAAAATCCATATCTCAATGCGTAAATCCATGAAATCTAATGTATGCAACATAAAGCAGCAATAGAGCATATTAAGGGAAAACCGCTCTTTAAATGAATCCAGTTTTAAAATATATCATATGGCTCCCAATTCCTCCGAAATCAAGTGCAGCATCATATGAGGTGTACATGTAACTATAGCAAGATATGTGTTTCTATATGTAAGCAGGTATGTATGATGCATTTCATAAGCGCAATAGCACAATAATCAACATCTCAATGTCAAATGACAATACAACACCACTTAGGGGTATATGTAGCTATAGCAAGGTATGTGCGTGTACATGTAAGTATGTATGCATGATGTACATGTAGCTGTAGCAAGGTATGTGGGTGTACATGTAAATATGTATGCATGATGTACATATAGCTGTAGCAAGGTATGTGGGTGTACATGTAAGTATGTATGCATGATGTACATGTTGCTGTAGCAAGGTATGTGGGTGTACATGTAAGTATGTATGCATGATGTACATGTAGTTATATCTCATATGTGTATATACCTGTCAATAATGATGTAATACCCTGTAGGTATATGTGTGGCTACGACATGTAGGCATAGCAAGGCATATGTGTATGCTGTCTTTCTTATAAACAATAGAATTAAGGATCATGTCTCAATGTCCCTAACCATATAATATCACATATGTATGTGGGTTGTACGTGTCATGGCAATTATCGACGGAGTGTGTGTCATACAATTAGTGCTCATGCAACATGAACCGTCAATAATAGTGCAGTGTCCAATGGGTTCAAGTCCAAGCACAACAAGTAATAATATGAAATGAAGTTCATGCATAATCTCTATATGTGCAATACTTGTAACTAATAATCATTTCATATAATCCAGCCCAGACGCATAACATCATGCGGGCGATTCCCCTATAAATGTTAAATCTACTCGCCGATGACCTCGAGCTAAGTAAATCCGACCACCTGCTTCCCTTTCTTCGCAGTGTCCGAAGTCCCTGTTGGAGATAGTGCCCTCAGAGTCAATTATTGGATCACAGGCACGTGATTGCAATGATTGAGGGAGGACCTATCCCGGTAGGACAGTCTTACTCGAGATGATAGTATGCTATCTGGTTTACCTTTATCATCGTGTACTGCTTTAGGTGACCTGACATGTCACTATTGCACGTTGATAGAGCCCCTAGGATTCTTGCTTGACTACCAGCAGTATGATGGCGATCATATACGTGGGAGCTGGTAGTCTATAAGCACATCCTTAAAAGGTCCCTAGTCGTAGGAGTTTCGAGACAGGGCATCGATACTCCATTAGTAGACTAGTGTATACAGTCGAGACCCCGACGAGGGGCGGTGGCCGGTCTCACAAGCCACTGGTGTCAGTTGGTTCACCTAAGATGTATACAGGTGCTCATTGGGTTATGAGTACACCGGACAGGACTCGCCGGGAACCTGCTAGTTGGGTTTATACCATACGTCAGATAGCAGTTCCCAGGTGACATGTGTACAGGTTAGTTCATCGACCTGAGATCGTCATTTGTCTCGTGTGAGTTCCCACTGTGCTTTGATTACTACCCTACCACGTCTCAAAGGAGTCGTGCAAACAGGTTTTAGTTGGGTACAGTCCCGAGCCACATGGAGGCAGTGAGCGGATCTTCAGGGGTTCGTCTCTCCCGGTATTGGGGGTGAGGTCGCGCTGTGTCTAGGAGAGCCATTACGCAAAGCCCTCGGCCGAGGCAGGAGATTTACTGGTAGGTATTCCAGTAGTATCTCAGGGCGTTCTGGGCTACACTCCGACACGACATGTACCGCTTTTGGGGGTCTGACTTTCACCAACCCCCTAGGCCCGCCATGCGATACTCATAGACGAACGGACCGGACTGTACGGATATTGTCACTGACAGGCTCAGTTGGGTGTCGGGGTGAGCTTCCTCATCGACGTCCCTTTTGGTCAATAGCTGGTGGCCCGTCACGTATTGGCTAATACCTCTGACGTGCTAGTGGTTAAATCCACAGCCATAGTATTGACGAGTCTTTAGAGTCCACCACACTTACAGTTACTCAAGCTTTCGGGCGAAACGCTGTAGAGGCCGTATGGAGATATGGCAGGGTCCGATCAGATACGTGCGGTATTGCACGGATCAGGATCGGACGGTTTGTACGAGTAGCCGTGTAGTTATATGGCAGGGTTTGATCTGATACGTGCGGCATTGCACGGATCAGGATCGAACGGATTTTACTAGCCGGCTTTGGCTTAAGCCGGTCCTAGTTTAGTACAGTGTAGATTTTGTCTCATTGCATTTGTATCCGGACGGAATACAGATGCGGGTGTGTATGCACAGTATTGGGGTTTTCCTGTAATTTATTACGGGACCAGTTTTCTGGAGTTTCCAGTTTGCATTCCGTTCCGACCGGTTTTTCTTTGTTCTTTCCCGGCCGGACTTTTATGATGGAGGGGGTAATTTGCAGTTTTGCAAATTACTTTTAGGGAGGGGGTTTCTTACATTTGTGAGATTATGTTTGACCATCATCATTTTTATTCTCTTTACATCACTTGCTTTATTCATGATGAGAAAGGATTTGATTTGTGATTAGAATTGATAAGAAAGTTTGTAATGATAATGTTTGGATATGGTCACCTCTCTTTTTCTCCTACACTCACCTCCCTTTGCATTATGTTTCATTCCTCCACCATTCTTCTTCTCACTTGAGAAATATAATAAGTTTTTCATGAGAGGAAAAAGAAAGAGAGAAGAAGAAGAAGAGAGCTTGTTCTTGAGAGTTTCATTTCTTGATCTCAATCATGCTAGAAAAATGCAAGCACCATTTTTCTTATCTCATTTCCTCCATCATCTTCAAATGGCAACAAACCCCAAGTGAGACACTACACTACACATTCTACAGCATATCTTGAGCGTGTCGAGTTGCCGGCTTCATGCTCGAGTTGCCTCGGTATTGAGGCGGGAGCCCGTAAAAGACGCAGGCGTTGTGGTGCCCTTTCCGGCGAGGAGGCGACGATGTGGAGGCAAGACTTTCCGCGGGAGATCGGGACGATGACGAGAAGACCGGAGGACTCGGATCACTCGGTATACTTCTCACCCTATCTCTTGATTGCTAGCATTAGGTTAATGGTTACGATCCGGGTTTTCTTTGTCCGCGGTAGCGCCGGTTTCCGAGTAAGGAAAATTTTTGATTCCGCAATTTGGCCTCGAGTAAGACGGCCGGGGCGCTGCCGTGGCGCAACATGGTATCAGAGCCACGCCATTAACCTTACCTAGCTTCGTTTGATGTGTTTGCGTTTCCGATCGACCAAAATTTCCAAAAACCGTATTTTTCTAGCACAATCAGTTTCTGTCGAAATTTTTTGGAGTCTAAAAATTTTTCAGGTGGTCTCAGAATGATGTGCAGGGAGTCGTAAGAACACTGCAAAAATTTGGTGACATGACTCCTCCGTACGACCGCGGAAGGGCGGCCAAAACCCCCTTTTGGCCGCGCTTCCGCCGCAGGAGTGTGGGTTCGTGTGCTTAGTTTTTTGCAGTGGGCTTATGGGCTTATATTATGGGTTTTGGAATATTAAAATTGGGCCCAGGTTTTCTGTGAGTGCTACAGTTTTGATTGGGGGCCCACTTGTTAATTTTTGGTCAATCGAAAAATTTTAAACACATTATTTCACAGTGTTTACATTATATCTGCGACCGTGAATGTCACTCGATCGGTAAATCCGGTCTAACTGCTATAGCCCGGTTAGACGGATTTGCGAACGTGACTTTCACGTTGATGTTCTATGTTTATGCTGTGATGTTGCGGATCGGTCGTGGGGGATAGCCTGGATGCAATGCTAGTACAGTGCTGTTGTATTATGTACATTTGATATTGCGGGGCGAGCGTCCGACATGTGGACTGCCGTCACTGCCTGATTGTATTATTCTTTTGGGGCACGACCTGGTTGCGGTCGATGTACCCGGTGTATGTATATTTTACTTTCTGTACTAGGGTTACCCCGCGGAGGGGTGCACGGATAGCCGGGTTCTAGAGGGCAACGGGCCCGCATCTCATGGTTTTGAGACGGAGGGGGCTTCACTCTAGGATTGGCGGGCTATTCGCCGCACTCGTAGGGGGTACAGGTTGACCCAGGAGGGGTGCCCAAGTTACCGGATTCCGTGAAGTGCTGGGTGGTCCATTCACGGTGCTGGAGGGGGCTGCCTCGCTTCAGGTTTTGGCGGGTGACTTGCCGCGCCCGTAGGGGTCTAGGATTTCATTACACAGGCTATCCACACGACCAGGGGAACGTCGGGTTTCAGCAGCGGCTCTGTGAAACCCGGGGCTTCCAGATATCTGTATTGTTCTGTGATGCTGTACATTTCTGTGATGTTGCATTTTATTCACGCCTTGAGCGAAATACTATATATTGGTATATATATTAGTAGATGTTGTATATGCTTTACATCCGCGCTAGTCCAGTCCCCGCTCTGCCGTTAGTCAGCTAACCTAACGGGTGATGACGGGACCCAGTGGCGAATGCGGATGGCATATACGTACGTCAGTATATTTTCGTTCTTTGTGGTGTGATTAATTGATGGGACTGCGTTGATTCGGATCAATGCAAGATAAACAAACCTAATCTGATGTTGTTGGAACACTTTTCAAAAAGCTGTTATTGCAAGGACGTTCGCTTTTGTTTTGCATCGTGGTATTCATTTGGAATATCCTGCTCCTCAGTCGACGAGGCAAGGGCCGAGATCCCTTCACCGGGAGTGACCCCTTGGACAAAAGTTTGCGTCAGGGCAATAACTTCACTATAGCCGATTACTTTTGCTTTGCATCGTGGTATTCAGTTGGAATATCCTGCACCTCATTCTACGGGGAAAGAGCCGAGATCCCTTCACCGGGAGTGACCTCTTTAGTAAAGGTTTTCGTCACTATATTTTCTAAAAAGTTATCCAGTTCCTTCAACGATATCAAGTTCATTACGTTAAAGGTTTTTCGCCAAAAACCAGTCGTAGCCCTCCGTCATTTCAGATTAGTATTACTTAGTATTCGTGCTGCGTTTGTCGTGCATTGCCGTGGCGTAGTGTTCGGTAGCTATGTAATGCTTTTCTGTCACATGGATAAGTGGATTGGTTAGGACAGTCGTGCGGTCTTGTTGGCATTGTCAAGGACTCGTACGGGTGGGTTTAATGCAATCAAGATAATGACGGGTAGAACTTGACTAGGACTCTTTGATTTGTTGGCATTGTCAAGGTCACTTGGGTCCTAGGGGTAAAAACATCACATCGGGAGTTTCAAAAGAACTGAAACTTGCCAGATATGCGCATACCTTCTGGAGTGTGGTGACTTGAGTGGATTCCGTCAAGTTATCATGCGATGATAGTTGGATCCCAATTTCCACTGATGAGTTGGTTTACTCCTCGGGTGATCCCGACTAATTCTTCTTTCAGGTTTGGAGGAGAATTTGAGGTACAGTGGGAGGTTTCCAGATTAGACAAAGTGATAACCATTCTGATCTAGGTTAGAGTGCACGCTGAGTGTTTCTTTTCTCTCTCTCTTTGGCAGCGACCATTGACCCGACCCTGGACTATGACTCAGTGACCAAGTTGACCGAACCTTCTTAACACTGGCTTTTGGATTGTCAGAGTTGCAGACCTCATTGCCACTCCTACTTTTACCCTTTTCTCCAGGACACCCCGTATTACTACGAACGTCCACTTCCATTGGACAAAACCATCGTATGGTTATATACGAACTCGAAGGACTTCGAGGATGGTTTCTGGTTCTGGAGAAAACGGATAGGATTATTCAGTTGTCTTTTCTTTTCACCTTCTCTCAGGTTGCGAGTACTCCTTAGTTTAGGAGTAGTACACCTATTACGCAAATTGGATAGTCTTCTTCCAAACCATAGGCTGGTGCCGACCGGTAGGGAATGAAGAAAACCAGTTAGCCTAAAACGGTGTACAGAAGGTATTAAGTTCAGACAAAGCAAGGGATTAGTAAGAGGGCAAAGTAAGTTGCGACTGCTATTCACGACCAAACCAAGTATTTCTTCGCCAATCCTAAATCACCTTTGTATTTCTCCAGGACACTCCGTATCACTACGAAGATCCCATTTTATTGGATAATCCATCGTATGGTTATATACGAACTCGAAAGGAACTTGTTCCAGTTCGGGGATGGATCCTGGTTCAGGAGAAATAGGAATAAAGTACATTCAGGTGTCTTTTATCTTCACCTTCTCTAGCATTGCGAGTGCTCCTAGGATTAGGACAGTACACCCTTTATGCTTTTTGGATAGTCTTCTTCCAAACCATAGGCTGGTGCCGAACGGTAGGGAAGGAAGAAAACCATTTGGCTTAAAGGGGTGTACAGAAGGTAATGACTAAAGACATATAAAGGGATTTGGAGAGGTGGCAAAGAATTATACGGTTATAGTTGTGAATCTGGATAATGGAAGAGGCATTACTAGGAATACCAGGATACCCCGAAGAAACATTTCAATGTTTCAGTTTCACTGTATACTGTTAATGGAAAACAGATTTTCCGATTAGACACTTACTCCAGGGTATGTATTTACCAGGTATGATTCTCACATCTGTATGGTTTTACAAGATGATGAGTGGGAGTAAGTTATTGGGAATTGGGTGATCATCCTCATTATATCGGGATTCGTTGTAATCGGTGATATTTGAGGAAGTCACCTGGGTTGTTTGCCGGACGGCAATTATTTGGTTTTGAATATCCGCGGTTATGCACCAATTTCAAATTGATATATCTGTACGTCTATTTTCATAGAGTGAGATATACCTTTTGATATTATGTCGATGACATTTACCTATATCAGTGGATGGTTAGGTAAGGAGCATTAAACAGCGGTGTAATTCTTCTTAACCATAAGTACAGTTTTCAACCTTCGACACACAGTGAAAGAGTTGTTAGACTCAGCGGACTTATACAGAGTATTGTATGTTGTCCAGTGTCCATTAGGACAAAGGGGTTGGTCCTCGTACTATATTCTGTTTACTTTTAACTTCTCTAGTTCTTAGACATGTGTTTCGTGGAAACACAGGGTCTAAGTTTTGAGGAGTTATGGGTATTTGAATAGAGTAGAGAACCAGGTATAGCAAGTATCGGGATTCTTCAAAGTGATCAAAGATGTAGATACTTGTGTATGGTATTCAGTTGATAGTAATGTTTAAGAGAACTAGCTTCTCTTTCAGGTTACTCATAATTGGAAACATTCCTAAGTTGAGTAACGCTGATCGGCCTCCTTCCATTTAGTTGACATGCACTGGAGACAGCTGCATGATTTGAATCTGGTTCAATTAAATCAGTGCCTCTGTTTCTATATTGGATATAGAACAGTTCATATCTTGACATTGTTAAGGTACGGGGAGTTGTCCGGCTTATGCTTAAAACCAGACACTGGACAACTCAAGGCACGTTTCTGTAATGGCTGTTTGTGGGTTGACCCAGGCTATGACGAGGGTTGATTTTCTACCATCTGGATGAACAATAGCAATATTGTTCCAAACTCGCCACAGTTTTTATTAAAAATGGATTTTTTTCAGAAAAAGTAGTGGGAGTATGGTAGAACTGGAAGTGATTCCAGAACCACAAACGATTACTGAAGATTTGATAAGGAACCTAAAGATTCAATCTGATTTGACATTCCATTAGCCACTCCGCAGATAAGGTGGGTAACTTCAGGCACCCGAGAGGTACTCCGGTAGCCTCAAGGACGGTGACAGGGAAGTTCTTGTTTACCCACACTTACCATTGTTGTTGTTCCAGGCTGCGAGACCCGGCAGGAGGATGAGTATAGCGTCGTTCTAAACTAGTTTTAGAAGTGCACGTCTATATGACTCTGCCAGAGGGTTGTCGTAGTCAGTGGGAGCAGCGGAAGCATTGGTGGACATCAGGCTTGTGTTTATTTATAGACTAAAGCAGATTTAGCGGAGATAGATCATCTATTTCTGATATGACAGTCATAGGTTTGACGTCATCAGAATAGGGGATGGATCTGTTGAGAAGGTAGTAGGAAGTGATATTCCTATACTACGATCGGTTATGCTTTGGTCGTCACACAGTGGTTTCTCCACATGGGACTTGGATATTATATCAGACATACTGGTTACTAGATCTATGGTTTTAGATCTAGATTTGGGTGGTTTCCCAATCTGGGTACCTTGACAGCATTCTATGAGTATTTAGAATGGACGACTCCTGACACAGTAGTGTACCTGCAGTTGATGGAGTCACCCTCTCTAAAGGGGTCTTATAGACTAAAGGGGAGAGGGATACTCATGATTGGCAGATCACTTGCTTAGGCAATTGAGTCAATCATGAGATGTCAAGTACCACACCAGATGTTGTTCTTGCACTAGATGCAATAAGTTGATATTGATCCAATCCTGGAGAAACGGTCGGAAGCAGTTTTAGAACATAAGTGGATGTTCTAGGGATATGATAACGACAGCTTCATTTGGGAGACAGTTATCATTCCAGGCTTCCAAGGTGACATGGACGACAAGGAAGTTGTCAGAGTTATAGTTTTCCTTCTGAGGAGGGGCAGTATTTTGGACAGGTGGTCCAAGGCAATACTGAGGGAGGCTTGGCGCAGGATACTGATTAAGTTCGGTTGACGATACAGTCTAAGAAGTTTGGATTTGAAGTTCATTTATGAGCTAAGTCCCATCAGACATCCAGACATTCTAAGGCAGGTATTGCTCATTTCGGGAGATGACTTTCTCCGTGAATTTGAGATATAGAGAGACATAGAAAGAAACATCACAGCGGATCCACTCACTGAGGCTATTCCTCGAACGCAATAGTTTCACAAACGAGCTTTGTGAGACTGACTTGTAGAGGAGTTGGGTGTTCGGTATCACACGGGCTGTGAGTATGCGACATCGCAATAATTAGCCTTGAGTGCAAGTGGGAGATTGTTGGAGATAGTGCCCTCAGAGTCAATTATTGGATCACAGGCACGTGATTGCAATGATTGAGGGAGGACCTATCCCGGTAGGACAGTCTTACTCGAGATGATAGTATGCTATCTGGTTTACCTTTATCATCGTGTACTGCTTTAGGTGACCTGACATGTCACTATTGCACGTTGATAGAGCCCCTAGGATTCTTGCTTGACTACCAGCAGTATGATGGCGATCATATACGTGGGAGCTGGTAGTCTATAAGCACATCCTTAAAAGGTCCCTAGTCGTAGGAGTTTCGAGACAGGGCATCGATACTCCATTAGTAGACTAGTGTATACAGTCGAGACCCCGACGAGGGGCGGTGGCCGGTCTCACAAGCCACTGGTGTCAGTTGGTTCACCTAAGATGTATACAGGTGCTCATTGGGTTATGAGTACACCGGACAGGACTCGCCGGGAACCTGCTAGTTGGGTTTATACCATACGTCAGATAGCAGTTCCCAGGTGACATGTGTACAGGTTAGTTCATCGACCTGAGATCGTCATTTGTCTCGTGTGAGTTCCCACTGTGCTTTGATTACTACCCTACCACGTCTCAAAGGAGTCGTGCAAACAGGTTTTAGTTGGGTACAGTCCCGAGCCACATGGAGGCAGTGAGCGGATCTTCAGGGGTTCGTCTCTCCCGGTATTGGGGGTGAGGTCGCGCTGTGTCTAGGAGAGCCATTACGCAAAGCCCTCGGCCGAGGCAGGAGATTTACTGGTAGGTATTCCAGTAGTATCTCAGGGCGTTCTGGGCTACACTCCGACACGACTTGTACCGCTTTTGGGGGTCTGACTTTCACCAACCCCCTAGGCCCGCCATGCGATACTCATAGACGAACGGACCGGACTGTACGGATATTGTCACTGACAGGCTCAGTTGGGTGTCGGGGTGAGCTTCCTCATCGACGTCTCTTTTGGTCAATAGCTGGTGGCCCGTCACGTATTGGCTAATACCTCTGACATGCTAGTGGTTAAATCCACAGCCATAGTATTGACGAGTCTTTAGAGTCCACCACACTTACAGTTACTCAAGCTTTCGGGCGAAACGCTGTAGAGGCCGTATGGAGATATGGCAGGGTCCGATCAGATACGTGCGGTATTGCACGGATCAGGATCGGACGGTTTGTACTAGCAGCCGTGTAGTTATATGGCAGGGTTTGATCTGATACGTGCGGCATTGCACGGATCAGGATCGAACGGATTTTACTAGCCGGCTTTGGCTTAAGCCGGTCCTAGTTTAGTACAGTGTAGATTTTGTCTCATTGCATTTGTATCCGGACGGAATACAGATGCGGGTGTGTATGCACAGTATTGGGGTTTTCCTGTAATTTATTACGGGACCAGTTTTCTGGAGTTGCCAGTTTGCATTCCGTTCCGACCGGTTTTTCTTTGTTCTTTCCCGGCCGGACTTTTATGATGGAGGGGGTAATTTGCAGTTTTGCAAATTACTTTTAGGGAGGGGGTTTCTTACATTTGTTAGATTATGTTTGACCATCATCATTTTTATTCTCTTTACATCACTTGCTTTATTCATGATGAGAAAGGATTTGATTTGTGATTAGAATTGATAAGAAAGTTTGTAATGATAATGTTTGGATATGGTCACCTCTCTTTTTCTCCTACACTCACCTCCCTTTGCATTATGTTTCATTCCTCCACCATTCTTCTTCTCACTTGAGAAATATAATAAGTTTTTCATGAGAGGAAAAAGAAAGAGAGAAGAAGAAGAAGAGAGCTTGTTCTTGAGAGTTTCATTTCTTGATCTCAATCATGCTAGAAAAATGCAAGCACCATTTTTCTTATCTCATTTCCTCCATCATCTTCAAATGGCAACAAACCCCAAGTGAGACACTACACTACACATTCTACAGCATATCTTGAGCATGTCGAGTTGCCGGCTTCATGCTCGAGTTGCCTCGGTATTGAGGCGGGAGCCCGTAAAAGACGCAGGCGTTGTGGTGCCCTTTCCGGCGAGGAGGCGACGATGTGGAGGCAAGACTTTCCGCGGGAGATCGGGACGATGACGAGAAGACCGGAGGACTCGGATCACTCGGTATACTTCTCACCCTATCTCTTGATTGCTAGCATTAGGTTAATGGTTACGATCCGGGTTTTCTTTGTCCGCGGTAGCGCCGGTTTCCGAGTAAGGAAAATTTTTGATTCCGCAATTTGGCCTCGAGTATGACGACCGGGGCGCTGCCGTGGCGCAACAGTCCCTACTCGCGATCCTAAATTTCACAAGCAAAACACATAAGACTAAATATCATGCGCCGACACAAAGACAACGAAACGCAAGGATAACGTCCACAAGATAAACACACTGTGCACTTAGTGCACAAAACGCGTACAATATCGGCACAATCTCAGCTAGGATCGCTAAACTATGCAACCACCAAGCTTAGACCCCGATCGTACCGATCGCGCATTCACAATAAAATTTAAATCGTGTAATCTAGTATATATAATATGGCAACGTCAATTAGAACCTACGTCCAATTTTTACCGAAAACCTAGTAAGCAACTTTTAATCAAATTAGCTCAAGTCTAGAAGTTTACACAATTCTAGCGATCACAATCATCGCAAAGTAGCTTAACTAAGTCACCCAAATCTTTACTAAAATTTTAATCTTACCCATATAATATTTAGTATAAGCTAGTTTGCATTTAAGCTTAATTAGACAATTAGGAAAAATAACAAATAGCATTCTCACAACTAGGTTAATTTTTCCTTGTCTAAACAACTCACTTAACCATAACAATTAATCAAAACCCTAACTTGATCTTCAAAACCTTTTCTTGAATTTCTAAGCATACAAATTAAATCCATATTTAAATATCTAATAAGCTAGATTAATGTATTGAAATAACAACTAGAGTTAAGGGTTAGGTTTTTATACCTCTACTTGATTCAAAAACTTGCAACAAGATCATCAAAATAGCCTCCAAAATACTAACTTTCATGAAGATCCAAGATAGACTTAGGCTAAAGAATAATGGGTATTGATTTATTTTTGAGTTTGTGGGATCATTTGATGATTTTTGAGGAATTTTAGAAGCTTGAAGGAGTGGAAATGGAGTGGGAAAAATAAAGGGCAGCCAGTGGGGGATCGGTCATCATGAAGGAGAAGGAAATTGTGTGGAAATTTCTAGCTAAGTTCACAATTAATGCTCAATTAAAGCCTCTCCCATCAATGCCACCTCTTAACCCTTTTCTTTTCTAATTAAGTTTTCTTTTAATTCAACAAATATCTAGATATTTTGGAGAGAAGGTTAAATGCTTAATCTTGTGATTAAATTAGGATAGATTCACTTTAGCATAACTAACCCAATCAAAATTGTAATTACCACTAATTAAGTGCATAATTAAAAACTTATAATAATATTTTAATTAAGGAAAAATATTAAAGTGAACTAAAATTTTCAAGTGACAACTAACAACTGCAAACTAGCAATTTCTTAGTTAAACTAGGTGCAGTTAAGTCTATACAGATAAATGATCACTTCTGGCTTTTTACGGAAAAACACCGCCTATTTTACCTTTTAACGGAAAATTCGCATAAAAATTTCTAAAACGTTACACCAATCCTGGAGAAACATAGGAAGAAGTGAAGAACATATAAGATGTTCTATGGTGCATGGTAATGGAAGGCTCCTTCGAGAGACAATTGCCGATTCCCGCTTCCGTAATGACAAGGGTGACAGAGTATCTGTCGTGAGTCATTAGTTTACCCTCTTTTGAGGAGCAGTATATTGGAAGAGTTTAAAGAGGGATACTGGGGTAGTCAAGGCGCTAGATGCTGATTGTGAATCAGCGGAGGATACATCATATGTATTTATTTGGATAAATACGTTCATTTGAGAACAAGGTCCCATTAGTTATCCAAAAAGTATTCTAAGGTAAGTATTGCTCATTTCGGGAGATAGTTGATCTTTACAAAGTTGAGATTCAGAGAAATACAGTTAGAAACATTATAGCGGATCCACTCACCGAGGTTATTTCGGAACACAGTTTGCAAAACAGTTAGTAAAGAAGTCGGGTATGCAGTAGCACATGACATGTGTGCATGCGATGCCGCAATAATTGGCCTTTAGTGAAAGTGGGAGATTGTTGGATATAGGTGCCCTCAAGGAAATTATCGTAGTTGTGGAAATGCAATTACTGAATTCAAGGAGGGCCTATATCAAGAATAATCTTACTCGAAATGATAGTATGCTATCTGGTTTGTCTTTATCTATCATGTGAATGCGTGTTACTAGTTATCACGTATAACTAATACATGAGATAAAACCCATAGGATCTTTGCTTGACTACCAGGATTATGATAAGGATCATACTAGTGGGTCCTGGTAGTTTATAAGCACATCCTCAAATGTCCCTAATCATAGGAGTATCGAGACAGGGCAATGAGCAAACTCATATGGACCGGATCTTGCTCATAAAATGAATTATCTCTCCATATCTTGCTCATACCTGGGTAGCCGTTACATACAGGTAGTGCCACTAACGAGCTTGTGGATTAACCAGAAAGGTGGTTGAATCTGAAAGTGTTTCAGATTCAATCGGATACGATCTAGTATAGCCTACTGCCAGCATAATGACAGGTCTTTAGAGTCCCGCAATTAAAGTGCCAGCCCGGGCAAAACGCGATGTAACGTACGTATAGGAATACGTACATGAATTCGATAAAATATGTATATTGAATACACACGTTTAATCGGACGACTGTTATACTAGCCGGTTTAAAAGCCGGAATATCAAGTCAAGTGTTGACTTGATAACCTTATTAATGATACAGTTATATGATACACACTCTCTTTACAGTACATGATACCGAAAAGATATTCATGGCATTTCGTGTATGTGATACATAATGTGTGCGTTTATAGGATACAAGTACTAATACTTATTTAATATATATATATATATATATATTTGATATATATATCAATTCCTATCATTCTAAATTATTTTTAAATAAATATACATATAAATATATATATGTGTGTGTAAATGTGTGTGTGTACTATTATTTATTTTATATACTTAATTAAATGGTGGGGGCCACCCTCTCTCTTGTGTGTTGACACACACATGAG
This sequence comes from Agapanthus africanus, assembly GCA_030015575.1. Taxonomy (NCBI): domain Eukaryota; kingdom Viridiplantae; phylum Streptophyta; class Magnoliopsida; order Asparagales; family Amaryllidaceae; genus Agapanthus; species Agapanthus africanus. Next base: position 131,695,904 of record CM057340.1, on the reverse strand, counting down.
AGAGAGTGGGAGAGGGGGTATGTGTCTTGTTTAACATGACATGGTTGAAAAAGAAATGGAGAGATAATTCATTTTTTTGATAAGCCATTTTAATCTATCTTCTTCTTCCTCATAAAAGAAGCTTGAGCTCTCTAGGTTAATGGCACTAGTTGCCATGGTGAGAGTGTGTGAAAAAGATAGAGTACCCATAATTTACATCACCTTCCTCCACGCCCAGCAAGCCTCTGGAGAAAGTCTCTCCGCTCGATGACAGAGTTGGAGTTCGGGCAGCCCGCTTTCAACGCGGATCATCTATGGCGAGACGGTCAGCGTTCAGACACGTTCAGGAGCTCACGAAGTTAGACGGGGTCTTCCGGGATCATCCGGACACATTACAAAGGTTGTAGCACCTCTTCACTCTTCTTATTACTCTTTACATTTAGCTAGAAACTAGTGCTTTGACGATTTCTGGAGTACGGTCGATCGCACTCCTACGGATTTTGTGTTTTCCGTCTAGTCCCGCTTCCGCTGCGCGCACGCGCGGAGTGCCCCCGGCCTTACAATTTAGATTATCACTCAGAGGGTTTTCCTGATTCAGGAGAAATGTTGTAGTAGCCGTATTTTGATACGTGCAGGGTTCCGATCAAATGAGGGTACTAGCTCCCCGGACTTTTGATCTGACGGTTGATAATACTAGATGATTTAGGATTAAACCGGATTATTAAATCGGGTAATGATTTAATAATTTACATATATATATTTATATATGTATACTCTAGTATTATGTTCTTTTTATTATTCTATCTCTTTGGGTGTTCATATTTTGATACGAATAAGGGTATATATATTTACTGTAGAGTGTATTCCATATTTATACGGAAAGGCAATCTAGAAGGAGGACAGCTCATCATGTATTTTCCATTTTTTTGTAAAATGGGAATGAGGTGTAAAAGAGAAAATGAGGTGAGAATAGTGTGAACCATACTTGAATAGTATTGAAAAATGAATTGTATATTCATTTGTGCAAACTATTCAAGCATGGTTGTAATTATTTGAAAAATGGTTTATACAAAACCATGGTTGATATTTTTCTCTCATGAGTTTTTCCATTCTCATCATTTTAGTTCTCTCTCCTCACTAGCTCTTTTCTTGAGCTCCTTCTTTATCTTCCTCCATACCCTCTCATGAGTTGAGAAACAAGGATGGAAGAGAGATAGAAAATACTAGAATAACTCACTACATCACTAGAAACTCAAGATTAGAAACCTATAGCCTTTAGTTGCTCCACTGAATTTTTGTATGGAGCTAGAGCCATGAATCACATCCCTCATATGGATCATCTTCGACGGTGGAAGACCGGCGGTCAAGCTCGATCACGAGGACCCTAAGGAGCTAAAGAAGAGGGTAGAAGACCGAAGGACACAGATCATTCTGTATAAATCTCTTTACATAGTAGCTAGAACTCCTCATGTTCACTAGTTTAATTTTTGGTTAGATTCTAGGTAGTTGTTTCTAGCGCCAAGTTTTTCGTTCTACAATGGTCGCGGTTAGCAGCCAGGGCTAGAAATGCAAACAATTGGGGACGATCCAGCTCTATAGTCCCATGACCTGAAAATAGTCCCAAACTCGTCTCGTATATCCTGCTTGCTGGCCTCCGCATTCAATCTCTTCAGCTCCTCAATCTGCGCCTGAAGCGTATCCACCCGCACATTCTGCCGGTGCACCCGATCTTGCAGCCGACGAATCTTCTCCTGCGACGTAGCAGCTGCATCTGTCAGCGTCTGGGCCACAGCGTAATCATGGAAAGACGAACGCCTGGTAATGTGTTGGTGGGCTCCAGGACCAACCCCGCGCTCATAGCCACCGTGATGTCCGCCGGATTTCAAATCCACAAAGGGACAATGGCAGTAATCGAGTCATCGAGGCCAAGTCCTAAGGTGTCCGTTCTCTCCTAGAACTGGGTCTGTGATATATATATAAACATGTTAACTTAAATACAGTATTGACTTGATTATCTGAAACTTACCATGTACTCACCCATACCCCTGTATAACGCGAACCATCCAGTAGCAGCAGTGTAGTTGGCGGGGGTTTTCTTTTTCTGAGATCAAATTAGGATTTATTTCAATAATTAATTTTCGACAAAGAAACATATATTCTTAAACGTCGGAATACTCACGAAATGGTACTGAGCGCTAGCCTACAACCGCTTCCTGTGGATCGAGATAGCGCATTCTCTGACGCCGTTGTTCCGATTCTCTCTGCTACGAACCGACGCCGCATTGCAAATATAAAGAAGATAATATTATATATCAAAAAATACAATTTCATGTTATATTATTATAATCTTAAAAATTAAATTTATACCTGAACATCATCGCGCTGGTAATACATGACCATCTGCGGCCAATCCTCTCTCGGGACATCCTGAAAAATGGCCTCCATCATCGCCTCCCGCTCCTCCTCAGTAGCCGTGGCCCAAGGAATGTAATGTTTCTTCCTTACTTCATATCGGCGTCTCCTCTTAATAGCCTGGCACTCAGATATGACCCAGTCTATGGCCCGATGTGCATCTAATGGCATAGGAATGCCATCCTTGCTAATGACGCCAATGAATTTGTAATGTCCCTACGCCTAAAATTACAAAAATTTATATATATAACGACGATTAAATTTAATTGTATAAAAGGTTATGTGATACCGTGGCTGCTGCAAAAAACTACCGAACATAGTCGGACTGGCGTGGGCTCCATCTAATATGGAGCGGGTACCTATAGTAGGTATGGATATCCGCTCCCCTATAATCCCCCACTTGGTCGCACCTACGATCACACCTAACGCGGTCCACTCCAGCATCCATAGAGCAACGCTTGGGGCTGGCCTGGAGGAGAAGGGCCCAGTAGGACCCCCCATCCTAACACTGGTGGAGCCTAAAAAAAGATAGATATATGGACACAATATTATAATATTCAGAGTATATATATAGAATTCGACAAATTTAAATTAAAATCTTTATTTAAAAGATTTAAGCAATAATGATTATACCTGACGTCCCCGGCGTGGCGCTAGAACCGACGCCAGACCCCGTCCCGTCAGTACCATGCATGACTGCAAACAATAAACTATTAGATGATTCAATAGAATTATTTTATAGAAAACTGAATTATGAATAGATAGCTATATACCATGTGCGGAAGGAGTGACTGGGGTAGGAGGATCTGCTACCCCGCTGATAGGTATAGGCAGCAGGTCCTATAGAGATGCGGCTGCTGAGGGTGGTGGGGGTCCTGTAATAGGGGCGCCGTTAGGAAGGGCCATGGTAGGAAGGGCGGTAGGAGGGTCACCGGTAGGAGGGGTGCTAGTACATAGGGTGCGAGTGTGGGTAGGTGCTACTGCCGCTGCTGCAGTTACTGACATCTCGCCAATCTCGTCTAGACGTCGTTTCCTATGATGTCTTGAGCCGGATCCACGGCCTCGCATAAGACCCTATATATTTATTCAAATATTTAAAATTTGCTTATAAACATTATACAATTTAAAACATTTAGTTCAATTTTATTACCTAGCACGTTTGTTCGGTGCATTAGCTGAAGATTCGTTGGGTGGATTATCAAAATCTTGATCTGTGACAATCACTCGGCCGATGTCACGTCTTACTAACGTATTGATGGACGGCACAGAATGGTTTGGATTGTTGGTCGTTCAATAGACATACTGAGACGTGTTTTCGTCTCTTCCTCATCATTCTCATCTTCAAAGTCACTCAACGTCGGCATATTATAATAATCTCTTAGTTTCCAACGACAAACAACACTCCTGTCAGCCTTCTTCAGGTCCCGAGAATAATATATTTGTGTTGCCATCAATGGAAAGATAAAGTTAGTGTATTCATAGGCTGTCCGTTTGGTGTTTACCAAAGTGAGTTTATATTCATCGACCTTCATACCTGTTCTTCGTCGAAAGACGCGACCGGGACGTTGGGATCGCTCGGCCTGAATTTCGAGGGCAGATGCTATTTGGTGCTATCCGTTTACCTCTCCGAAGATGCCAAGTTGATTTATTACACCATGTATCGAAGGTTTAAACGGATGCGGCCGATGTAGCAGACTTCATCAGATTCCTCCTCGTTGAGGGGTTTCTGATTGTGGGGATGCTCTTCCGTATAGGCGGAAGCCCCTGCAGTTAATTACTCTACCGCATCGCTGTAACCAGTTTCTCCTTCTCCAGATGGTCACTTCGTGTCGTGTGTGTTTGTTTTGTTTTTGGTTGCCCGTGGATTGTTATCACGTCCCGAAAAGTGCCGAGCATGACTGGCACTTAAATTACGAAACGTCTCGAGGCGTACGTAATCCAAGTAAGCCAAAACCCAGAAAACAAAACCAAATAAATCAGTAGAGTGAAGGAAAAACCAATTTAAATCAAGTAGTTTAGCAACATAAGCCGAAATATGCATTTTAAAATCTCAAGTCTTTTCTGAAAATTTCGGTAGAGTCTCTTTTGTAAAAACTGACCCCAAACGGCTACAAACCTGATAAAACATATATATAATGAAATAAGGCATCCCCAAGCGGGAGCTATCTCTTCGTCAATCGACGGTCACAACCACGCAAGCAATATAATATACAACGCCGAAGGGCGAGGATCAAAACTCAAAAGAAACCCAAAATCAGCATGAAAACCATAATAATACAACGCGCAACTCTAAGGTTAAAATAATAAGAAGTCTAGTCTTCTATCTCTATCAAATATACAATCTGGTTGATGGAGTTTTACTAGATACAACTGAAATAACAAATATACAATGTTGGTCCTGATGCAAAGAACCCACCTGTCAAAGCAATCACCCAGAAGGAACAGTGTGCCAGCAAAGCCGCAATGAACCTGTACGGCAAAACCTGCAAGGAACTGTGGCACAACGGGGGTGAGTTGCTAACTCATGAGTAGAAAACATCACAAAGCAGAAATCGCATGTATGACGCTATCCTAGGTCATATCAAGTAATATCCTTAAATAAAATCCTGATCCATCTACATATACGTGCAATACCACGTGCTCGTGTCAGTCCCTCAGATAGCAACATATCATATATATGATGTATGAATGCATTACGAATGGAAACAGAATATATCATGAGTGAGACAATTGTTTTCTTTAATCAATGAGATTTCTATATGTATATCAATCAAGTATCATCAATGAAAGCAACAGAGAAATCAGTGTCAAGTATCGACACAAAACATAAATCCCAGTATCTCAATATCAAATCTCAATATCTCTGTATCTCAAATCTCAATATCTCATATCTCAATATCTCGATATCTCAGTACCTCGGGCTCCGTCACTCCGGATCGGCCCATATCATCAATTACACGACCACGTACGGTATCCTCCGGATATCCGCCGCACCAGGTAAAATCACCGGTAGGCAGTCTGCCCCTGCCAGGCTCATCATCCACCATGAAATCACTCTCACCCCTGGGTACCATACCGGGTCTACCATGTACCCGAAACGGTTCCTACTCCTCCTCGAATCGGGTTCGAAATCCAACAGCTATCATGAAAACTCATGGTGGACGACTCATACATCATGAGAAAACCGCAACTTGCATTTTAAAAAGAGGGAGAGAGAGAGAAGTTTATATATATTCTTGCGGTTTTCTCCCAAATCCAGGAATCTCATAGAAATCCAAAATCATCAAATAATCATAATACCAATAAACAGTGAATACCGGCATAAATCTCCATAATACTACATAACCAATGAATATATGAATGCATCAGATATCATGCAATGAATGCAATAGTTAAACTAGCATATGAAGGCTATAACATATTGCAACATAGGATATCAAGCTCAATGAAATGGTATTTTCTAAAGTGTACGTAACATGGCAATTACCGATGATGATGTGTGTGAGCTGGCAAGCAAGTGTATATGGAGCATACGCATCATCGGTAATGGTGCTGGTGTCCTGACAGTATGGTTCATAATCACTAAGTATAAAATAAACATGCAATGAGACGATAACAACATAATAAATGGCAATGAATAGTAATTGCAACAATAATATGCGGAACATGAATGATAACATAACAATAAGGAATCTACATCGCTACACCTGTGTTATACTGTTTTGTCGTTTGAAATAGTACGAATTGTGGTGTTTTGAAAATAAGGGCTACGGTGTTTTTAAGAAAAGGTACGTCTTTTGAAATATCCGTAGTATCCTTTGACATGTCTTTAAAATCCTCACGATTCGTTAGTTTTGGAAATAGGTATGACTCGGGTCCAGTCTAACATCTACTAGGTAAACTACAGGTCTAACTAACAACCAATCGAAAGGGGTATGGAAACCACCTAAATCTGAGTCGATATATATACATATATATATAGTCGGTGATCCCGCCTCAATAATACCACGTACGATACAGCATATCATATGACATCCTCAAGTCAAGAGTGCGGATCTATCGTCACTATATAGCTCATACGGTAAATCCATCGTACGGCATCCCAATCTGGGTACAGGTCAACTATCACATCAATCTCATCATTTATCCGGTATCCTTATCATCACATCATGAATTAGGGGTACTGACCTACAGTCTAGTACAATACTGATACCATCTACATATAAATGCCTGTGTATGAAACACAACGCCTACCAATCCTCTATCATCACATGTCGCATCTCATCGACTCATTTCCAAATATCATCCACTATCCTCAACATCAATGCATGTGTATATGAATATATATATGCATAGACCCATACCCATGCGTATATACATATATACACATCCCCATATATGCACAAGAAAGTAAAAGTATGCATGTGTGTATGTGTGCGTGTATGCAAATCCTTACTCTAGGGTTTTGTGACTAAGAAATCCACTAAAGTCCTTTCTTCAATTCTCGCTAACCCTAAACCCATAATCCCCTAAAGCTTTTCTTGCTAAGGTCCATATCAAACACTAGCGTACAAATATACATCAATATCGCATCACATCAATTCTTACGACTTTGCGGGGGTGCTATACGCCATCCACCCGACTTCCCCCGTAGATATAATCTACTTACCTCGATCTTTGATTGTCGATACCAATGTCGCCACACGCTTGCTTGTTTTCTCGAAGTCCTCGTGAGGGTACCTACGTATCATAACACAACGTATCGCATTAAAATCTGACTCATGACCAAAAAGACACACGTATCTCACGTAAGTCAAAACCTATGGTTTGCTCTCTCAAATCAACCCAAAAACCCTCGACATCGGCGTACAAACGCCGAGTGATCGAGAAAAACTCAAACGCACCATTCGTGGTTTCACAACACACTAAATATATATATATATATGAAATAGGGTTTAAATCATCAAAACTTCAAATTCGCTTTAAAAGCTATTTTTCCGAAACTCTAGTAAGCAACAATTGCCAATTTAGTTCAAATCTAGTTATTTTAACAATTTTAGCGGCTACAATGTTCACTAAATAACTTGATTAAGCCACCCAAATCCATACTAAAATTTAAACTCACTCATTTCCATAAATCCCAAAATTCTAGTTTGCAATTTAGCTTAATTAGTAAAATTCTAAAATAACAATTTGCAAACTAGCTACTAGGTTTCATTTTACATGACTTAATACGATAAATTACACACTTAAACCATGTTCAACTGATTTACAACCCTAACTAGATTTTAATCTCCCATTTTAACTAATTCCCAAAAACCTAGTTTGCTTGAAATCCAATTTTAACAATTTATAAGCAACAATTAGTAAACTAACAACTAGATTAGTTTTAGCATAACATTAACATGTTAAACTACGTCACACAAGCATAATCAATTGATCAAAACCCTAGCTTCCAATTCAACTCTTCTCTTGAAAACAAAATTCTAGAAATTAAAGCCATATTACTAACTAATTTAGTTTGATTTAAGTATTTAACAACAATTTAACTAAAGGGTTAGATTATACCTCACAATTTCAAGAGATCCAACATGCAACTTGTCTCCAAAATGTTAACTTTTCATCAAGATTCATACTAGATAGGCTAGGGAAAAATGGGTAGGGCTTGGATTTTGATTTTATGAGGATTTTGTGTTGATTTTTGAAGGATTTTGTGAGGGTTTTTGAAGTGAAAATGGGGTCAAAAATGGGGGGTGCTTGAGGGAGGGCTCGGCCAGATTAGTGAGGGAGTGGGAGAATGTGAGGTGAGTATGTGGGTTGAAGTCAACAAAGCCCATACTCTAAGTCAACACTTATACATCCTTTTCTTTATTCTTTCAATATTTCATTTTCTTCTCTCTTCTTTTTTTTGTGGGGAATTGGGGGGGAGGGCAGCATGGGTTCGGCCAACCCACAAGGGGAGGGGGTGTGTGGGTTTGTATAGTGAGGAAAAATGATAGATATTATATCCCAAGCCAACCTAGAACCATACATCAATTCCTATTTAGCTATTTTCACCATTTAAGCCTTTATAGTTTATAATTTCTAAAACCATCTTAATAATTTCTTTTCATTTCAAAAACAATATTTTATATGTTATTTTAATGTGTCATGATGCATAAAATTTGTATTAAACCATTCCAATTTGTAATTATCCCTAATTAAATGTATTAGTGACAGCTTAAAATAATATTAAAATAATTAATTTCGGAAAAAAATTTAGTAAACTAGAAATTTTACAAGTGGCTCAATAAACACCAAATACTAGCAATTACATAGATAGAATATGTATATTTAATTTTATATTAACAAATATTTATATCATGATTTTTACGAAAAACACCCGTTATTTTACCGATTATCCGAAATTCCATCTGAACGATTTTCAAAACGTTACAATCTTCCCCCCTTAAAAAAATTCGGTCCCCGAATTTAAATTAAAACTCCCCCAAATACAAAAACATTCAGTAAAATAATCAAGTCGTCGGGGCTTCGAAATCATAAATATATAAAACACATCGTAGCGCAATGCATGCGCATGAAAAAGAGTGTATAACTCAAAACCAAAGCTCCGTCAAGCATCCCACAATCATCAGAGTTATGGTGAAGACACAAATGTCAAGATCCGATACGAAAACCAACATGATATACATCATTAAAACATCTAGAAGCAATGCATGCCAAACCTTTTTCAAATCACTGTGCGATGTGTGTATCACTGCACAGTGGCGGACGTCCATTGTGAGAAAATAACTATATATATATATATATATCCTTTGTTTAACATACACGTCCCGCCGTTTTGAAAACAATTTAGAAGGGTTTCCCTTGTAAAAAGTTTCGTGTCATCACGGACACGTAGGTAAATACTGAGACTATAGCTCCTCTTTGGAAATCCCTTCGATAACTATCAATGCATGCAAAAATATACTCAAGTACTGTCCTCTGACTAGTCCTGCTCAGTACTAAACCAAATATCAAGTATCATAAAATATACTGCTCTAAAAGAAATCAATCCCAAATATATATGAATGTCGCGTGCGTCTGGTGCGCACGGAAATCGAAATCCATGAATGTGCCATACATGTGCACATAACCAAAATCTGAGTGCAACAGGTGTGCACGAAACACCTGTCAAGGACAACGGGTATGCCTGACAGCAATGTCAGGTGCATCTGATATGCACGAAGAATCTCAATTTAGTGCACCTGGTGTGCACCAAAATCGCGTCAAGCGTGTCAAGTATGCGCAAAAATCCAAATCAAGCGCTCAAGGTGCACGGAAACAAATATCGAATATCAAAATCGAAATCGACGGTATACAACACATCTCAATTCAAATCCAAATCAGGTATACCGTGGTATATAATCTCACAACCATGTGCATCAGCGTGCACAAAAGCAAATCAAAATACTAAAATTGCATGAAAACTATGCTGAAAGCATAAGTCAAATCATATGCATGGTCTAGACATGAAATCAAAATCAACATCTCGAATGACATTAAATCGAAGTCAAGTGCAACTGTGGTGCAAAAAATCTCAATCATGCAAATAAATCGCTCAAAATAACAAAATCAAAGATGACGGAAATAGCCCCGCTCTAGCACATCCTCTAAAAATCTCTGGCCAACTGTCATGGTCACTCATAACATGTCTCGTCAATGATACCGAACTCTGGCCTACTGGGTATGCGTTATATGACCGCTCCTGGGTCGAGGTCTTCTCGTTTAGTATTTCCAGAAAGATCATGTCGGGGTCTCTCCCAATCTCGTTTCTGCCGAACTGTCCGGAAGTTATCGTCTCTTACTAAATCTGTATCTTGTTCCAGAACGGCTGCATACTCATCGCGACTCCTCCTGTAAGATATATTCATGTACAACGCCTCTGCATGCGTATCACATCTCTGATGTCGGCGGAGTGGAACGTCATCTCGTCACGATCTCGTACGAACCTCTTACTCCACTTTTCTCTAATGTCGACTGATTCGGACTCGTCTCCTCGTGGCTGCATAGACTGCGCTCCAATGGCTATACTCGTATCTGGAGTCTCCCAAGCAATGTATCCCATCATATGATATCCGAATGATGTCGAACTTTTCAATCGATTCGTCGAGGTTCCATAATCTCCCAAGAGCTCAACATCTTGGGTACAGTTTAATAGTATCGAATATATGCCATAGCACTTATGGACCAACCGTAAAAGGGAAAACCCAAGCCTCATTAATGGCACCGCTGAACTGCCGCAAACCCTAAGGTTCACCGGCGTTCCATGGTTATTAAGTCGAGTTAGGGTTTCATTCTTTTAGAGGGTCCGTAGAATTACATGCATTATTTTCCGAATACTTTAAACTTGGAAATGGGTTCCTGATATTCGATCGTCTATATCGACTCTCAACATATCAGCGTGAAGTCGTCTCTAACTGGAATCAATCAACCTGATGACCTCGTATCGGGGTAGGCAATGAATCACATATCCTAGTCTTTCATCTTTGCTGACTAGCGATCTTCTATCATATCTCGAAGTATAACTCGTGCGGCATTAGCTTCAAACATCTGAGGCGATATCTTTTCATTCGCCGAAATCACTAGCTCATTAGTCCGCACGCTGAACAGTGCCTCAATCATCAAAATAATCTGTGCTTTGACGGTCATCACAATCTGGCTGGCCTCTTGCAGTGGCCCAATCCTCTGTGCCGATCTACACGTCCGAGAAATCTTATAAAAGCGATCCATCAAACGCTCGTGGCGCGAAAACACAATAAAACGACGCCTCTATGAAATCGTATGTCCCTGGAATCACGCTCTGGTCAGTCCTCGTCCATGACGAGCTCATGCTGACCGCAACTCTAGCCGTAGCTCTCTAAGCCCGTACAACCGTGATAACAAAACCATAACAGGTACTGATGAGGCTAGATCATAGGAATGAATATAATACTGTGCAAGAAAATGTACATCCTAAGGCTTCTTAAGCGGAATATCGTATCGTAAGTATGCTGTGGAACATACACATGGTACGTCACTCTACTTGAGTCACCTACTCCATCAACCAAGGGTCCTCTTACAATCCGAAGGTAAAACCTAACGTTCTGATACCAACTTTGTCATGTCCCGAAAAGTGCCGAGCGTGACTAGCACTTAAATTACGAAACGTCTCGAGGCGTACGTAATCCAAGTAAGCCAAAACCCAGAAAACAAAACTAAATAAATCAGTAGACTGAAGGAAAAACCAATTTAAATCAAGTAGTTTAGCAACATAAGCCGAAATATACATTTTAAAATCACAAATCTTTTCTGAAAATTTCGGCAGAGTCTCCTTTGTAAAAAAACGACCCCAAACGGGTACAAACCTAATAAAACATATATAATGAAATAATGCATCCCCAAGCGGGAGCTAGCTCTTCGTCAATCGACGGTCACAACCACGCAAGCAATATAATATACAACGCCGAAGGGCGAGGATCAAAACTCAAAAGAAACCCAAAATCAGCATGAAAACCATAATAATACAACGCGCGACTCTAAGGTCGAAATAATAACAAGTCTGGTCTTCTATCTCTATCAAATATATAATCTGGTTAATGGAGTTTTACTAGATACAACTGAAATAAAAAATATACAATGGTGGTCCTGATGCAAAGAACCCACCTGTCAAAGCAATTACCCGGAAGGAACAGTGTGCCAGAAAAGCCGCAATGAACCTATACGGCAAAACCTGCAAGGAACTGTAGCACAACGGGGGTGAGTTGCCAACTCGTGAGTAGAAAACATCATAGAGAAGAAATCACATGTATGATGCTATCTTAGGTCATATCAAGTAATATCCTCAAATATAATCCTGATCCATCTACATATACGTGCAATACCACATGCTTGTGCCAGTGCCTCAGATAGCAACACATCAGATATATGATGTATGAATGCGTTACGAATGGAAACAGAATATATCATGAGTGAGACAACTGTTTTCTTTAATCAATGAGATTTCTATATGTATATCAATCAAGTATCATCAATGAAAGCAACAGAAAAATCAGTGTCAAGCATCGACACAAAACATAAATCCCGGTATCTCAATATTAAATCTCAATATCTCTGTATCTCAAATCTCAATATCTCGATCTCAATATCTCATATCACAATATCTCGATATCTCAATACCTCGGGCTCCGTCAGTCCAGATCGGCCCATATCATCAATCACACGACCACGTAGGGTATCCTCCGGATATCCGCCGCGCCAGGTAAAATCACCGGTAGGCAGTCTGCCCCTGCCAGGCTCATCATCCACCATGAAATCACTCTTGCCCCGGGGTACCATACCGGGTCCACCATGTACCCGAAACGGCTCATACTCCTCCTCGAATCGGGTCTCGAAATCCAACAGCTATCATGAAAACTCATGGTGGATGACTCATACATCATGAGAAAACTGCAACTTGCATTTTAAAAAGGGGGAGAGAGAGAAGTTTATATATATTCTTGCGGTTTTCTCCCAAATCCAGGAATCTCATGAAAATCCAAAATCATCAAATAATCATAATACCAATAAACAGTGAATACCAGCATAAATCTCCATAATACTACACAACCAATGAATATATGATTGCATCAGATATCATGCAATGAATGCAATAGTTAATCTAGCATATGAAGGCTATAACATATTGCAATATCAGCTATCAAGCTATGTCAATGAAATGGTATTTTCTAAAGTGTACGTGAGATGGCAATTACCGATGATGATATGTGTGAGCCGGCTAGCAAGTGTATGTGGAGCATACGCATCATCGGTAGTGGAGCATACGCATCCTGACAGCATGGTTCATAATCACTAAGCACAAAATAAACATGCAATGGGACGATAACAACATGATAAATGGCAATGAATAGTAATTGCAACAATAATATGCGGAACATGAATGATAACGTAATAATAAGGAATCTACATCGTTACACCTGTGTTATACTGTTTTGTCGTTTGAAATAGTACGAATCGTGGTGTTTTGAAAATAAGGGCTACGGTGTTTTTATGAAAAGGTACGGATTTTGAAATATCCGTAGTATCCCTTGACATGTCTTTAAAATCCTCACGATTCGTTAGTTTTGGAAATAGGTATGACTCGGGTCCAGTCTAATATCTACTAGGTAAACTACAGGTCTAACGAACAACGAATCGAAAGGGGTATGGAAACCACCTAAATCTGAATCGATATATATATACATATATATATAGTCGGTGATCCCGCCTCAATAATACCACGTACGATACAACATATCATATGACATCCTCAAGTCAAGAGTGCGGATCTATCGTCAATATATAGCTCGTACGGTAAATCCATCGTACGGCATCCCAATCTGGGTACAGGTCAACTATCACATCAATCTCATCATTTATCTGGTATCCTTATCATCACTTCATGAATTAGGAGTACTGACCTACAGTCTCGTACAATACTGATACCATCTACATATAAATGCGTGTGTATGAAACATAACGCCTACCGATCCGCTATCATCACATGTTGCATCTCATAATACGATCCATATCACCTCACCGATCTCATGGCCTCAAGCCCAATCTCATCGACTCATCTCCAAATATCATCCACTATCCTCAACATCAATGCATGTGTATATGAATATATATATATATGCATAGTCCCATACCCATGCGTATATACATATATACGCATCCCCATATACGCACAAGAAAGTAAAAGTATGCATGTGTGTATGTGTGCGTGTATGCAAATCCTTACTCTAGGGTTTCGTGACTAAGAAATCCACTAAAGTCTTTCTTCAATTCTCGCTAACCCTAAACCCATAATCCCCTAAAGCTTTTCTTGCTAAGGTCCATATCACACACTAGCGTACAAATATATATCAATATCGCATCACATCAATTCTTACGACTTTGCGGGGGTGCTATACGCCCTCCACCCGACTTCCCCCGTAGATATAATCTACTCACCTCGATCTTTGCTTGCCGATGACAATGTCGCCACGCGCTTTCTTGTCATCTCGAAGCCCTCGTGAGGGTACCTACGTATCATAACACATCGTATCGTATTGAAATCCGACTTATGACCAAAACGACACACGTATCTCACATAGGTCAAAACCTATCGTTTGCACTCTCAAATCAACCCAAAAACCCTCGACATCGGCGTACAAACGCCGAGTGATCGAGAGAAACTCAAACGCACCATTCGTGGTTTCACAACACTCTAAATATATATATGAAATAGGGTTTAAATCATCAAAACTTCAAATTCGCTTTAAAAGCTATTTTTTCCGAAACTCTAGTAAGCAACAATTACCAATTTAGTTCAAATCTAGTTGTTTTAACAATTCTAGCGGCTACAATGTTCACTAAATAACTTGATTAAGCCACCCAAACCCATACTAAAATTTAAACTCACTCATTTCCATAAATCCCAAAATTCTAGTTTGCAATTTAGCTGATTAGTAAAATTCTAAAATAACAATTTGCAAACTAGCTACTAGGTTTGATTTTACATGCCTTAATACGATAAATTACACACTTAAACCATGTTCAACTGATATACAACCCTAACTAGATTTTAATCTCCCATTTTAATTAATTCCCAAAAACCTAGTTTTCTTGAAATCCAATTTTAACAATTTACATGCAACAATTAGTAAACTAGTAACTAGATTAGTTTTAGCATAACATTAACATGTTAAACTATATCACACAACCATAATCAATTGATCAAAACCCTAGCTTCCAATTCAACTCTTCTCTTGAAAACTAAATTCTAGAAATTAAATCCATATTACTAACTAATTTAGTTTGATTTAAGTATTTAACAACAATTTAACTAAAGGGTTAGATTATACATCACAATTTCAAGAGATCCAACATGCAACTTGTCTCCAAAATGTTAACTTTTCACCAAGATCCATACTAGATAGGCTAGAGAAAAATGGGTAGGGCTTGGATTTTGATTTTGTGAGGATTTTGTGAGGGTTTTAGAAGTGAAAATGGGGTCAAAAATGGGGGGGATGCTTGAGGGAGGGCTCGGCCAGATTAGGGAGGGAGTGGGGGAATGTGAGGTGAGTGTGTGGGTTGAAGTCAACAAAGTGCATACTCTAAGTCAACACTTATACATCCTTTTCTTTATTCTTTCAATACTTCATTTTCTTCTCTCTTCTTTTTTTTGTGGGGAATTAGGGGGGCAGCATGGGTTTGGCCAGCCCACAAGGGGAGGGTGTGTGTGGGTTTGTATGGTGAGGAAAAATGATAGATACTATATCCCAAGTCTAGAACCATACCTCAATTCCTATTTAGCTATTTTCACCATTTAAGCCTTTATAGTTTATATTTTCTAAAACCATTTTAATAATTTCTTTTCATTTCAAAAACAATATTTTACATGTTAGTTTAATGTGTCATGATGCACAAAATTTGTATTAACCCATTCCAATTTGTAATTATCCCTAATTAAATGTATTAGTGACGGCTTAAAATAATATTAAAATAATTAATTTCGGAAAAAAAATTCAGTAAACTAGAAATTTTACAAGTGGCTTAATAAACACCAAATACTAGCAATTAGATAGCTAGAATATGTATATTTAATTTTATATTAACCGATATTTATATCTTGATTTTTACGGAAAACACCCGTTATTTTACCGATTATCCGAAATTCCATCTGAACGATTTTCAAAACGTTACAATTGTATACGGAGACTAATTTATGTTGTCGCCCGTAGAGGATTAGTCCAAATCCGTATTTTCTTATATTTTGGTTTGGGGTTGGGTTTAAGGATGCGTTAGTCTCATTTGAGACTAAAATCAACTTAAACATTTGTTAAGGACATGTTAGTCTAATTTTAGACTAAAATCAACTTAACGGGATCATTTAGATCCAACAAAAGAGCATTTGAGCTCTATTGTTTTAGTTTAAGGACTTTGCGGTCCAAAGGTTTAAGGACAATATAGTCCGTGAGTTTAAAGACCCCACAGTCCGTAGTTTAAAGACATCATAGTCTGTAAAGTTTAAGGACATCATAGTATATAGGTTTAAGGACCCCACAGCCCGAGGTTAAGGACATCATAGTCCATGGGTTTAAGGACCCTACAATCCATGGGATGTCTGGTTATCGGGACCCGTCACCTCTCTGAAGTTGAAGGATTACAACGACAAATATTAGAGGAGTGAAGAGATGTACCTTTGAACCAATATTGATTGGAAGATCTGTAGTCTAATTTGGGACTAAGATCAAAGATTTATGAGCATATGGGCTCGATTAATCTGAGATAGGGTTCTGTGGCCACTTTAGGCTCGGCCTATTTAGTTAAAATGTTGAACATTTAACAATGTTGAGCATTGGTTTGAGTTCTGACAATTATTTTTGTCTTTTATTGAATACTGAGCACTTATCATAGCTTTGGGTTTTATTTATAGAACATTTTATGTTCTTTTAGTGCACATATGAGCAGCACGTATTGCGCTTGACGCTGAGTGCCAGTTAATGAGCGCAGAGCGCTTCTTGTGATGTAGCGCACACGTGAGGAGCACGTGGCACGCTTGGCGCTGAGCGCCAGTCCAAAGAGCGCAAAGTGCTTCTGTTTAAGTAGCGCATACGTGGGGAGCACGTGGCGCCCTTGGCGGTGAGCGCCAGTTCAAAGAGTGCAGTAGCGCAGACGTGAGGAGCATGTAGCGCTCTTAGCGTTGAGCGCCAGTTCAAAGAGCGCAGAGCGCTTCTGTTTAAGTTTGGAGCGCTAAGGCTCTGCAGCGCTGTGCGCTAGATTTAGAGCGCTGAGGCAGTCTTCTTTAATTGGAGCGCTAAGGCTCTTTTTAGGCAGCTTTGTGCCCTGAGAATTAAATTCTCTCTATAAGAGACTTTGTCTCGTGGATTTAAGAACAAAGTTCTTATTTTTTATAGGAGATGTTTCAATCTCTTATACTTTTGGTGAAAGGCTCTGCCTTTATGGATCTATGATCCTAAGAGAATTGAATTATTCTCCCCCGCTTTTTATAATGAGATATTATGATCTTTGAAGGACAATTTGTCTCATAGATCTATGATCTGAAGAAGATTAAGTTCTTCCTCTTATTTTTTTTATGATGAGATACTTTGACCTATGTTGTGAAAGACCTTGGTCTTATAGATTTATGATCTTAGAAAAAAAAGTAAATTCTTCTTTTATATGAGAAGATTTCATCACTCTATTCTTTTTTACCTTGAAGAGAGTTTTCTTCTTCTGAGAGCTTGCTCTTTGTCTTTCAAATTTTTCAAAGTTTATGGGGGGGTTCCTCTATCTGTTTCTGTATATGAGACTTGAAGTCTTAGGTCTATTTTATAGCGAAGGTTGATCAGTTAAAGAGATCTTTTCTCTAATTGATTTGGGGATGTTTCCCCCGTTAGATCTTTGATCCAAGGGCTTCTGATTTACAGAAGGCAATCTTCTTATTTTTAAAAAGATTGGGAAATCTTTTTCCATACAGAATATATTCTATATTTTGGTGATTTTTAATCACCTTTGGATCATTGATCCAACGGTGCTCTGATTTACAGAGTACAATCTTTTTGTTTGGAAAGATTTGAGGAATCTTTCCTTAACAGAATTTTATTTTTGTCAATTGATGATTTATCATCTTTATTGGATCTTTGATCTGACGGTGGGGAACATTTAGTTCCAGCGCTAGCGCACTTGTGCTTTGCACATGAGCGCTGCTTCAGAGCGCTGGCGCTCTTTGCGCGAGCGCACTCGTGTTTTGCACGCGAGCGCTGCTTCAGAGCGCTGGCGCTCTTTGCGCGAGCGCACTTGTGCTTTGCAGGTGAGCGCTGCTTCCTGGCGCTTTATGAAACGCTGCTTCATTTCAAATTTCAAAAATTTTGAACAGAGCTTTGCTCTAATTGGGGGAAACAAATGCCCCCACCGTTGCGCTCACGTGGCCTACACGTGAGGGCAGCGGTGGCAGCATCTCTGCCATTAGATCAACTCAGAAGTTGAAACGACTCTCTATGCCTATAAATAGGGCCTTTGGCCCTTGAAATGATCTCTGTTCATCTTCTTACTTTTTTTCTGAGAATTATTTCTCCTTCAGAGCATAGCTCTTCATCTTAGGAATTTTCTTAGGGATAGAACTCTGTCAAAAATTTAGGTAAAGATTAAATCTTTGAAGGGATTAGTTAATAATCTAGGGTTTCACCGATTAACAGAGCTTTTGCTCTACTTAGATCATAGATCTTCAAGAAAACCTTTTTAGGGTTTCTCAACAGAGCTTTGCTCTTGTTAGATCTTAGATCTTACTTAGGGTTTCTTAACCCATTAACAGAGCTTTGTTCTTTTCAAATCATATAGATTTATTAATCTTTCATGAAAACTCTTAGAGTTTGTTCATGGGTCTTGAAGATCATGGAATTTTAATTCATTAAAAACTTTACTTTAAGTTTTCTGATGGGTAATTCCATCATTTTACAGAGCATGGCTCTTCAAGATATTTCTTGAGGAATTTTATTCCTTTCATCATCAGAGCTGACAGATGTCACTCTGTTGTAGAGCGCTGCTCTCAATGGGAGATTTACTACTTGACCCGAGGAGTTCTCATTAAATGAGAATCCTTTGAGGATTTCCTCATTTAATGACAGTCGCATCAAATGATGAGACTTTTTTATTAATGATGAACTGTCATTTAGATTGAGTGTGTCCCCTTTGGCCCCTTTTTACTGCATTGCAGTGTGGTACGGATTTAAAGTACCAAGTACCGAACTTGACTTGTAGCACTGACGGCTAACTTTGTTCTCTTTCGCACAGGTACCATGTCTTTCGATACATCGTTTCCCTTTTTACGTTCGGAAAGCGGATTTCCCGAACCGCCAGTAGACTGAGAAGTTTTTGCACTGATCAAGGATCACGACCCAGAGCGGAAGAATCTCCATTTGTGGGGAATATGGTACAACCAAATCATCAAAGGTTGTCGGAGTTTTTCTTGCACGACACCTTCGGATCCTATTTCGGCGATCCCTTATGCAGATGCACCCCCGATAAACTACGCTGTGGAGGAGGTGAATTGGACTTCAGAGGGTCTCCTTCGGCCTTCTATGGCCGCAATACTCGTACAGCCGCCGGCGGATTTGGACACTCTAGGGCGCCGTATATGTCAGGGCGAGTCGCGCGCTTAGGGACAGCCATACAACATAGAATTAACTCCCCATCACCCAGCCGGATATCTGCAGTGGGCCTGATACATCTTATCGGCAAAGAAGTCACAACTGCTAAGGCTTGGATTGTACCCTGCGATCTATGCTTATGTGTTCCAGTACTCCACACCTCCTACATGGTGGGTCAAGGCATTTCTGGAGCAATAGAACATTCCGACCTACACCTTCCTTTTATTAGATCGAGAAGTCTCCATTTTTTTAGAGGAATTTGCTGAGGTCTCTAGTTTACCCGTTAGGGGAGAATATTACGAGGAGCTGCTTCCTTCGGATGAGTACATTTTTGCCACCAAATCAGTGGTAATGGGTCTTACCCCGGAAAACGCTATTCAATACCAATTCCCGAGTTTGATAAAGGTGCTAAATATCTATGAGAACCTTTTTCTCGAATCCGGAGGTCCTGGGGTTAATTTCATAAATTTCATCGCCCGTTTTCTCCGCTCGGAAGTCCTGTCGAAGGAAGCCGCGAAATTTGCCAAACTTGACAATCCTTTTGGTTTCAGTTTGGACAACCAGCCGGTAGCGGAGGTGGTTCAGAGAAATTTCTTTCTTCCTAACACCCCGGTCGTCTCTTTCACAGAACTTGCAACTCCTGGAATTGACGAAGAAACATTCTTTTTGGGGTTCCTCGGGCTATGGCTAAGTTGGTTTGCGCTTCCGATGCACCCTCGCTATATGAGGCCGTCCGTTTTTTATCCAGCTCACCGAATGGTTGCTGGGATGCAAGTGGCCGTCGGGATCGCTAGGTTAGCCCATTTGTATCACGGCCTCAGCTTGGTAGCAGACACTACTGAACCAGGGGTGCAGCCTGTAAACTTCTCGATGCATTATTTCACCTCGTGGCTCGAGTTGCATGTGCTTGGCGTCCTCGGTATCCACAGAAGGCCTTGCTTCTAAGACAAGTGTAAGTTCCCTCGGATCATGCGGCTAATCGACGCATCCATTGTAAACCCGACACCGCAGGAAGCTAGGGGTTTGCTCCTTCGTCCGCGCACGGTTGGAGATGGCATGACCTTCACCGATAAAATTCTGACCGTCGACCAGGAATCCATGAAAACGGTGCTGCCATTGCAAGACATTTTTAAAGACAGGGCATCTGTATTGAAAACTCAGGAGATTCTTCATCTATACTCCATCAGGACGAGCTTTCTCGTGTTTAGGCAGAATGATTCAGCATTATTCATGAGATACAACCCGCATCATTTCACCCAGCAGTTAAGCTATAATCAGGGCGTCCTACTTAAGGCTTTCTTGGCAGAACCGGCTGCTACTGAAGAGGGTATCCATAGCGCGTTGCATCATTTTACGCACCTAAATACAGGGTCCAACTTCTTCATCAGTGAACCGAGCTGTGTTCCGAAGGCCCTGAACATGTATGTGGCGTGGTTCAACATTCGATGGGCGCCATTATTAGGGAAGAAAAGCGATTGCTGCTTGATCGCAAGGGCACCGCCTCGGCTGGTAACCCCGTTGTTCCCTTGAAACGACGGACCATTGTCCATCCTCCCTTGAGGGAAGCTGCTGCGGCTGTGGTACCGCATGATATGCCTGAACTACCGCTACCCCGTGCTCCCATTGAAGTGGCAGTTATGGCGTATCCTGAGTCTGGCTTGGGTGTGGAGATCGGGAGTCGCTGCCCGAAATTGCCCGCTAAATGCAAGCTCGTGTTACCAGCGACCGGTACTCACTCGCAAAAGAAGAAGAAGTCGATTCTTTCTGTAGACGTTGTATTCGGCCAGGAGCCCCATACTCCTTATAGCGAAGGATTAAGCGAATACGGGACCAACGAGGGTTTCTTCATGGCGCCAGATGATACTGATCTGGATGCTGCAATCGCGGCTTTTGAGCGACTAGCTAGCAACAAAGCAGGACTGATCATCCTCGCACAGTCAGGTATACTTCCGCCATATCTTTGCATGGTTACATCACACATTTTTTATTATCATGCTTTGACTGACACTTCTTTTTCAATAAACGCCTCCACCGAAGATGCTCTCGCGGCTTCTCTCAAGACTTTCGAAGAGGAAGAGAGGCTTCGTGTTTCCTTGGGCCTTGGTATATTTCGGCTTATTGTGTTTTCATTCCCCCCTTTTTTTATGGGTAATCCGACCCTTCCTTTTCATCTTATTGCAGGGACTACCTCGACTCAGGTTATCCTGAGTACAGTGCTGACTTCGCAGGGTGGTGCAGAGACGCTTCCAAGGCCGGCTACCGAAATCCTAGCTTCCCCAGTATTGCTAAAAGAGGCTTCATTTAAGAAACCGATAACGAACGCTATAGCGGCTCCAGAGGTAGCTCCTGGCTCGGACGATGACGTCTCCTTGACGGAGGTCTTAAGAAGATCAGCTTTCATGGCCTAGGCAGAAAGGAAGCACAGGAGGCGTGCAGCAAGAGAACGTAACGCCGCCTTGGCTATAGGTGCAAGCTCGAACGCTGCTTCCCATGTCCCTGCTTCTTCAGAGGGTGCTCCGGCCGCCCTGTCTACCGCTCATAGACAGGCGGTACGCGCGGCTCGAGAAGCAATTAAAAAGCCGTCCCAAGGTAACGTAACACTGGGTCCTTTTATCAGAGTTTTGCTCTTCAGATTCTCATATATCCTACCCTGCAAGGCCAAGTCCTGATGAGGAGGTGGCGGGTGAGAAGACGGCAACCACTGAACCCGAAGTGGCTACTCTTTCTTAGGAGTCCGGGACTGCTCCTATTGCCGTTCTTTCTACCTGCGGTTCCCTGCCATCGATTGGCATTGCGAGTGCCATGATAGCTCTCGTGGAATCAGGGGACGAAGCCACAGGTGGCGAAACCATCCCCCCGAATGAGATAGAAGAATTCGTGATGCTTGGTGATGCTTCCGTCATAGTTTTGGCTGATGACCTGTCTGGTAGGTTTCGGGTTGCTGCATTCTTTTCCTTTTGCAATCCCTTCTGATGACATTTTGTTCCTTTCGAATGTAGGTATGGTGAGCGCTGAGGTTGTGACACCTGAAGAAGCACCACCAGCTGCCGCTCTGACGGTCATTGCCCCTTCGTCTCCTCTTATATCCTCCCAAATGCTGGAAGGTATGGGTTTGCGATTAATTTAAATCGGGACAGCATCTTTTATGTACTGACCATGTATCATCGTAATCTTGTAGGAGTTCTCTTTGATCATCTGTATCAAGTGCTGAACCCGCACTTCTCCTTCCAGTCGGAAGTTACTTTGCCTGCTGGTGCCGGTGAGTATAGCTTTCTAAACCGACGTCTTTTCCTTTCTTAGATGGGCGACCCGACCGTTGTTAATTTTGAATTGATTGCAGCACTACAAATTGAAGGGGGGGACGAGGGAATCGCCGCACCACCAATACTCCCAACTCTGCCCCCTGTCATAGCTGGTATGGTAGACTCTATTGTTCATGCATTTTCTTTGTCTCTTGAGCTGACATTTGATCATAATTCATTTTGCAGCAATTGCACCGGTTCCTACCCCGTTCGAGTCTCGCATCATAATGCCGGCAGGGCCCTTTTCTAGACGTCCATCTTTAAAAGGCGCTGTGACCAGCCTGCGTATGTTGAGCGAATATGTCGAGGAGCTTGACGCGGAGGCCCCTACATTCGCTGAAGATTTTGCTACCGAGGTTAATCCAACTTTGGCGACGCTTGTGAACTTCCATAACGAAGGCGTCGTTGAGTCATGGGTTAACCACTGTAGGAAGATTGAGGTCTGCATGCATGAGCTTGAGCTTAGGCGTCCTGCTCCTGAGATTCTGGCTCTGAACTCCCAGCGGGCTATGTGGGTTGAGCAAAGTGCCCTTTTCCTTCGCCATTTTGAACAAGAAGCGACCTTGAGGCAGAAGGAACACGAGGAAGATTTAGGTGAATCTTCCCGGCTACGTGCCCAAGTTGAAGCAAATGCAGCGCATCTGAGAGCCGTCTTTGACAATTTGCAGCGATGTATTTTGGACGGGCTGGCATTGAGACGGAAGCTCGACTCTATTGAGCGGGTTACGCAGAGTCACGAAGCTGCCCAACGGGAAATCGATGAGAAGGTTTCATCGTGCTTGCAGCAACGGGCTCGAATTGAAGCGGAGCAGGCCACGGCGACCGATCATGAGAAGGAGTTGAGAGGAGTGCGCGAGCAGCTAACTGATTTATTGAAGACGCCTCCTTCTCAGTAGCTGTTTTTATATAGATTGAACACTTGTAATCTTTGAATAACATGTATCCATTTTTTTTATTCTTTTATATGATTCGTTTTGTACTCAATTGAATTCATGAATAAAAAAATACACATTTTTTACCTCCCACTGTTGCTTTCTTCTCTATGTTATGTTGTTGGTATGTTACTCCAGCAAATGTGGCCTGTAGATAGTAAAGAACATTTCATCTTAGCCTCCTTGTAGGGTAGCGATGGCTTAGGAAGCAGGTTCGGGTCTGCTGCCTAAGACTTTTCAACTTTATGAGCCGTGAGGATCTCATAAAGACTTTCCTCCCTACGAGTCGAGAGGATCTCGTAGGTATATTTTCTCCTTAAAAATCGTGAGGATTCCTAAGTGTATTTTCTCTTGAGAGTCATAAGAATCTCACAAGAGTATTTTCTTCCTTATAAGTCGAGAGGATTCATAAGTGATTGTTTCCCTCCTTGTCGATATTCGACTTCGGAGAGTGTGGCCTATGGATAGTCCATCTTGACCCCCTTACAGGACAGTGATGGCTTAAGAGATAGGGTTAGGATCTGCCACCTAAGACTTTTCAACTTTATGAGCCGTGAGGGTCTCATAAAGGTATTTCTCCTTACGAGTCGTGAGGATCTCGTAAGTGTAATTTCTCCTTAGGAATTGTAAGGATTTCTTAGTGTGTTTTTCTCTTGAGAGTCATAAGGATCTCCTAAGAGAATTTTCTTCCTTACAAGTCGAGAGGACTCGTAAGTGATTGACGAGTTGACCTGCTCCCGAATTAAAGCATTGCTTTGATGGGGAGGTCGAAGGTTGACATTGGCCATATGGGGTCAGGATTGACTTTAGCCATATAGAGTCAGGGGTTGACTTTGGCAATATGGGGTCAGGATTGACTTTAGCCATATGGGGTCAGGATTGACTTTAGCCATACGGGGCCAGGATTGACTTTAGACATACGGGGCCAGGATTGACTTTAGCCATACGGGGTCAGGATTGGGATTGACTTTAGCCATACGTGGTCAAGATTGACTTTAGCCATACGGGGTCAGGATTGACTCTCGGTTGTCTGTGGACCACCGAGTCATGGAACTGGGAACTTTGCCGCGGCTCCGCTTTGCTGACGTTGCGCCTACTGTAACGAGACGAATGTCGAGGTGGTCTCGAGGTTGTCTGTGAACCGTCAAGATTTGGAACTAAGGACTTTGGCATAGCTCCAAGGTTGATTGTCGTGTCTGAATCCTACTGGAATGAGGAGGAACGCTGTTGTGGGTCTCCAGGCTGTAGATAGGGCCATCGAGACTTGGAACTAGGGACTCTGGCGTGGCTCCGAGATTGATTGTCGCGTTCGAATCCTACTGGAATGAGGAGGAATGCTGTTGTGGGTCTCCAAGTTGTAGATGTGGCCATCGAGACTTGGAACTAAGGACTCTACCGTGGCTCCGAGATTGATTGTCGCGTCCGAATCCTGATGGAATGAGGAGGAACGCTGTTGTGGGTCTCTAGGCTGTATATGTGACCATCGAGATTTGGCTCTCTTTCTGATGGAGCCTGGTGGGATGATATGGTTCCCTCTTTGTTTGTGCCCCTGGATTGTATATAGGGATCGATGTGATCTCACATGTAAAGCAAAAGTTTCATTTTATATGTATATATATTTTTTGTTTTCTTTCCGCGATGCTCTATCATTTCAACTTTTATATCGCGAAGGTCGCGATTGCCCAATCATTTTGGCTATTTTTCGCAGTGCCCAATCATTTCGGCTATTTTTCTTTTTACTTGTTGTTTTTTTATTGCGAGTTGCCCAACCATTTCAGCTATTTTGTATGCATATATTTTTACTTGCTGATTTTGTTGCAAGTTGCCCCATCATTTCGGCTATTTCATATGCATTTTTGGCTCGCTGAATTTTTATCGCGAGTGTGGAACTTAGAATCTGGTGCCAATCTCAGCATCAGCATCGCTACGACTGGAATATTGCCAGGAGCGAATCATCATTTGCCGTGGAAGGGCTTGGAATTTGATACCGATTTAGGCATCAACATCGCTACCACTGGGACATTGCCAGGAGCGAATCATCATTTGTCTCTGTCAATGTCGAACAAAGGTGGCTTAGCAAACAGGGTTAGAATCCTGTTAACTAAGGATTTTTGACTTTACGAGTCATAAGGCTCTCATAAAGGTATTTCTCCCTACGAGTCATGAGGATCTCGTAAGTGCATTTTCTCCTTAGGAATCATGAGAATTCCTAAGTGTGTGTTCTCTTATAAATCGTAAGGATCGTACAAGAGTGTTTTCTCCTTATAAGTCGAGAGGACTTACAAGTGTCGTTTGCCATATGAAGATATCCCTCGTCAGTGGTGGGACTCTGTTGGGGGAACATTTATTTGTGCTCGTGGATTGTATACAAAGGTCAATATTGAACCGCTTGTAGAGAAATCTGGGAAAGGTGATGGCTTAAGAACAGGTTCAGATCCCTATAGCTTAAGGCTTTTGAATCTTATGAGCCGTGAAGGTCTCATAAGAGGGTTCTCCCTATGAGTCATGAGGATCTCGTAAGTATAATTTCTCCTTAAGAATCGTGGGGATTCCTAAGTGTGTTGCTCCGTTGTGAGTCGTAAGGATCTCACGCAGGTATTTTCTCCTTACAGGGTCGAAAGGACCTTGCAAGTGTCTTTTAACGAGATTGCGCCCTTTCGGGTTTTCACAAACTCGCCGGTAGTCCTGCTGTTTTTACTCACGGAGCCCATTCGGGTTTTCATCAGTGCCAATTTCGCATATGGACGTACCGTTTTTTTTATGTCAGCCTTGGGATGCTGTGGTTTGTAGTAGTTTATAGACGTCTCGGTCAGGCGTTAGTTTAGGGACGTTTCGGTCCATTGTTAGTTTTAGGACATCTCGGTCCGTCGTTAGTTTTAGGACATTTCAGTCTGTTGTTGCAACGGTTTCGTTGGCTACCACTTCTGGAGTTTGGGCCCGGGAAGACAGCGAACGGACATAGGCATCGTCATCTATCATTACCCTGGGCCTTAACTCGTCAAGCGTAGTATTTCTTTAGGAACCGACCATTTATCGGCCTGAAGGGTCTTTCGCCATGCATATCCATAAGCAGGTAAGCCCTACCCTGGTAGACTTTGTCTATGATGTACGGGCCCTCGTAGTTTGGCTCGAACTTCCCCCATTTGGCATGATTGGGGATCATAGGTCTTTTGACTACTAGCACGAGTTCGCCTTGGCGGAATATTCTCGGCCTAGTCTATCTCTCGTATGAGCGTGTCATTTTTGCTTTGTAGGCTTCCAAGTTTTGTTGCGCCCTGAGCCAGGTTTCGTTGAGCGTGTCGAGCTCCTCAAGCCGAAGATGAGCATTGTCTTCGTCTGTTAGCTCGTAATGAACCGCCACTCATAGGGAGGGCAGCTCTATCTCCAAGGGGAGTACCGCTTCAATGCCGAATACCAATGCATATGGCGTTGTGTTTGTGGCCGTTTTGAACGTAGTTCGATACGCCCAGAGAGCTTCATGCAGTTTCTCGTGCCAGTCCTTCTTATTCTTGGACACCGTCTTTTTCACGATCTTTGTCAAGGTCTTGTTGAAAGCCTCATACAGACCGTTAGCTCGGGGATTATAGACCGAAGAGTATCTCCAGTCTATATTATGTTGCTGCGTGAAGCGGCTGATTCTATGACTTCTGTAGGCTGGCCCATTATCGGAGATAATCTTCCGCGGAGTGCCGAACCGATAGATGACGTGTGTCTTAAAGAAATGGAGGATATTTTCCGTCTTCACTTCTCTTAGCGGTACTGCTTCTACCCACTTGGAGAAGTAATAGGGTGTTGCCAGTATAAACCGATGTCCTCTGGACGATGCTGGTTCAATAGGCCCGATTATGTCAGTTCCTCACATTTCGAACGGCCAGCTAGCCACCGTCGGATGTAGCAGATTTGGATGCTGGTGGATAAAGTGCCCGTGAATCTGGCACGAGTGGCACTGCTTCACGTATTCAAGGCAGTCTTGGATCATTGTGGGCTAATAATAACCCATCCTTTTGATCTTCAGTTTCATCTTCGGCCCGGCTTGGTGAGAACCGTAGATTCCGTCGTGAGTTTCTTGGACGACTCTCTTTGCTTCTTCAGGTCCCAGGCATCTTAGCCACAGAGAGTCGAACGATCTCTTATACAGAGTATCATTGACAAAGGAGACGGATATAGCTCGTTTCATGAGCTGATGTCTTGAGGACACATCTTCAGGTGTTCGACGGGATTTGAAGTAGTCTATAAAGACTTCTTTCCAATCCTTAATCTTTTCCTGGTCTTTTATTTGTAGGGTCGTTTTCTCGGTATTGTTGGAGATAGTGCCCTCAGAGTCAATTATTGGATCACAGGCACGTGATTGCAATGATTGAGGGGAGGACCTGTCCCAGTAGGACAGTCTTACTCAAGATGATAGTATGCTATCTGGTTTATCTTTATCATCATGTACTGCTTAAGGTGACCTTACGAGTCGCTATTACACGTTGATAAAGCCCCTAGGATTCTTGCTTGACCACCAGCAGTATGAGGGCGATCATATACGTGAGAGCTGGGGTCTATAAGCACATCCTTAAAAGGTCCCTAGTCGTGGGAGATTCGAGACAGGGCATCGTTTCTCCAGAGTAGACTAGTGTATACAGTCGAGACCCCGACGAGGGGCGGTGGCCGGTCTCACAAGCCACTGGTGTCAGTTGGTTCACCTAAGATGTATACAGGTGCTCATTGGGTTATGAGTACACCGGACAGGACTCGCCGGGAACCTGCTAGTTGGGATATACCAGACGTCAGATAGCAGTTCCCAGGTGACATGTGTACAGGTTAGTTCATCGACCTGGGATCGTCATTTGTCTCGTGCGAGTTCCCACTGTACTTTGATTACTACCCTACCACGGCTCAAAGGAGTCGTGCAAACAGGTTTTAGTTGGGTACAGTCCCGAGCCACATGGAGGCAGTGAGCGGATCTGCAGGGGTTCGTCTCTCCCGGTATTGGGGGTGAGGTCGTGCTGTGTCTAGGAGAGCCAGAACATGAAAAGTCCTTGGCCAAGGCAGGAGATTTGCTGGTAGGTATTCCAGTAGTATCTCAGGGTGTTCTGGGCTACACTCCGACACGACTTGTACCGCTTTTGGGGGTCTGACTTTTACCAACCCCCTAGGCCCGCCATGCGATGCTCATAGACGAACGGACCAGACTGCACGGATATTGTCACTGACAGGCTCAGTAGGGTGTCAGGATGAGTTCGCTCATCGACGTCCCTTTTGGTCAATACCTGGTGGCCCGTCACGTATTGGCTTATACCTCTGACGTGCTAGTGGTTAAATCCACAGCCACAGTATTGACGAGTCTTTAGAGTCCACCACACAGACAGTTACTCAAGTTTCGGGCAAAACGCTGTAGAGGCCGTATGGAGATATGGCAGGGTTCGATCGGATACGTGCGGTATTGCACGGATCGCGATCGGACAGTTTTTACTAGCCGGCTTTGGCTTAAGCCGGATTCTAGTATTTGATAGTGTAGTTTTGTCTCTTTGCATTTGTGTTCAGTGGGAATACAAATGCGGGCATGTATTTGCAGTAGCGGGGTTTTCCTGTAATTTATTACGGGATCGGTTTTCTGGGGTTGCCAGTTTGCATTCCGTTCCGGCCGGTTTTCCTTCATTCCTTCTCGGCCGGACTTTTGGTGGAGGGGGTTATTTGCAATTTGCAAATAACTCTTTTGTGGAGGGTTTTCTTGCACTTTTGGATTATGATGAGACTTGCTTCATCATGATATTCCTTTCTTATCCTTTTAATGGCTTTTCATTTGATGGTTTTGAAAAGGGATTGATTTGTGAGATGAGAAGAGAAAGGATGTGAGGTTTGTATTATCTTTTTGATATATTGTCTTATGCCATTTTTTTTTTCTCTCTCCAATCTAATTTGATGGAGAGGGGGCCGGCCACTTTAGAAAGAGAGAAGAGGGGATTTCATTTTGTGTGAGAAAAATATATCATCTCATTTTCTTGCTTGCTCCAAAAATGACCCTTCTCAAAAGTTCCTTCTTGTTTCCTCCACAAACCATGGCAACCTCAAAACCCTAAAGAGATATTTCACTACACTATTCTATAGCAAGTCTTGGACGCGTCGGCTAGCCAACTTCGCGCCCGAGTTGCCTCGGTCAAGAGGCGGGAGCCCGTAAAAGATTCCGGCTACGTGGTGCCCTTTCCGACGAGCGAGGAGGTGACGGAGATTCCGCGGGAGATCGGAGTGGAGACGAAGACCGAAGGACACGGATCGTTTGGTATAGCATCTCTACTCTTTTCTTTTTGCTAGCTAGCTAGGTTAATGGCCCGATCCG
This sequence comes from Agapanthus africanus, assembly GCA_030015575.1. Classification (NCBI taxonomy): domain Eukaryota; kingdom Viridiplantae; phylum Streptophyta; class Magnoliopsida; order Asparagales; family Amaryllidaceae; genus Agapanthus; species Agapanthus africanus. Next base: position 131,665,765 of record CM057340.1, on the reverse strand, counting down.
GGTGAAAAGTCCGCGGCGGTGCCGTTTTGCAAAGTTCGCAAAGTTTTTGTTTTCCGCGTTTCCGGCGTCGGGTCGACGGCCGGGGCGCCCCCGCGGGCTTACAATGGTATCAGAGCCACGCCATTAACCTTACCTAGCTTGCTCTAGCGCGTTTAGAACCCGATCGAACAAAATCCCCAAAAACCGTATTTTTTAGCACATGTGTTCTCTGTTGAAATTTTTTGAGCTCCTAAAATTTTTCTGGATGTTGCAGAGGCATGTACATGAAATTATAAGAATTCTGGGAAAATACGATCCACTAATTCCTCAGTTCCACCGCGGAAGCGCGGCCAAAACCCTGGTTTGGCCGCGCTTGCGCGGCGGATAAGAGGAATTGTGGCACCAAATTTTCCCAGTAAGCTTATTTGTTGAAAATAGGGTATTTGGGACATTTTCTTTGGGCCCAGATTTTCTGTAAGTGCTACAGTAGTGTGTGGGGCCCACTTTGATAAATTTGTTCGATCGGATATTTTAAACATGCTAGTTCACAGTTTTTACATTATATCTGCGACCGTGAATGTCACTTGATCGGTAAATCCCGTCTAACTGCTATAGCCCGGTTAGACGGATTTGCGAACGTGACTTTCACGTTGATGTTCTGTGATTGTACTGTGTTGTTGCGGATCGGTCGTGGGGGATAGCCTGTTGCAGTATTAGTACAGTTCTGTTTTATTATGTACATTTGATATTGCGGGGCGAGCGTCCGACATGTGGACTGCCGTCACTGCCTGTTTGTATTATTATTTTGGGGCACGACCTGGTTGCGGTCGATGTACCCGTTGTATGTATATTTTACTTTCTGTACTAGGATTACCCCGCGGAGGGGTGCACGGATAGCCGGATTCTGGAGGGCAACAAGCCCGCATCTCATGGCATTGAGACGGAGGGGGCTTCACTCTAGAATTGGCGGGCTATTCGCCGCACTCGTAGGGGGTATAGGGTTGACCCAGGAGGGGTGCCCAAGTTACCGGATTCCCTGAAGTGCTGGGTGGTCCATTCACGTTGCTGAAGGGGGCTGCCTCGCTTCAGGTTTTGGCGGGTGACTTGCCGCGCCCGTAGGGGTCTAGGTTTTCATTGCACAGGCTATCCACACGACCAGGGGAACGTCGGGTTTCAGCGGCTCTGTGAAACCCGGGGATCCCAGATATCTGTATTGATCTGTGTTGCTATACATTTCTGTGTTGCATTTTATCACGCCTTGAGCGAAATACTATATATTGGTATATATATTAGTAGATGTTGTATATGTTTTTCATCCGCGCTAGTCCAGTCCCCGCTCTGCCGTTAGTTAGCTAACCTAACGGGTGATGACGGGACCCAGTGGCGAATGCGGATGGCATATACGTACGTCAGTATATTTTCGTTCTTATTGGTGTGATCAATTGATGGGACTGCGTTGATTCGGATCAATGCAAGTTAAACAAACCTATTCTGATGTTGTTGGAACACTTTTTCAAAAAGCTGTTATTGCAAGGGCGTTCTCTTTTGTTTTGCACAGTGGTATTCAGTTGGAATATCCTGCTCCTCAGTCGACGAGGCAAGGGCCGAGATCCCTTCACCGGGAGTGACCCCTTGGACAAAAGTTTGCGTCAGGGCAGTAACTTCACTATAGCCGATTACTTTTGCTTTGCACCGTGGTATTCAGTTGGAATATCCTGCACCTCATTCTACGGGGAAAGAGCCGAGATCCCTTCACCGGGAGTGACCTCTTTAGCAAAGGTTGTCGTCACTATATTTTTATAAAGCTATCAGTTCCTTCAACGATATCAAGTTCATTACGTTAAAGGTTTTCGCCAGAAACCATTCGTAGCCCTCCGTCGTTTCATATGGATGGTCAATAGTATTCAAGCTGTGTATGTTGGCCAAAGTCAAGGCACAGTGTTTGGTAGCTGTTGGGTATCCATATGCAGCATAGATAGATGCGTTGGTTTGGGACAGTCGTACTGCCATTTTGGCCAAAGTCAAGGGTAAGTACGGGTGGGTTCAAATTAACCAGGAGAACGACGGGTAGAACTTGACATGTGACTTATGATATGTTGGCCAAAGTCAAGGTCATAAGAGCATGGGGTAAAAATCCACATCGGGAGTTTCAAAAGTACTGAAACTTGCCAGATATGCGCATACCTTCTGGAGTGTGATACCGTGAGCGGATTCCGTCACGTTATCATGCGATGAGAGTTGGATCCCGATTCCCACTGATGAGTTGGTTTACTCCTCGGGTTATCCCGGCTAATTCTTCTTTCAGGTTTGGGGAAGAATTTGACGTTACAGTGGGAGGTTTCCAGATTAGATAAAGTGATAACCATTCTGATCTAGGTTAGAGTGCACGCTGAGTGTTTCTTTTCTCTCTCTCTCTGGCAGCGACCATTGACCCGACCCTAGACTATGACTCAGTGACCAAGTTGACCGAACCTTCTTAACACTGGCTTTTGGATTGTCAGAGTTGCAGACCTCTTTGCCACTCCTACTTTTACTCTTTTCTCCGGGACACCCCGTATTACTACGAACGTCCACTTCCATTGGACAAAACCATCGTATGGTTATATACGAACTCGAAGGAATTTATTCGAGGATGGTTTCAGGTTCTGGAGAAAACGAATAGTACTATTCAGTTGTCTTTACCTTTTACCTTCTCTCAGGTTGCGAGTACTCCTTGGTTTAGGAGTAGTACACCTATTACGCAAATTGGACAGTCCTCTTCCAAACCTTAGGCTGGTGCCGACCGGTAGGGAATGAAGAAAGCCAATTAGCCTAAACGGTGTACAGAAGGTATTAAGTTCAGACAAAGCAAGGGATTAGTAAGAGGGCAAAGTAAATTGCGACTGCTATTCACGACCAAACCATGTACTTCTTTGTCAATCCTAAATCACCTATGAATTAAGTACATTCGGTTGTCTTTTATCCTCACCTTCTCTCGCATTGCGAGTGCTCCTCGGATTAGGACAGTACACCCATTATGCTTTTTGGATAGTCTTCTTCCAAACCATAGGCTGGTGCCGAACGGTAGGGAAGGAAGAAAACCATTTGGCCTAAAGGGGTGTACAGAAGGTAATGACTAAAGACATGTAAAGGGATTTGGAGAGGTGGCAAAGAATTATACGGTTATAGTTGTGAATCTGGATAATGGAAGAGGCATTACTAGGAATACCAGGATACCCTATCGAAACATTTCAATGTTTCAGTTTCACTGTGTATTATTAATAGAAAACTGATTTCCCGATTAGACACTTACTCCAGGGTATGTATTTACCAGGTATGAATCTCACGTCTGTATGGTTTTACAGATGATGAGTGGGAGTAAGTTATTGGGAATTAGGTGACCATCCTCATTATATCGGGATTCGTTGTAATCGGTGATATTTGAGGAAGTCACCTGGGTTGTTTGCCGGTCGGCAAATATTTGGTTTTGAATATCCGTTGTTGTGCACCAATTTCAAATTGATATATCTGTACGTCTATTTTTATAGAGTGAGATATACCTTTTTGAAATTATGTCTATGACATTTACCTATACCAGTGGATGGTTAGGTAAGGAGCATTGAACAGCGGTGTAATTCTTCTTAACCAAAAGTACAGTTTTCAATCTACGACACACAGTGAATGAGTTACCAGACTCAGGGGACTTATACAGAGTATTGTATATTGTCCAGTGTCCATTAGGACAGAGGGGTTGGTCCTCGTACTATATTCTGTTTACTTTTAACTTCTCTAGTTCTTAGACATGTGTTTCGTAGAAACACAGGGTCTAAGTTTTGAGGAGTTATAGGTATAAGAGTAAAGTAGAGAACCAGGTATTGCAAGTATCGGGATTCTTCAAGGAGATCGAAGATGTAGATACTTGTGAATGGTATTCAGTTGATAGTAATGATTAAGAGAACTAACTTCTCTTTCAGGTTACTCATAATTGGAAGTGCTCCTAAGTTGAGTAACGCTGATCGGCCTCTCTTCCATTTACTTGACATGCACTGGAGACAGCTGCATGATTTGAATCTGGTTCAATTAAATCAGTGCCTCTGTTTCTTGGATATAGAACAGTTCATATCTTGACATTGTTAAGATACGGGGAGTTGTCTGGCTTATGCTTAAAACCAGACTCTGGACAACTCAAGGCACGTTTCAGTAGTGGCTGTTTGTGGGTTGACCCGGGCTATGACGAGGGTTGATTTTCTACCATCTGGAAGATCAATAGTGATATTGTTCTTGACTCGCCACAGTTTTATCAAAAATGGATTTTTTCAGAAAACAGTAGTGGGAGTATGGTAGAACTGGAAGTGATTCCAGAACCACAAACGATTACTGAAGATTTGATGAGAACCTAAAGATTCAATCTGGTTTGACATTCCATTGGCCACTCCGCAGATATGGTGGGTAACCTCAGGCACTCGAGAGGTACTTCGGTATGCTCAAGGACGGTGGCAGGGAGGTTCTTGTTTACCCACACTTGCCATTGCTGTTGTTCCAGGCTGCGAGACCCGGCGGGAGGATGAGTATAGCGTCATTCTAAACTAGCTTTAGAAGTGTACGCCTATATGACTCTGCCAGAGGGTTGTCGTAGTCAGTGGGAGCAGCGGAAGCATTGGTGGATATCAGGCTTATGTCTATTTATAGACTATAGCAGATATTGCGGAGATAGATCATCTATTTCTGATGTGACAGTCAGAGGTTTGACTTCATCAGAATAAGGGATGGATCTGTTAAAAAGGTAGTAGGGTGTGATGTCCTGGTATTTGATGACATACACAGAGTAGGAAGTGATATTCCTATACTACGATCGGTTATACTTTTGGTCGTCACACAGTGGTTTCTCCACATAGGACTTGGATATAATATCAGACATTCTGGTTACTAGATTTATGGTTTTAGATCTAGATTTGGGTGGTTTCCCAATCTGGGTACTTTGACCGCATTCTATAAGTATTTAGAATGGACGACTCCTGGCACGGTAGTGTACCTGCAGGTAATGGAGTCACCCTCTCTAAAGGTGTCTTACAGACTAAAGGGGAGAGGGACGTGCATGATTGACAAATTACTTGCTTAGGCAATTGAGTCAATCATGAGATGTCAAGTACCACACCAGATGTTGTTCTTGCAGTAGGTGCAATAAGTTGATATTGATCCAATCCTGGAGAAACAGTCGGAAGCAGTTTTAGAACATAAGTGGATGTTCTACGGATATGATAACGGCAGCCTCCTTTACGAGACGGTTATCATTCCAGGCTTCCAAGGTGACCTGGATGGCAGAGTGGCTGTCAGAGTTATAGTTTTCCCTTTGACGAGGGGCAGTATTTTGGACAGGTGGTCCAGGTGGATACTGAGGGAAGGCATGGCGCAGGATACTGATTAAGTTCAGTTGACGATACAGTCCAAGAAGTTTGGATTTGGAGTTCATTTATGAACTAGGTCCCATCAGACATCCAGACATTCTTAGACAGGTATTGCTCATTTCGGGAGATGGCTTTCTCCGCGAACTTGAGATTTAGAGAGACACAGAAAGAAACATCACAGCGGATCCACTCACTGAGGCTATTCCTCGAACGCAATAGTTTCGCAAACGAGCTTTGTGAGACTGACTAGTAGAGGAGTTGGGTGTTCGGTATCACACGGGCTGTGAGTATGCGACATCGCAATAATTAGCCTTGAGTGCAAGTGGGAGATTGTTGGAGATAGTGCCCTCAGAGTCAATTATTGGATCACAGGCACGTGATTGCAATGATTGAGGGGAGGACCTGTCCCAGTAGGACAGTCTTACTCAAGATGATAGTATGCTATCTGGTTTATCTTTATCATCATGTACTGCTTAAGGTGACCTTACGAGTCGCTATTACACGTTGATAAAGCCCCTAGGATTCTTGCTTGACCACCAGCAGTATGAGGGCGATCATATACGTGAGAGCTGGGGTCTATAAGCACATCCTTAAAAGGTCCCTAGTCGTGGGAGATTCGAGACAGGGCATCGTTTCTCCAGAGTAGACTAGTGTATACAGTCGAGACCCCGACGAGGGGCGGTGGCCGGTCTCACAAGCCACTGGTGTCAGTTGGTTCACCTAAGATGTATACAGGTGCTCATTGGGTTATGAGTACACCGGACAGGACTCGCCGGGAACCTGCTAGTTGGGATATACCAGACGTCAGATAGCAGTTCCCAGGTGACATGTGTACAGGTTAGTTCATCGACCTGGGATCGTCATTTGTCTCGTGTGAGTTCCCACTGTACTTTGATTACTACCCTACCACGGCTCAAAGGAGTCGTGCAAACAGGTTTTAGTTGGGTACAGTCCCGAGCCACATGGAGGCAGTGAGCGGATCTGCAGGGGTTCGTCTCTCCCGGTATTGGGGGTGAGGTCGTGCTGTGTCTAGGAGAGCCAGAACATGAAAAGTCCTTGGCCAAGGCAGGAGATTTGCTGGTAGGTATTCCAGTAGTATCTCAGGGTGTTCTGGGCTACACTCCGACACGACTTGTACCGCTTTTGGGGGTCTGACTTTTACCAACCCCCTAGGCCCGCCATGCGATGCTCATAGACGAACGGACCGGACTGCACGGATATTGTCACTGACAGGCTCAGTAGGGTGTCAGGATGAGTTCGCTCATCGACGTCCCTTTTGGTCAATACCTGGTGGCCCGTCACGTATTGGCTTATACCTCTGACGTGCTAGTGGTTAAATCCACAGCCACAGTATTGACGAGTCTTTAGAGTCCACCACACAGACAGTTACTCAAGTTTCGGGCAAAACGCTGTAGAGGCCGTATGGAGATATGGCAGGGTTCGATCGGATACGTGCGGTATTGCACGGATCGCGATCGGACAGTTTTTACTAGCCGGCTTTGGCTTAAGCCGGATTCTAGTATTTGATAGTGTAGTTTTGTCTCTTTGCATTTGTGTTCAGTGGGAATACAAATGCGGGCATGTATTTGCAGTAGCGGGGTTTTCCTGTAATTTATTACGGGATCGGTTTTCTGGGGTTGCCAGTTTGCATTCCGTTCCGGCCGGTTTTCCTTCATTCCTTCTCGGCCGGACTTTTGGTGGAGGGGGTTATTTGCAATTTGCAAATAACTCTTTTGTGGAGGGTTTTCTTGCACTTTTGGATTATGATGAGACTTGCTTCATCATGATATTCCTTTCTTATCCTTTTAATGGCTTTTCATTTGATGGTTTTGAAAAGGGATTGATTTGTGAGATGAGAAGAGAAAGGATGTGAGGTTTGTATTATCTTTTTGATATATTGTCTTATGCCATTTTTTTTTTCTCTCTCCAATCTAATTTGATGGAGAGGGGGCCGGCCACTTTAGAAAGAGAGAAGAGGGGATTTCATTTTGTGTGAGAAAAATATATCATCTCATTTTCTTGCTTGCTCCAAAAATGACCCTTCTCAAAAGTTCCTTCTTGTTTCCTCCACAAACCATGGCAACCTCAAAACCCTAAAGAGATATTTCACTACACTATTCTATAGCAAGTCTTGGACGCGTCGGCTAGCCAACTTCGCGCCCGAGTTGCCTCGGTCAAGAGGCGGGAGCCCGTAAAAGATTCCGGCTACGTGGTGCCCTTTCCGACGAGCGAGGAGGTGACGGAGATTCCGCGGGAGATCGGAGCGGAGACGAAGACCGAAGGACACGGATCGTTTGGTATAGCATCTCTACTCTTTTCTTTTTGCTAGCTAGCTAGGTTAATGGCCCGATCCGGGTGAAAAGTCCGCGGCGGTGCCGTTTTGCAAAGTTCGCAAAGTTTTTGTTTTCCGCGTTTCCGGCGTCGGGTCGACGGCCGGGGCGCCCCCGCGGGCTTACAGGTAGCTCCCTTTTCTTCGGACGACTCTGGAGATATTTCTGCCGGTGCAAGAACTCGACGGCTTTGCACAACGATCCTCACGTCATCGAGGTTATCGTCAGCCAGTTCTTTAGCGAGTTTAGCTAACGCGTCCGCTTTGCTATTCTCCGCCCGCGGTATGCTTTCCAGGGCATAGAAAGGGATTCGGGTCAGCAGTTGTTGTACTCTCTCGTCATACTTCACCAATTCTGGTTTGCACGTTTGATAGTCACCGTTTGCTTGACTAGCGACCAGCTGGGAGTCTCCGTATATGAGGAGGTCTTCGATTCCTATGTCGACAGCGATCTCCAGACCTGCTATCAAAGCTTCATATTCAGCTTCATTGTTTGTCCTTGGCTCTGTTAGGGAAAAGGCAAGGTGCATTATCCCTCCTTATAGAGTCACGAAGATAAGGCCTACCCCCGATTTGATTATAGGGGTGTTGTGTTGTCGCTTCTTCATAGAAGATGCTCCGTCGAAATAGAGTTCCCATCGGGTATCACTCCCTCCTTTCTCCCCGTCAATCATGTCAAACGCGTGCTCGTCTGGCAACTCGCAATTTAGGGGTGAATCGGCAGGTATCGGATGCTCAGCAAGGAAGTCAGCGATGGCCTGGCCTTTCACTGCCTTGAGAGATCGGTATGTCACCGAGAATTCCATTAAGATTAGGGCCCATTTAGCGAGTCGTCCCGTTAATATGGCTCTTTACATCAAATATTTGAGAGGATCCACTTTTGATATGAGATGGACCTTATGCGCCAAGACGTAGTGTGTGAGCTTCGTTATTGCGAAGATTAACGCCAGGCAGTGTTTTTCAATAGGAGAGTAATTGTTTTCTGCCCCCAGAAGAATCGACTCAAGTAGTAGAGGGCTCTCTCGTTCCCTTGATCATTTTCTTGTGCCCACAGTGCGCCTAGGGAACCTTCAAGGGCAGTTGTGTACAGGATAAGAGGCTTTCCCTTGACTGGAGAGGTCAGTACCGGCGGATTCTGCAGGTATTGCTTGATTTCCTCCAGTGCGCTTTGGCATTTGTGATCCCAGATGAACAGGGTTCCCTTCTTTGTTAAATGGCTTTAGGGGCGGCACTTACCGGAGAGATTGGCTATGAACCGCCGGATATACGCGAGCTTCCCATGGAGAGACCGCAGTTGCTTGAGAGTTCTTGGCGGAGGCATTTCTATGATTGCCTTGATCTTTGACAGGTCTATTTCGATGCCCCGGTGTCGTATGATGCATCCTAGGAATTTGCCTGAGGAGACTCCGAACGCGCATTTCAGAGGGTTCATCTTCAAGTTTTATTTCCGAAGACATTGGAACACTATTTTTAGATGCTCCCAATGCTCCTCGTGCGATTTGCTTTTCACCACAAGGTCGTCGATATAGCATTCGATGATTTCGTGTATGAGGTCATCGAAAATCTTCGTCAAGGCCCTCTGATAGGTAGCGCCGGCGTTCTTTAGACCGAAAGGCATCACTTTTTAGCAGAATATGCCTAAAGGGATCCGAAAGGCGGTATGCTTCTGGTCTTCAGGATGCATTTTTATTTGATTATACCCTGATGACCCGTCCATGAAGGAGAAGACTTCGTGAGTGGACGTGTTGTCTATCATCAGCTCGGTAACTGGTACAGGAAAGTCATCTTTCGGACATGCTTTGTTGGGGTCTCGAAAGTCCACGCAGATGCGCACTGTCCCATTTTTCTTCATCACTGGGACTATGTTGGCGATCAAGTCAGGGTATTGAACTTCTTGGATGAAGCCAGAGTCGATTAGCTTCTTGACTTCGGCATTGATACTCATCTCAAGCTCGAGCCGCATCCTTCTCGGCGCTTGTTTGACTGGCTTGATGTCCGGAGATATCGCCAATTTGTTCACAGCAATCTCTGGATCTAGTCCCGGCATCTCGGAATAGTTCCATGCGTAGTCTTTATACTGCATGAGCATGTATTTTAGCGTATCCACCCTTTCTTCAGACAACAGCTCACTGACGAACGTCGGCCGTGGGTCACTTGCCGTCCCCAAGTCGATTTTTTTGAGGTTATTTACAGTAGTATGTATCCCATCTTCCATCTCTTTCGGTGCCAGTGGTAACTCTGAGATCACTTCGTCATCCTCGTTTTCAAAGCACCAGGAGAGGTCATCCATATCTTCGCGTACTCCTTCTCCTGACAGCGTTATCGCGTGACAGGTATGAGATCGCTTCCAAGACCGATGTTGATTTAGCTCTACTCTTGCTGTATACGTGGCTTTCGGTTCATGCTTCTGTGGCGAGGTTACCCTCCAACTGTTGGATAAAGCGAACCTGCCTTGCTGATACTGGTCTTCTACCCAGTCTTTGAAGGTAAAGCAGTCTTCAAGTGGATGTCCTATTGTTCGGTGATAGGAGCAATAGTCTGGGTGATGAACCTCACTTGCTTGTTCGGGGTGCTTGAACTCCGGGAGGGTAATCATCTGATGTTTCATGACAAGACCGAATATCTTCCTTGTCTTGTCTTGGAGAAAAGAATACACTCGACCCATCTTCTTTATAAGAGACGAATCCTGGCTGCTCGATTCTCGATCGCGTGGCTTCTTGGACCCGCTTTGCCGCCGTCGAACGTTTTTTTCGTTCTTTGGTTTATTTTTACCTCTGCGTTGGGTCTTTTGTATGACGGGTTAGCGACGAAGAGCATCGTCATTCTCCGCAGCCTGCTGAAGGAGGCGCTGCATCCTGGCTTTCTCATAAATGGCCATTTCGCGGCTGTGGTCATCTCGGACCTTTTGACCCGCTTCCTTTATTAGTTTGTCCATCTGTTCTTCGAACGACAGACTTGGCATTTTCACAGCGGGACCTCGTTTTGGTTCAGGGTTAGCGTCTTCTCATAGAGCCTCTCCTTCTTCATCGAAGTCATGTATGACGTAGTAACCATAGAATCGTTCCCGTTTCTTGGGTTAAACATATCCAAGCCCGATCGTTTCAATTCTCCCGTTGGGCAATTTTCGCTGAGTTCCGGGGACGTTCCATATCCTGTTATAGAACTGAGCTTTTCGAGCAGTCTGTTTGAAGGGTATGCCTTGGCGCCTCAACAGTCTTTTTAATCCTTCTCTGTAGTATCTGGGCAGATGGATGGGCTAGGGCCTATCAAGCGTAAAATCGGCGCCATGCCAGATTTCTTTCTCCGCTTTGGTTTCCATGGATCGATAAAAAAGGATCGCCTTTTCATCTTTTTGCCTAGGAGGGACGTAGAATGTCTGCAGTTCCTGCACACTATAGGTATCAAGCGCGTCGAGCTCTTTGTAATGCTCTTGCGGAACCATGGCGATTTGCAAACTCCGATCATTGCCAGCGAAGGCTTGTGTTGATGGCCGAACAGAAAATACTGCATTGACCTCATCTTCCAAGTTGCTGCCGAAGACCAGAATAGGGGTGGACTACCCCGGCTTGTTGCATTGGGGCGGCCCTGAATAAACTATTTCTTCTTCCTCTTCGGTATCACTCCCAAAGAACGGGACAGTGGTATAGCTTTGTTCTTCGGTTTGTGGCATCTTTCCATGTCTTCGAAATCTGGTAAGAAGTATTTTGCATCTTCATACTTTCGGACTTCATTCACGGAGAATGGGTTCAACTCCCCAATCACGGTATACTCGAGACCATCCTTGAAATACTTCATACACTGATGTTGATTAGAAGGGATGATGTTGTACTCGTGTAACCAAGGCCTGTCGAGCAAAGCATTGTAACATGTCTTGGCGTCAATGATGTGAAATTTGATATCCGTGACGAGCAGCCCAAAGCGTAACGTCAGTATCACAGACCCGAGCGTCCATGATGACTGGGAGTCAAACCCGGAAATGGTGATTTTATCACGAGCGGGGTGCTGAACGCTCATGCAGATTTCCTTCAACACTCTTACATTAGGGAGGTTGAAGGAGGACCCATTGTCAATCAGGATTTTGCCTATCTTGATATCATGACAGTATCTGGAGACGTAAAGGGGACGGTTGTGCTCACACGTCCCGAAGAGGAGGTCTTCATCGCCGAAGGTGATATCGGCTGTGTGCACTTCTTCCAGCTCATCCTTCATCTTTTCTTCGGCTAGGAAAGCTTGAAACTTGTCAGGCACTTGTAATGCCTTGATCAAAGAATCTCTCACCTCCTTAGATAACAGAAGAGCGTCGAGAATGCTTAGCTATGATGGTATCTTCCTCAGGTGTGACAAGACATTGTAATCCACCTTTTTTTCTTAGGCGGGTTCTTGGCTGCAAGCTCTTCGATGACTCGATCATCGAGGGCGATATCCTCAGGGACCTTTTCTTTCCCCTTATCCTTTTTGTTCGATCCCTTATTTGCGGGTCTGAGATTCTTTTCAGGTAGCGTGCGATTGCGCAGCTGAATGTTCTCGCAGCTCTTCGCTTCTTCCTTTTTCCTCAGGCGGTTTCATTGAAGAGAGGGCCGAGAGCTATTTCCTCTTACGAATCACTCCCGAAGGTGAGAACTTGCGATCCCTTACTATCAACCATGTGACAATTGCCGGCAGCTCTTCCTCGTTCGTTTATCGTATTTTTCCGCTGTCGACGAGCTTCACGCTTCATCCTCTTGAAGTGTTGCCTGTGAGGTATATATCCTTGCCACCAATTTTTAAAGGCGTTGCATTCTTCAGTAGGGTATGCATTCCTCTGATGATATAAGCAGAAGTTAGGATGTACGTCTGCTTCATCAAGATGTATACCGCCAGGAGAATTTCCTCTGAAAGAGGGCAGCTTCATTCCCATCGATATGGCTTTGGCGAACCTTTTCCTTGTCTTGAACCTGCTCTTATTTGCTGCGGATGTGCTTTGATCTGGTGGGAGTGTTTTAACCCTTTCGTCCAGTCGCTGGCATCTGGCCTTTTCAAATATGGCCATTTCGCGGTCTCGATCAGCTTTGCTTTTCAGAAGGGCTTTGTTCAGGAATGCATAAATCATTTCATCTGACGGTCTTAGGAGTTCTGGTTCAGGATCTTCCCCCAGTTTCTCTACATCTGTAGCCTCTACACCATCTACCGGCGAGTGAAAGATTGCGTGGTAGCTTGCCACATAATCCTCAGGATCATCCGACGAATCTTCTCCCTCATCTTTGTCGCTGTCTCCGTCTTCAAGGATGTGGTTGAAACTCCTTAAGCGTGACTAGGGTTCGCGCCTTCTGGTTATTTTCTTCCAATGCGTCAATCTATTTTTCCAGGTCCGTGTGCTTGTCCCCATGCTTCATGGGATTTTTGGTCTTCTTCTTCTTTTTCGGAGACTTTGACGGCTGGGCCTGAGCGTTTTGATTATCGCTACCGATTCTCGGCGTCGGACGCGGCTTCAGCATTCCCTTGATGTCCTCGGGTTCTAGCGAATTTTTCCACCTGATCGCCGGTCATGTTTTGAGATCCTTCAGCATTATTTTCGTCTTGGCTGAAAGAGCGACCTCCCATAGAGCTTCTTCTACAAAAGAGCATGATGCCCCCGGCGTATCCATCTTTTTAGAAGCATATGGCTGGGGCGGGCTTACCTTCCAATTATCAGACAGCGCGAATTTGCCCTGTTGGTATTGGTCCTCAATCCAGCCTTTTAAGACGAAGCAATCTTCAATTGGATGGCCTATTACTCGGTGATAGGGGCAATAATTGGGATTGTTCGCCTCATTGCAATGGGCGTTTCGGATCCGGCAAGGTGATGAGCCTGTTGCGCACCGCCAGCTCGAACAGTCTCCTCGTTTTATCCCGGGGAAACGAATAAGGACGTTTCAGTTTCTCATTGAAGAATCGCCGTCTTTCATCTTGGAGATCAGTTGTCTTTGGACCACTGGGTTGCTGCTGAGCATTGGCGACGAAGGTCCCTTTCCCTTTCCTTTTTTCATTTCGAGATTCCAGCTTCGAAGAAGATGGTCTATGACCCATCTGATCCATTTGGGCCAGCTTGTCAATCAAGGCCTGGAAAGTAGTTGGCTTGAAGAACATCATGAACTGGGATATGGTCACCTGAGGATCGAGGGTTCCCACAAACATGCCGATGGCAGGAGCTTCCTCTATGCGCTGTTCATACTTTGACCATAGATTCCGCCACCATATCGTGTACTGAACCCTTGTTTCTCCAGGCTTTACCCTGGCATTGATCAATGCCGTTATTGGGGGGCGTTCGCTAGCGCTTGCGAAACGTTGGGTGAATAGAAACTCCATCTCCGTAAAAGTTTTGACGGAGTCGTTGGGAAGCTCTGGGTACCATTCGAACGCTGTTTCTGCCAAGCTGCCGACGAATTGGCGAAGCAGTAGCTTATCATCCCCTCCAGTGTTGCCGCAGAGAGCCCTGAACTGAGCGACATGTTGATAGGGATTGCCTGTCCTCTTGTACACATGGAATTTAGGAATCGTGTATCCTTGCGGGTACTTTATTTGATCGTACCAATCGTGTATACTTGCCGGCCGCTTCATTCGCTTGATGAGCTCGTATTTGTTGAGCTATATAATCATCAAGCGTGGCTTTGGAGATGGTCTCCTCCTTGGTTGCTGACGGAGCGGCAGAGGATTTGATGTCTCTCCTCTATCATCTTCAATTATTATTGGAGAATCTTCGGCTGGAGGGTCCGGCTGATCATCAGGCCCACCATATCTTGGAATAGAAGGATCATTTGTTTTATGTTGGCCGCTTATTCCGAGGCCTCTTTGTCTTTTTTCTCAAGTATTCTCCGAAGGAATTCAGCATCAGTTTCCTACTCATGGCGTTGCTCTGAGAACGTCTCTAGGCTTGCTTTCGGTGCCATGAGTGTGGCCATAGCTGTTAGCATCTCTTAGAGCTTTTGTTGTTGTTGCTCCTGAGCCTTAGTCACTGATCGCGTAAGCGGTTGATGACCTGTGGAGATACGGCTATCCTCTTTTCCGGATTCCATATAGATGGCATGCACCACCATGCCCCCGGACTTAGGGCGTTTAGATTCAGTGTCTTTGCGATTTGCTAAAGACGCAGGGGTCTTCTCCAGCCTCTTTCTTTTGTGGGCGGTCGAAGTTGAGGGAGCCGTTGCAATGGGCACCCAAACAGATGACACCTTTGTATCTTGACAGGATGGTCCTCTTCTCGTCGAATTTTCATCTTTTTCTGTCGGCGGGAGTAATCTTGATCAATCGCCGAGTCTTGGACTTGACGCCAGACCTCGTAAATTTTAGAGGACAGCCGCTGAGGAGGTTGTTCAAGCTTCGTCTTTTTAGTGCTCTCCAAAGGTGGAGGAGATCTCTTCAGCATGGCCGTCAGAGAGTTCTTGCGTACCCTCCTGAGTGGTTCAAAGCTGTTCCCAGTTAGAACAGCAGCGTCGACTTCCACCATTGGAGCTGGCGGAGTCAATCCTGATGGGGAATTGCCCCCAGCTTTCCTCACTCGGCGCCAGTGGCGACGTCGAGCATGTCGTGCAGCCAGGATCACCTCCGTTGTTGGTCGAGCTTCCACATGCCCCCTATTTTGAGGAGAGACTGTTATTGGCACTAGCCTGTCGAAGACTGACGTCCGTTGAGAAGGGATAGTCAGTCTTGCGAAGGCCGACTTTCGAACAGGGGAAACAGCCTCCGTGACTTTGTCTGGAACGGGAGTTGAAACTGTAAGTCCACGTTGCCCACCCCAGTACTTGCGGGGAAGCGGAAAACGGAATAAAAATCGGATTTTTATCAACTTAGGCAACATGGACTAGACTTTAAAGGATCTTTGCTAAACAAAAACTTGCTAAAGCTAACTACAAACTAGCTAAGTGCTAGAAAGGTTATACCTTGGGCTTTAAGTCCTTCTCTCCTTGCTCCTTGGAGTGGTGGAAGGAGGCCACCTTGGTCGTCTTCTCCCGTCAAAGAAAGATCCATCCGAAAGCCTCAACCTTTGGCTTCAACTCCAAGCTAGAAGTAACTAGGGTGCAAGAAGTGCTAGTTTTTGAACCCTAGATGAGAGTAGAGATGATCAAGAGAGGGTTTTTCTCAAGCTCAAGTGTTTCTCAACACATGAGAGGGAGAGAGCTTGAGGGAGAGGAGGAACAAGAGAGAGAAAAGATATGATAGAATGAGAATAATGTGAGCCATTCTCACTAATATGTGCATATTATTTTAATTAAATAATTAGCTAGATAATTGTCATGGTTAATCATGACATGACCATTATCATTTCAATTTGCAAGGATCAAAAAGCATCTTCCAAAAGAAATGATGATGGTCAAAGTGTCAACCTAGGTCAACAAGTCAATGAAATCAAATGGTCAACAACCATAACCATGCACAATTATTAAACTAATTATCAATTAACTATAATACACACATAAGCATTAGGGTTAATAAAATGACAATAGCCATTAACCCTAATCAAGGTCCTCTCCCTCTGTCTCAAACAACTGTGCATACGCACCCGCATTCGTGATCTGAGGAACACGAATACAATGAGAAAAACCAATCCCAAATCATATACTAGGATCCGGCTTAAACCAAAGCCCGCTGGTATAAACTGTCCGGACAGCAAACGTGCACAAGTGCGCGGATGCGAACGAACCCTGTCGCAAAACCATGCGACCTCTACTCATTTTGCCTAAAGGCGAATAGCTCTCTGTGTGGGACTCTAAAGACTCGACACTATGCTGGCAGTGGGTTTAACCACAGACCGCAAGCGGCACTAGCTGTACGTAATGGTCCCCAGGTAGATGTCGATAAGAAGACTGACGAGGTGAACCCCATCTGAACTCCTATTGAGCCTGTATGTGACAGTCTCCGTACAGTCCGGTCTGTTCGTCTGATACATCGCATGGCGGGCCTAGGGGGGCGGTGAATGTCAGTCCCCTAATAGCGGTACAAGTCGTGTCGGAGTGTAGCCCAGAACACCCTGAGATAACACTTGAAACCTACCAGAATATCTCGCTTGCCCTGGCCAGGGACTACTTGTGTAATGGCTCTCCTGGACACAGCGCGATGTCAACCCCTAATACCGGGAGAGACGAATCCTGTCTAACCGTCACTGCCTCCAAGTGCTTCGGAACTGCACCCAAAAACTACCTGTTTGCACGACTCCTTTGAGCCATGGTAGGGTAGTAATCAAAGTGCAGTGGGAACACACTCGAGGCGAAGTGACAGTGTCAAGTCAGCGGACTAAGCTGTACTCATGTCACCTGGGAACTGATAACTGACGATAGGTATACTACCAACCAACAATTCCCGACGAGTCCTATCCAGCGTACTCATAACCTAACGAGCACCCGCATACTATCCCAAGTACGACGTACTAACGGCTATGGGACAGACCGTCTCCCACACTGGGATGAGAAGCGCATACGCTAGTCTACTCCAGAGTATCGATGCCCTGTCTCGATAGTCCAACGACCAGGGACCTGTATAAGGATGTGCTTATAGATTACCCAGCTCCCACGAGTGCGAGCGTCATCACAACGCTGGTAACCAAGCAAAGATCCTAAGGGCTCTACTAATATGTATATCAGCAATATGCTAAAAGAAACACATGCACATATTAAAGCAGAGACAAACCAAGTAGCATACTACCATTTCGAGCAAGAATGTATATACAACTGTGAATATCCCAAGCTTCCATCAAGTAATATACAAACTAGTATGATACAGTAATGGCCTCTAGGGCATATACACTAACAATCTCCCACTTGCACTAAGGCCATGTACTGGCGTATCGAAGACCTATCATCTCGATCAGCCGCTCGAACTGAGTCTGGGGCAAGGCCTTGGTGAATGGATCTGCTGTGTTATCCTCTGATGCAACTCTCTGGACCTCGATCTCCTGGCGATCCACGATCTCCCTGATCAGGTGATACCGCCTTAAGATGTGTCTGGATTTCTGATGGGACCTGAGTTCCTTCGCTAAAGCTATAGCCCCGTTGTTGTCGCAATACAGAGGTATTGGGTCAACAATGGACGGAACCACCTGAAGTTCTCTCAAGAACTTCCTCATCCAGACAGCTTCTTTTGCGGCATCAGATGCAGCGATGTATTCCGCTTCCATAGTCGAGTCAGCAACGGTTTCCTGTTTGGAGCTCTTCCAACACACCGCCCCTCCATTGAGGGTGAAGACAAAACCCGACATGGACTTGGAATCATCCTTGTCACTCTGGAAGCTGGAGTCAGCAAAGGCCTCAATCTGCAGGTCTTTTCCGCCATACACCAAGAACATCTCCTTAGTCCTTCTCAGGTACTTGAGAATGTTCTTTACTGCTATCCAATGTTTCTCCCCAGGGTTTGACTGATACCTGCTTACCACACTCGGTGCATAAGCCACATCCGGTCTGGTACACAACATCGCATACATTATAGAGCCTACCGCAGAAGCGTAGGGTATAATAGACATGCGATCCCTCTCCAAATCAGTCTTGGGAGACATCTCTTTGGAGAGGGTGATCCCGTGACAAGCCGGTAGATTACCGCACTTGGAATCTTCCATACTGAATCTCTTCAGTATGGTGTCGATGTACCTGGACTGCGAAAGTCCTAATATCCTCTTGGATCTGTCACGGTAGATCCGGATACCCAGAATGTATGAGGCATCACCCAGGTCTTTCATGGAGAACCTGTGTGACAAGAACCCCTTGACAGATTGTAGCATAGGAATGTCATTTCCTATTAAGAGAATGTCATCCACGTATAAAACGAGGAATACTACAGTTCTCGCTACAAATCTACAATAGATGCATGGTTCATCTGGATTTTTGATAAAGCCAAATTCCTTGACCGTCTCATCAAAACAGATGTTCCAACTCCGCGATGCCTGCTTTAGTCCATAAATGGACTTGGGCAACTTGCACACCTTTCCGCTGCTCCCACCCTGAATGAAACCCTCTGGCTGATCCATATAGACACACTCCTCTAAATGTCCATTTAGAAAAGCTGTCTTTACGTCCATCTGCCAAATCTCATAATCGTGGAAGGCAGCAATGGCAAGAAGGATCCGAATGGATTTCAGCATAGCTACTGGAGAAAAGGTTTCGTCATAGTCCAAACCAGGTCGCTGACGAAAACCCTTTGCTACCAGTCTAGCTTTATAGGTCTCAACCTGTCCATCTACACCAATCTTCCTTTTGAAGATCCACTTGCATCCTATGGGTTTTACCCCGTCTGGAGCAATGTCCAACGTCCATACTTTGTTGGTGTACATGGACTCCATCTCGGTCCGCATTGCATCCAGCCATTTTACCGAGTCGACGCTCTGAATGGCCTGCTGGAAGCTAGTAGGCTCATCACAATCTATGATGCAATCCTCTCTATCCCCGTCAATGAGAAAACCGTAGTATCTCTCGGGCGGATGAGACTGCCTACTACTCCTGCGGAGTGGCGTGGGAATGTCCTGATCTTTTGAACCCTCTGGTTCTACTAAGCTTTCAGTAATAGCTTGTGGTTCTGGAATTTCTTCCAGTTCTATTGCGCTCCCACTTATTTCTTTTTCTAAGAACCGATGTTCCAGAAAATGGGCATTACGAGAAACAAGGACTTTTTGTTCCTCTGTGTAATAGAAAAGATACCCCCTGGAGTTCTTTGGGTATCCCACAAACTTGCACAGTACTGAGCGTGCCTCGAGTTTGTCCGTATGCTGCTTTTTGACATAAGCTGGACATCCCCAAATCTTCAGGTATTGAAGGTAGGGTTTCTTCCCACTCCATAACTCATATGGTGTAGTAGGCACAGTCTTAGTGGGAACACGGTTCAAAAGGTATGCAGCTGTTTCCAGCGCATATCCCCAGAATGATCGCGGTAACTCAGCGTTACTCATCATGGACCGTACCATATCCAATAGGGTTCGGTTCCGTCTCTCCGATACACCATTTATGTTGCGGAGTGTATGGAGGAGTAAGCTGAGAGAGAATTCCATTCTCTTTTAAGTAACCCAGGAACTCGGCACTTAAGTATTCACCACCTCGATCAGA
Organism: Agapanthus africanus; assembly: GCA_030015575.1. NCBI lineage: Eukaryota > Viridiplantae > Streptophyta > Magnoliopsida > Asparagales > Amaryllidaceae > Agapanthus > Agapanthus africanus. Next base: position 131,646,035 of record CM057340.1, on the reverse strand, counting down.
TCTCAGTGCCTTGATACTCTTGCCTGTTTGATTTTCTACTTCAATCTTATATTCCTGGAACTTATCAAAAGCTTCGGATTTATGCTTCATCAAGAAGACATGTCCGAATCTTGAGAAATCATCCGTAAAAGTAATGAAGTAAGAATAACCGCTTCGCGCATGTGTAGATATTGGACCGCAAACGTCGCTGTGTACGAGTCCCAAGAGCTCGCTCGCTCTTTCTCCGTGTCCAGTGAACGGAGTCTTTGTCATCTTTCCATTGAGACAGGATTGACAAGTTGCATACGATTGATATTCGAACGAATCTAAATATCCTTCTGCATGTAACTTAGTCAACCTTCTCTCATTGATGTGACCCAGTCTACAATGCCATAAGAAAGTTTTATCGATTTCTGGAGACTTTCTTTTGTGTGTATTCTGGACATTGAAAATCAGTGGCTGGTTTAATACGTATATACCGTTGTTCAATGTACCTGACCCAATCAAAACTTGATTAAGGTGAATGTTCACTACATTACTTACAAATGCAAATTCATAACCTTCTTTAGATAATAAAGATACAGAAATGATATTACAGGTTGCATTTGGTACATAATAACAACTACGTAAAACCAAAAAGTGTCCATCCGACAATCCCAGGTGATAGTCCCCCACGGCCTCAGCATCCATGCTAGCACCGTTTGCAACTCTGAGGGTCATGTCACCTGCCTTCAAAACTCTACGCTTTCTCAACGCCTGCAAAGAATTACAGATATGAGATCCTGATCCGGTATCCAATACCCAGGATGTAGAGTTTATTGATAGACAGTTTTCAATAACATACACACCTGAAGCTGAAGCCGCAACTCGCTTCAAATCCTGTGTTCTGGCCTTCCAAGCCTTGCAATCCTGTTTCCAGTGACCACTTTTGTGACAATAGAAGCATTCTTCCTTCCCCACTAGCTTCCCCGCTATCTTTGTTGCTTTTCCTTTTCCCTTCGTATCCACTTTACCGACACCGCCTCTTGGTTTGGCGGGGGCTTTCTTCTTCTTGCCCTTGGCTTTCGCCCTGGACCTAGAAGAGGAAGATCCTCCTACAAACAAAGTGGATGTCTCCCTACCCTTCTGTAGGGTGCCCTCAGCAGTCCTCAACATGTTCAGAAGCTCGGAAAGTTCAACCTCCTTTCCTTGCATGTTGAAGTTAAGAATGAACTGGGCGTAAGTGGAAGGAAGGGACTGGAGAATCAAATCAGTATAGAGTTCATTCTCCAACGTGGTCCCAAGGTCCACGAGCTCCTCAATGTAGCCAATCCTCTTAAGCACGTGTTCCGCTACCGATGATCCGACGGCCAACCTTGCCCAAAAAAGATTCTTCGAAACTTCGTATCTTGCGATACGAGACTGCTCTCCATACAGTTCTTTTGTATGAAGAAATATGGACTCTAGGTCCATATTCTCGTGCCTCCTCTGATGTTCGTTGTCCATCGAGGCTAGTACGAGGCATCTGGCCCTCGCGCAATCTATCTCCCATGTCTTACGGATTTCTACATCCGCGACGCTGGAGGTGGGACCTGGGACAGGGGGAGCTTTGGTGGTAAGTACATACCCCAACTTGTCATAAGTGATTGCAATCTTGACATTCCTGAGCCAATCTTTGTAGTTTGGCCCTGTCAGTATATTTTTATCTAGTAATAACTTAAGTCCGGTCATCTTGAATGGTCGCTGCAATTAGGAGAGAGAAAAGAAACACTTTAGCATGATGCTCTTGCAAGTTTAGAGTGGTTTTTAGTTTGTCTAAACTGGATGGCTCCCACTGTCTCTCGAATCCCTTCTCAAACAGTAAAGAAAAGATTAGTCAGGATCAATCTCACCGTACAATACTTGCTTAACCGTTCAGCCAGGCCAGTGTCGGTACTTCGAGGGAGGTTTTCCAACGCTTTTGCGAAGTTCCTTAATTAAGTAACCTCTTTTCCCTGTCGGCGTAGCCCCGCTAACACCTTTCTAGACACATACTAAGTTTATAGCATTGATCGTTAAGTGAGAGTTTTCCCGAGGAGTAGCATATACTCACAGTAGGATCGGGATCCAAATATCATCGCGTGATAAAACCGAAGGAATCCTACCAGAATCATCACACTCCAAATGGTATGCAACGCTAGCAAGTTTCAGTACTTATGAAACTCCCGATGTGGATTTTTTCCCCATGCTCTTATGACCTTGGCGTGAGGTCAAAATGTCATAAGTCACATGTCAAGTTCTTCCCATCATTATCCTGGTTAATTTGAACCCACCCGTACCTACCCTTGACGTAGGCCAAAACGGCAGTACGACTGTCTCAAACCAACGCATTCTATCTATGCAACAGATAAATATCCGGCAGCTACCAATCACTATGCCTTGGCGTGAGGTCAAAATACATAGCTTGAATACTACCGTATATTTAACTGAAATGATGGAGAGCTACGGATGGTTTTGGCGAAACCGTAAACGTAGTGAACTTGATATAATCGATGGAACGAGATAGCTTTTAAAAGGAGTGGTTCAAGCTCCGCGTTTAAAAGTTTAGTTTGAAAAGAACCGAGTGGTTTTCAAAGTGTTCCAATCGACTTTTACTTGGTTTATTTTCTTGCATTAGTTCTTTTAATGCGTCCCATCATTTAATCCTACCATTGCAGAAAACAACCAAAATATGACGTACGCTTATGCCATTCGCATTCGCCACGGGGCCCCGTCATCACCCGTTAGGTTACTTAACTAACGACAGAGCGGGGGCTGGGCTAGCGCGGCTGTAAAACATAAGCAACGCCTAAATAGTTATCATATATAAGTATATAGCAATGATAGACATTACAGATCACAGATGAATACATTGGATATACTAGGAATCCGCAATCCGTTCGAGCCTGCAACGAAAAGCGGATTACACGGTCACGGTGAATAGCCAATACCCCACCCAAGACCCCTACGGGTGCGGCAAACTACCCGCCAAGTACCCGAAGCGAAGCAACCTCCCTCAACACCGTGAGTAGGCCACTCGGCACTTCGAGATACCCGGTAGTTTGTGCACCCCCTCCATGGGTCTATCCTAGGAGCAAAAACAGTAAAAAGAATTATACAATGACGGCTACAACCCCGACCCGGTTGTGCGGCCATACAAATAATAATATTATATCAATTTACATATTACAAATGAATGAAAGAAAAGGCAACACTCATCTCACATCCACCCCGGCTATTCACCCGCGACAATCCAACCCATTCATATACACAAACCATCATCAAACACAGATCACAGATATGTATAACCCCGACTAATCGACATATAGCGATTAGCCGACGTTCAATACATGCAAACATCACAGATATAACCTTTGTAGTCAAAGTGTAGTGAAGTTCGAAAAAAAATACGGATTTATAGGCCCCCAAAAATAAATTTTTATTCTGGAAAATCTGGGCACATATAACATATCTTAAAAATCCTAAAACCAAGCCAAAGATACACTGCACCAAACTCGACCCAGTGAGGAGTCCAAACGGCGGCGGTTCCGCGGCAATAGCGTGCTATTGCCGCGGAAACACAGCGGTTTAGACGACTCACTGGACCGGATTTTGTGGTTATCTTTAAAAAACCCTGAGACGATTTTAGGAATATAACAAATTTTGTTTTGACCACAAAAAAATTTAATAGAAACTAGGGCTTTTGAAATTTTGGTTTTTGGATTTTTCGGTTTCGAACTTCGTTACACTTCACTACCTAGCTAGTTTATGTTTAGTTAGGCTCTGATACCACTGTAAGTCCACGTTGCCCACCCCGGTACTTGCGGGGAGGCGGAAAACGGAATAAAAATCGGATTTTTATCAACTTAGGCAACATGGACTAGACTTTAAAGGATCTTTGCTAAACAAAAACTTGCTAAAGCTAAGTACAAACTAGCTAAGTACTAGAAAGGTTATACCTTGGGCTTTAAGTCCTTCTCTCCTTGCTCCTTGGAGTGGTGGAAGGAGGTCACCTTGGTCGTCTTCTCCCGTCAAAGAAAGATCCACCCGAAAGCCTCAACCTTTGGCTTCAATTCCACGCTAGAAGTAACTAGGGTGCAAGAAGTGCTAGTTTTTGAACCCTAGATGAGAGTAGAGATGATCAAGAGAGGGTTTTTCTCAAGCTCAAGTGTTTCTCAACACATGAGAGGGAGAGAGCTTGAGGGAGAGGAGGAACAAGAGAGAGAAAAGATATGATAGAATGAGAATAATGTGAGCCATTCTCACTAATATGTGCATATTATTTTAATTAAATAATTAGCTAGATAATTGTCATGGTTAATCATGACATGACCATTATCATTTCAATTTGCAAGGATCAAAAAGCATCTTCCAAAAGAAATGATGATGGTCAAAGTGTCAACCTAGGTCAACAAGTCAATGAAGTCAAATGGTCAACAACCATGACCATGCACAATTATTAAACTAATTATCAATTAACTATAATACACACATAAGCATTAGGGTTAATAAAATGACAATAGCCATTAACCCTAATCAAGGTCCTCTCCCTCTGTCTCAAACAACTGTGTATACGCACCCGCATTCGTGATCCGAGGAACACGAATACAATGAGAAAAACCAATCCCAAATCATATACTAGGATCCGGCTTAAACCAAAGCCCGCTAGTATAAACTGTCCGGACAGCAAACGTGCACAAGTGCGCGGATGCGAACGAACCCTGTCGCAAAACCATGCGACCTCTACTCATTTTGCCTAAAGGCGAATAGCTCTCTGTGTGGGACTCTAAAGACTCGACACTACGCTGGCAGTGGGTTTAACCACAGACCGCAAGCGGCACTAGCTGTACGTAACGGTCCCCAGGTAGATGTCGATAAGAAAACTGACGAGGTGAACCCCATCTGAACTCCTACTGAGCCTGTATGTGACAGTCTCCGTACAGTCCGGTCTGTTCGTCTGATACATCGCATGGCGGGCCTAGGGGCGGTGAACGTCAGTCCCCTAATAGCGGTACAAGTCGTGTCGGAGTGTAGCCCAGAACACCCTGAGATAACACTTGAAACCTACCAGTATATCTCGCTTGCCCTGGCCAGGGACTACTCGTGTAATGGCTCTCCTGGACACAGCGCGATGTCAACCCCCAATACCGGGAGAGACGAATCCTGTCTAACCGTCACTGCCTCCAAGTGCTTCGGGACTGCACCCAAAAACTACCTGTTTGCACGACTCCTTTGAGCCGTGGTAGGGTAGTAATCAAAGTGCAGTGGGAACACACTCGAGGCGAAGTGACAGTGTCAAGTCAGCGGACTAAGCTGTACTCATGTTACCTGGGAACTGATAACTGACGATAGGTATACTACCAACCAACAGTTCCCGACGAGTCCTGTCCAGTATACTCGTAACCTAACGAGCACCTGCATACTATCCCAAGTACTACGTACTAACGGCTGTGGGACAGACCGTCTCCCACACTGGGATGAGAAGCGCATACGCTAGTCTACTCCAGAGTATCGATGCCCTGTCTCGATAGTCCAACGACCAGGGACCTGTATAAGGATGTGCTTATAGATTACCCAGCTCCCACGAGTGCGAGCGCCATCACAACGCTGGTAATCAAGCAAAGATCCTAAGGGCTCTACTAATATGTATATCAGCAATATGCTAAAAGAAACACATGCACATATTAAAGCAGAGACAAACCAAGTAGTATACTACCATTTCGAGCAAGATTGTATATACAACTGTGAATATCCCAAGCTTCCATCAAGTAATATACAAACTAGTATGATACAGTAATGGCCTCTAGGGCATATACACTAACAGAAACGGCCAGTCATGTGAAGACCGACCCCTTAGCAGGAGAAACCGCCTTGGTGACTTCAGGAGTAGGAATGGCTATCCGCTTCGGGATAACACCTTCTAGTATTGCGGGCTTCTTCATGGGCCCGTTAGAGATTTGGCCCAGTCTGTTGAAAACCGAGGCGCTGGATTTGGGCGACCCGTTGAGAGGGGCCGCAGTAGTTGCAAGCCGATCAAAGACCGACTTCTTCGGATCTTCTTGCGATGGTACAGGAGCGCTGAAGCTCGTTGGCTGGATCATGGTCCCGAAGAATAGCCCAGTGGTGGATTGGGTCACTTGTTCCACCGGCATTGTGAAAAGGGAGGCCGCTTGGGGCCCGTAGGTTACTCCTCCAGATGAGGCGGTACAGGATTTGCAGTTGCAGTTGGAGCAGTTAGAGGCCATTGATGTTCTTTTTTCTGCACGGGAGCAAAACCAAATCTTAGTACCTCGAACCCAAGGGCAATCATATTAAACCTCTATTCGTTCGCAAACACGACACACGAAGTGTGGAGTGGAAAGAGGAAAAGGTCTCACCGGGCATGCCAGAATCTGTTCTCCGCCGAAAGACGCGACCAGGACGTTGGGATCATCCGCCCTGAATTTCGAGGGCAGATGCTATTTGGTACTATCCGTCCACCTCTCCGAAGATGCCAAGTTGATTTATAACACCATGTATCGAAGATTTAAACGGATGCGGCCGATGTAGCAGACTTCGTCAGATTCCCCCTCGTTGAGGGGTTTTTGATTATGGGGACGCTCTTCCCTGCAGGCGCAAGCCCCTGCAGTTAATTACGCTACCGCATCGCGGTAACCACTTTCTCCTTATCCAGATGGTCATTTCGTATCGTGTGTGTTTGTTTTGTTTTTGGTTGCCCGTGGATTGTATACAGAGACTAATTTATGTTGTCGCCCGTAGGGCGTGGATTAGTCCAAATCCGTATTTTCTTAGATTTGGGTTTCGGGTTGGGTTTAAGGATGCGTTAGTCTCATTTGAGACTAAGATCAACTTAAACGTTTGTTAAGGACACGTTAGTCTAATTTTAGACTAAGATCAACTTAACGGGATCATTTAGATCCAAAAAAAGAAAATTTGAGCTCTATTGTTTTAGTTTAAGGACTTTGCGGTCCAAAGGTTTAAGGACATCATAGTCCATGAGTTTAAGGACCCTACAATCCATAGTTTAAAGACATCATAGTCTGTAAAGTTTAAGGACATCATAGTCCATGGGTTTAAGGACCCGAGAGTCCGAGGTTAAGGACATCATAGTCCATGGGTTTAAGGACCCCACAGTCCAAGGTTAAGGACATCATAGTCCAAGGGTTTAAAGACCCCACAGTCCGTGGTTAAGGACATCATAGTCCATAGGTTTAAGGACCCCATAGTCCCTGGGATGTCTGGTTGTCGGGACCCATCACCTCTCTGAAGACGTTGAAGGATTACAACGACAAATATCAGAGGAGTGAAGAGATGTACCCTTGAACCAATGTTGATTGGAAGATCTGTTGTCCAATTTGGGACTAAGATCTAAGATTTATGAGCATATGGGCTCGATTAATCTGAGATAGGGTTCTGTGGCCACTTTGGGCTCAGCCTATTTAGTTAAAATGTTGAACATTTAATAATGTTGAGCATTAGTTTGAGTTATGACAATTATTTTTGTCTTTTATTGAATGCTGAGCACTCATCATAGCTCTGGGCTTTATTTATAGAACATTTATGTTCTTTTAGCGCACACGTGAGGAGCACGTGTTGCGCTTGACGATGAGCACCAGTTAATGAGCGTAGAGCGCTTCTTGTGATGTAGCGCACACGAGAGGAGCACATGGCGCGCTTGGCGCTGAGCGCCAGTTCAAAGAGCGCAAAGCGCTTCTATTTAAGTAGCGCATACATGGGGAGCACGTGGCACGCTTGGCGGTGAGCGCCAGTTCAAAGAGCGCAGTAGCGCACACGTGAGGAGCATATGGCGCGCTTGGCATTAAGCGCCGGTTCAAAGAGCGCAGAGCGCTTCTGTTTAAGTTTGGAGCGCTAAGGCTCTGCTGCGCTGTGCGCTAGATTTGGAGCGCTGGGGCGCTCTTCTTTAATTGGAGCGCTAAGGCTCTTTTTAGGCAGCTTTGTGCCCTGAGAATTAAATTCTCTCTATAAGAGACTTTGTCTCGTGGATCTAAGAACAAAGTTATTATTTTTTATAGGAGATGTTTCAATCTCTTATGCTTTTGGTGAAAGGCTATGCCTTTATGGATTTATGATCCCAAGAGAATTGAATTATTCTCCCCCCCCCCCTTTTTATAACGAGATATTACAATCTCTGAAAGATAATTTGTCTTATAGATCTATGATCTGAAGAAGATTATGTTCTTCCTCTTATTTTTTTATGATGAGATACTTTGATCTCTGTTGTGAAAGACCTTGGTCTTATAGATCTATGATCTTAGAAAAAGAAGTAAATTCTTCTTTTATATGAGATGATTTCATCTCTCTGTTCTTTTTTACCTTGAAGAGAGTTTTCTTTTTCTGAGAACTTGCTCTTTGTCTTTAAAATTTTTCAAAGTTTATGGGGGGGTTCCTCTATCTGTTTCTGTATATAAGACTAGAAATCTTAAGTCCTTTTTATAGCGAAGGCTGATCAGTTAAAGAGATCTTTTCTCTAATTGATTTGGGGATGTTTCCCCCGTTGAATCTTTGATCCAAGGGTTTCTGATTTACAGAAGGCAATCTTCTTGTTTTTAACAAGATTGGGAAATCTTTTCCCATATAGAATTTATTCTGTATTTTAGTGATTTTTAATCACTTTTGGATCATTGATCCAATGGTGCTCTGATTTACAGAGCACAATCTTTTTGTTTGGAAAGATTTTGAGGAACTTTCCTTAACAGAATTTTATTCTGGTCAATTGATGATTTATCATCTTTATTGGATCTTTGATCTGACGGTGGGGATCATTTAGTTCCAGCACTAGCGCACTCGTGCTTTGCACGTGAGTGCTGCTTCAGAGCGCTGGCGCTCTTTGCGCAGCGCACTCGTGCTTTACACGTGAGCGCTGCTTCAGATCGCTGGCGCTCTTTACGCCAGCGCACCCGTGCTTTGCATGTGAGCGCTGCTTGCTGGCGCTGGCGCTGGCGCTCTTTGCGCGAGCGCACTCGTGCTTTGCACGCAAGCTCTTCTTCAGAGCGCCGGCGCTCTTTGCCTTAGCGCGCTCGTGCTTTACACGTGAGCGCTGCTTGCTGGCGCTTTATGAAGCGCTGCTTCATTTCAAATTTCGAAAATTTGAACAAAGCTTTGCTCTGATTGAGGGAAAAATACCCTGTTCAGACTTGGTATCGTACCATCTGCATTGGAATATAAAAAATGGGGCAGCCTTATGAATGTATGAGACCGCTATAATCTGCTCAAGAACATCGTAATAGGAATTTCCTTTGTCGTCGAAGATTGCGACGCCGCTATTTTGCGTAGCTCTAATGCGTTCCGCTTTCGATCTCAAATTTATAGCCAGAAACCCCGTACCCGTTGTAAAATGTAGCTGCAATCAATGGACTGATTACAAAGTCCTGGACCTCTCTATCAATCTGTTCACCGCGATTCATTTGTCCATCAACTTCCTCTCTACACCAAGCGACGAAAGTGCATCTCTATTCTTCCTCGATTCTTTCATCCGACCACATCTTAGGATTTGATCTCTTGATTATAGTTTTGTGTGCTCTGTATATTAGTTAGATTATACTCAATTTCAAACGGTTTAAATGGATGAAATTAGAAAAACTTACTCTGCATATTTAGCAAAACATCCGCTATTTAGCAAGATGAACACATGTAAACCGCCAATGAGATCGTAAGACCCATTTTTTAAGCTTTTCTGCTCCAATTGGACAGTCAAGAACACGCGGCGGTTTGTTCAGCTTCGTCCTAACATCGTCGTTCAGGAAACGAGCATAAAAAGTCGTCACTTCTTCTAAGAGATAACCTTCCGCTGTCGAATCTTCAGGACGATACTTGTTGCGGATATAGTTTTTTAAAGTTAATAGATATCTATTGAAAACAATAGATATTAATAATCCACGATAATGTTTTGCAATGTAAATGATTAATAACAAACATTTTCATAGCTCTCGATGGGATACATCCAACGGTAATACACCGGACCGCCAATCTTGACCTCGGTTGCCAAATGGATGGACATATGAACAATAATGTCGAAAAATGAAGGTGAAAAGATAGTTTCGAGCTTGCAAAGGATCATAGGAATTTCTTTTTTGAGCTCTGTTATCTCATTGACGTCAACGTTTTTGGAACACGGTTGTCGAAAATACGTGCAGAAGTCGTTAAGAACGAGACCAATTTCGGATTTTACTGATGTTCTCATGCATAAAAGAAGAAGATGTTGCATCAATATGTGGTAGTCGTGGCTCTTGAGTCCTACGATTTTTTCATTTTCTACTTGTACCTGTTTGGAAATGTTTGATGAGATACCATCAAAGACTTTCAATTCTTTCAACACCCGAAGGAACCGCCACTTCTCCTTTTTGTCCAGATTGTAGATTGCTGGTAGGATCTCATAATAACCTGGTTTACCAGCCATAGGTTGAGAATGCAATTCTTCTTTAATGGACAAACCATCCAAATCCGTCAAATCACGACGGGCGTTGAGATTGTCCTTCGTTTTTCTATCCTTACAAAACAGAAGATTGATGACGTGTTCAGAGACGCCCTTCTCGATATGCATAGCATCTAAATTGTGGTGGAGCGGTAGATTGGACCAGTACGGAAGTTGAAATAAACCACTTAATTTCTTCCAACCAGTCTTCGTCTTGCCATTGAACAATTCTTCATTCTTTCTGAATCTGTGAGTTATAAGCAAGAAGTTTCGGTGGCCCATAAATGACTCTTTTCCGCTAAACTTCAAGCATACATCACTCGTATGCGTGTGACAACTGGGGCAAGCAAGCTTACCTTGAGTTGTCCACCCCGACAGCATGTCATAGGATGGAAAATCATTAATAGTCCACAACAAAACAGCCCGCCTCTGAAAAAATTGTTTACCATCTGCGTCATAGGATCTCACACCAGGTTCCCACAACCACTTTAACTCATCGATCAAGGGTTGAAGGTATACGTCGATATTTCTCCCAGGAGACGATGGAACGTCGATTAAAAGCGCCAACGTAAAATAAGACTGCATCATATCCCTCCATAGCAGCAAGTTGTATATAGTCACCACAATAGGCCAAGCGCTGTGAGTACACTCGCCACGAACCATCCCAAATGGACTAAAACCGTCGCTCGCAATTCCCAGCCTCACGTTATGAGGGTTTGTGCCGAATGAAGGATTTTTCATCTAAAAATTTCTACGACATCGAATCTCTAGGATGACTCATTTTTCCCTCTTCACGTGGCACTTTATAGTGCCACTTCATTTCGGATGTCGTCTACTCACATATAAATAACCGTTGCAGCCTCAATATTAATAGAAAATGACGAAGAAACTTCACGGACACATCACTCGACTGAGTGGTCTTTCTTAGGCTTGAATCGGCTGGTCCCGCATACGGGGCAGTTTCTGAGTGTTGCATGTTCATTCCGGAACAAAACACAATCATTCTCACATGCATGTATCTTATAATACTTCAAGCCAATATTTGTGATTATTTTTTGCTCCTCGTACCAGCTCGGTAGCACTTCATTTCTGTTGGGAAAAGCTTCCTTCAGGAGTTCTAAGAGATCAGTAAAAGACTGGTCACTCCATCTATTCTTACACTTGGAAAAGACATACAAAAAATGACAGTTTTGAAAACCCTTTGTAATTTGGATATAGAGGGATCCTAGAGTCAGCCTTATACTTCTCCAATAACGAGGGTCTAGTGCTTTCCGTATCATAAGGAAGTCCGGCGGTATATATAAGGTCATCCATGTCATCGATCGGCGTGAATACAGCATCATCATCTTTGATGACTTCGTCTTCTTCAAACTGCCATTCCTCTTCCTCCTCTTCTTGTCACTCTGCGTTTTCCGTTTCGATGAATTCATTTCTCGTCTCTTGCACCCATACCTCGTCTCTCGTTACAACGACTTTTTCTCTGTGAAGTTCCCACGTTGTGTAATCTCTAACGAAACCGTATCTCATGATGTGTAACTCAACTTCCTACTTTTTGAGCAATCTCTTATTCATACACTTAGAGCAAGGACAATAGATTTTGTGCTCTTTCGGTAATCTAAGACATGCATAGGCAAAATCGGTGAAAAGCTAACACCATCAACAAAAAAGCGGTTGACTCTCGAGGGAGCATCAACATACATCCAACTCTTGTCGTGGAGGTATGAGAATGCCATATTGGAACATCTCGAACGAAGTAAGGTTCCTATAAACAAGACGCATCGAATTAAGATTCTTTGACAGATACACGATAGACAGGATACTAAGAAGCGTTAGTGCTAGGTTTAATTAACAACTTGGTTAATTTAAGTTTCAATTAACGGTTTAGCTATAAAGATTATCAAGGACCGAGAGCAAATGCTCATAAGTAGGGAGTTCGATTCTTCTTCCAAGAAAGATTATGATGATATTAAATGTTCTATATTGGATGTCGTGGGTAGCGGCTATCGAGGGTAAGGCTCCTATCCCATTAAGAATGTATAAAGCATATACCCATTCACTTGTGCTTTCATCTGTTTCGAGAAAATTTCGACAGCACCTCCTCGCTGTTCTCTGAGTACACTGTAATAGAATACATAATCGTTTTAATACTGTGAAACACCATTGAAACGAACATCTAATCTATCATTGTACACGGAGAACCAGTGGAAAGGTACCGACGAAATATCCCGAAACGAATGAAAAACACAAGTGAATGCAGGTATCTGCTTTATACATTCCTAACTTGTCCACACGGGACAAATCTATCGGTTATCATATGATCGAATATTAATTCTCGTCACATAGACTACACGGCAATTGTTAGAAACCAAACGATAGCATTCGTTGTTTAACAACTTTCGTGTAGTTTTATATCACGAAGAACACCGAAGGTATGTTAACCGATAGACGGGAACTAAGTCACATTTTCATTTTCGCATATGATGGGCTACGATAATATGAAAATATCATGTTTTCATCGACTATCATACGCGCAAGTTAAATATTTAATTTGAACTAGTTTTATGTTTACGTTTCTATTTTAATGTGTTGGAGTTTCTATTTTAAGGTAAAGTTTTTAAAACTTAGGGTTTTCTTAATCAAGTTTAATATTTTGGACTTAGGGTTGGGATTAGGGTGGTATTTGACAAGAGTTCAATGTAAAGAATAATGATCGAAGATGAATTATGATTTGGCATTGTACGTGTGTAACATTTCTGAAATTGTTATGCGAATTTTTCCGTTTTAGGGTAAAATAGTCAGTATTTTCCGTTTTAACCCGATTGTAATCAAACCTCTGTACAGACTTGACTGCGCCTAGTTTAACTAGAATAGTGCTAGTGCGCGGGCTTTGGGGGTCAATTGGAAGTTTTGGTTCATATTGAGTTTTTCCCTAATTAAAATATAATTTTAATGTGTTATTTATGCACTTAATTAAATGTTAAAGTTTGTGCATTGTTTTTTTTGCCACATTTCCTCCAATTCTTGACATGGCCGAAATCAATTTGTAGTGGGCTTCATTTGTCATGAGGGTGAGTCATTTGTTGGTAGCTTCTAGTTTGATGTGGTGGCTTTAGTTTGCTTCTAGATTGCATGACTCATTCTTGTGAAATTAATTCCTTTTGTAATTCTTAAGATTTTTATGTTGATCTTTTGTGGATGAGATTCATTCTTATGGTCACCTCTTGACTTGGATATGCTCACCCTCCCCACTCTTGGCCAACCCCACCCATTTCAGCCCTCAAAATGGCCGAGCCCCATTTTGATGAGAAAGATTATTCATTTGCAATTTCCAAGTTCAATTTCGTCACCCCAAAAGGCAACCTCAATTTACCTTCACCCAATAACTTGGGTGCCTTGAGACAAAATATTCTACACTCTCTCTACTTCAATCATGGACATGTCGGCTAGCAAACTTCATGTCCGAGTTGCTTCGGTTTGAAACGGGAGCCCGTATAAAGATTTGTTGACATGGTGCCAATTCGACGAGGAGACCGGAGATCGGAGATGCCGCGAGAAGCATGGAATGATAGCTAAAGACCGAAGGACACGGATCGATCGGTATAATTTCTTAAACCACTTTACAGTTTACTAGTATATGGTTACTGGTACGATTGGGAGTTTTAGGCTTGGCGGTGTTCATGAATAGTGACTATAGTTATGTTAGGCTATGTTTTCCGGTATTTGGATCCTTGGTTTTGAGTTATGGTATTGTATTTGGTCGTTGGATATTTGTACGTCAACGACGAGGGTCTTTTAGTTAGTTTTGCAGGTGTAGGCTATAGGTTCTAACCTATGAGCGCACCGCGTGCCGTATTGGATTTCGGAACTTGATATTAATAGCTTTGCGATTTGGTATTGATTGTAGGTACCTTCGCGTGGATTCCGAGACGACGAAGCACATCGACTTCGGCTAAGAGAGGAGAATTGTTGTGAGTAGATTTAACATCTATAGGGGAATCGCCCGCATGACGTTATACGTCAGGGCTAGATATGATATGATATTAGCTACATGTTTATATTGCACATATAGATATTGTGCATAAAACTTCATTGCATATTATTACTTGTTGTGCTTAGACTTGTACCCTTGGACACTGCACTATTATTGACGGTTCATGCTGCACGAGCACTGATTGTATGCCACTCACACCGTCAATAATTGCTATGACACGCACAACACCTATGCATATGTGATATTGTATTGGCTAGGGACTGTTGTCCTTATTTTTATTGTGCATATGACATATAGTATACCTGTATACCTACATGCTTACACATATGCCTTGACATGCCTACATGCTAGTTACTTATATACCTATATGGTATTGTACCATTAGTGATAGATATATACACATATGAGATATAGCTACGTGTACATCATGCATACATACTTATACATATACTTGGAGGGTATTACATCATTATTGATAGGTAGATACACATAACTTGCTATATCGACATGGTTACGCATACCTGGCTATAGCTACATGTTTACCTTTATTTGATGTTGTATGAACTTGGAGAAATTAGGAACCCGCATGATATATAATAAATTGTTGTAGTTAAATAACGGTTTTCCCTTCATATGCTTACATTACTGTTTTATGTTGCATATGTTATATTCATGGATTTTCGCATTGAGATACGGATTTCACATGATGTTTTCCGGATTTGAGAACCGTGGTGGTTTCATGAAATTATGCAAGTATTCTTATTCTTTACTTGATATTTGGATGCATCCACTCAGAAATTTGTTTTTAAACTGATACGGAATCGAGAGTGTGGATGTTGGGGCACTTAAGATTCGGAGGACGTATATACCGATACATGGAACACAAGTGTCGAGGTGAGACAATTGGGTTTCGAGGAATGTATAGATATCAGAAGACCGATATGTGGATCACGGGTGTCGATACCGGACACTTACGATTCAAGGAACGTATGAATATGAGAAAGACCGATACGTGGATCACGAGTGTCGATACGGGACACTTACGATTCGAGGAACGTATGGATATGAGTATTTATATGTCGATTCTAGTCACATGTTTCCATGATATTTTTACTCCTAAATATATATAACAGTGGAATGGGACGCTGTTATATATATATATATATATATATATATATATATATATATATATATATATCAGTGGAATGGGACGCTGATATATATGTATACATATCTAATTTATATACATCATCATAATAATCTTGCAATTATACTTATTCATTACCTGGGATTTACTTGATGTTGGACACTCAGGATATGAGACTTACATGATATGAGGGCCAATTTGGGGGCCGATTTGAGGAAATTGGGATTTGGATTTTCTAGATGGACACTGGTCCTGCCACGATGAGCATTCCGTGAGGATGACATATTTTATCCCATATCCCGTATTTATTTTATATGCATTACTTCATGTATTAGTAGTACCTGATAGAGTACCTTACATGACCGTTGCATACAAATTGCCATTTATTATTCATGTATTAGTAGTACCTGATAGAGTACCTTACATGACTGTTGCAAACATGATTTACTATACCTTTATTTCAAAGCTTCACCTCTTTATTTCTTAAAAAGGTTTAGATTTCTGGGTTTCGGATTATTTGAATTACGTTACGCCTGTAGATGTTGCATGATTTAAGTGTTGGTCGCGAGCTAATGTTTTGGGTCGTGACAAAGTTGGTATCAGAGTGCTAGGTTTAACCTTGGTTTGGGTTTAGGTTTGACTATATGGAGTCTAGGGCGTATATATTTTGGAACCTAGGTTTAACCTTACGGAACATAGACTTGAACAAGAGGGTGTTAGACCCAAACTTTCGTTACATAGGCTAGCCCTGATTGATGGAGTAGGTAGCTTGAGTAGAGTGGCGTACCGTACGTATATTCCGCGGCATATTTACGATACGATACTCCACTTAAGAAAACATAGGATGTACATATCTTGAGATTGGTGATTCTCTTTGTTTTCCTTGATTATACATCCATTTGAGATCCTTGATTCTATTCGTTTAACTCCATTTAAATTCTTTCGGAGTTTAACTCCACGATAAAAAAAATTTAGAGTTTAACTCCACGATAAAAAACTTTTTGGAGTTGAAATCCATTTAAAATCTATTTGGAGTTGAACTCCATATTTAAAATTCCTTTGGAGTTTAACTCCACAAAAAAATTTCTTTTGGAGTTGAACTTTATGTAAAAATAAAAAAAAAATCATTTTTTTCGGAACCCTTTTTACCCCCATCACATGCTAGCACGTGAGGGGGGGCTCCCATTTAATGGGAGCCCTTTTGGCCTCTCTCACAAGCTAGCATGTCAGGGGTCACATACTAGCATGTGACATGCAAGCATGTGACCCTCACATGCTAGTCACATGCCAGCATATGACCATCACATGCGAGCCACATGTGACCCTCGCATGCTAATCACATGTCAGCATGTGACCCTCACATGCCAGCCTCACATGCTAGCATGTGAGGGATCTCATGTGAGGGGTCACATGCTAGCATGTGCATGTGTGAGGAGGCTCCCATTTAATAGGCCTCCCATTTAATGGGAGCCCAGGTTCTTCCCCTTATTTTTTTATTTTAATTTTTCATTTCTTTTCTTCTTTCCTCCTTCTTTTCTTTATTTTAATCTTTTTTTACTTAATAAATAAATAAATATTAAATAAATAAAAATAAATTATAAATAATATTTTAAAAATTAGAAATCAAAAAAACGTTTCTCTAAATATTTATCCACTTATTTATTTTTGTTTTTTTATATATATAGAAAAATATATATATATATATCCTTTTTTTAAACAAATGGAACAAAAAAAACACACTCACGCATCGCATTGAGGTCGCATGTCCAGTTTGAACCGTCAATTGGAGGTTCTCTCGCTCCAAAACCGAGGGGTAATTAACGGCGGCTTAGTCCGCGGCTGCCGGAGATTCGGATCCCCACAATCAATAAACCCCAGTCTACCCTAGGCAGGGGGAATCTGTACTGCGCCTGACCAGTGCGCGCGTATTCTCATCTCAATGGGGTGACGAAAAACACTGTACAGATTCTGGCACACCCGGTGGGATCCAATCTCCCCTCCCATATTTCGGGTTAAACGTTTATGCGAACTCAATCAATATACATATCGATTGCCTATACTGAAATCATGTTTCTATTTGCAGGAGTTAACAATTTTCAGTTGCCATCTACAAACGCAAGTCGGTATTTGAACGAGTTTTCTCGGCCCCAGCAGGGGGAAAAGCCATCAACACCGACAAAGTAATAAGGCATCTCGGGCAAGCTCCAGCGGTGCCCCTGACAACTGCTCAATCGGATATCTTCTCTAAACTCCCCGTCAGATAATCAACACGTCGTTAAACTGGAAACAATCAATCACCACGTCATTAAACTGGGAATAGTCGACTTCTAAGTCGTTAAACTGGGAAAGTAAAAAAATGTGTAAATAAAAAAAGAAATGTGTAAATAAATAAATAAAATAAAAAGCCGAAATGATGGGGCGACTCGCAACAAAAACCAGCGAGTAAAATAAAAATGAAAATAAAGCCGAAATGATGGGGCAACCACGAATAAATAGCCGAAATGATGGGGCAACCACGAATAAATAGCTGAAATGAAAAACTGAAATGATGGGGCAATCGCGACCTTCACGATAAGAAAAACTGAAATGATAGAGCAATCGCGGTAGTAAAATAAAACCCTCTAAATAGCGAATGATGAGTCGCTCCTGGTATTTTATTCCAGTGTAGCGATGCAGACGCCAACCAAATTCCAAACCTCCAACGGCAAATGATGAGTCGCTTCTGGTACCATATTCCAGTGCAGTGATGTAGACGCCAACCAAAATCCAATTTCCCAAAATTCTCCCGGCCCTATGGTGAGGGTCACATGCTAGCATGTGCATATGTGGGGAGACTCCCATTTAATGGGAGCCCAGGTTCCCCACCCCCCTTATTTTTTAATTTTTCTTTTCTTCTTTCTTCCTTCATTTCTTTATTTTAATCTTTTTTATTTAATAAATAAATATTAAATAAATAAAAATAAATTATAAATAAAAAAATATGTTTCTCTAAATATTTATCCACTTATTTATTTTTGCTTTTTTATATATATAGAAATATATATATATATATATATATATAGAAATATATATATATATATATATATATCATTTTTTAAACAAATGGAACAAAAAAAACACACCAACGCATCGCATCGAGTTCGCATGTACAGTTTGACCCGTCAATAGGAGGTTCTCTCGCTCCAAAGCCGAGGGGTAATTAACGGCAGGTTAATCCACGGCTGCCGGAGATTCAGATCCCCACAATCAATAAACCACAGCCTACCCTAGGCAGGTGGAATATGTACTGCGCCTGACCAGCGCGTGTGTATTCCCATCTCAATGGGATGACGAAAAACACTCTACACCTCTATACGACGACGGCGAGCTTCGATGATGGCGAGCTTCGACGACGACCTAGTTTCAATGACAGCGATGACGAGCTTCGACGACGAGCTCGATCGGGTCTGGGCCTTTGACACCGAGCTTGACCTGGAAGGTGAGGGCTTTGAAGAGGATAGCCACGACGGAGACAGCAGGCAACTCCGGCGGCGGAAGAGGCAGCGGCGACGATTTTTGGTGCTTGGTGAAAAATTTGTGTGGGGAATGATCAGGGAAAATTGGGATGAGTATTGGGGTTTTATCTTCAGTGCGTTGTGGGACTCTCCATTATTTTTTATTAGTAACAGTTTGAACCGTGACCAAATCTTTTATAATCGTGACCATAATATGGTCGCGGTTATAACCATGATGAAATGGCCATTACTACTCGGCACATTTGGAGTAGTGTATTCGCTGCTGATATGGATAACTCTTTAAAAGACAAATCGACTTAGATATTGCGAAGATGTTAAAATTATTGTTTAGTGCAATAGGATTTTGATCTGCAAGTAATCTTACACCAAACTCATCAATTCACTCATTCATTGCCATATTTATTTATCAACCTTTGCATGTCATAGTTGAATTCACACATATGACACTTGAAGCTCATATTGGTGATACACTTAAATTTTATTTTCATGCATCCACTGGTACAATTTAATTTGATTAGTTGACTCCACTAACCCACAACCAAAATATAAAGGGAAGAAAAGACATAAGATTTCACACCTATATACAAATCCTATAGGTAAAAGATCAAAAGCAAGAAATGATGTGATGATGCTCGGTACTGAGAACTTTCCAGATCACGACACGTGGCAGATGACGTGTCTCAAGACTTACAGGAAAAGAATAAGAACGGTACATCGAAGGCGTACCCCGGGCCTTCGTCCCGAGGATGTTCCTGACCTTCAGTGGCTTCCCAGACCACTCCTATGCCCGTCTTACAAACAACCATTGGCTCACTTCCGAGCCCTCCTACACGCTGAGCTCCCTCATGCCTCTTAGCTCGCCTCCGAGCTATCACAGAACCAAGCTTGCTCGGCCTCCCGCTCGCCTCCGAGCCTCCCGCCGAGCTTAGCTTCCTCGGTCTCATCGACCGACCCAGAGCGCATACCATAAGCGTTCCGGACATGGCCCCGCAAATCTCGCCATACGCGAGATATCCACCGCCTCACGATCACGCGTCCCACGCCATCACGTTCCCCCATTAACGGGCGTATCTCACCATTAATGGAGGATCCCGCCATTCGTGCAGGCACGGCTCTGAGGGCGTAACGGCCGGCGTAAATCTCGCACCCGCCAGCCCATGGCTGCCACTATATATACCACCTCTCAGACGACTCAGGTATGTCAATTATTACCCAATAGGCCACTACTCTGCCCAAATACCTCGACTAACTTGATCGTCGGAGGGTCCACAGTGGTACAACCACCCCGGGACTTCCTTGTAGGTAGCTCTGCTTCATTCCAAATCAAGCCCATTGGGATCCACACACATCAAGAGGCAACCCTCAAATCCAATCTCAGCCACTCATCAACACTCGCAGCAGATCAACAGAAGACAACATCTGAAGGAGATCCAGAGCTTCATCAGTTGGCACCGTATGTGGGAATCGAAAATTCCGCTCAACGAAAGTTGATCTTTCGATCTCGAACACACGGCGAGTGATCATCGCAACGATCCAAGCATTAGCCGCCGTCTTCCTCACAACAGAGGCGCGGATGGATCCCCTCCTCCCCCGAACGCCATTCACGCACTGTCTGCGCAAATAGATCGGCTCGTGTCCGTCGTGGATACGCTTGTCCGTGTCCAAACGGAGGGAAAAGCTCCCCAAGTCGCCTCGCCCCCACCTTGGGAGCGACACATAGGGAGAGAAGACACTGCTCATGCCGGCACATCCAAGCATCGCCACGCTATCTCCGGCGGCCATAAATCCCCCGTGCCGACCAATTCGATGACCCGGTGGGCACCTCACAGCTCGACGCCGAGGTCTTATGAAAGAGCACCCCGCCTTGAGGGCCATCGTGCTCCTATCCCTCCCGAGGAGGTATCGGTCAGCTCGCCTGCTTCCAAGCATGGCCGGCGCCTTCTCCCTCGACGGGGTCGCACGGATAGGACTCACCACGGTAGCTCGAGGATGACCTTGCCAGGAGACCTGAGAAACCTCATCGAACGGAACCGGAACCGCGGCCAAGCATAGGTCGCCAGCAGCAGAGGCCATAAATCCGAGTATGCCGAATCCTCGGGATACCACGACCGACTCGATGCCCTCGAAAAGAAGATCGAGGGTATAAATCAGGAAAGTCATCCTTCCAGCGACGGGCTAGATACGCCGTCGACTCGCTCACGAAGCCCTTCACCGAGGAGCTACTCGCTGTCCACGTCTCCTCTAGAAACAAGCCCCCAAAGGTCTCCCTCTTCACCGAGGAGCTACTTCACCGAGGAGCTACTCGCTGTCCACGTCTCCTCGGCAAGGGGGTTGTACAACCCCGGGGACCTCCTCCAAATTGCGTACATCAGCAATTGGAGGAGGGGCGATCGGCGAGGAAGAAGACGGCCGATGTGATCCTCGGGGCGTTGAACCACGCCCCTGTACCTCTCCTCGGAAACGGACTGGTCGTATATATAGATGTCATCGGGAGTGATGATCTTTTCGATCGAATAGATGCACCCGTCCATCTCCAAAGAGCAATGCTGAAAAGTTGGCATCTCCTTCTCTATTTATAGCTTCCACAGAATCCCAAAGAGACCAAATTTGCGCCCTTATGGGCGCGAATCCTAAGATTCTCTCGATTCTTCCAATACTATACTGCCACGTGGCGGGTATCTCGTATTTCTCAGCGAATCGAAGTTGAAACGATGCGGATCTTGGAATGCCTCGCCTTACCTATTCATTTCTGCCACATGCCGCCCACGGTAGTTACCCTTCTCGATATTCGCACATCTAGGAAGGTCGGGCAGAGCCTCGCAAAACCGAGCAGCTTCCCTGCTCGGTCCATCCATGGATGGTAGTTCACTACCCACCGACGCCGAGGATCGAAGCCCTCGACAAGAGGCAACCGAGCAGCTTCCCTGCTTGGTCTAACCTTAGCGGGTAACTTCTTACCCATCTATGCTAAGGATCAAAGTCCTCGCCAAGAGGTAACCAAGCATCTATCATGCTCGGTCCATCCATGGCTGGTAGTTCACTACCCACCAACACCAAGGATCAAAGCCTTCGTCATGAGGCAACTGAGAAGCTTCCTTGCTCAGTCTATCCTTAGCGGGTAACTTCTTACCCATTAACGCTAAGGATCAAAGCCCTCGCCAAGAGGAAACAGATAATATACCATGCTCGATCCATCCATGGCCGGTAGTTCACTACCCACAAATGCCAAGGATCGAAGACCTCGTCAAGAGGCAACCGAGCAGCTTCCTTGCTCGGTCTATCCTTAGCGGGTAACTTCTTACCCATCTACGCTAAGGATCAAAGCCCTTGCCAAAAGGAACCGAGCATCTACCATGCTCGGTCCATCCATGGATGGTAGTTCACTACCCACCAGTGCCAAGAATCGAAGCCCTCATCAAAAGGCAACCAAGCAGCTTCCCTGCTCGGTCTATCCTTAGCGGGTAACTTCTTACCCATCTACGCTAAGGATCAAAGCTCTCGCCAAGAGGCAACCGAGCATCTAGCATGCTCGGTCCATCCATGGCTGGTAGTTCACTACACACCGACGCCAAGGATCGAAGCCCTCGTCAAGAGGCAACCGAGCAGCTTCCCTGCTCGGTCTATCCTTAGCGGGTAACTTCTTACCCATCTACGCTAAGGATCAAAGCCCTCGCCAAGAGGCAACCGAGCATCTACCATGCTCGGTCCATCCATGGCTGGTAGTTCACTACCCACCGACGCCAAGGATCGAAGCCCTCGTCAAGAGGCAACCGAGCAGCTTCCCTGCTCGGTCTATCCTTAGCGGGTAACTTCTTAACCATCTACGCTAAGGATCAAAGCCTTCGCCAAGAGGCAACCGAGCATCTACCATGCTCGGTCCATCCATGGCTGGTAGTTCACTACCCACCGACACCAAGAATCGAAGCCCTCGTCAAAAGGCAACCGAGCAGCTTCCCTGCTTGGTCTATTCTTAGAGGGTAACTTCTTACCAATCTACGCTAAGGATCAAAGCCCTCGCTAAGAGGCAACCGAGCATCTACCATGCTCGGTCCATCCATAGCTGGTAGTTTACTACCCACCGACGCAAAGGATCGAAGCCCTCGTCAAGAGGCAACCGAGCAGCTTCTCTGCTCGGTCTATCCTTAGCGGGTAACTTCTTACCCATCTACTCTAAGGATCAAAGCCCTTGCCAAGAGGCAACCGAGCATCTACCATGCTCAGTCCATCCATGTCTAGTAGTTCACTACCCACCAACGCCAAGGATCGAAGCCCTCGTCATGAGGCAGCCGAGCAGCTTCCCTGCTCGGTCTATCCTTAATGGGTAACTCCCTACCCATCTTTGCTAAGATCCAGAAGTCCTCAACCTCTGCGACGCCGACCAATCTTAAGAGCAGTTGTCGCTGGTCCTACTCAACGTATCGTCAATGAGCGATCGCCATCTTGACTTCGGGGCCACAAGGACATCGATCTTACACCGGCCTTTGTACACTTCAAATAATTGGATTTAACTCGACGCGCGATCGCCAACTAAAGGACCTACCACCGACCTAGCGTTCATCAGCCAAGCAAAATGAAGACATTTCCACGAAATGAAAACATTGCGACACAAATTTCTACAAAAGGACTTTATTCACAACTCGGGAGTCTTTACAAAGGTATTGTGGGCTCCTCAGCCTTACAAAATCGCCCGAAGGCTCATAAAATTCCAAAACAAAAAAAACAAAAAAAGAAGGCAGAGAGACTCAGGATTCAGGGCCGGGAAGGACCTCGACGTGCTCCGCGGCCACCTCGGGAGCCGGGGTAGCGGTTTGAGGGTCGGCGCCCACTGCAGGAGCTTCGGCACTGGTAGCCGGGGTGACCGACTTCTCCCCAATGCCCCCACCAGGGGTCTTCTCCCCAGCGGTGCTTCCGGCGGCATCTCCCTGGATCTCACCCTCGAGGGCGTACTCGAGCCGAAGCTTACCGTATGGAAACTCCATCATCAGCGCCTTGATGGCGTCGAGGGCATCATGCCAGGCGAGGGCTGAGGCTTCCGCGAGGTCGGCGTAGAATTGATCCGACGTCTTGTAGCTCTCCACCGCCTTCGCAGCCCGGAAGTCGGCGCGCCTCATCGCTTCCTTCATCGCCTCGTTTTCCCGCTTGAGGGTGTCCCGCGTCTTCTTCAGCGTGGCGGCGAGCACCCTGGCATCCTCTAACTTGGTTTCAATGACCTTGTTGGACTCCAACAAAGCCCGGATGTAACAACCCTAATTTTCCTATACAAATTTTTTTTCAAATATTTTTTTCAAAATCTATAAAGGGGTATTTTAGCCTGAGCACAAGATATAAGTAGTTAATTTACTTTTTAATTAAAAGTTAAAAGAATGTAACAACTCTATTTTTAGTGTACAAAATTTGCTTAAAAATTAATGTATACTTGGGGTATTTACTTTTACTGTTATTAATTTAAGTAATTAATTAGCTCCATAATTACAAGAAGGAGCTTGTAGCTCATTGGTAATACCTTGCACTGCTGAACCAAGCCACCAGAGTTCAAATCCCATACCCCATATTATTTTTAATATTGATTTTTTTAAAACCTTTAGAATACCAAGGGTTTACACGTGCATATCTCAGAAAAACCCCACTACACAAAAAAATGTAATATTGCCAGAGAATATATGAACCGTTGGGGGGGGATTCCGACCGAGTCCGGAAATCGGCCAACTCATCCTCGACTCAGCCGACTCAGTTCTCCAACCGAGTCACGGCCGAGTCACCCCCGAGTCGTCCGATTCCGGCGATGACCCCAACATGAAAATTATGTCTTTTCACATTCCCTATGCACCTGCAAAATTTTAGCCTCAGACCATTTCCAGAGCTCTTTTAAAACCCCAATTACTCCACTTTTAATACATTTTTAATCCATTTTATCACATTTTTCATTTTAACCTTTCACCTACCATAACCCTAGCCTAACCCTATAAATACCATCCCTACCCTCTACCCTCTCACCCCAAACTCTGAGCCAACTCTCTAGAATTCTCAAGAAAACTTTGTGTTCAATCGAAGTGAGCGAAAGGCGAAACCCCGGCGAAATCTCCGGCGGACTTTCCAGCAACGATCCTAGGAGCCCCCGGTGACGAAACGACGCACCGGTGACTCCTCCCGTTCCATCTCACTCTCGTGTTTGTCCTAAACCCATACGTCCCCAATTCTACCTCTCTTTTCTTTTCTAAAATACGGTTTTACAAAACCCGATGGAATCGGAACAAATCCGATTTCCGATTCGGTTTCTTTATAAAACTTCACTTCTCGTTAATACGGCTACGCTTAAACTCTCTCATGTTGACTATTAAACACTAATCAACCAAATTGATCAGGTTTCATATCATAAAATAATGGCTATTTCATTTTACCGTATTTTCATTTAAATACCATATAGTTTCGATTCTACATTCAATATCACAAAACATGCTATACCTTTAAGTAGATCACGAGGTAACGACATACCTCCTCACACACTCATATGCAATATAGCACCATACCCCTGGGAACATAGAATACAGGAAAACGACATCATTGCAAATAAATACCATTTACTTATTAAAACCGTTTTCTAAAGGATTTAGTATTTATAAAAATCTTTGCAAAGCGCCGCTACAACCCATTTTGGGGAACCCGTTCGGGATGGTGCGTATTATCGCACATCCTCGGGCTTAGTAGTGCGAGATTCAGATCTCCGCAAGGAGCATTCGGTCTCGAAAGATTTAAATACGACATCTTAAGAAAAACGAGATTTCTAGAATATAATAAATATATTAAAATATATTTTCATATAAATATATGTATATGTAATCAAAAATATTTAATTTGAATTATTATAAATATTCTATCTTTTTCTAAAAATGTCACAAGAATCAGTTGACACTAAAATACCATGAATTCCATATAATCAATATTACAAATAAATACTATTTATTATCGAATTAGGATATTTTCACTAGAAATATCACAATATAAAAATACATTCATTACAACTCTAAAAACGATTAATAAATACTTGGGGTGTATTTTGAAAACTATACAAAAATATTTTTACATAAAACACCCTCAAGTTCTATAAATTACCTTAAGTACCCTAGTAAATATAGGTTTAAGTGGGACCAATCTCTTGAGCCTCAGGGAGCCAGAGAAGTGGGTGCTTGCCTATCTAAGGTAGATAACTTAACAACGGTGTTATCACTACGGTAATCGTATTTGAAAAAGACACAAATCCTTCCGCCCAGGTGCAGCGGTTACCGATAACATCAAAACAATCAGGACTTCAATTTACTTTTCTAATTGTCTGACTCGATTTGAGTCTCATTATAATCTGACTTGAATATGATTCAAGTACAATCTATAACTACAATATTACAACTCAACATGAATCTATGAATCCAATTATCAATCTATACAACTTGACTGAACCGAACCATGGATATACATTCCATTTACATGATCATCCAGTTTACATGATTATACAGTTACATACATGATTCTACAGTTACATACATGATTCTCCAGTTACATCCGTTTACTGATATCATGGTTTCGGTCAGACATCCAAACATACAATCTATACAGTTTACAATACAATATAACAATACAATCAAGATAACACGGGGTTTAAGGGGTAGATTGGTACGTAAGGTGTTAAAAGTGACACGAGACTGCAAGATTAAGACACCTAACATGAATCCAATTGCCGTTGTTCCGGGTTGTATAACGAAGCCTTGTACTTCCATTTGCCTCTAGTCTCTGGCATATAGAGACTCCTCTTGTATACACTAGTATCCTTCTGTACCAAGGTACAAACAACAACGTTAATACTAAATACAATATTATAACAATCAAATATAACTTTAAAAGTTACACTCTCTCTCCCTCTGTCTATTCTATTTCTCCCTTAACTTTGGGACATACCGAGCGATCTGTTCGCGGACGACATTCTCTTTCTTTCTTCTTTGAATGTCGTCAGGTGATCTGGACCTGTCAGAGATCGAGCCCACTACTGAAGACTTGGACCAGTTCAGTGAAGACCCCGCGCTCTAGTCATTGTACACTTTCCATTTCAGTACTTTTCTTTTTCTGTTATGTCATTGTTTAGGCATTGCTTTTTATTTCAGTTGTATTTACTTTCCATGTATTATACAGAAAGAATGTGAATAAATAAAGTTGCTGTTTATTATATCTTGTCTCTTGTGTTTTACTTTTATATTGCTTAGATATGCTTAGCGTGCTTACTTCACAATAAATACATAGCGGACCCGTCGCGTCCCCTTCGCCGTATACCGGGAAGCGGGGCGTGACACCGGATGGTCTCCCGGCAGTTAGCGTTCACCCGGTCCTCGGCTGCCACCCGGTCTTCGAGGTCGACGGTCCTCTCCTTTGCCTCACGCAACTCCCGGCTCAAGCTCTCCTCCCGTGAGGAAGACTCACCAGCGATCCGCTTCGCCGGGACAATTTCCTCGTGCTCCATGTTGACAACGAGGGCGCAGTGCTGGAGGACATGAGGAAAACAAAAGGAGGGGTTAAAAAGGCACCCGATCCTACGAACAAAAAGTACTTAATAAAAACCTGAGCAGGAGGCGGACACTGACCTGCACGGCCTCCTGGGCTATGGCCGCCATTTAGGCCTTGAGGGTCCCCCGGGGGATTTTGCCCCCAGCCGACCTTTCTATCTCCGACAGCAGGTTGTCGGCGACAGAAAGCCCCAAGGGCACCTCGAAATGAAGAACCCCTTCATCCACAAAGATCGGGGAAGACGGGGAACGGGGCACCGTCCTATGGTGCCTCTTGAGGAGGGGCGCGGGAGGGTCTGCCTCGTCTCCTACCTCCAAAACCCGGGGTTCCTGCTCCCGAGCGTGTTTACGGCTCTGCGCGCAGATGGTGAGCGCCTGGCTGGAGCGGCCGCCGATGGAGCCAGGCTCGCAGCGGGGCATGACGGGCCGGCGCCTCCGGCCTTCCTCCCTTTCTTCTCGGCCATGGCAGCCCGGAATTTAAATCGGTCCATCGGCTCTGCAAAAAAGCGAAAATACAAAGAGGGGGTTAGCAATGCCAGAAAGAATAGAAGAATACACAGGTCTAAACTGGTCGCCTAAGCTCCTAACTTACCCGCAAACTGAGCGGGGCTGTGCCCGGCCCAACTGAGGGCCTGCTCGGATAGCAACACATCGGCTCGAGGGACAGGCTCCCACGTCGACACTGTCATCGCATCGGGATCGGACGACCACCTCACCCGTAGGCAGTTGGCCCTGTGCCACTGGACAGGCATAGGCCAATTTTCACCCTCGGATGGCCCAACAAACAAGAACTTCTCCTTCCATTCATGAACGGAAGAAGGTACTGCTACAACCCCAGACCTGGCCGCCCCTCCTCTGTGTTTTCTAAAAGAAACGTATACCCAGCTAGGCCCGTCCTTACGAGTGCCGGGGTGATTTTTGTAGCAGAGAGAAGAAAGGAGAAGGTTCAGGCTGAAAGGGATCTCCTGCAGTCTCAACCGGACCCGGAAACCTGAGGAAAATCCTCCACGAGTTCGGCACTAGCTGCCCTGAGGCTAATTGAAAGCAATGCAGCGCCGCACTCACCTCGGGGGAGAAGGACATACGCATTCTGGCCCAAAAGGCATCCAAGTACAAGGCAATTTCCTTGCCCCGTACCAAGCGAAGCGAGTAGCCGGGAGGAATGTGGAAGCGAGCTCGGATTGTGGTGAGCTCGTCCACACACCTCAGGAGGGAAGGCGTGTCGCGGACACTCCTGACATGCGCTTTGGGGACTGTCTGCATTGCACGACCCTGGGGAGCATGACCAACCCTAACCTCCCGGGAAGATTCCGACTCGGACAAGGAAGAGGAAGAAGCAGAAAAGGAAGCTGCAGAAGACTCCCTAGACTCTACTTGAACTATTTCTATGGACTCCCCAGAGGAAGACATCTAACCTGAGCAAATGAAGGAGTCCTTCAAGGAAAGAACGCAAGAAATCCGACCCAGAGGGAAGAGCGCCGAGCTAACACATGAAGGGATGAGGAAATTATAGCAAAGTGTGGACCCTGGGGGTGATCCCACCTCTATTTATAGCAGTCGGCAAACACATCCTACGGCGCCGATCGTCTCCCGTCAAAACAACACTTCGCATTCAACGGTCATTCACGTTCCACGTGTCGTACATGCATTGGGCGCGTCCCGTCGAGCGCGAAGAACACCGGCGGCCCGTCACGTCAGCCAACCAGCGCTGGACGCCTGGCCTGGCGCCTCTACGAATGTACGATCGAATCAACGCTTCCTCTTTAATGCACGATCTCTTCTCTGATCCGCTGACATCATCAAAAAATACGACTAACTTCCCGGGAATCCGCGCCAACGATATCTTCAAATAAGAACTTAGCTCGAGTGACCAATCAGACCACTCTCGACCCGACCTACAAATAGGTCGAGATGAGAGTGGGTGGCTAATAATGATGCTCGGTACTGAGAACTCCCTAGATCACGACACATGGCAGATGACGTGTCTCAAGGCTTATAGGAAAAGAGTAAGAATGGTACATCGAAGGCGTACCCCGGGCCTTCATCCCGAGGATGTTCCCGACCTTCAGTGGCCTCCCAGACCATTCCTATGCCCACCTTACAAACAACCATTGGCTCGCCTCCGAGCCCTCCTGCACGCTGAGCTCCCTCAGCCCTCCTAGCTCGCCTCCGAGCTATCACAGAACCAAGCTTGCTCGGCCTCCCGCTCGCCTCCGAGCCTCCCGCCGAGCTCAGCTTCATCGGTCTCATCGACCGACCCAGAGCGCATACCATAAGCGTCCCGGACATGGCCCCGCGAATCTCGCCATACGCGAGATATCCGCCGCCCCACGATCCCGCGTCCCACGTCATCACGTTCCCACATTAACGGGCGTATCTCGCCATTAATGGGGTATCCCGCCATTAGCGCAGGCGTGACTCCGAGGGCGTAACGGCCGGTGTAAATCTTGCACCCGCCAGCCCATGGCTGCCACTATATAAACCCCCTCTCAGACGAATCGGGTAAAACAATTATTACCCAATAAGCCGCTATTCTGCCCAAATATCTTGACTAACTTGATCGTCGAAGGGTCCACGGTGGTACAACCACCTCGGGGCTTCCTTGTAGGTTGCTCGACTTCATTCCAAATTAAGCCCATTGAGATCCACACGCATCATGAGGCAACCCTCAAATCCAATCTCTGCCACTCATCAACACTCGCAGCAGATCAACGAAGACAACATCTGAAGGAGATTTAGAGCTCCATCAGGATGTAACCATATTGGAGTTTAGCAAGAACCAAACACAACATAAACCTAAGAGTACTGATGAAATGGTTCGGCGGTCTGTATAGACAAAATCACTCAAGACACCGACTTTTCTTTCAGCGCACACAAAGGTTTATAAGCTCCGTATAGTATGGGACATCATATGTCTTTCATTATTCTTATACCAGCTAGACCTGAAAATACAATGGATACCACAGACGTGTCTAGCCTTCAGTTGTCCAATGCCGCAAGACGACCAAGGTGATGAAGGATCAAGCATGTTTCAAGAACAAGACAACAACATAGAAGAATCAATGGACAGTGAAGCATCCATGGCATCTTTCGAAGAGCTTGAAGAATGATCTGCAACTTTTATATACAAAAGGGGAAGAACTTTGAGTGGTGACTCGCAGATTTGGGAAGTTTGATTTTGGGAGAATGGATTTTCTGGGTTTCTAAGGTTCAACCTCAATTTTTGACAGCCATATACGCTACTGAATCCGCTGAAAATACACAGCTTATGTCAACATATACCTTTACATGCTACTGAATCTGCTGAAATTAAATACACTGGTTATGTTAATATATGTAGATAGTGGTTTTTGTGCCTTGCAAAGTTTGTGTGAATAGTGATGCGTGTGTCAACCCCTCTCTTCAAATGGGGTTGGATGAATTAAAATAAATACTGTTTAGAATATTTGAATGAATGAATAACATTGTAGTTGACGAGTTTTCCGGCTGCAAAACCAATATGAAAATACCTTGTAGGGGAGTTGAATATGGTAACTACTTGTGCCATGGCAAATTTAAAACTTAATTACTTTATTTTGAATTGATTACTAAGTTTCTGCGGAAATAATTTAAACAAGTTAAATAATAAAACTTAATGCAGTAATCCAAACAACACAGAAAAAGAGATAGAGTGAGACGCAATGCAAACATGAGAGATTTGTTGACACCGAACGTATGTTAACCGATAGACGTGAACTAAGTCACGTTTTCATTTTCATATATGATTGACTGCGATAATATGAAAATTTCATATTTTCATCGACTATCATACGTTCTAGTTAAATATTTAATTTGAACTAGTTTTAAGTTTACATTTCGATTTTAATATGTTGAAGTTTTTATTTTAGGGTAAAGTTTTTAAAACTTATGGTTTTTTTAATCAAGTTTAAGATTTTGGACGGTTCGGATTAGGCTGGTATTTGACAAGAGTTCAATATAGAGAATAATGATCGAAGATGAATTATGATTTGGCGTTGTACGTGTGTATGTGTATGCGCGCGCGTGTGTGTGTATGCTTGTGTGTGTATGTGTCTTTGTGTATATTACACTAAAATACCCTTAACTATTAGGGTTTTTTCACAAAAACTACTTTAACAAATTTAAATAAACAACTCATATTTTTAAATTAACTAAGTTAATATAAAATTCACTAAAACATCCTTAATTATTGTTGCTTTTCACTAAACTATGATTAAGTTTTTTTAGTACAATAGCTCTTCGCTCAACTTTATTTTTTAACACTAAAATACCATTAACTTTTATAACCATGTCACTAAAATACTCTTAACTATGTCACTGCTCTCAGGGTTTTCCACTATAGTGTGAAGAACATAAATCTCTTTTCACAAGGATCACCAACTTGAACTAGCGATTCCTTAGGAAAGTCTTTTTCCTTTCTAATCCGTGATTTTCTAGGAAAGTCCAACTTTAATCCCTAATCCGTGATTCTCGAGGAAAGTCCAACTTTACTCTTTAATCCGCGATTCTCTTGGAAAATCTCTTTCCACTCTGAATCCACACAATTCAAGTAATAAGAGACGCATCCTCTCACAGGGAAGAATATCGAGGCTTCTTCAAGAATTTACAATCATTTATAAATGACCAAAATGCTCACTCACATGTTGGAGATAGTGCCCTCAGAGTCAATTATTGGATCACAGGCACGTGATTGCAATGATTGAGGGAGGACCTATACCGGTAGGACAGTCTTACTCAAGATGATAATATGCTATCTGGTTTATCTTTATCCTCTTTCCACTCTGAATCCACACAATTCAAGTAATAAGAGACGCATCCTCTCACAGGGAAGAATATCGAGGCTTCTTCAAGAATTTACAATCATTTATAAATGACCAAAATGCTCACTCACATGTTGGAGATAGTGCCCTCAGAGTCAATTATTGGATCACAGGCACGTGATTGCAATGATTGAGGGAGGACCTATACCGGTAGGACAGTCTTACTCAAGATGATAATATGCTATCTGGTTTATCTTTATCCTCTTTCCACTCTGAATCCACACAATTCAAGTAATAAGAGACGCATCCTCTCACAGGGAAGAATATCGAGGCTTCTTCAAGAATTTACAATCATTTACAAATGACCAAAATGCTCACTCACATGTTGGAGATAGTGCCCTCAGAGTCAATTATTGGATCACAGGCACGTGATTGCAATGATTGAGGGAGGACCTATACCGGTAGGACAGTCTTACTCAAGATGATAGTATGCTATCTGGTTTATCTTTATCATCGTATACTGATTTAGGTGACCTTACAGGTCACTATTGTACGTTGATAGAGCCCCTACGATTTTTGCTTGACTGCCAGCAGTATGAGGGCGATCATATACATGGGAGCTGGGGTCTATAAGCACATCCTTAAAAGGTCCCTAGTCGTAGGAGTTTCGAGACAGGGTATCGATACTCCAGAGTAGACTAGTGTATACAGTCGAGACCCCGACGAGGGGCGATGGCCGGTCTCACAAGCCACTGGTGTCAGCTGGTTCACCTAAGATGTATACAGGTGCTCATTTGGTTATGAGTACACCGGACAGGACTCGCCGGGAACATGCTAGTTGGTCTTATACCTGACGTCAGATAGCAGTTCCCTGGTGACATGTGTACAGGTTAGTTCATCGACCTGAGATCGTCATTTGTCTCGTGTGAGTTCCAATTGTACTTAGATTACTACCCTACCACGCTCAAAGGAGTTGTGCAAACAGATTTTAGTTGGGTACAGTCCCGAGCCACCTGGAGGCAGTGAGCGGATCTGCAGGGGTTCGTCTATCCCGGTATTGGGGGTGAGGTCGTGCTGTGTCTAGGAGAGCCATTACACGAAATCCTTGGCCAAGACAGGAGATTTATTGGTAGGAATTCCAATAGTATCTCAGGGTGTTCTGGGCTACACTCGGACACGACTTGTACCGCTTTTGGGGTTCTGGCTTTCACCAACCCCCTAGGCCCGCCATGCGATGCTCATAGACGAACGGACCGGACTGTACAGATATTGTCACTGACAGGCTCAGTAGGGTGTCAGGATGAGTTCGCTCATCGACGTCCCTTTTGGTCAATACCTGGTAGCCCGTCACGTATGGCTAATACCTCTGACGTGCTAGTAGTTAAATCCACAGCCAAAGTATTGACGAGTCTTTAGAGTCCCCCACAGACCGTTTCCCAAGTTTCGGGAGAAAACGTTGTAGAGGCCGTATGGAGATATGGCAGGGTTCGATCAGATACATGCGGTATTGCACGAATCGTGATCGGATGGATTTTACTAGCGGGCTTTGGTTTAAGCCAGATCCTAGTATTGTACAGTGTAGATTTTGTCTCATTGCATTTGTATTCGGTCGGAATACAAATGCGGGTATGTATATACAGTCGCGGGGTTTTCCTATAATTTATTACGGGATCAGTTTTTTGGGGTTGCCAGTTTGCATTCCGTTTCGGCCAGTTTTCCTTTGTTCCTTCACGACCAGACTTTTATGATGGGAGGGGCTAATTTGCAATTGTGCAAATTAGCATTGTTGAGGGGTTATTTGTATTTGTGGCTTCATGATGGTTCATGCATTATTAGATTCTCTCTGAGTCATTTTCCTTTGCATTTAATGTGATGGAGTTGTGATTGGATTTGATTTGGCTTAGGGTTACCATTTGCTATCCCTACACTCACCTCCCTTGTTGCTTTTCCCCTCTCCTATTTGGCCAGCCACTTGAGGAAATGAGAGAGATTGATTTTGGTGTGGGAAAATTTTGGTATCTCATTTTTTCCCATTCATGCAAAAGACTAGCTCCATTTTTCATTGCTCCTTTTCATTCTCCTCCTCAATCCATCATGGCAACTTCATAAACCTATTGAGACAAAGTGATTCTACACTAGCCTACAGTATCCTTGGGCACGTCGGCTCGCCTTCGTGCCCGAGTTGCCTCGGTCTAAAGGTGCGAGCCTGTAAAAGAACCCGGCGATGTGGTGCCCGTTCCGATGAGGAGCTGAAGACCGGAAATTCCACGAGGAGATCGGAGTGGAGGCCGAAGACCGAAGGACACGGATCGCTCGGTATAGCATTCTATCCATCTTCTAGTTTGCTAGAGTTAGGTTAATGGCCCGATCCGGGATTTTAGTGCGCAGTGGTGCCGGTTTTAAAGTTTTGTAAAAGTTTCGTTTCAGCATTCCGGCGTCGGATTGATGGCCGGGGCGCTGCCGTGCACTTACATCACAATCCTATGATCTCAATAAATTAAAACCAGTGTGGCATTAGAATTGTTTTGAGAGATTTATTTCAAGTTTTGGCTTTGGAGGAAATGGAAAAAATTAAGACAAGTTAAGGCTCAAGAAGAATAAGAAATTTTCAAAATGATTTGCAATAAATGTATGTCACAATGTGATCTTAAGGATATATATAGGAATTGAATGAGGTGGTTATTTTAACTGCCAATAACGGCCAATAAACAGTTAATGACTATTGAAAACGGTTAGAAATCAAAACGGCGTAAATACTCATTCGTTTAAATATTCAAACCAAAAATAACTGCAAAAAACTGCCAAGGCTGGCGTCTAGGGATGACGTCTGTCATTTGAAAATTTCCTACATTTCTACACCAGACGTCTGTAGGAGACGTCTGGTGCTCAATAATTTCTTCAGCAGACGTCTGAATGACTCGTCTCTGACAGAAGTTGAAAATTGAAAATTTTCTTCACCGGACGTCTGTGCCAGACGTCTGATAATTCAAAATTTGTTAGGAAGACATCTGATACAAACGTCTGCTTTCTAACATATTTGAATATCTGTTTTGAATGTTTAAGAAGTTTGAATTCCAACAGATATGTTAGACGTCTCTTGATGAGAGGGGAGACATCGGAAGAATAGAAAAGTGTAGGAATTTGATTTCTAACTTTGTGAGATCAACACAAGACACTATTACAACACTTGTATCTCCTCTTTTCATCTTGGTTTTTCTTTTGATCTTCATTTCTATGAGTTGTTACTTTGAGACGTCTTTGTATCTTGATTAAGCTTTCATCGTGTTCTTGACTGCATCAAGTCTTCATGTCATATCACCGTTTTGAGTGCGTATCATATTGTAGACAATCTTGCTTGATATTGAGTTTGTTGTACTCAAGAATAAACACTTGGAAACGTCGTCAGTAGCATATGAATTCTTTAATAAAGTTTTGTTCTAAATATTCAAAACCGATGATCGTATGAAACAAGTGTCAATAGAATATGCAATATAGTTTAGAATCTTCGAATGAATAAACTACATTTGGGCCTTTGCCACACATAGTTTAGAATCTTCGAATGAATGAATCACATTTAGGCCTTTGCCATGTTTAGCCGTGTAATTGTGTTGGCTGCATGCTCTTTTTATTTTCTATTCTAAAGAAAAACCCAATTAACAACCTAACCGTCCAAAGAATACAGTGATAAGCACGCATCGACAATTAGAACACAACAATAAGTACATATCGACTACTACTCCAAGGCATGAAATAAGATTTAGAGAGGAAAAGAAGGTGTGAGAATACAAACGTTATTGGGTTGTGGATTGGGATAAAATGAAAGTTCCAAAATTTCCACAATAGTAAAACACCATTAAGAATTTTACCGTTCTTACCGTATATTTTAAGAAATACAAATAACACAATAGCAAGGGTGTTAATAGTGTTATATGTATTCTTGATGCGTTTTCTAAAAGTTCAAGGGTGTTTAATGAAATTTTAAAGCTTAATTGTTTTCTATGAAACTAGGAAAATGTTTTATGTAGTTTACCCTAATCAAAATTACTATATGCTTGTAGATGGAACATACAACCCATGCAATTGGTGTCTTTCCTTCGAAATTTTTAATCAAGAGAATATCTTCTTAAATTAGTAAATGAGAAAACTGAGAGTCCCTTTAAACCCTGGACAAACTAGTGCTTGAACATGAATTATATATCAAACCTTACTGATCAAGTAAAATAATTATATAAAATAAAATGACTCTCCATTTTGTTCAAACATATAACAACTCTTCATCTCCTTATTTAAATCCTTAATTGCATACCATTTATTCTTGTTTTGCATTCATGAAGTGAATCAAATCACAAAAAATTATTTTGCAGAAGCATTCTTAGCCAACAAAGCCTTTCTTATAGGCAGGTAAAGAGCGGTCAGCCTCTCTCTATCAGGTAAGCTTTCCTTCACGACATCCGATTTCAGAAACTCGTGAGACCATTTCAGAATGTTGGGGTGAGTCTCTTCATCTATCAGAGCGACTTCATTCACCTTTTGTATAACCCCGGTCCAGAATGCAATGTAGGATGCAGCGATATCGACGAGCCCGATTGTATCTCCGCCGAAAAATTTCTTCCCCACGAGCTCTCTCTCGATAATGCGCAGGTTCACTTTCGTCTGCTCCATGCATTTCTTCTTCTCGTCGCCAAAACACCAGCACGCTGTCCGAAAATCTGGAATAAACTATAACATAAAAGATGAGGGTTATAAATATTAGTCATAATAATGAATAAATTAGTCCTTACATCACCGGGTTAATTATACTGAAACCATGGACTTTTAGTTTTGCTTTGAGATAAATACGTTGAACTTTGCAGATTGCTTTAAAATACCATACTTTTATTAATTCAAATTAATGTTAACAGATCGGGAAAAAAAATGATTGATCCAAACCCTTGAATTATACCAAACCCAGGAATAGATTTAAGGATTTGTTCTTTGAAAGGACTTTTCAAGAGACATAAAACAAGCGTTAACATCATTATGAATTAATTAAAGTTCATGGTATTAAAATGAGAAAAAAGCAAAGTCGTCGAACGATATCTCGAAAATGCTGAAAATTTATATGATACGTAGCCTACATCACCTTTTCATCGATGAACTTTGCTAGCAAGCGTGCATACGCCTTTTCATGTGGGTCTTTAGGCAGTAAGGGATACCCACTACCCCATGTATCCTCAATGTATTCAAGGATAACAAGAGATTCCGCAATCGGTTTTCCGTTGTGCACAAGAACCGGGACATCTTTCTTGTATACGGGAACGATTGGATTATGATCAATAATCATGGGGCTCTTCTTCCATTGATCCTCCTCGATCCGATCGTAAGGGACCCCTCTGAGCCTGAGAGCGAGCTCGACTCGGTGAGTATGGGGGCATGCCCATGCTCCTAGAACATTAACTTCTTTAGCCATTTTACTCTAATAATCCTGTGATCACCATGCTGAGGTTATATATTAGTCCATGTCATGCCTTTGTTTGTCTGGTAGCTCTTTAGAAGATGAATTTTTGAGGATGAGTTTGCATTTCTATTTAGTTTTGTATGCCTATATTAAGAAAAGATTCAAATTGTATTAACTGATAAAGGATACAGTCTTCTGTTAACCAAAAGCTTCTAATTTTTCCGAAAAAAATAAAATTATGCTACTATTAAGAAACTAAAGAATAGATCACTCAGTTAGGAGAACTTTCATTATCTTCTAATCTATAGCGAAGTTTGCATTATCTTTTCACTTTCCAAATTGTGAAGTTTTCTTAGCTTAGCATACCAGAAACTCAACTATTTATGTCACACTTAACGAGTGATGCAGCACAAAACTATAGGTCGACTAATGAACGTGCAAAACGTGGACAAGCATACAAAGATCCGAGAATAAAATAACACATAAAAGTCGTAATATTGCGAAAAAACAAAAAATAAAATAATAGATTTAATAGTTCTTATGGTCCCACATTAACAAGTTTACATTTTAAGCCATATTAAGCGGTACTTTGTTGATAATTTCTAATTCTTTGTGTTAAGAATAAGATATTGTTGTGTATGCCCTCTCATTCGATTCATATTTGATTTCCTAATAAATTCGGCGTTATCTCATAGTTGATGGAGATTCGAAATTATCTGCAAATAAGGAGAACAGACGTGTGGAGCTACAGCTTCAGACGTCTGGAGCTACAGCTTCAGACGTCTGTCGATACTCTGTTTACACGGTATATTTTGGGCAGACGTCTGACTCGAAGAGTTTAGACGTCTGCGAATGGTCTGTTCTTTCGTAAATCTCAGAACATGCTTGTTCAGACATCAGGGATTGCTCTGTTAATTTGGAAACTCTTTTGCAGACGTCTGCACATTTCTTGTTTAGACATCTTCCGTGTTTGGGCCAGATATTTTGTTTTAGTTTGGAAATTTGTTATTTGGTAAAATCTTTTGTATGCTATATATATTGAAATATGTAGCAACCCTAGATTTGATCGCCCTTTAGATAGCTTTTGTGATATTTGAGAGAACCCTTTTGTTATTTTGAGAAAGCTAGGGTTTTGAGCGATTTTGTATTCGTCCACCAGTTTTGTACTTCACTTTTGAATATTAATAAAGCTCCGCCTTCACCTATTGGTTATTTCTCGTATTTCTTATTTACCTGTACTTTGACTACTTCTCTATATTTTCTGTGGTATTGCTTCATTATCGTCTTATCGCAACAGAGATATATTTGTGAGAGATGATTTGATATGCTTGAGAGATTGATAAGATTTAGATTTGATTATAATTTACTTAGGAGTCAAATTATGGTTACTTAGTGATCAAGTATATTACATCCTAAGAGTTTATTATAAATAGAGAGATAGAGTAGTTCGCTTCTCATATCGTATCATTGTAGTTTTCTGTTTTATCAATAAACAATTGTTTCTCTTCTATTTTCTACAATGTAGTATCTTCATTATTTTCCGCTGCTCTTCTAATACTTATGTTTCTTAATATGGTATCAGAGCCTAACCCCAACACCTAACCATCAACTCTCGTTGCGCCAAGCCCCATGCCCATGCT
Source organism: Agapanthus africanus (assembly GCA_030015575.1). Taxonomy (NCBI): domain Eukaryota; kingdom Viridiplantae; phylum Streptophyta; class Magnoliopsida; order Asparagales; family Amaryllidaceae; genus Agapanthus; species Agapanthus africanus. The sequence goes on along the minus strand of CM057340.1, from coordinate 131,606,573 downwards.
GTCACCCTCACCGTCGAAGCCCTTAGGTCTCCGCCGCTGTCGCTTCTGATCGTCTCTGGGAAGTTATAGTTATTAATTGATTATCAAGGCATATGATATGGTGAGGTGATTAAGTTAGATTGTTGGAGCTTATTCAAAGTAGAAAACACATATGGCTTGATCCATTGCTAGAGATGCCTCGCATTCTGGAGTGGTGAAAAGTGGGCCATATAAGATGGAAGAACTTGAATGTCTTGGATCTAGATGGCATTTCTCTAGAAAAGAAATTGAAGATGATTCTCCGTCTAGGAGAGATGGCATTGACCCAAAGAAAGAGATTTAGATCCTTCTATAGAAGATGAAGAAATATGTATCTATTATCTATGTACTGGCTCATATTCAGATTAGGAAGATGATGGGAATCTTTCTTAAAATCCTAGATTTCGTGCCACCTTAATCGTAAAACTCTTTTCCCTAATAAAAAAGTGGTGAAGTTGACAGGAAAAAAATATTTCATGGGTGAAGTTTTAAAAAAAATTGAAGTTGGAAGTTATGCAGGTTAACCACATATTTTTTCCTTTGGTGCTGATTATTCGTTATGATAATCTGTAAAGAATAAGAATTTTATTTCCACGTGGATTTTCTTTCAAAGATCCATGTACGGGGGAGATATAGGGTATATGGGTAAAATATCCATTGATGTTGAAATTGAAAATGAAGTTGAGATTTGAAGTTGACGAACTTTGTTGGTTCATAAGTTTGTTTGTTCGTTGAATTTACTCATTAAAGTTCTCCGCTGAAAAGTTAGAACTTGTTGAACTTGTTGGTAGAATTTGTTGGTAGAAGCTCCTGGTATATTGATCTCAAAGTCATTAAACATGTTATTGACCTCAAAATTATTAAACTTGTTAATCTCTAAGTCATTAAGCTTGTATATTGACCTCAAACTCATTAAACTTGGTGTTAATTTCTAAGTCGTTAAACTAGTATATTGACCTCAAAATTATTAAACTTGTGTGTGTTGACCTCTAAGTCGTTAAACTAATTGCTTGAATGAGTTATTAACGACAGTTCACGAAAGTGTGTGCGATATGATACGCTTATGGAAGTGTTTGAAGAAGCTATTAACGACAGTTTACGGAAACCGCAAGTTTTCATTCAAAATTCTTCATAGAAGATTATCTTACCTCAAATTAAATTGCAAGTTTCCAATTACTGAAGAAAGATTTCAAGACAGTATGAAAGTCAAATTTTCAAGAAAACACAGAAGACGAAAGATGATTCGCTGAAGTTGCAAGTTTTATTTTTAGAGTGAGAAATTAGCTTTATAACAAACTGAGAGCACATTATATGTTCCCTTTAGTTTGAGAGGAAGTGTTAAGAATAAGATATGTATTTATGAAAGATATGATTTGATATGCTTGAGAGATTGATGAGATTTATATTTGATTAGATTATATTTGATTATAATTTACTTAGGAGTCAAGTTAGAATTACTTGGTGGTCAAGTATATTAAACTCTAAGAGTTTAATATAAATAGAAAGGTAGAGTACTCCTGTGATATCGTATCATTGTAATTTTCTTTTTTATCAATAAACAATTATTTTTCTATAATTTTTAATAATGTAGTCTTTTCATTATTTTCCGCTTCTCCTATAATACTTATGTTTCTTAACACTTTGTGCAACATGATTAGATCCATATTTTTATATCTGAATTCTAATACAGGCCTTTCCAAGAGTGTATCTGGCATTATGCTTTGTTTGGGCATGCAATATGGGACCTGAGAATTGTTGTTTAAGCTATTGAATGTATTAAGAATCAAAATTTTATTAGGAAAATTTAAAGGAGACATGTCACTGGATTTACGAACTTAACTAGTCATCAAAAGGAATGAATTATTGTTCTAGATTCCTGATTAGGGCTTATGTATATATGACTTGTTGACTGGACTTGGTGGCTGGTTAGGGTTCATGTGTGATTTGATCTTTAAATCTCAATGTCATTTTCCATAGTTATACATTCTTTTTAAAATACCACATTTTAAAATTTCGATTTCAACTAACCAAAGGAATGAATTGAGAAATTCCACTGGAATTGCAGATTTTGGGTCTTATCACCACTCTTCCTCATGTTGAATTTGATTTAAATTCTGGGTTAGTTAGGGGTTAGTTAGGGATTATTTATGATTTAAATCTAATATTTTTAGTTCAGATTTGAATCTAATCTCTGGTTTAAATGCATATTTATCTCTAATTTAAATATGGATTTATCTCGGAGTATTTATTTACCCAATAAATATAAGACATTTTTTAAGATTTTAGGTATCCATAATTCTCAAATAACCTAGAGTTTGATTAGAGTAGGAGAGAAGAAGACCAAGCACGGTCACAGATAGAGAAAGGTTTTGTAAGAGAGGGTATATTTCTTTATAAAGGAGGTTAGTAGTCGTTGTATTCTCTTGTAATGCTTTTTCATAGTGGAAGTTCTTGTCACGGTTTGCAGGATTATGTGCTAGTTGTGTCGAACCTGGGTAAATCTTGTGTACTGCATATAGATATGAAATCCTTACAACAAATGATATCAGAGCGTTAAGTTCGCATTTTGGAGTTGATTGGAGGGATGATGTTTACAAATTGTAAGATCGAAAAATTCGATGACAAAATAATTTTAGTTTATGGAGATTGAAGATGATGGTGCTGCTGAAGCAACAAGGTGTGCACAAGATTGTCTTTGCAAAGATAGGATTCCGATGACGACCATAGCAACGGAGAATGAAGAGATGAAAAACAAACCTTACGGTTCGATCCAGTTTTCAATGGCCAAAAAGGTTCTTTGCGAAGTGGCGCAAAAGGCGATAGCGGCAGAATTGTGGAACATGTTGGAATCACTTTACATAAAGAAATCTCTTACTAACCGATTCTATCTAAAACAGTCCGGGAAGCACGGAGAGGTTCTTTGGTTCACTTTAGACGGAGGGTTCGCTTCATAGGAGTCCGCATGATTCTGCAGGCCGGAGAGGATCGTGCATCAGTAACCCACTTTGAGAGATTCTCGGTCAGATGGCATTGCATGGCGGCTAGTTCGGATAGTTAGTAAGAACAGGGATTTACGTCTTACGGTTGGATTTACGAGGGAGTTTCGTGCTGGAGCTCTATCTACTGCCGAGTACATCATGGATCGGTCACCATCGACGGTGGTAGATATGAGAATTCCCGAGGAGTTATAGAATGGAGGGGCTATAGATTACTCAGGGCTTTGTGGAATTCGATGCATTAAGGAGCCGAGGATCAAGAGTTATTCTCTTGTAGGTTTAGGAGGCAGAGAAAAATGGTACAAATCGTGGTGTTCTAAGACCCAGGTGGAGTAATAGCCAAGTGACATTAGTTGATGATGGTGTTTGTAGTGCCCTAGCCGCTACAACCACGGCCTTTGCGAAAAGAAAAAACTTTGATTTTAAAAATTGGCTCTAGAAAAAACGACCTAGAATCTATCTAAACACTAAACTAGCAAACTACCAAGAGTTTAACTACTCGGATAGAAGGTTATACCTAAACATTCATGTTCTTCGGTCTTCTATCCTCTTCTTTGGCTTCTCAAGGGTCCTGGATCAACCTTGGAAGCCGGTCCTTTTTGTCGAATATGATCCACTCGAAGGATATGGTTCAGGGCTCTAGCTCTACACAAACAAGCAAGTGAAGCAACTAAAGACCCCAGGTTGCTAATTTAGAGTGCTTAAAGATGTGGTGAAGTGTTTTAGTATTTTTCTATCTCTATCTCACTATGATTCTCAATTCATGAGAAGGTTAGTGAGATGAAGGAGGAGATAAAATGAAGAGAGAGAGAAAGCAAAATGGTGAAAATGAAACTCTTATGTAGGAAAAAGAAATGGCTAGATAGTTTTGTTAACTATTTTCCTCAATAGAAAATAGCAACCATACTTCAATAGTAGAAGCAAAGGAAATAAAATAAATCCCAGTCATTCCACTCACCATACTACACCATGCATCAAAGTCACCTCACCCCTCCACCTCATTTCCAAATTTCATAAATGAAATTCTATGAAATGAGCTGTCCTCCTTCTAGAATGTGTTCTTGTATAAATATAAGAATGCATTCCCGTATATACATACCTATATTTGTATCAAAATACGAATACCCAAAGAGATAGAATAATACAATGAACATAATACAAGAATATACATATCAAAATATGTGTGTGTGTGTAAATTATTAAATTAATACTTGATTTAATAATCCGGCTTAATCCTAAGCCGGCTAGTATTATCATCCGTCTGATTAAAGTCTGTACAGTTAGTATACGTATCGAAATACGGCCACTACATCATTTCGCCTGAACCAGGGAAACCCTCTGTGTGGGACTCTAAAGACTTGACAGTACGCCGGCAGTGAGTTACAGGATAAATCTATAACCACAAGCACGTCAGCGGCACTAGCTGTACGTAGCGGCAACCTGGGTATCTGTCGAAAGGAAGGCTAACGAGCAAGCTCATCTTAACTCCTACTGAGTCTATCTGTGACAATCTCCGTACACTCCGGTCTTTTCGTCTAAGAATATCGCATACCGGGTCTAAAGTCTGGTAAACATCAGATCCTAATAACCCGATAATTCGTGCCGATGTGGCTCAGGACCAACCCAGAAACTACTGACCAACCTGTCAGTAAATCTCACCTGCCTTAGCCAAGGACTTATAGTGCTGGCCAATCGAACAACCGCGACATCGACCACCTATACCGAGAGAGACGAATCCCTAACAATCGTTTATTGCCTCCATGTGGCTCGCGATTGTACCTAACTAAAACCTGTTTGCACGACTTAGTAGAGCCATGGTAAGGTAGTAATCTAAGTACAATGGGAACTCGCACGAAACAAATGAAGATCTCAGGTCTAAATACTAACCTTTACTTATGTCACATGAGAACTACTATCTGACGATAGATAAAGCACCATCTAGAAGTTCTCGGTGAGTCCATCCAGTGTACTCACCTCCAATGAGCACTTGTATACGATCTTAGGTGCCAAACACCAATGGCTATGGGATCAGCCATTGCCCTTCATCGGGATATAGAAACATATATACCAGTCTACTCCGGAATATCGATGCCCAGTCTCGATATTCCTATGACTAGGTACATTTAAGGATGTGCTTATGGACTACCTAGCCCCCACATGTATGATCACCATCATAACGCTGGTAGTCAAGCAATGATCCTACATGCTTTATCAACATGTATTAGCGATACGTAATAACAAGTAAAACATATACACATGTTAAGATAAAGAAAAACCAAATAGCATACTATCATATCGAGTAAGATTGTCCTGTATATACATATGTCCAAGCATCCACTACACACACACACAATAATGGCCTCTAGGGCATACATATCCAACAATCTCCCACTTGCACTAAGATCATATATTGGCGTATCAAGTACCCAACATCTGCACTAGGGCCAGTTGTTGGCGTATCGCATACCCAACATCTCAAATAGTCTCTCGAACTGTACTTAAGAAAGAGCCATTGTGAATGGATCTGTCATATTCTCTTTTGTATCTACTCTCCGCACCTCGATCTTTCTGATCAGGTGATACCGCCTCAAGATGTGTCTGGATCTTTGATGGGACCGTGGTTTCTTCGCTAAAGCCATAGCCCCATTGTTTTCACAATACAAAGTTATTAGATCAACAATGGATGGAACCACCTTAAATTGAGTAATGAACATTTTCATCTAGACCGCTTCTTTCGCGGTATGTTAGCAGCAATGTATTCAGCCTCCATCGTCAAGTCTGCGATGGTGTCCTGTTTGGAGCTCTTCCAACAGACCGCCCTCCTATTGAGGGTAAACACAAAACCCGAGATAGATTTTTTGTCATCCTTGTCACTTTGGAAGCTCGAGTCAGTAATGGAATCCACCTGGAGGTTCCCATTACCGTATACTAAGAATATCTCTTTAGTTCTTATCAGGTACTTGAGAATGTTCTTTACTGCTGTCCAATGGTTCTCCCCTGGGTTTGAATGATACCGGCTTACCACGCTAAGTGCATAAGCTACATATGGTCTAGTATATAGCATCGCATAAATTATGGATCCTACCGCCGAAGCATAGTGTGTAATGCTCATGCGGGCCCTCTCCTCATCAGTCTTGGGAGATATCTCTTTGGAGAGAGTGATTCCGTGCAAAGCCGGTATATTACTATTCTTGGAATCTTCCATACTAAACCCCGTTAGTGTGGCCTCTATGTACCTGGACTGTAAAAGTCCCAACAATCTCTTGGATCTATCTCTGTAGATCTTAATCCCCAGAATGTAGGAGGCATCACCCAAGTCTTTCATGGAGAACTTTTGTGACAAAAACAGCTTGACCGATTGTAGCATAGGAACGTCATTTCCTATCAAAAGAATGCCATCCACGTACAAGACTAGGAATACGACAGTTCTCCCTACAATCTTCTTATATATACACGGTTCATCCTCGCTCTTGATGAAGTCAAATTTCTTGACTGTCTCATCAAAACAGATGTTCCAGCTCCGTGATGCCTGCTTTAATCCATAAATGGATTTAAATAACTTGCATACCTTCCTGCTGCTCCTACTATCTATGAATCCCTCTTGCTAATCCATAAAAAAACATTCTTCTAAACTTCCGTTCAGAAAAGCCACTTTTACGTCCATCTGTCAGATATCATAGTCATGAAAGGCAGCAATGATAAGTAGGATCCGAATGGATTTCAGTATAGCCACTTGAGAAAATGTTTCATCATAGTTCACACCGGGTCTTTGACGAAACCTTTTGCAACAAGTCTAACCTTATAAGTCTTTACATGTCCATCCACACCAATCTTATTTTTGAAGATTCATTTGCATCCAATGGGTTTTACCCCAGAAGGTACAATATCCAAGGTCCAAACTTTGTTGGTGTACATGGAATCCATTTCGGATCGCATAGCATCCAACCATTTATTAGAGTCCTTACTGGTAATTGTTAGTTATATGTATGCCCTAGAGGCCATTACTGTACATACGATGTATATTGTAATGGATGCTTGGACATATATAGGGAGGACTTTCTTGCTCGACATGATAGTATGCTATCTGGTTGTACTTTATCTTAATATGTACTCTGATTGTCTCTATATTACATGTTGATAAAGCCCTTAGGATATGTACTCGACTACTGGGACTATGATGAGATCATACCAGTGGGGCCACGGTAGTCGACGAGTACATCCTATAACTGTTCCTAGTCGAGGGTGTATCGAGACAGGGCATCGATACACCAGAGTAGACTAGCGTATACGCATCTTGACCCATATGATGGGCGATGGATGATCCCATATCCATCGGTGTTTGACATCAAGGATGGTGTACGGGTGCTCAGTAGAGACTGGGTACACTGGACGGACTCGCTGAGAACTCCTAGATGGTATTATACCTCACGTCAGATGGCAGTTCTCCGGTGACACTGGTACAGAGTAGTCTGTTTACCCGAGATCGTCATAGAGTCTTGTGTGATTCCCACTGTGCTTTGATTTCCATCATACCACGTCCTTGAGGATGTACAAAAAGGTGGCTTTTGGGTACAGTCCCGAATCACATGGAGGCAATGAGCGATAGGAGGGGATTCGTCTCTCCCGGTATAGGGAGTTGATGTTGTGCTGTGTTCGATTGGCTATAACCGGAAATCCCTGGCCAGGGTTGCTGAGATTTACTGGTAAGTGTTATCAGTAGTTTCTCAAATTGTTATAGACCTCATATCGACATGACTTATCGAGCTACTGGGGTCTGACGTTTACCACCCCTAGGCGAGATATGCAACATATCAGACGACGAGACCGGACTGTACGGGAGTGTTACTGTTTGGATTCACAGGAGAATGTACATGCTTGCTTGTTGATCTTCTGAGCGCTCAATACCTGGGTAGCTGTTATGTTTAGCTGACCGCTTGCAGCTTGTGGGTGTTTGATATGATCATCACCTACTGCCGGCGTATTGACGATTCTTTAGAGTCCTACACAGAGGTTTCTTGGCTCAGGCAAAACGGAGTAGGAGCACATATGTGATATGTGCGGGACCGAGGATAATGCGATATGCGATACCGTATTATATTCTCGCGATATTTGATATCAGCCGGGTCATCGGATCAAGTGTTGATTCGATGAATCGGTACGGATAAATATTAGTCGGTTATATGCGATATAGCCGGATTGTCGGATCAAGTGTTGATTCGATAATTTAATGTATAATAATATATATGATATATTAAATTACATTAACTAATATTTGCTCACTAAAAGATTCTTTTTCTCACTCGGGTAATACATTGATATATATGCGATATATGTTAAATGTATTATTTTATTTTGTTACGATAAATATTATATATGTGATATATAATATTGTAACATGATATGATAACTAATGCAACTTGTTTAGTAGAGATTAAACATGGTTAGGGTTTGATTAGGGTTAAGGTTTTCTAGAAGTTTCTAGAAGCTTTCTTTTTTTGTTTTGGAAAGGATATTTTGCTAGATATTTCCTTAACCTAACCAAACCTTTAACCTTAGTCAAATCTCTACAAGGGTTAGTTTGACCATGGTTACATTATTCATCATATCATTTCTTTTCCTATTCATCACAAAAGGATTCAACATTATTCATCTTCTTCTTCCTTGAGTTCTTCTTGAAAAGCTTTCTTACTTTGATAAAAGTGATGAATAAATATGAGAAAAAGATAAATAAAGAGAGAAAAAATCCTACTTCATCATCCTCATCTTCCCTTGCCATTTAGATGAGGGTGTTCACATCATTTCATGAGTGTTAGCTTGTGTTAACGAAACTTCAAGGTAGATCATCTTAGTATCGAAGATCGGAAGCAAAGGTTGCATCTTTCTCTTCGTGGAACCTCTCGAGAGTCCGGAACCCGATGATCGCAGCGAAGGGACCACAACACGGAGCATATGAAGTGAAGGACCGGATCTACAAAGGTTGTAATCCCTCTCACTTAGTGTTAAAGCTGTTAACATGTTAGTTTTCGCCTAATCTCTAGTTTAAACATCCGTATTCGGGTTGTTCGGCACGGCTAAATTTTTAATTGGGCATGGTTGATGCCTCATAGACCCTTGTGCGCGTGCCTAGCAACCCTACAGTGGTATCAGAGCCAAGCTAGAGCTTTAGGCGAAGTCTAGACGAAGTTTAAAGTCCGATCGAACCCGGAAAACCCGAATTAACCCCTTCTCTGGAAATTTTCTGAAAATTTGGATTTTTGTGAATTAAAAATTGCCAAAAGCAGGGAATTTAATGAATTACTGTGAAGCACGTGCCATTGATTCGACAGAAGAGCCGTGTAACCGCGGCCCCACCCTGGCTTGTGCGGCGGTTCCGCGGCCAAAGTGCTGAATCACTGCACGTGCTTTGCACAGTAATTAGTAACTTTATGTGCTGAGTCTTCTGGAAATTTTTATTTTTACTCAACAGTTGAGTTTTTCTGGGGTTGTTTTGGGGATTCGATTATTCGATCGGATTGTCTAATTTTGTCTATGTGTTTTGTCCGGATAATTTTAGAAACTGTTAAAAAGTTCGAACGGATATCAATAACTCACTTTTTCCCCTGTCGGAAATTTTTTCAAAAGTTGGATTTTTTCTCGTGTTTAAGAATGTTCTAAGTCATGCAAGTAACGCGGTGGACCCTCTAGAAGACAACAAACCTTAACTCGATTATGTGACCGTCTTGAACTGCCTTTTGAACCTTAGGGTTTGGGGCAGTACGGCGTGCCACATGTGAGGCGTTGGCTTGACCCTTCTACGGCTGGACCATTGGTACTGTGGCATGTGATGGATGTTTTTAAACTGATTTCAAGTGTTGAGATATATTGGGGAAATCTTGGGTGTTTGATTATTCGATCGGAAAGTTTAACATTGTCTATTTATCTGGAATGTGATACAATATTTGGAATCCACAGGTAGTTATGAGATAACTAATTTGAATATTATAAACATAGCAGTTTAGTTTCAATTGATCGGTTGCCACGGGATTTTGATGTGATCAAAATTCCGTCGCAATCACGTAGCGTACGCGGATACTCGCCGGATAAACTTAATAGACAGCTACGCCCCATAGCCCCGACCAAGTGACTGTAGGAGAACTCCGTCGCCGAAAGCATCCGTTCGGGTGCTCGCGGCAGCGGTGTTCCGCCTTAGTGCACTTCGTCGACGGCATCTGGGGGTGAGGCCGTCTACTAAAGTTTGCGACGAGCATTCGATCAGGACGTCGGGAATCTTGTTGAATTGCCCGACTTGATATTGAAAAGAGTTTTCGATAATGAGACTAAAATGCGGGGTTTATAATTGTTAGGCATGCGATGTCTAAGGGATTCATTTGGTTAGGCATGCGATGTCTAAGGAGGTTGCGGATTACAACTGTTGTAGTTTTACATTTTCTTTTCTGTGACCGTACGCGTAGTATGTGGTGTATCGCCGGCTTCGTTGCTATACATCAACGACAATCGGGATACGCATACTTGCTTACGTTGATGATATGGGATATTATGTGTTGCTGTGATATGTTATATTGGATCGTCGCGTTCTGAATAGCCGGGGGTTTTATGTGAGATGAGAGTTTTTTCTTTTTCATTCATGTAAAATTCATTTGTATATAATATTCTTTTATTGGGGCACTTCCAGGTAGCGGAAGATGTCACCGTTGTATATTATTTACTTTTCCGTATTAGGTAGACCCAAGGAGGGGAGCACAAGTAACCGGGTTCTTGGGTCCAGTGGGAGACCATCTCGAGGAGTCGAGACCGGGTCTCCTAACCCTAGAATTGGCAGTGTGACTTGCCGCTCTCGTAGGGGTCTAGGGATGTGGGTTTGGCTATTCATCGCGACCGTGGAATCCGTGTTTTATACAGGCTCGTATTGAAAACACGGACGTCCTAGTATATCCAATATTTCATATATGTTCTTCTGCTGCAATGTTCTGTGATGAGATCATATTACTGCCTGAGACGAATGTTTATATTATATATATGAGATATATGTTATATTGCAGATTTCGTTTCAAAAGAGATGCTTGTGAAGCATAATAAAATGGGACTTCATTAATGAGATTAATGAAACTAAAAGAAACCTAAGATGTTGTAGAACTTGTTTAAAAACTGGTAGCTCTAGTTCTTGCTTTGCATAACGGTGTTCCTTGTAGAACATCCAACACCTTATTCGATAAGGAAAGGACCGAGATCCCTTCACCGGGAGTGACTCCTTTAGCAATAACTGGCAGATGCTACAAACCCTCGGTTTGTCTTTTGATTGCTTCTATAGTTTCTGCTTAGCACAGTGATATATATGATATATCCCGCACCTTATTCGATGAGGAAAGGGCCGACGATCCCTTCACCGGGAGTGACCCCTTTAGCAAAACTAGAAAAGCCTCAAAAACACTCCATTTAAAATCACTCGATTCTACAACGATATCAAGTTCATTACGCAAAGGGTTTTCATAAAAACCTGTCGTAGCCCTCCGTCATTTTAGGAAGTAGAGTACTTAGTATTCGTGCTGCGTATGTCGACTTTAGTTGAGGCGTAGTGTACGGTAGCTAAGTGATGTCTTCCTACACAGCATATGATGTGATTAGTTAGGACATTCATGTGATTATGTCGACCATAGTTGAGGGTCATGTAGGGTGGGTCTGATTAATCATGAAATGACGGGTACAACTTGACTAGTGCTTATGATATGTTGACCTTAGTTAAGTTCATAAGTGCTAGGGGTAAAATATTATTGGGAATTTCAAGTGTTGAAATTTGCAATGAGATTGCATACTTTCTATGAGATAGTTGGATCCCGATACCCGCTGCGAGTAAGAGTTACTCCTGGGAGAGTTTTACACATTACAATTAGCCGATCAAGTAGGTGTTTAGAAAGGTGTTAATGGGGTTACGCCCCTGGGAAAACGGGGTTTACTTTAATTAGGTTTGTGCGAAAGCACGGGGGACCTCCCTCAAAGTACCGACACTGGCCTGGCTGAAAGATTGGCGAACTTGTAGCGTGTAATTAATCCCGGCTAGTCTTTCCTTTTAGGGTTTGAAGGAAGATTTGATTAAAACAGTGGGAGACATCCTGATTAGATATATTAGATAACCAATCTAATCTTGCAAGAGCATACGCTGAGTGTTTTCTTCTCTCTTTCTCCAGGTAGCGACCATATCACGCCTTAATCAAGATAATAATACGGATATATTGACCGAACCTGCTTGTTATACTGAGCTGGGGAACGTTGGTCCCGCTCCAACTTATAATTGTTATAAGACAGAGCAAGAAATTAGGGATTACCAGAATTCTCGTGCCGCCTAAACGAAGAAAGTGAATGTCGATGCATCATCTTCGGGTGTGTTCATTACAGAAAACTGTTTCTCAGTATCCTTTCCGTCCTGGGTATGTGATACCGGATCAGGATCCCGCATATGTAATCTGTTACATGGGCTACAGATAGGTAGAGAACTGAGAACGGGTGATAAGTTTCATGAGACAGAAAACGGTGCAAGTGTTGCAGCCAAGTCTGTTGGTCACTGTCACCCTGTATTACCAGAATACATTGATTCTGAATGAATGTTATTAGATACCGAACCTGATATACAACATCATATCATTCTCTTTATTAGTAAAGAAAGGATATAATTTTGTATATGATGGATAATGTTTTGAACATTTCCTATATCAAGAGTTGATCGGTTCAGGCACGCTATCTAAAAGCATTGACGTTCTAAATCAAACTACAGTTCTTAGTATACGGAACACACACAAGAGGAAGAGTTCAGAAATGAACGAATTCTTCTTGAGGTATTGTAGACTGGGTCATATCAATGCGACCCAACTAGCTAAGTGACATTTAGATGCATATTTAAATTAGTTTGAATTTACATCTTGTGAAACTTGCTGGTCATGTCACAAAGATAAGATGACCATAGCTCTGTTTATTGGAAACAGAGAAAGAGTTAGTGAACTCTTGGGATTGATACATGCTGATGTATGAAAGTCCCCTGTCTATAAATGCCAAGACCGGTTCTTTGTACTTCATTACATTCTCTGATGATCTCTCAAGATTCAGACATATGTTTCTGTTGAAACACAAGACCGAAACTTTTGAGATATTCGCAGAATATAAGTTAGAAGTAGAGAACCAACAATGGGTATAAGTATTATGTCCTTTGATGAGATCAAGGAGGAGAATACTTGATCACGGAAATCCTGGACTAATTCTAAAGGAGAATGAGATTCTCTCTCAGCATTACTCCTCCGTATACACCATAGCACGATGGTATATCGGGGCGGAGCAATAGCACCCTATGTGATATGGTGTGCTCTATGATGAGTACTACTGAGTTTTCTATTTCCTTTTGGAAGTTATGCGCTTGAGAAGATGCATACATATTGAATAGGGTTCAAATAAAATCAGTTGTCTACCACTTCATATGTGATATGGAAAGGGAAGAGCCCATATCTTAAGTTGGTTAAGATTTGGGGTTGTCCGGCCTATGTCTAAAAGCAAAATCCGGACAAGCTCGAGGCAAGGTCTGTTATGTAGAATTGGAAATGTTCCAGCTATACAAAATGCAGCTGATGATTTGGTAGAACCAAAGGATTCAATAGTTTCCAACGAACCTCAGCCTCTCCGCCGATCTAGTAGGGTTCCTCACCCACCTGAGAGATACTTCGGTTTCTCTATGACAGTGGGAGCGAGGATTGCATCATGAGATGATGACCCAACTAGTTTCGAGCTGGCCATCAGGAGTGGGACTCTGTAAGAATGGCTGGATGCTTATCGATCTGAGATGGAATCCTTATACACCAACAAAGTATGGACTTTGGTTGCTTTATCTGAAGGGTTAAATCCCCATCAGGCGCAAGTATATCTTGAGAAGATTACTTGGTGTACATGGAAAGGTTGAGACTTTCAAAGCTAGACTTGTTAAAGGTTTGCATCATAGACCAGGTATGGATTATGTTGAAACCTTTTCTAAGGATCTATGCTTAAGTCCATCCAGATCCTACTTGCCACGGCTACATACCATGACTACGATATCTGGTGGTTGGGTGTCATGACTACTTTTCTAAATGATGTTTTAGAAAAGAGCATCTATAAGTACACAGCCAGAGGGCTTCGTAGACAGTGGGAGCAGCGGAAACGTGTGCAAGATGTTTTATATGATAAAACAGGCATCGCGGAGTTGGAACATCTGTTTTGATGTGGTAGTCAAAGAGTTTGACTTCATCAAAATGGTAGATGAACCTTGTATATACAAAAAGGTAGTAGGGAGTATGGTGGTGATCCTCGTAGAGTAGGTGGATGACATACTCTTGATAGGGAAGGAGTTTCCTATGCTACGCTCGGTTAATCTCCGCTTATCACATGGATTCTCCATATAGGATCAAAATGATACCTCCTAAATCCAGAGTTTTTGGATCTATGTGATAGATCTAATTGGATGTTAGGATACTCACTAGTTGTAGTGAGATGGTATCAATCGATCCTGGGGAGAATCACTTGAAAGGTTCCAAGGTGATAAGGACGACTGAATGTCAGTCGCAGGCATTGTCTATACCCTCAGTGGAGGGACGGTATGTTGGAAGAGTTCTAAGCTAGATACCGTGACTTACTAGACGATTAAAGGCAAGATACATCGTTACCAAGGCTACTACCAAAGAGGCAGTCTGGATACATATAAGTTCATAAGATGAACTTCGTTCCTACCATTGTGTGACAATGGAGTTGTGGCTTTGGCCAAGGAACCCCCGTCCCATCAGAAATCCAGATATAATTCTTAGGCAGTATCACCTGATCATGGAGATGGATGATCTCTAAGGTGATCGAGGTTAGGAGAGTAGATACAGAGGATAACAGCGCGGATCCACTCACAAAGGCCTTTTTCCCAGTAGAGACTTTTATAGGATGGTTGAGTATGAGATACTTCAACCGCAGCTAATTGTTGGGTATGCGATACCATAACAGATGTCCCTAGTGCAAGTGGGAGATTGTTAGTTATATGTATGCCCTAGAGGCCATTACTGTACATACGATGTATATTGTAATGGATGCTTGGACATATATAGGGAGGACTTTCTTGCTCGACATGATAGTATGCTATCTGGTTGTACTTTATCTTAACATGTACTCTGATTGTCTCTATATTACATGTTGATAAAGCCCTTAGGATATGTACTCGACTACTGGGACTATGATGAGATCATACCATTGGGGCCACGGTAGTCGACGAGTACATCCTATAACTGTTCCTAGTCGAGGGTGTATCGAGACAGGGCATCGATACACCAGAGTAGACTAGCGTATACGCATCTTGACCCATATAATGGGCGATGGATGATCCCATATCCATCGGTGTTTGACATCAAGGATGGTGTACGGGTGCTCAGTAGAGACTGGGTACACTGGACGGACTCGTCGAGAACTCCCAGATGGTATTATACCTCACGTCAGATGGCAGTTCTCCGGTGACACTGGTACAGAGTAGTCTGTTGACCCGAGATCGTCATAGAGTCTTGTGTGATTCCCACTGTGCTTTGATTTCCATCATACCACGTCCTTGAGGGCGTGCAAAAAGGTGGCTTTTGGGTACAGTCCCGAATCACATGGAGGCAATGAGCGATAGGAGGGGATTCGTCTCTCCCGGTATAGGGAGTTGATGTTGTGCTGTGTTCGATTGGCTATAACCGGAAATCCCTGGCCAGGGTTGCTGAGATTTACTGGTAAGTGTTATCAGTAGTTTCTCAAACTGTTATAGACCTCATATCGACACGACTTATCGAGCTACTGGGGTCTGACGTTTACCACCCCTAGGCGAGATATGAAACATATCAGACGACGAGACCGGACTGTACGGGAGTGTTACTGTTTGGATTCACAGGAGAATGTACAGGCTTGCTTGTTAATCTTCTGAGCGCTCAATACCTGGGTAGCTGTTACGTTTAGCTGACCGCTTGCAGCTTGTGGGTGTTTGATATGATCATCACCTACTGCCGGCGTATTGACGATTCTTTAGAGTCCTACACAGAGGTTTCTTGGCTCAGGCAAAACGGAGTAGGAGCACATATGTGATATGTGCGGGACCGAGGATAATGCGATATGCAATACCGTATTATATTCTCGCGATATTTGATATCAGCCGGGTCATCGGATCAAGTGTTGATTCGATGAATCGGTACGGATAAATATTAGTCGGTTATATGCGATATAGCCGGATTGTCGGATCAAGTGTTGATTCGATAATTTAATGTATAATAATATATATGATATATTAAATTACATTAACTAATATTTGCTCACTAAAAGATTGTTTTTCTCACTCGGGTAATACATTGATATATATGCGATATATGTTAAATGTATTATTTTATTTTGTTACGATAAATATTATATATGTGATATATAATATTGTAACATGATATGATAACTAATGCAACTTGTTTAGTAGAGATTAAACATGGTTAGGGTTTGATTAGGGTTAAGGTTTTCTAGAAGTTTCTAGAAGCTTTCCTTTTTTGTTTTGGAAAGGATATTTTGCTAGATATTTCCTTAACTTAACCAAACCTTTAACCTTAGTCAAATCTCTACAAGGGTTAGTTTGACCATGGTTACATTATTCATCATATCATTTCTTTTCCTATTCATCACAAAAGGATTCAACATTATTCATCTTCTTCTTCCTTGAGTTCTTCTTGAAAAGCTTTCTTGCTTTGATAAAAGTGATGAATAAATATGAGAAAAAGAGAAATAAAGAGAGCAAAAATCCTACTTCATCATCCTCATCTTCCCTTGCCATTTAGATGAGGGTGTTCACATCATTTCATGAGTGTTAGCTTGTGTTAACGAAACTTCAAGGTAGATCATCTTAGTATCGAAGATCGGAAGCAAAGGTTGCATCTTTCTCTTCGTGGAACCTCTCGAGAGTCCGGAACCCGATGATCGCAGCGAAGGGACCACAACACGGAGCATATGAAGTGAAGGACCGGATCTACAAAGGTTGTAATCCCTCTCACTTAGTGTTAAAGCTGTTAACATGTTAGTTTTCGCCTAATCTCTAGTTTAAACATCCGTATTCGGGTTGTTCGGCACGGGTAAATTTTTAATCGGGCATGGTTGATGCCTCGTAGACCCTTGTGCGCGTGCCTAGCAACCCTACAGTAATGTCCTGCTTGAAACTAGTAGGATCATCTTCTTCCAAGATACAATCCTCTTGATCCCCGTCTATGAGAAAACTGTAGTATCTCTTGGGCGAACAAGAAATCCTACTAGATCTGCGGAGTGGCTGAGGTTTGTCCGGGGTTATTATTTCTTGATGTTCTATCAAATTTTCAGTTTCAGTTTGTGGTTCCTAAATTTCTTCCAGTTCTATCGTACTCCTACTAATTTCTTTTGCAAGAAATTCCTTCTCTAAAAAGACGGTGTGGCGAACAACAAACACCTTTTGTTCCTCAGTGTGGTAAAGAAGATATCCTGGCGAATGCTTTGGATATCCCATAAACTTACATAGAACTGATCGTGCCTGAAGTTTGTCCGGTTTTTGCATTTTTATATAGGCCAGACAACCCTATATCATAATGCGTTTAAGATATGTTCTTTTACTATTCCACATTTCAAATGGTGTCTTAGGCACGGATTTGAATGAAACATCATTCAATAGACATGCTGCTGTCTGAAGCGCATATCCCCAAAATGAATAAGGCAACTCATCACTACTCATCATGGAGCGAACCATATCTAATAGGGTACGATTCCTCCATTTCGATACACCATTATGCTGTGGTATATATGGAGGAGTAAGCTGAGAGAGAATACCATTCTCTTTTAGAAATTCAAGGAATTATGTGCTTAATTATTCACCTTTTCGATCAGATCGTAAGACTTTAATATTTTTTCTAGTCTGGTTCTCTACTTCGCTCTTAAATTCTCTGAATTTCTCAAAAGCTTCAAATTTGTGCTTCAATAAAAACAAATATCCGAATCTAGAGAGATCGTCAGTGAATGTAATGAAGTATGAGAACCCACCCCTTACATGTATAGATATTGGACCACACAAATCACTGTGTATGAGTCCTAAATGCTCTGTAGCTCTTTCCCAGTGTCCCGTAAACGGGGTTTTAGTCGTCTTTCCTTTGAGACGAGACCGACAAGTTTCATAAGATGAAAATTCGAACGGATTCAAATATCTATCTTTATATAACTTAGATAGTTTTTTCTCATTGATATGACCAAGTCTACAATACCATAAGTAGGATTCGTTCACTTCTGAACTCTTCCTTTTGCGTGTGTTTTGAACATTAAGAACTGTATTTTGATTAAGACATATATACCATTACACGATATACCTTCTGCAACCAATACCTGATTAAGGTAAATGTTCATGATATTTCTATTTAGAACAAAATTATATCCATCTTTATCAAGTAAAGAAACCGATATGATGTTACAAAGCATGGAAAGTACATAATAGCATGTTGGATATGTATGCCCTTCATTGTATATGTTGCTAGGGATGTGTATGTACAGGACAATCTTGCTCGATATGATAGTACGCTATTTGGTTTGTCTTTATCTTAACATGTGATGTGTTTTACTTTGTATTTCATATCTTGTATACATGTTGATAAAGCCTGTAGGATCTTTGAATGACTACCAGCATTATGATGGCAATCATACTTATAGGAGCTAGGTACTCGATAGGCACATCTTTAAAAGTGTCCCTAGTAGGAGGAGTATCGAGACTGGGCATCAATACTCTAGAGTAGACTAGTGTATACATATCTAGACCCTGACGAGGGGCGATGGATTGGTCCTGCAACCATTGGTGAGGTGCACCTAAGATTGTATACAGGTGCTCACTGGGTGAGAGTACACCGGATAGGACTCGCCGAGGACTGGCTAGATAGTATTATACCTAGCGTCAGATAGCAGTTCTTTTGTGACATGAGTGCGGATGGTCTGTCGACCTGAGGTCGTCATTTGTCTCATGTGAGTTTCCACTGTGCTTTGATTACTACCCTACCACGGCTCTACCGAGTCATGCAAACAGGTTTTAGTTGGGTATAGTCCCGAGCCACATGGAGGCAGTGAGCTGCTGTTGGGATTCGTCTCTCCTGGTATAGGGAGTCGATGTCGCACTGTGATCGGTTGGTCAACACCATAAGTACCTGGCCAGGGCGGATTGAGAATAACTAGTGGTTGGACCAGTAGATTCTTGGATGGTCTTGAGCCACACCGACATGACTTGTCTTGTTATTAGGAGTTTGACATTTTCCACCCCTAGACCTTGCATGCAATACTCTCAGACGAACAAACCAGACTGCACGGAGATTGTCACGGACATGCTCAGTAGGGGTTCAGATGAGTTCGCTCGTCGGCCTTCTTTTTGACATATACCTAGGTAGCCGTTACGTACTGTCACGTCCCACTTTCTAAAATACGGAATACGATGGATGACAAGGCCAGCTATGCTTCTACGGTTAAGGAAATATCCTGCCACAGTCACACTTCGGCTTCTAGCATTACGTGGTAATCAGTAACATAGCACAGGTAATGAGAAACGCAGTCACTAATTCTATCAAAACAGATCTAAAACTAACCAGATAGAGTCAAAGGAAAAGACAGCGCCGGCGTCGTGATCTAGATGCCCGCAATATCCTCGTGGTAAGGCAGGTCCTGATCCGAGCTAAGTGTACTTCTCACTCTGAACATGCATACTCAGGTCGTCAGAGCGACACAATAGCAATATATACATATATAATGTGCAATGATGATAAAAATGAAGCAGTAGATATAGAACAAGGACGCGAGCATGAAATAACCGGTACATGTAACGATAAAGTAAGTTTATCAAATCAGTAATCAATGCAATGTCCATGTCGCTAAAGCTATCAGTCTCTAAGTCTCAATATCTAAGTCGCTAAACCTATCGTCAATCCAAGTGTGAGCGTCAACCATCGTAGGAGTATCCCCAACCCAAGGGTAGTCCCCAGGGGCAAGGGAACAAGGGCCTGAATCACGCTCGCTAATAATCAGTAATACTATCCATACGACTCCCGAAATCGCTATATATGCTGGCAGTGGGACTCCTGAGATTCCGTTGATCGAACTCACACTCAAACTATACCACACCCAGTGTTCTACATCAAATACCGACCATGAATCCAAATACTAGTCGCTCCATGACAAGTCTACGCGAGAACTGGAGACAAGGTCTCCATTAAGCATGTCTCGACTGGTATCCAAGATAAATGGACAGTGTTCGACATCTTATCTATTTCAGTAATATAAGTGCTTCCATAACCGTCTCATTCCAGTTATAGTTACACTTATATATGTCCCATAGGCGTCGATAATGCAATAACTATTTGGTTCCGTTGATTGTGTACAAGTACGTGTCACTTCACGTATTAATTCACGCTTTTACACCGACGTACTTGCCACAATCCAATCACTAAAATTTATCATTTGGTAATGTGATACGGTCACTAGGTTATAAATGTATATGACCACTATTCACTAAGGGTATCACCGCTACAGGATATGATAAGAATGCAATTAATTATGATACGAATAAAAATATAGCAGCCAGTATCATACCACTTGCAAAATTAACTATAAATCACACGTCTAGAATTAAGAAAAACAATATAAAAGAGGTAAGTAGTATATTTAATTATCTATCCATCAAAATTGGTTTTACATCAATCGGGTTTCAGGTTCGCTAGTTATGGTCATTTCATTGTAAGTGTTCACTCCTGGAAATCCTATTTCTGAACTGGAAGTATGTTTCGTAACATATTTTACTCCCAGTTAGGAGCATAATTAGGTGACTCTACAGTTAAATAATATGTATATTTTTCTGTTATGTTTCCAACGCATCTGACAGATTAAAAATATTCATCCATTTTTAGGAGTTATGATCAGATTACTGATAAAGGGTGCAAACTGAAATGATAGAAAACTGCCGTACAAGTCATCCGTTAAAGTATGATTTAAATACCAAATGATACCGGAATTTAGTAAAACTGGTACCATTGGAAATCTAAAATAATTTTCTATGCAGTGGTAATTCTCTCCGCACACTATGACAATTAAACATTAATGTTTCAGGTGTAATAAAAGCATGTCAAGGGGTAAGTTCCTGCATTGGACTGCGGTCCAAGGTCAGGTAAGTTCTTTGTTTTCGATATTCAGAAGATATATCTGACAGTAAAGCTACATGTCGTATTAAATATTATGTAGTACCCTTCGTAACGAACCCAGGCATGCTGCGATTGGATTTTTCTGGAATTAATTATGAAGTTAACGGTATCAAGTGTTCGGTAAAATGCAAGTTTCAGTATTAAAGTTAGGGCGTCACTTATGTGTGATAATGACATCGATTTGCCACCAAATTTTTACATAGAATTTTTCAACAGTGTTAGGGTCTAAATATCATGAGTTCCGCCATTTTAGATTTTATTTTCGCTTAAGGCTCGCATCGAGCACTTAACACATCATTTCAAAACTATAACGGATTTGGTTTGTCTCACAAACATGAACGGGATTCGATCTCTGTGAACTATATACACTAACCACGGGATATTATACTCATTATTTGTTCATATCATCATGCGACACACGAATATGGGTCACCACGTTTATCAGACTCCAAAAATATAATTAAACTTCGACTATATATATATATATATACATAGTATAAATAGCATGTAAAGCAAGTGTTTAACTTGCCTTGACGATGTAACGATGGTGATGTGGACGCGGCAGTAGCTATGACGCAACACAGCACGGGAACAACAACTACGACGAGTGCAGCACGGGCATGATCATGGCACGACGACAATACGCAAGCAGCAGCAGCAGCAACAAGCTACGTTTCGGCTCTGGCCCGAGCTTGTGGCGCGGCTTCGGCCTGGCGTGAGCTTGGCCTCGATGATGGAGATGAGGCTTGACGAACCGGAGTTCGACGGTGGTTGACGACGCAGGGAAGAGGAGCTGGAGGTGCTGGTGAAGCTTGGGGGTGCGGCAGTGAGAGGAGCTCGAGTCGAAGGAGGCGAAGGCGGTAGGTGGAGTCGTGGGTTTTGATGGGTCTCGGCGAAGTGGTGGCGCCGGGGACAGAAGATGAGGTGCTTGTTCATATCATAATTTTGCATTATTATATTCCCCATTCTTAATCATTTTACAAATAAATAGGTGCTTTTGATCCATGTGTGCTAAATAGTTGCAGGTTACAGGTTCTCAGAACAATACAGTGAAATTCAGGAAAAGACGTTACAAATGTGAGACTACGACAACAAATAGATGAATCTGTTTGATGCCGCCTACAGTTTAAGAAACAAATGAAGATTGTATGGTAGCGTCAAGACAACAGATTAGGGATTTGAATGCGTCCATGGCCGCCCTTATACAACCTAGTAACCTGGTAGCTAGTTTCCAACTGGCTCCAAATTTTCCAATGTATAATAAGGCGGTTGGACAGATTGAGAATTTGAGTGGAGAGAGTGAGCTATGCACCCTTCCAAATCAAACCTACCCATCCCCAAATGAATCCCACAAGTCCGGTTTTGAATGTATATCAAGTGTTCTAAATGAGTCACCAGTTGAAGATAAAACGTTTAATGAGTTGTGTGACTTTGTAGTGTTTGATTTGCCAGATTGTGAAGGGTCCCTTTCGAGTGAAACCATCACCAATCCTTTTGACCTCTACACCTCCACTCTAGAACCTAAATTGATAAATATCCATGCTTTTGATGAGGTGTGTGAAAAAATTGATTTTCACTTGATTGAGGATATCGACGCTGGGAATATTTTGGATGATGAACCCGCAGATTTGACTGAATTTTTCTCTCAAATTCATCATCCCGAGTCATTAAATATTTCTCCTGAACTTCATATGCGTCTTGAATTTGATGAGAATTGCATGGATAAGCTAAATTTTGAGGAGAGTATTGAGGATAGTATTGAGGATGAACCAGTTTTGTTTGATGAGTCGGATTATCCAATTCATCCTCCTGAACTTTTAACTGTTACACTTCCTAAATAAATCTTCTTCATCCTTTCTGTCGTTCTGACCGCGCAAAAAACCGTTTCCCTTTCATTTTCAATGTCTGCTTTACCAAGTTCGACGTACCCATGTTTTCTCACGAATCTTGAGGGATTTGACCTCATTTCTCAGTGGGTTGATAGATTAGAACAATCGCTTTTTACACATCGGTCATTACAAATTGTGCTAATTTATACACTCTATCTCCACCCTCAAGTTCGTATTCAACTTCTTTCTCCTACTTTCTCATGTTCTTCTTCTATTCTTCCTATAATTTCAGTAGGTGTTGATGAATCACAATCCAATAATTCAAGTTTCATCATTCTAGAAAGCCAACTTGATTTGGATACTTTTGAAAATGAGGTAGATGAGTTTTTCGAGTCTCCTACCTCCATAATTTTTGATAAATCAAGTATGATAAATTCTGGCACAAAATTTACTGACATCAAAATATTCAATTACATCGATTAGAGTTTTGAAGAACTTTTTGCTGACGAACTTGCATTCCTAAATGACACGGATTTTGGGATTAATCAGCCTCCACCTGAAGAAGTCGAACCACCACCATTTCTTTTTCCCTTCCGCTATTCTTCTCCTCCACCGAGACCGTATACTGCTTTTATCTCCACACGGTCTCGTGTGTTTCTCATTTCTTTTCTCTACACTCCATTCTTTCACCAACCACACCATTATAACGATAATATTTTTGAATGGTTGGTGCTAATCTTTGGCCTGTGTAAGGCCTTGTATAGCTTGATACTGTGTTTTTCTCCTCCCTAACTCTGAACTTTAATGCTTCAACAGTGGAAAAACTGTTTCACTTAAGTTTTGGGGGATCTTTTTGTGTATATATATTTTGTTTTCTTTTTCTGTTAAAAAAGAAACAAAAAAAAACAGGGGAGTGCCGGAAATTTTGACCCTCTTGGTGTAGCCTGACAATGAGGGCACTGCCAAGTTTAAGTTTGGAGGTGTGCTCGGTATGGTTTCTTCCTTCGCATTCATGTGTATATTTTTGCATTTGCATTTGCATACTTATTTTAAAATCCATAAAAAATCAAAAATTATAAAAATTGAAAAGTTCAATTTTGGCCATATTTGACTTAAGTTCAACATGACGGTTGAATAGTAGAGAAAAACTAGATCATAAACTTAGTAAATTAAAAACCCTACAAATAACCTTTCTTAAAGTTTAACTATAGAAAATATATGTCATTGCAGTTTATTTAGAAATAGGCAAATTTTGAGTTCAGTTCTTGGGCTAAGTCAAAATAAGGTAAAAGTATTGAAATTTTTATTTGAAGTGTAAGTCTGAAAAATAAATTCTGAAACTTTAGTCTAAATCCTGAAAATTTATACCCTACTACATGCGCTAACACACATCTTGAAACTTGGAATACTAGAGGATACCTTGAAATGCTCTTGTTTAAAATCCTTAGTATGAAGAGAAATAAAATAAAGTATAAAAGGTGAATAAAGAGACATAAAAAAAATGAACACTGGTATTGTAATTACTTAAGGCATAAATAAAAATATATATATAGCGATGGTGCTTTATCACCTAGTGCCTTAGACCAACTGGTTTGGGATTCACTGCTAACCCTTAGGTATTGCAAGACGAGGAATTACGCCTTAATGCACGAACACATTTTGTAATCGGTCGTTAGTACCTCAAGAAGTATTAACGGTCGCATGATGTGTGGTGAATTTCATCTAAAATTCACCAACTAAAAGTACCTTGGAAGATGGACAAGAGTATGATAGCTTGAATTGAATTTCTAAGTGTAGGGGTGATAATTACACACACGTAGGGGTATATGATTGGGGTTTGGATGAGAGATAGGAATGAAAGATAGGGCTTATATCTTCAAAAAAGATGATAAAAATTCCTAAGTTGAGATGGACCCTTAGAAGGAAAATTCAAAAGATGCTGAAAGCTTAATAAATTTGCAGAACATATATGATCTTAAGTTAAATGATAAGTGAGTGTGAAAAATATGGGTTGATGATTTCTAAGTTGAAGATAATAGAATTTCTTGCTAGAACACCGAATTGAAGAATGAAGTTAATAGGCCAAATTGATCGGATTTTATGGGTAGTATCCGCTGAAAACCCTCAGGAGACAACACTCCTCCTACTATGGACACCTAGGGGTTTAACGGCTTGTTGCACGAGCTTAGTGTAATCGCGATTCCCTGTGAATGTGAGGTTAGGATTTTTGTTGAGAATAAAATTGGCTTTGCTCGGGACGAGCAAAAGATAAGTTTGGGGGTATTTGTTCATATCATAATTTTTTATTATTATATTCCTCATTCTTAATCATTTTACAAATAAATAGGTGCTTTTGATCCATGTCTGCTAAATAGTTGCAGGTTACAGGTTCTCAGAACAATACAGTGAAATTCAGGAAAAGATGCTACAAATGTGAGACTACGACCAACAAATTGATGAATCTGTTTGATGCCGCCTACGGTTTAAGCAACAAATGAAGATCAATGAACAGTTCGATTGCACAAAGTACGAGGGCAGCACAAGATTCAAGACTTCAACACGAAGCTAACGGTAAAAGTCCACAAATTCTGCACTGTTGGAAATCAGAAAGAAAGTAGAAAAGAATCTGAAGAACCAAGTGAAGAAAACAGGAGAAAAAGGCAACATGAAGCAACCCTGGAAAGATCAAATAGAGAGCCCTCAAGATGGCCGCGGATCCGCGGCCGAACATGGCATTCCGCCGCGGATCCGCTGCCGTGCTACGCACGTGTCGGTGCATCTTGTCGGTGGTGTTAGTGTGTTGACCCGGCTTTCTTAGGCTAGTCTTGTAATTTCAGATGTGGATCAGATGTAAACCCTAGGGTTTCTCCTATATATAAATAGGAAACCCTAAAGCCTAATTAAGGTGTGCCTCTCTTGGGTGCCTCTTTTGAGATACCTCTTTTTAATTCTAGATTTAAAATTTTCAATTCCATTGTAATCGTTCAAGAGTGCATCAATAAAGGAAGGTATTTTTATTTTTATCTCGCATTCCTTTTCTGAATTTAATTCTTTCATTTTTTTATCTGTTCCTTTAATATTTTCAATTTAGTTTTTTAATATAATAATTTATAAAAAATGAATTCTATTGTTAATACCTCAATGAGTGAGTAATTCCTCACTTGTTAGGGTTAGGAGAGGGAAGGTTTGAGAGAAGGAAATCTCTCTCCCTCCTTTTCTTGCCCCCATAATTTTTAATTAGGATTCTATTTAAATTAACCACACACCGCTCACTACGATACCCTATCCCATGAGATAGCGGTGATTCCCTATTTAAGACCGGTTGTGGTTGATTTACATAGAGATTAGGGCTAAGAGTTAAGAAAGGACGGACAAGGACCAAAAGGAAGAAACTGAGTTTCTTCCTAGTCGTGCTAATCCCCTTTGTTGATTATTACCCTAACACCTAAAATCCTAACTGGGCATTAAAAGCAGTGAGAAGAATCCATATTTTGAACTGACCTAACCCTAACCCTAGCAAGCCTTTTTACCAACTTATTCTCATTCTTAGATCTAAAACAAAACCCGATTTGATCGGATTAACTCGTTAGATCATAAAGAAAAGGAATCCATCTCCCTGTAGACCAACCCGTACTCAACCGGCTAATTACCAAGCGACACCGTCTTGATTGCAGTATATTCTTAATTTTGATTTTAAAATGCATGCATGCAAAACATCCAACAATCAAATGGCGCTGTTCCCGGAGAGACGGTAGTCTCTTTCTTTGTGTAATTTAGGGTTAATATAAAAAAAAATTTAAATTTTTTTTTTAAAAATTGAAAATTTTTAAAACACAAAAAAAATAAAAAATAAAATAAAAATCATCTTGTTCTTTTGAGGGGTTTTGTGTGAATTGTGCAGGAAAAGAAGACGGACAAATTCAGATCTGGAAAATCCCAGTGAACAAATCAAGAAACAGAAGATCTGAACAGACAGAGGAGAACCACAACAGAAAACAGAAAATTTTTGGAGATCTGAACCAATTGTTCCACCGCGGAACCGCGGCACAAGTGCAGGTTTGACCGCGGAATCGCGGTCAAGTGCTGACGTCAGCAATCTATTTTGCTCTGTAAGCATTCCATTTCTTCTCTGTAACCCCCTGATCTCCACTGAAAAATTTTCCTGCAGGGTTTTTTGCTCAAAATTCTTCTCCCTCTCCAATAAATTGTTTTTGTGCAGGATTCTTTGCGCTGCCAACTATAAAATTTTTTTTGCAAGTGTTTTATATTTTGTGTGTTAATTGATTTGCATATTTAAAACGGACTTTTAAGGGGCTATAACACCAATCCAGATCAGGTGGGGATTTCATTACCCTTCCTAAGACCCCAAAAATCACTAAAAAGTATATTCATCACCCTTGAGTTAATTAAAAAATATCTAGACTCAGCCAACTAAGGACTGTCGTGCTCATTAGGACAAAAGAAGGTTGTGGGCATTCAGTCGTTTATCTAAACTTGACTTTGTGGTGCCTAGGCTAGACAAGTGAGAAAGGTAATTTTAAAAGACCCGTCTCACGGTGATTCGTGAACGGATCCCTCCTTTCTTCATTTGTGCTTACCTGGCCACAATTGGCGGTGAAGAGGCGATTTGAGAGATATCTCACAACTTGTCACTTTGGAACAGTTCGGAGCAGTCTAGTTGACTTAGGAGACCCTAGCTCTAGGTTTGATTGTGCATGTTTAAACTGTGCTTGTTTGAAATTGTGCCGTAGTTCCGTACAAATTTTTGCAAAAAAACTCTTTCAACACTTTCAAAAATTTCAAAACTCCAAAAACAAATTTTTTTAAAAAAAAAAATTAAAAAAATAAAAAAAATAATTCACATTCTTTTTCTTTCTTACCTCACATCATGGGTACCCCACCTCGCAAAACTCTTGCCGAACTTTGGTACCCTCAACCAGACATTACTTCCTACGCTAATTGTTTTGGGACGACCCCTCCATGCCCAAAATTTCATTGAAAGATCGAATAGACGCGTCTAGGAAAAACAATTGGACTCCGCAATCCACTTTATATCAACCATTTCAACCTTCACCACCTTCTTACGTTGATACTCCATTTTCGAGTCCTGTTGTAACTCCGAAACCCATGCCTATTGCTGAACATATTGAACAATCTCGTAGCCGATCTTTCACTCCTTTCAACACTTCCAGTTCTTGTGATCAACAATTCCATTCACCTTTTTATCCAAATGTTGACCCTAATACTGTCCAACCATTCAATTCCTATCCATTTTACCTAACTGCTGCACCTTCCCTAGACATTGCTTCTATACAGCCATTTGGGAGTTTCCAGTATCCAAACAACTTTGAATCTTTTACTGAAACCCTGTCACAAACCATGTTTAGTCTGAAACAGTCGTTGGAAGATTTTATGGTAGCGTCAAGACAACAGATTAGGGATTTGAATGCGTCCATGGCCGTCCTTATACAACCTAGTAACCCGGTAGCTAGTTTCCAACTGGCTCCAAATTTTCCAATGTATAATGAGGCGGTTGGACAGATTGAGAATTTGAGTGGAGAGAGTGAGCTATGCACCCTTCCAAATCAAACCTACCCATCCCCAATTGAATCCCACAACTCCGGTTTTGAATGTATATCAAGTGTTCTAAATGAGTCACCAATTGAAGATAAAACGTTTAATGAGTTGTGTGACTTTGTAGTGTTTGATTTGCCAGATTGTGAAGGGTCCCTTTCAAGTGAAACCATCACCAATCCTTTTGACCTCTACACCTCCACTCTAGAACCTAAATTGATAAATATCCATGCTTTCGATGATGTGTCTGAAAAAAATGATTTTCACTTGATTGAGGATATCGACGCTGGGAATATTTTGGATGATGAACCCGCAGATTTGACTGAATTTTTCTCTCAAATTCATCATCCCGAGTCATTAAATATTTCTCCCGAACTTCATATGCATATTGAATTTGATGAGAATTGCATGGATAAGCTAAATTTTGAGGAGAGTATTGAGGATAGTATTGAGGATGAACCAGTTTTGTTTGATGAGTCGGATTTTCCAATTCATCCTCATGAACCTTTAACTGTTACACTTCCTAAATCAATCCCCTTCATCCTTTCTGTCGTTCCGACCGCGCAAAAAACCGTATCCCTTTCATTTTCAATGTCTGCTTTACCAAGTTCGACGTACCCATGTTTTCTCACGAATCTTGAGGGATTTGACCTCATTTCTCAGTGGGTTGATAGATTAGCACAATCGCTTTTTACACATCGGTCATTACAAATTGTGCTAATTTATACACTCCATATCCACCCTCAAGTTCGTATTCAACTTCTTTCTCCCACTTTCTCAGGTTCATCTTCTATTCTTCCTATAATTTCAGTAGGTGTTTGTAACGCCTCGAAAATCGTTTAGGCAGTTTTTTGGTAATCGGCTAAATTTGCAGTCTTTTCCGTAAAAAGTCAAAATAGGTATTTTTCATTATAGACCTAATTATACAAAATTTAGATAAGATATTGCTATAAATTGGTCACTAAAATGTCACTTAAAATTTTCTAGTTAATTAATTTTTTTTCCGTAATTAATTATTTTTAATATTATTTTAAGCTTTTAAAAATACATTAAATTAGTGATAAATACAAATTTAATTAGGTAAATTACACACTTAGGAACCATTATAAACTAAAATTAAGTATTAACAAAAAATTTACCAAAACTTTCTAAGATTTGTTGTTTCATGGCAAAAAAATGAATGAAAAAGGGTTTTTTTTGCAAAGAATTGATATAATGTGCATTAAATGACCTTAGAAGATGCTTTATGTGTGGAATTTTCTACACAATTCACTCACTTCTCCACCTCCCAACCCCTGGCCGACCTTGCTGCTGCTGCACTTCTCTTTTCCCCTCACTTCTTTTGCTTCAATTCTTGCAAAAATAATCAAAATCCACACAAAAATACACTCTTTTCCTTCACAAATTCAAACCAAAACCCTAATCCATCCCTTCCCTAACCCTAATTTGTTTATAAAGTGGAGAAAAGAGGTTTCTTGGAGGCTAGTGGAAGTTTGGAATCAACTCTTGTAAGGTATAAATCCTAAACCAGTTGTTAAATTTGTAGTTTAAATAAGCTAAATTAGTATTTTAAAGTGTTAATTTCATTGTAATGGTTGGTTTTTGAAAATTTAAGAGAGGTGTTGATGCCCTAATTAGGGTTTGTTGTAGGATAAGTGGGTTTAATCTAGGGTAGTGGTTATCTAGTGGGTTAGAATGATTGTTTGTGCGATGTAGCGATCGCTACACCGTTAAATCGCGACGATTGCATCGATATTTCTATGTCAATGCTTACTAGTTTTTCTAAATTTTAGGAGGCGATCTAATTGCGTTATATTAGTGATATAATTAGCATCATATACGACTATTAGTGTGCGCGAATGCGGGGTTTTTTCTAGTCGGGTTTTAGTTTTGACGATTGCCCCGAAACGGCGATTTTAGTTAAGGTTTTAGCGATTTTCGTGCGTTTTCCGCACACTGAGTGCACGTTGTGATTAATTCGAGAGTGTCGATCTTTTTGAATTATGAGTTGTGTCATTTCAGGAACCTGTAATCTTATATTGTATGTTATGCAATTCTAGGATCGGTCGCGGAAATATCAGACGCGGCGCGCAAAGGCAAGGCGGTGGTCGGATCGGATTAGCGAGGCATTCAGGTGAGTAGATGTATTCATCTATGGGGGAATCGTCTGGATGGCGCGAGGCGCCCCTAGTTAAAATTACCTTATTTCTTGCTACATATGCATTGTTAGTTAGCTAACCCCCCTCATTCACATTTCATACATTTATAGCTTTTCGTCTGCAAGATTTGCATAGGATATCCATATACACATGTGCGATATCATTTCGTAGGGCACGTACACCATTAACATTGGCTCCTGTTGCACGCGCACTATTCATGTGACACACACGCCTTTGGTAATTGCCATGCCACGAGCACCATAGAACCTGTTTACCCTAGTATCACCACTTGCATCATACATGATATATGAAATCGCATAGCATGTATATACCTCGCATCATCATCATACTTACATAGATTTATAGCCACAAATCACATCGCATACCTTGATATCATAGACATTTATCATATACAACATGTTGGGTATTATGATTTTCTTGAGGATTTCAGTATTTCTGCGATTTCTGGATTTTGGGGAAAACCGCAAAAATTTAACAAAAGCTTATATTTATCATTTTTAAAACAAAGTTGCGGTTTTCTCGTGATGTATGTGTCATCCACCATGAGTTTTCATGTTTTCTATTGGATTTCGAGACCTAATTCGAGGAGTGGATGAACCGTCTCGGGTACATGGTGGGCCCGGTATGGTACCCCGGGGCAAGAAGATCGAGTTGTAGACGATGAGCCTGGCAGGGGAAGACTGCCTACCGGTGATGTCTGGCGCGGCGGATATCCGGAGGATACCGACCGTTGTTGTGAGATTTGATGATATGGGCCGATCCGGACTGACGGAGCCCGATGTATTGAGACATTGATACAGTGAGACATTGAGATAGATGTGTTTTCATTTTTGGTGTCGATACTTGACACGGGTTTCAGATGATTTCTTGATGGTATTTAGCTATTATACAGAGATTCTTTTTCTAAAGTTAAGAATGCAAAACTCATAGCATTTAAAACACTTAAAGATTTAGTATTGACATTACATACATGTACATGCATACTAGAGGTATTACATCACATCTGGACATACATGCTGTGACGCATTTGCGTGCATTCTTACGATAGCCTTACTAGATGTTATATTCTACTCACGAGCTGGCAACTCACCTCCGTTGTGCCACAGTGTCTTGCAGGTCGGACTCATCAGCCTAGTAGCGGCGGCTTATCTTGTTAGTGACTTCTTTTGCTCAGACTCGCGACATTGCTCGTAGGTGGGTTGCGAGAGTGCTTTTATCTCTTTTTTTTGTACTATTTTTGTATCTAGTATTCTCCATCCACCACTTCTTATGTGTATATGCGACCTAGTGATAAGACTGAGAGATTTGTGTACATGTGTTTTTTTTTGAGTCGAGCTCACTTGAGCCGACGTTGTGTTTTCCTATATTTTGCATTTCTTTATGCTCTTTTCTTGATATTACATATATATATATATATATATATATATATATATATATATTGCGTGTGGTTATGATCCGCCTTGGGCGAAGAGCTAGCTCCCGCTTGGGGATGCCATTTTGTGATTACAGGTTATATATCTTGTTGTACCCATTATGGGGGGATAGAATTTACAGAGGAGACTCTGCCGAAATTTTCGGCAATTTTTGATGTTTTTTTAAAAATGGGTTCAATGCAACTAAATTGATTTCAAGTCGTTTTTCATGAAAGATTTCCTTCACTCTCTTTGGTTTTGGTTTAGATTTTCTGGGCTTTGGCTGACTTAGTTTACGTTACGCCTTTAGACGTCTCGTAATCTAAGTGCCAGTCACGTTCCGTACTTTCGGGTCGTGACAGTGTTGATGAATCACAATCCGATAATTCAAGTTTCATCATTCCAGAAAGCCAACTTGATTTGGATACTTTTGAAAATGAGGTAGATAAGGTTTTCGAGTCTCCTACCTCCATAATTTTTGACAAATCAAGTATGATAAATTCTGGCACAAAATTTACTGACATCAAAATATTCAATTACATCGATGAGAGTTTTGAAGAACTTTTTGCTGACGAACTTGCATTCCTAAACGACACAGATTTTATGATTAATCAGCCTCCACCTGAAGAAGTCGAACCACCACCATTTCTTTTTCCCTTTCGCTATTCTTCTCCTCCACCGAGACCGTATACTACTTTTATCTCTACACGGTCTCGTGTGTTTCTCATTTCTTTTCTCTACACTCCATTCTTTCACCAACCACACCATTATAACGATAAGATTTTTGAATGGTTGGTGCTAACCTTTGGCCTGTGTAAGGCCTTGTATAGCTTGATACTGTGTTTTTCTCCTCCCTAACTCTGAACTTTAATGCTTCAACAGTGGAAACACTGTTTCACTTAAGTTTGGGGGGACCTTTTTGTGTATATATATTTTGTTTTCTTTTTCTGTTAAAAAAGAAACAAAAAAAAACAGGGGAGTGCCGGCAATTTTGACCCTCTTGGTGTAGCCTGACAATGAGGGCACAATCAAGTTTAAGTTTGGGGGTGTGCTCGGTAAGGTTTCTTCCTTCGCATTCATGTGTATATTTTTGCATTTGCATACTTATTTTAAAATCCATAAAATTCAAAAAATTTAAAAATTATAAAAATTGAAAAGTTCAATTTTAGACATATTTGACTTAAGTTCAACATGACGGTTGAATAGTAGAGAAAAACTAGATCCTAAACTTAGTAAATTAAAAACCCTAAAAATAACCTTTCTTAAAGTTTAACTATAGAAAATATATGTCATTGCAGTTTATTTAGAAATAGGCAAATTTTGAGTTCAGTTCTTGGGCTAAGTCAAAATAAGGGAAAAGTATTGAAATTTTTATTTGAAGTGTAAGTCTGAAAAATAAATTCTGAAACTTTAGTCTAAATCCTGAAAATTTATACCCTACTACATGTGCTAACACACATCTTGAAACTTGGAATACTAGAGGATACCTTGAAATGCTCTTGTTTAAAATCCTTAGTATGAATAGAAATAAAATAAAGTATAAAAGGTGAATAAAGAGACATAAAAAAAATGAACACTGGTTTTGTAATTACTTAAGGCTGCATAAATAAAATTATATATAGCGAGGGTGATTTATCACCTAGTGCCTTAGACCAACTGGTTTGGGAGTCATTACTAAGCCTTAGGTATTGCAAGACGAGGAATTACGCCATAATGCACGAACACATTTTGTAATCGGTCGTTAGTACCTCAAGAAGTATTAACGGTCGCATGAAGGATGCGTGAGCAATTTCATCTAAAATTCACCAACTAAAAGTACCTTGGAAGATGGACAAGAGTATGATAGCTTGAATTGAATTTCTATGTGTAGGGGTGATAATTACACACACGTAGGGGTATATGATTGGGGTTTGGATGCGAGATAGGAATGAAAGATATGGCTTATATCTCCAATAAAGATGATAAAAATTCCTAAGTTGAGATGGAACCTTAGAATGAAAATTCAAAAGATGCCGAAAGCTTAATAAATTTGCAGAACATATACGATCTTAAGTTAAATGATAAATGAGTGTGAAGAATATGGGTTGATGATTTCTAATTTGAAGATAATAGAATTTCTTGCTAGAACACCGAATTGAAGAATGAAAGTCAATAGGACAAATTGATCGGATTTTGTGGGTAGTATCCGCTGAAAACCCTCAGGAGACAACACTCCTCCTACTAGGGACACCTAAGGGTTTAACGGCTTGTTGCACGAGCTCAGTGCAATCGGGATTCCCTGCGAAAGTGAGGTTATGATTTTTGTTGAGAATAAAATTGGTTTTGCTCGGGACGAGAAAAAGATAAGTTTGGGGTATTTGTTCATATCATAATTTTGTATTATTATATTCCCCATTCTTAATCATTTTATAAATAAATAGGTGCTTTTGATCCATGTCTGCTAAATAGTTGCAGGTTACAGGTTCTCAGAACAATACAGTGAAATTCAGGAAAAGACGCTACAAATATGAGACTACGACCAACAAATAGATGAATCTGTTTGATACCGCGTACAGTTTAAGGAACAAATGAAGATCAATGAACAGTTCGATTGCACAAAGTACGAAGGCAGCACAAGATTCAAGACTTCAACGCGAAGCTAACGGTAAAAGTCCACAAATTCTGCACTGTTAGAAATTTGGAAGAAAGTAGAAAAGAATCTGAAGAACCAAGTGAAGAAAACAGGAGAAAAAGGCAACATGAAGCAACCCTGGAAATATCAGATAGAGAGCCCTTAAGATGGTCGTGGATCCGCGGCCGAACATGGCATTCCGTCGCGGATCCGCGGCCGTGCTACGCGCGTGTCGGTGTATCTTGTCGGTGGTGTCGGTGTGTTGACCCGTCTTTCTTAGGGTAGTCTTGTAATTTCAGATGTGGATCAGATGTAAACCCTAGGGTTTTTCCTATCTATAAATAGGAAACCCTATAGCCTAATTAAGGTGTGCTTCTTTTGGGTGCCTCTTTTGAGATGCCTCTTTTTAATTCTAGATTTAAAATTTTCAATTCCATTGTAATTGTTTAAGAGTGCGTTAATAAAGAAAGGTATTTTTATTTTTATCTCGCATTCCTTTTCTGAATTTAATTCTTGTATTTTTTTTATCTATTCCTTTAATATTTGCAATTTAGTTTTCTAATATAAAAATTTATAAAAAATGAATTCTATTGTTAATACCTTAATGATTGAGTAATTCCTCACTTGTTAGGGTTAGGAGAGGGAAGGTTTGAGAGAAGGAAATCTCTCTCCCTCCTTTTCTTGCCCCCATAATTTTTAATTAGGACTCTATTTAAATTAACCACACACCACTCACTACGACACCCTATACCACGAGATAGCGGTGATTCCCTAGTTAAGACCGGTTGTGGTTGATTTACATAGAGGTTAGGGCTAAGAGTTAAGAAAGGACGGACAAGGACCAAAAGGAAGAAACTAAGTTTCTTCCTAGTCGTGCTAATCCCCTTTTGTTGACTATTACCCTAACACCTAAAATCCTAACTGGGCATTAAAAGCAGTGAGAAGAATCCATATTTTGAACTGACCTAATCCTAACCCTAGCAAGCCTTTTTATCAACTGATTCTCATTCTTATATCTAAAACAAAACCCGATTTGATCGGATCAACTCGTTAGATCATAAAGAAAAGGAATCCATCTCCCTGTGGACCGACCAATACTCAACAGGCTAGGTACCAAGAGACACCGTCTTGATTGCGGTATATTCTTAATTTTGATTTTAAAACGCACGCACGTAAAACATCCAACAATCAGTGCTAGGTGGTTGTCGTGACAAATAGAGCTCATCGGCCCGGAGCCCGGCGAGGGGCTCACGGAGGAGGAAGGTGAGGGTGCAGTGGGCGGCTATGGGTGTTCGGGTGTGGGTTGGTCGAGGCGACGAGGTAGAAGTAGGGAGGAGGTGCAGTGATGGGTACTTGGAGTCGGGGTTGAGTTGGGTTGGGCTGTGATATGTTGGCGAGGGTCTCGGGGAAAGGAAGTCGGCAACGATGAAGGTTAGGGTGCGGTTGGGAATGAGCAAAAGATAGGGTTGGCAATGGTGTCATTGGGTTTTGATGAAGAAGGTGGAGCTTGACAGTGGGTTTTATGGAAGGGTGATGGCCGAAGTTGGGCTCTTGGGTGCAATAGGAAGAGAGGGGAGTTGATGGGGATGAGGTTGAAGGAAGAGCTCGTTGTCGGTGAGCGCGGGGTTATTGGGATCATGGGCCTTGTCATTGTGGAGGTGGGCACGGGATTCATGGTTAGCGCGAGGGAGATGGAGGACTTGGGGCAAGGACGAGAGAGGGAAGCCGTTTGGGGGAGGAGATTTGGTGGAGGGGATCACGGGGGGTTCGTTGGCGTCGGGGGCGTGGTCGTTGCGGCATGGGTGCGGGTCTCATGGCGTAGGAGTGAGGAGCGGGAGAATGTTGGAGGGGAAAAAGTAGCGAGAAAGGAAATGAGGCGAGGAAGAAGAAGAGAAGAAGTAGGGTGAGGGAGTCGGGTCGGGTTGGGCGTGGGTTGGGTCGGGTAGGTTTAGGATTGGGCTGAGGGAGTTGGGCCGGGGTTAAGAAAAGAATTAGGAAAAATAAATAAATAAAAGGTTAGGGTTTGGGTTTAGGAAAAGAATATAATAAGGGTTTATGGTTTAATTAGGGTAAAGGTTTAAAGTTAGGTTTTAGAAAAACATAGAAAATAATGTAGGAAAATTTGGGGAAAAATACTTGAAAATTATTTATTAAAATACGGTTATGGTATATCGGAACTGGCTATTACATCATACCCCACTTATATAAAATTTGGTCCTCGAAATTTAAAATAAACGGTAAGATAAAAAAATGTCATGCGAAAAGAAACAAAAATCAATTACTATTTTATCGCGATTTACGTAAAAGCAACTAGACGGACATTAATGATTTATATATATGTAAGAATTTGCGCAGCTAAAAGAATAGTCATAAGTAAGCACAAGACATAACCATTCGTAGCAATAAACTATATATATACAAAAAAATGAGAGATATAATAACATTGATAAACAACAGTGAAGGATCTGCTGATAAGCCAAGAATATTTTAGTAAAACTACAGATCAAGAAATTTAAAATAACTTGAGAGAACCCATACGGTAAAATACAAGAGAAAATAAAACAAAATAGTATATGCGATATAAGTTTGCACTATTGAAAATGGGAAGAATAGTAACACATTTAAGTAAAACAAAAGTAGTTAATAATACGCAATTTTGATAAATACAAAAATATAGAAAACTAAATTTTGAATAACAAACGTCACTGAATGTAATTTCAGTAACGGGAAATAACACTAGTAATGTATAAGAGACTGGTCAGGGCATGGATTACAATAAAATACGGCCTAATCGAAAAGAAGTCGGGAATGCGGTGCTTAATTAGAATGTTGAAGAGACTGGGGTCAGGTTACTACAAGGTTCAAGGATGAAGTAATAGTAATGAATCTCAGGAGGGAAAGAAATTATTGGGAAGAGGAACAGTCAATGCATCATGCGGATCTTAAAGGTACAATACTCACAGAAGATTTGCGTGATCAGACACTTTATATTTCAAAAAAGTTTTAACAAAGCACACTTGAAAGATAAAAGTGGCCCTAAACTATACATAGTTTTATTTGGCCAGAAAAATGAAAATAAGTCGCGTCAGTCACGATTGTGGAAGTTCAACAGGTTACGGTAAGCTCTCGCGCTAAGATAGGGGCGTCCATCTCTATAGTGCCTCGCAGGGATTGCTACTGAAGGTTCTTCCTACCCGAATTCCTCCTCAGTCGAGGTTTCATCCTCCAACTCCTCCTCGGATGGGGCCTCGTTTTCGGGCTCTTCCCCCATGGGGTTTTCTTCTCCCGGTCCTTCTTCCTCGGCGGGAGCTTCCTCATCGGGGTCCTCTTCCACGTGATCCGTCTCTTCTGGATCTTCTACCACTGGGTCCTCCTTAGGATCTTCCTCTTCTGGATTCTCTTCTACTGGGTTTTCTTCCACTGGGTCCTTCTCAGGATCTTCCTCTTCTGAATTCTCTTCTACTGGGTCCTCCTCAGGATCTTCCTCTTCTGGACTGCTGGGTCCTCTTCATGATCTTCCTCTATCGGGCCTTCTTCGGGGTCCTCTTCTTCATCGTCAGAATCACTGATCATGTTGACTTCTGGAGCTGCGTATGCGATTCCCTCATCCTCGGGATCGCCGTTGTCGAAAATAACATGTGGGCCATCGACCTCGTCATCTGAACTCATCAGCATGCATTCCAAGGAAACGCAGAACCGAGTGTCCTCATCGAGAGGCAGCGCTGTCCTAGGGTTGGCCATGGCCTGAAAAGAGAGAGTCATGATCAGATAATGGAACACACAAAAATAACTAAAGATGTGGAGCACATGGAAAATATAAGGTAGGTAAAGAATGTGAAATCAAAATTTTGAATAATGATGCAGTAAGTAGTATAAGGAAGTGAGTGGCAAGGGAACGATATATAAATTACAACTCATATTTTTTTTCCATTTAAACCAAGGAGTCCAACAAGTACAAGGTTCAGACGAAAGGAAACGATTATTAAATACAATAACAAGGTTTTTATTAAAAGCAGGAAGGGTGATAACTCCGCGTTGATATCTAGATTGCTGCGATCCCGTAAAGCGAGTTTGAATCCTACGTCGGGTCCATACCATCCTCGAAACTAGAACTACGATAACAACCAAGTTACTTAAGCAGATGTGGAGAGCGTTGACGAATCTCCTCCTTGTAGCTCTTTCTTTCAAGGGCAACCATTGATAAGATGCTCGTTGGATCCACAAATCAAGCACCGCCCTTTGCCCCGGTGGCAGTCCTTTTGAAGGTGTCCTAGCCTTTTGCAATAACCACAATGTTGGGTTCTCCGTTGCTTCTGTTGCTGAGAAACAAATAGGCGCTTCATCTGCACACCACCTCTTGGTTTAACAGGGATTCCCCTACTATTGGGGGCTCCCGCTGGTGCCTGAGCCATTTGCCTTCTTAGTCCTTCAGCTAAGAGATCGTTTGTTCGCTCCTGGGCTTCCATCAAACTTTGCAGTACACTCAAAATCTTGACGGTCTGACTCTAGGTAGTGGAGAAAGAAGGAGAGTTGTTGGAAGTCATGGTCCTGAAACAACATATTTTAGGAAGGCATAAAAGACAAGGTATAAGAATCAGAATAAGATATAGAACGAAGGAAGAACAAATTTTGAGGTGAAACTCAATCAAGAGGAAATCAATTGTAGAACTCCAAGTCACTCAAGCAGAGTGCTGCCTTGTAACTATGCTGCAGTTCATAGTTACAATCACAAAGCTATACTAAGTCACCCAAAACTCTAGCTGATGGAGTCAAAAATATACTTTGACAAACTATAGGGATCCTAGTCAAGATAACAAGTATATAATCTAGACCGTATGGGCGAATTAAATTGTCAAGCCCTAGCTGGAAACTGTAATCCCAATCTAAACCTAGCGCTCTGATACCAATAAAACCATGTCACGCCCCACTTCCCAAAATACGGAATACGAGGGGTGATAAGGCCAGTCATGCTCCTACGGTCAAGGAAATATCCTACCGTAGTCACACTTCGGCTTCTAGCATTACGTGGTAATCAATAACATAGTACAGGTAATGAGAAATGCAGTCACTAATTCTATCAAAACAGATATAAAACTAACCAGATAAAATCAAAGAAAAAGACAGCACCGGCGTCGTGATCTAGATGTCCGCAATATCCTCGTGCTAAGGCAGGTCCTGATCCAAGCTAAGTCCACTTCTCACTCTAAGCATGCATACTCAGGTCTTCAGAGCGACACAATAGCAATATATACATATATAATGTGCAATGATGATAAACATGAAGCAGTAGATATAGAACAATGACACAAGCAAGAAATAACCGGTACAACAAACGATAAAGTAAGTGTATCAAATCAGTAATCAATGCAATGTCTATGTCACTAAAGCTATCAGTCTCTAAGTCTCAATGTCCAGGTCTCTAAACCTATCGTCAGTCCAAGTGTAAGCGTCAACCACCGCAGGAGTATTCCCAACCAAGGATAGGCCCCAGGGGCAAGGGAACATGTTCCCGAATAACGCTCGCTAATAATCAGTAATACCATCCATACGACTCCCGAAATCGCTATATATGCCGGCAGTAGGAATCCTGAGATTCCATTGATCGAACTCACACTCAAACTACCCCACACCCCGTGTTCTAAATCAAATACCGACCATGAATCCAAATACTAGTCACTCCATGACAAGTCTACGCGAGAACTGGGGACAAGGTCTCCATCAAGCATGTCTCGACTGGTATCCAAGATAAATGGACATGGTTCGACGTCTTACCTATGATACTAATATAAGTGCTTCCATAACCGTCCTATTCCAGTTATACTTACACTTATATATGTCCTATAGGCGTCGATAATGCAATAACTATTTGGTTCCGTTGATTGTGTACAAGTACGCACTTATTCATTCTCGCTTTTACACCGACGTACTTGCCACAATCCAATCACTAACATTTATCACTTGGTAATGTAACACGGTCACTAGGTTATCAATGTATATAACCACTATTCACTGAGGGTATCACTGCTACATGATATGATAAGAATGCAATTAATTATGATATGAATAAAAATATAACAGCCAGTGTCATACCACTTGCAAAATTTACTATAAATCACACGTCCAGAATTAAGAAAAACAATATAAAAGTGGTAATCAGTATATTTAATTATACGTCCATAAAAATTGGTTTCGCGTCAATCAGGTTTCAGGTTCACTAGTTATGGTCATTTCATTTTATGTGTTTACTGCTGGAAATCCTATTTCTGAACTGGAAGTCCGTTTCGTAACACGCTTTACTCCTACTTGGGAGAATAATTAGGCGACGCTACAGTTAAATAATATGTAGATTTTTCTATTATGTTTCCAACGCATATGACGTATTAACAATAGTCATACTGGTTTAGGAGTTATGATCAGATTACGGATGAAGGGTGCAAACTGAAATGACAGAAAACTGCCGTATAAGTCATCCGTTAAAATATGATTTAAATACCA